>OY728156.1:833452023-834688111 GCA_963277665.1 Viscum album
ATATTTTATTTACATATCATACTATTGTATAAAATGGGTCATCCGTATTTACAATTAACACAATCCTTTGAGATCTCTAAATTACATCATAACCATATTCAAAAGAAGAGATTCTTAACACCTGTGGCCAAAACACATATTTGAATCCTTCATCAATCACTATGATATCGTACAATATTGATAATAAATTTGACACAACATAATTATTCTAATGAAATATATAGTATATCCCTAACTTTATTGAAAATAAACTATAACATAATTGAAAATATTATTATTATTTTAATATATTAACATTAGAAACATCACATGTTAGATATTATCTACCGACTATGAATAAAAATATTAATCAATAGTATTTGAAATTATAATTATTAATCGTTTGGGTTACAAGTGATATCAATTTAATGAGTGACTACTATTCACACACCAATCATAATCTTCTATAATACAACCTATCATTAACACAATAAAGAGAACTATGTCTCTAAAATTAAGTATATAATGTTTTTATTATGAATAATATATATTAAAAATGTCTTACCATAGGGAATGAAATATAACTACCAAAAAAATTGTTTCATATTAAAAATCAACAATGTCATTAAACCCCTCTATATATTGACAAGGTCCGATACGAATAACCTAAGTGAGGGGCGAATCATGGTATCAAAACATTTTCTAAAATATCTTATATAATATAGATATTTTTTATTCAATCAAATTATGAAATGATAACAAATCACACAATGAATATATGACTTACATCATGAATAAATGAATATATTAATAATAAGAGAACACCCCATAAAACCTATTTTTCTATAAAATTATGTAATTACTACATCTCTGAACAATATCTCGTTTCACATTTCATTAACATGTAATTATATTATTAAAAATAACTTAATATAATATTTCTCCAAAAATAAATATTGTTAAATTTTAGTATTTTAAATTAATTAGATGGATATAAGTTTTTGAATATTCATGTCAAAATTAGATTAGTGTGAATTTCTAGGATTTTTTTAAAAATGATTATTTTTAATTGAATAATGAAAAATATTTTTTTAATACCACAAATTGTATTACATATTCCAAATTTAAAAACGGTATAATTTTTTATGGTTTTTCTTAAGATGTTATGTATTGAAGAAGATAAATATATCAGTTAAATTTAATATTTTTAATTTTGAAGACAATTATTGATATATTGGAACTTTAGAAATATGTTCGATTGTTTTCTATCACTTTTTAATTTACAAGAAATTAATAAAATATGATTTTATTCGAAATTACCCTAAAAATAATTTACTCAATAATTATTTGAATAAGTTCTAATGAATAAAAAAATTAACTATTTTAGTGTATATTCATTTTAATTCAATGGAATTTTAGTAAAATCAATTGGTTTTGAAAAAATATATATTAAAATTAAATATATAGACCTCAAATAAGTGAATCTTATTTTAATTCCCATTTGGAATTAAAATATTTAAATTTTTAATAAATTATATTATATATTAATTAATAAAATTATTTTACCTTGGGATACACTTTTAACACATGGTAAAGTATTAAATGGCTACCAAGGTGTTAAAAATATGACATATGGAAACAATTATAACTAATATTGGTCCAATGATTTATTAGATGGAAGGATTAACTAAAACAATATATTGTAATTGATATTTGATTAATTCGGTCCCTCTATACATTATAATAACTCCCATTATATGCAATAAAAATTTTATTTATGATTCTCATATGTCTATCACTTATTAAATTTTCACTCTACCACTAGTTCAAATAAAAATATTAGAATTATTCCAAATAATTTCCTATATATCATTCCCTAATTAACCTCTACCATAGTATCTATCTTATGCTCCCATGAAAAATCCCTAAAACTCTAATTTAAAAGAGGTATCTTAGGAGGAGATTCAAGCTCTAAACATAAGTGATATGTTCATCTTGATTGTTAGCTTATATCTTATTTAAATATAACCTAAAAAATATAATTTATAATTTTTAAAAACACCTTTTCAAGATAATTAATTATCTATTTATGTGATAAAATCATTATTAATTAAGAATAATGTTTCACATTCATTTATTTTAATGTTCCCCAGTTCGGTTCATTGTTACCGCCTATATAAATGATGTAATTATTTTTATGTTATGAATGACTTAGGTATTATATTTATTAGAAATTAAAGATAAATAATTGAATAATTAAATATTTTATTCTAATTAATATGAAGTATTTATATACATATGTTCGTTCACTAATAAAATGAATTATTTTATGGAATAAATATAAATCAAAAAATGAATTCTTAAATATTCCTTAGAGAACGTCTCCATATGTTCCATAAAATGAATTTAGGACTCCAGATCTATATCAAAAATATAAAACAAACCCTCATTTACATCATGTATATGAGTAAAATATAACCATGATTCATAGACTAGATCCAATAAATCTTAACATGACTAAAAATATTGGGTTTCGACAAAAATGATGATTTTTTGCAAATAATTGTCTCTAAATATGTAATATGAAATTAAATTTGGGTGGTATATGGTAAGATAATTTTATTTTCCATAAATCGATGTATAATAGAAATAAATTTATTATTCAATAATTATAGATCACATATGAAAATGTGGATGTGTTATGTAATGTTTTATTTTACAATATCATTTTTATTTTTGTTTTCCTATTTATAAATTTATAGTGGAGGAATAATATGATCATTTCATCCAAATAAATATCAATTTTTTGGTCTTTTTATTTATAAGGGTCTCATATCATCTATCATATTTTACTAAAATACGTAATCGTATCAGTTGAAATAATGTTTACTATAAATGATTACATTATTTTCTTCTTATCAATCTAGAAACACTTTCATTCATGTCCAAATTATTTATTTTTTATAAATACTCTTATTTATGATTCTATAATTTGAATATTTTCTTTACTTTTTTTATTACATTAATTAAAAAAGTCTATAAAATTATCCTTCATATTTTTCTATTTGTATCATTCTAATATTATATAAAATTGTGAAATGATAATTTATTACCATTTATTGTATGGATTAATTTTCCAACTTCCTAGATAGGTTATTATATTTATACATTCATTCCATGTATTAAGGTAGTTTTACATATATCCATTATCCTATTATTCAACAATGTTATCATTTTTATAAAGATATCAAATGTAAAGAAAATTTCTTCGTGTTTATAATGAAACTATGTATACTCATTATTGATATATATTTCGTCAATTTATACATATTATAAAATTAAATATATTATAGTTGTTATATTAACTAAATATAACATCCACCTTCATTCTATTTATGTATTGTTTATTTATGAAAAAAAATAATATTTCTTATCATTATTTTCTATTATGGATTCTGATTTATTCCAATGCATTTTTCCTGTATTGTATTATATATTAATTATATTTACAAGATAAATGAATTGAACATAATAAGTAACAAGTGGGTCCCTATATAATATAACCCATTAGTTCATCTTTATGTCACATGAGAAAATATAGCCTTAATATTTATCTTCTAATTTACCAATATTTATATAATTTTTGGTCAAAAGGCCTTGAAGTATTGATTAATTTGTTTATAAAAATGTATTCCATCATTATGGCACTTGTTATCAATTTATCTATTATTATATATAGAGATATATTATACAGGTATTTATTACTCATTCATCATAATACTTATACGATATGTTATATTATTATTTAACACCACCTTATTATTTATGCCCTATTTTTTGTATAACAGAATCCATTGTATGCTTCAACTTATTGAGATCATGAACTAATAATTTTATTTTTCTCCATGATACCAAAGTACCAAGAACATATCTTTTAATTATAATAGTGGTATACTAGTAGGAAAACTATATTTATCACCATGAGTTTTTGTGTTTTAATTTTATAAAATTTAATAATTGGGTAATATGTAGATCTTGGTTCTTAACAATAAAAATATTTATCCTATGTGATGTCATATTTTACATTATACAACATTTCATTAAAGTAACCCTTGACACCAGGTTTCTAGTATAATGGTTTTTATAATTGGTATCTTAGAATGTTTCATAGAAAGCATTGGAATTAAATCTATATGAATATTTTTACATAAATTTTATTTAGTATAACCCCATACTGATATTTATGAAAATATTTTATTATAGATTACATATACCTGAATCGTATTCAATGATTCAATATTCATAGTATTAGGAGACATTCTGGCATATGCTGTTATTTATAAATATTGTATAATATAAGGAGCAAGAAATACACCAACACATATAAATAATATAAGTATTTTATTTATCAGCTAT
Organism: Viscum album; assembly: GCA_963277665.1. NCBI lineage: Eukaryota > Viridiplantae > Streptophyta > Magnoliopsida > Santalales > Viscaceae > Viscum > Viscum album. Next base: position 833,456,419 of record OY728156.1, read on the forward strand.
TAAATTATGTTAATTAGTATATAGTATGAGTTGAGTGAATTATAAATATATTTTGGATGTTGATTTAGATTATGTGTAATATCCCAGTCCATATGGATCCACCTACTGATCAATATCATGATATAATAATGTGGTACCACTTCTTATGAAATCAAACACAATCAATCATTTGGAAAACTAATCCATTTGTTAAAGAATAATCATTCATGTCCCTATCGAAGATATTTATTTCCTTCTGAGGTAAATAAATGGAGAATGTTGTCATCAAGTATTATAATCTAATTTTGGATTAAGATAAATGGTGTAAATTAAAACAATGTGATAAGAAGTTATAAGATATAAAATATATAAAATATAAGACTTCTAACATATTTTATTATAAAACATTTCCATTATGACCTATGAGAATATATGGAAAATAACATTATTCAATCCTATACAAAATAATTAGGATAATGTTTTTTAATATGAATGTAACTTAATCAGGTTATCAACTCTTACAGCGAATTATTTATGTAATCTAAGAGTTCATATTGATACCTTTTTTATGGTTTAAAACCCAACCATGAATGGCCAATAGACACCTAGGCATTTTCTTCATATGATGATATATTATAATCTAAAACTAATACATAGAAATAATTATCTATATCTTTTAATTGAAAAAAATAATGAAAAGGATAGGGAATTTCATGATCTCTATATTGAGAAATGTGGAAAATGAGAATGAATAGAAGGGTAGAATTCTAAAAATGTAAAATTTAATGAATGAAATAACCCAGCATATTAATTCATAAAATCAGAGTCCTCTGGTGTGGAGATAAAGGTTGTCATGATCATGAATTAAATGTTAATGGAAAACCCAAAAAAATTATAAAACAATAACTATGAATACATGAGGAAATTTTAATTTCAAATCCATTTGAATCATGTGTACATACCTCCAAAAAGGGAACATGGTCAAAGAATATCTTATAAAATTACTACAACTGAGTTCAAAGATCTAAATGATAATGTATAATGTACTATAATTATAATCGCAATGTTATATATTTCAATATTTGTTTTTCAAATCCATGAACTATTTTATAACTTATATGTTTTTTATAATCATCGAATCATTCACTATAACTCTATGAAAGGAGTTATCAACTAAGACCCCAAATAGATATCTTACTCTAAAATAAATGTATCATATAATATCAATTATGATGTATAGATATTCTATAGTTCTAACATGATTTTTATATATATGATAGAATATGATATAATACTTAATACAGATAAAATCTTAAAATATATTTTTTTTCAGGTGAATGGGAATACTTCATTATAAAGAGGCAATAAATCTCTTATAATAGTAGAAAATTTAATATCCGAGTTTTTTTTGGATAAATATCTAATCGCCCACCTTAAATAAATTATATAAAAATAGAAAAAGAAATTTATTTTCATGGTTAATAAATACATTATAAAAATATAGGATATACCTATTTTTCATTTATATATGGACATATTTCCGAAATAATTAGTTAGACATTCCCTAGTGTGTGAAGGTAATTTCTATATTAAATAGGTACTTAGGGGAATTTCTATATATAGGACTCCTAATAAAAAAGAATAAATGGGGTTGGCGTATTCGAATAAAAAACAATTTTCTTAATGATAACTAATGTTTCTTCAATAGTTTTATGGGTGGGGAGACAAAGACCATTTTTTTTAAAAAAATTGTATAATGTTTTTATTAAATTATATGGAATAATATAACATGACAATAAAAACCATGAATCCTTACCTTTCATTGATGACTTATTCAATCATCAACAATGAGAAAAATGTTTTTCCACGATAAATATTCGCTATTATAATCATCAATTATTGATGAAAATGGAGAATGTAAAAAATATGTCCTTTCATACATGTAATAAAAGTTATGAATTTAATGTAATTATAATTAAATTTAATATTGAAAACACTTTGTTTATATATTTGAAAAATAATGTAATCATTTATTAGCTTGATAATTATATAGTGGTGTTAATTTTGTAATATCTTCATATAAACTATAATCCCAGATGATAATAGGAATTATTTACAAATAAAATTTCGAAGAAATATATAAAAGGGATAATAAGTGAAATTTAGTAAATTGTATTTTTTTTGTTTATTTTCTTTTCCATAACTATTTTATTTCTATGGATAGAATATTTGTTGATCCTTAAATAATAATGAATCAAAATTAATGATCCAAAATGATGAATATAATCGACATACATATTTTAATCAATTTAATAAGGCACTATAAAGGAATATTTGATAAATTGACTTGATTGGAATATGAATTAATGATTTTTTTCGCATAAAACATCCAAATTAATAGGTTAAATGGATTTAAAATAATATTTTTAGGTAACAAATTTTTGATTCTTCAATGAAAAAATATTTGGTATAAATTCTCGGAATGGATAAACATGTAATATACAACAATTAATCAATGAATTTACATCACTATGTCCTTATGAAAAAATATAGATTGCTTTCTTATTAATTATAGTAATTGAATATCCCTAAAAATTATTATCCAACTACTTTTCTTTTGTTTAGAGGTGTGATGTTATACTTAATTACATAGAGGTACTAGAAAAATAGATGATGTTGTGAAAAATATACTGACCAAAATTATTAAATTACATATTATAGAATAAATATCTCATCCTGATGGAAATAAAATGGATAGAACTGATAAATAAGAAAGAATTATTGATACACTAACACATGTGAAATTTAATTATGTTTTTTGATACTTTGAGTATGATGTGACATGAAATTAGGACTTTTATGAGGATACTTGTTTTTCTATATTCATGGAAATATAAATTTATGATACTAGATTTTTTATTGGTGGAAATAAAATTGCATTTAAAACATTTTTTCCAAACATATTTAATTAGAGTATAAATGAATCCTAGTTAGATGATAATTGTTTATAAAAGGAAATTGAAACCATTAATGATGAAAAATGATATATATGACAAATAAATATAGTGAAATTATATTTTTTGGAGACTATATGTAATATTTATACATGAGGTAAAAATACATTTTTTAGATCATGTATATTGCCTAAAATTTTATATATACACTGGAATAAGAAATTGTACAGGTATTTAAGAGTAAATTTATAGTGGGATGATTTGAAGCCAGAATTTGTTCCCCACATGTATAGATTATTAGTGTTCTAGTAGGTAACATATTAGGGGAAACATCTTAATGGAGTTGGGAAACCACATCCTACACTAAATTTAAGGTTCGACAATGTTCCAATGGAATATTTCACTTCACTTATAATCTAACGTAGAAGGATTGATGATATACAGGTCATTATGAATGTTATTACTATGTATGATAAATTCATATAAATAATATATGGTATAGCCCATCGTGTCTAAAAATTCTATATATTAATGACATGGTTATAATTCAAGATGTACCTCTATAAATTGTATCATACTATAACCCTTTTATCACTTAGAAATTTTTATGTGTCTTATGATGGATTAGAACGATGACATCCATTTGAGAAAGAAAAATCAATTGAAAACTAATGTGAATATATGAAATATATTTAGACACTAAAATATATTTTCTCATTATGATATCTATGATTTAATAGATAATAGAACATGATTTTTTATACGGATGAATTTTCATTTGATAACATCTTCTACGAAAAAATCACATCGAACCATAAAAGTTATAAATTTGGATAATATTTCATAGTATAGATTTTTTCGAAGACATTAGATTTTGGAATATTATAGGTCGAAAGCATGTTGAGGATATTTCTATTAGAGTGAGTGATTTTAATAACTAAATAAAGGTTACTTGAGGAAGAAACAGTGATTTGACGATAATCATACGCAGTAACTATAAATTTTATTTATAAAATATTACCTAAAATATTATTTATAGGTAAGGTTGTTATAAGGATTTTTAAGAGGGGAAATTAATTATTAGTAACATTAGGGTTTTTACATTTTAATGATAATTTTACTGATGTCATACCATCTGGTTGTGGAACCCAAGTATCTAACATTCCAGAAATATTACCTTTTTCATTAATGAGGAAGTTAATGTGAGAAAACATTCATGGACAGAGCACTATAGAAATAGAGGTGAATCCAATGTTATTTTGTAATGAATAGAATCTCATAATTCATTATTCTAGAGATAATTTGTAGTACAATTAACAATTGGGATATTAAATGTATATTGTAGGAATCATGTGATATAGTAATAAATGTGGGAAACCATAGAAAAATTATCATTAATTACCATGTTATAATGAAGTACATTAGATGCCATATGGGATAACATTAAATCACAAAAATACTACAAAATGAACATTTCATTATGTAATTATTATATTTAGGAAATATATTCACTAAACAATATATTCAATTAAAATATTCTAGAATTTGATATATTGAATTTTATTAGATGGATAACATTATTTAATTTAGAATGAAATTATCATTGACTGAATTATTTTTATTTCTCTAAAAAAGAATATTATGTGAATTGGGAAAATTTTTTAAAAATACCATAACATTAATTTCCTCATCATGTTATATAAATATCCTAAAAATTTATAAAACCCCTTACTTTATAATTCCCCAACAAAATCAATTGGTTCTACGAGTGTGCCAATAGTCTTAATTTGGATCTCCAAATAAGAAATAGATTTTCAACTAGTTTTGGGTGACTAAATTATTTCATGGGAAAACTATTTATCAGTAATAATATATATAACTCATAAACATATTAACACATTTATATACAAACTATTTATTAAAATGTTTAAGCTAAACATAAATTCCATAAATGAAATAATGTAATATAATCCCTATAATAAAAATAGACGTACCAATAAATTTGTAGGACATAAAAATATATTTATATATTTAGAAATTTTAGTACACTAAAAAATATATGGATTACATCCCAACATCACCCTTATCATCCAATATGCACATTCCTCGATATTATATTTTGTTCCAATTCCCAAAGCGTGTTCACTAACCAAAAAATCATGACACCGATCAATATTCCCACTCACTATGTGAGTCTTAACCTAGTATGAGACCACCAAGGTATCCTTAATTTAAGTGAAATAGTATATAAAAGTCTATGTCCTAGAAAACAGTTACCCTATAAATAAAAAATATTGCACCAAGCCATCATATTTTAGTTATGTTTCCTTGACCCTGGACTCAATCTAAATCGGTTCCATTTGGTTGGAGAGTTAAAAGTCTAAATTTTCTAACATTAATAAGGCCTTTTAAACAGCACATTGGCTCACAAGATTCATCAAACTATTCATTATCATCATTCGTCCTTTATAGAATAATTATACTTCCCCTTTAGGGGAATGATATGATCTATACATATTAACCAAATTCATATATCTAAGGAAATTCATGTAAGCATATATCAGTCCAATATCTAACTACTGGGGAAAAATGTTCACCCACGTCGATCCAATATCTTGATCAGGAGAAAACCAGATAACTAAAATCATCCATAATGGCCAAATCACATCCTTCAATAAATAATTTTGAAACACCCATATAAGAATAAAATTAATCAATAAATATCAAACTAGTTCCATGAAATCATTAACGGAGATCCATACATGCATCTAGGGTCAAGAATAAATAAATTAATTAATTAACATGTAATATAAAGAAATGATCTCATTTCCACACACTCAATGTTTATCATAAAATGAAAGGGCCTAAGGGGATAGACATGAAACAATATGCATTCCACATCAAAGAACATTGTCACAGTCACATATCCACACACATGTATATCATAACATACAATTTCATAAAAAGTCTCCTAATATTAATTACTTCCTCTGCCATGAGTATCATCACCTAAGGTCTTGAATTTACCAGATTATAAATACCACTAATGTAATATCTCCCACACAATCCATAATTCAACATATGAGAATTATAATGGAATTATCCAAAAATAAGAACATATTATGTACTAGAAATAAATTAGACATATCCAACGATAACCATGGATATCGATCTTCTAAATTGAGATAATGTGACATTAAATTGAATTTGAATATGATCCTTTAAAAATAGTTTAATGTTATATTAAATCAGATAAGAATTCATTTATCTGAAAACAACATCTCTAATCTATTATTTACCCAATGATAAAGTGAAGCTTTAGTCTACTTCATCTGGGAGATAACATATAGAAGCCTCAAGATTTATTGGATCAAAAATCAATAAACAGGAGGGGATAAGAGATCAACATTAAAAATAGAGTGGACCTTTATTTGGATCTATTCATATATAAGATGAGAGAGATGAGTGGGACGTAAAACTTACATTTATATTTAAAATTACTGGTTCTTTCAAAATAAATTTTCTTATAGATCTGATCAACAAGCTTGTAGTTCTCACTGAACCCCTAGTAGCACCACCTAGTTGTTTTTATTGATTTTAGGTAGAGAATAATCCTTCTGTATTTTCATCGGATGGATTGGTGTTCTTGTAAAAATAATATAATGTATTGGGCCTTGATACTACCATCAACTAGTTGGTGGTGCTATACCTCCTTTCAAGTTACAATGTTGTATCAAAATTGATCATGGTATCCAAGAGTCATTGAATATATTAAGACATTACTAAATGATGTAAGGGATTACATCTTTAAGGATTGAATATTTTATTTGTCTTTTGGAAATATTTATATTCTTGAATCTCACATTACAATTTAAAAACTAAACTAAAAAAATTAATTTCATTGAGGAAACCATTTTTTCATTTAGAATATCTGTAAAAATCAATTATAATACACTTCATAGAATCACAGGTATAAGAAATAAAATAAATTGGATATATAAGATCATTTTACTATGGGTATTCATATAATGGAATATAACATGAATATTAAAGTAATAATAAATATGGAAATGTCAATATATTAAAACCCACTCTATTTAATCAATAACATGAGTATTTAGAATAATATGGATGGAAACAATTTTCATAAAATAATTCAAGATAAATAATCACATGTCCTTGAATCATATCCATATATATCATAAAATTCATGTAAACCCATGGACATTAAAAATTAATATCATAATGAGGGAAAGAAAAGTAAAAAATATATAACAATAAAATCAATTTCTCATGATAAGAAATAATACATTAATGGGTAAGTTTGTAATGACCCAAAGTTTTTCAATGGAAATTCCATTCTTATATGTATGTCTAAACTAACATGAAAACACAAAAGAATGAACTACTATGTGATAAGTGACCTTTAAACATAAGTTTGTCACAACTATGTTTTGAATTTTTAAAATCCGACATTCACGGTTGTGTTCAAGATGATTTTTGGAGTCTAATGAAACAAAAATAATTTTTCGTGAATAGTAACCTACCCTTATGAAGAGTAACCTACCCTTATGAATAGTAATATGACCCTTATGAATAGTAAATAAGAGTAACATTACCTATGAATAATAAAATAAAATTTAGACATCTTAGAAAGTTACAATTTGACCTTAGTAAACGTTTTTGGTATTTTATAAGTCATAAATAATTAATTATAATTAATTAATTAATTTAAAAGAATATTTATTTCAATAAAATGTATTCAGAAATTATTTAATCAATTTATAATAGTTTTTAGATAATTTTATAAGACCATGCGTAATTTTTGAAAGAATAATAAAATCAGTTTTAATCTCAAAAACTGTTTTTTAAGTAAATTGTGATTTTATTTAAATTTTAAATTAAAAATATTTAGAAACATATTTTTGAAAAATGGAATCCATTTTTGGATTCTAAAAGTCGAAAAATGGTTGGGGTTAAATTTTGGGATTTTTCTGAGATACTTGAATTTTTGGTGAATAGTATAATACATTAATTTATCATATCAATACATTTTAATTAAAATCCACTATTCCTGACATCACAAGTGATGTAACCACCCAAATCCCGAACTCACATTCCTTTTTTACTATTCTTATTCATCCATGACTCACTATTCCTTGTCTTAGAGGAAAATAATAAACTAATAAATTTTATATGAAGGAAACCCCTCTCCCCTCCACTATAAAAGCCCCCCTTCACTCCCGCTTTTCCTCACACCTCTCAAGCTCCAAGCCTCCTTTAATCTCTGCCAAAAAATATTCCCTATCCCCTCCACCACATCCAAAATCTTCTGGTCTCATAAAAAGACCAAACCTATCTTCTTTAAGGAGGATCTCAAGAGGAAGATTCTAGAGGAAATTTCTCTCCCTCTTCTCCTTTAATTTCCTTTCATGTTCAAGTTCCTTATTGATCTCTCCCCACCTATATTAATTAAAATTGTTTTTTAACTCCATTATTATACATATAATGTATTTTTTATGATTCTAGTATCACCCCACACCCTTTCCCTCTTCCTTTTATTTTATTAAAGAGAACGTTGTTCATGAGGTGTTAATTTATCACCTTCATAAACAACATGGTCTCTTCTTCAATTTCTACCTTCATATCTAGTCATGAAACCATTTTTATGGTTGAACCAGAATATATTATATGTATTATGTTCTATTTTATGTTCTGGAAATAATCTATGGCAAAATTACTATGTTAAAAGTTAAAACAAGTTCGTTGTGATCCAAAAACCTCTCAAGTTAACTGAAATAACCACCATTAAATTATTATCTAATGATTCGTCCACAAGGATCTAATATAATTCATTATAAAATTATTAAATATACTGTAATATCATTAATAACATGTAATATCAGTTCTGGATGTTTACCCATGTTCTACCCAAACATCAATTTAAGAATACAAGTGAACAACCTAAGAATAACGATAAAAACAAATATCCTCGAACAATATTTTTTAAAACTCTATAAGTCATACAAAGGAACATAATATGACATAATGAAAATAGAATGAACCCTATTAATTTAAACATGGTTATGGATTTATAATTAATGAATATAATGTCATTATACAGGACATTAAAGAGAAGGAAGCATTCGGGTACATAGTAAGGTGAAATTCTCGAACCCAAATTTCATCATTCAGGTTCTACCTCTTTCACTCCATTTTTGATATGGCCACTCCTTAAAGATAATTTGTTCATAAGTTCCTTTTCTTTTCTGGTATATACATGTTTTATACTGAATTTTATGTAAATCCAAGTGTCTTCTGAAAGAACTCTTCTCTTAAGAACTTAACTTTTAAAGCTCATTCAAGGTTGATGATTCTTGTATCATGTATGTTGTTCCCTCTTTATTTTGGGAACCCAAAGATTATGAATGTTTTCTTATGAGATGAAACCCATTCCTTTTCATGGGTTAGTTATGTTCATGTTATATGTTCATTGTGGCATGAATGATAAATGATAATTTTATGATGTGACGGGTGCGCCCGGAATTATATAGCGCAATATGAATGTTTAAATGTGATGGGTGCACCCGGAATTATACAGCGCTCCAATGCATTGGGTAAAGTGATGAATCTCATGAGTAAATGTGAAATTATATGTGAAAAAGATGATATCTTGGTTCACAAGTACGAGAGTTAGTTAACCACTAAGACATGATGTTTAATTTTTATGCATTTCCACATTTCAAGTCTTTTATTTATGCTCCTCTCATGTTCATGATCTTTTACCTATGTTATGATTATGCTCACCCCATGATATATCGTTCATACCTATATGATTACAGGGATTCTAGTTCACCCCTTTTTATGTATATCCTCGGGTGTCTACATGTACTAAGGAGAGGACATGTGCCACTAAGAAGCTAGTGAAGAAGAAATTAAATTAATATTTATGGTTGATGTTGTATTTGTTATGTGTGGTCCTAGTTTTCCCAAGACACTAAACTTTTTGATCCTCTATGTGTATTACTATTATGTTGTTGATCTTTGAAATGATGTAATAGTAATGTAATAATAGGTTGGGTCGCTATAGTTGGTATCATAGAAAAGGATTAGTTAATTTGGGAATTAGGATTAGTGAACCCTAAAGAAAACCTCTAGCATGAGATTATGTACAAATATGAACACAAGAATATTTACCTATGGATCCCATATGTTATGTTTTTGGAATAATTGTTTAAATTAATAAGTTATTCATGACTTGTAAACTAATTTTTTGTTCTAACCATTTCTATTTTAGACAATGGTGGGAACCTGGAGAAATCAGGCCAACAACTCATACGAGGGCCAATGCAACGGTTGCCCGAATGACATCCCCAATGATTTGGGAGGTGGAGTTCGAAACTTCATGGAAATGATTACCCAATTATCTCAGGTTATGAATAATAACCATAATAATGGAGAACATCCTCATTCACCAAAGAGGGAGCAACTAGCTATTTAATGTTTTATGCGACAACGACCTCCGATGTTTAGTGGATCATCCGATCCACTAGTTGCGGAACAGTGGGTCAACTCCATGGAGAAGATCTTTTATGTTCTTCACTGTTCCGAGACAGAGAAGGTGACTCTAGCCGTTTATCGTCTAGATGGAGAAGCTGATCAATGGTGGGATTTGACTAAGAACACCAAGCCAAGGGAGGATATTGACGAGATGGAATCTGAAGACTTTAAGATAATGTTTCTTAATATGTACTTCCCACGAACTCTTCGCACGAATATGGAGAGAGAATTCATAGAGCTTAATAAAAAAGAAGGAGAATCTGTCACAACCTATGTAGCGAATTTCACAAGGATTCCAAGGTATGCTTCGGGTTTTGATATAAAAAATGATAGCAAAATTGATAGATTATTTAGTGGATTAAAACCACACCTTCGAAAGGATCTTGCGATTCAAGACTTTGGGAGTTATGAACAAGTTGTTCGGTGTGCTCTCAAAGTAGAGATGGAGTTTGGAGAATGGTCCCATGGATATGGGGATAAGAAATGAAAGATGGAGTTTCATGCCGGTGGATCTAATGACAATGGTGGGAAGAAAACACAACGACCCACATGCCAAAAATATGGGAAGTTGCACAATGGGAACTGCCTCAAAGGGACGGAGAAATTCTTCAAGTGTGGGAAAGAAGGACACCATGCTAAAAAGTTTTGAAAAGACATGAAATGGAAGGATAATGTAGCTGATGAAAGGAGAGAACCACTCATGGTTCAATGCTACAACTGTAGGGAGATAGGGCACTATTCAAACCAGTTCACTAAACCTCACGCTCTCGACGGTAATCAGCGCCAGCAACCCCCAAAGCCAACAGAACAAGGGAAGGATTATGCCATCACTATTGTGGAGGTGGAGCATGATTATGATGTCGTACAAGGTACACTTCCTATTTACTCATGAATGGCAAAAGTATTATTTGATTCTGGATCAATGCATTCCTTTATATCTTGCAATTTTTCTAGAACTATAGAATTGAAGCCCTGAATCCTTGAAGTAGATATATCTATAAAAACACCAAGTGGTGAAATCATTTCATCCCAAGTGTTTGAATATTATCCTATTGACGTATGTGGGAATATTCTTCCAGAAAATCTCATAATACATCCCTTGGTGGAATTCGACGCTATAATGGGAATGGATTGACTCTCGTTATATAGAGCACATATCAACTATCAGGAAAAGTAAATATATTTTCATATTCCGAACTATCCCATTCTCCTCTAAAAATGCAAGAAAGATCATGAATCTCCTTTGAAAAATCCTTCAATGGTGTGGGTGTTGATTCCCTATGTAGAATCATACCTCACCCAAATGGTTGAGTCGAAGGAAAGTTCCAACCTTGAGGAAATGCCCATCGTAAGGGAATACAGAGATTTATTTCCCGAATAGTTACACGAAATTCCCCTGGATCGTGAAGTAGAGTTATGAATTGAACTTATACCCGGAGCAAATCCTATCTCGAATTGACCCTATAGGATGGTTCCTATTGAATTGCAGGAGTTAAAGAAGTTGCTGCAAGAGCATCTGGACAAAGGGTTCATACGCCGTAGTGCATCACCTTGGGGTGCGACAGTACTCTTTGTGAAGAAGAATGATGGAACCATGCGACTGTGTATCAATTATCGGGAACTCAACAAGATCACCATAAAGAAAAAGTATCCTATCCCAAGAATTGATTACTCATTCGACCAGTTAAGAGGAGCACAATACTTCTCAAAGGTGGATCTTCATTCTTGATATCATCAAGTAAAGGTGAAGAAGAAAGATATACAGAAGACTTCCTTCCGTATAAGGTATGGGCACTATGTGTAGAGACCCGAAGCTTATCGTACATGGACATTACATTACTTTTTCGGAATACTTAGTACATAACAAAAACACACACACAAGGATCGTAATAGTTTAGTGTCTTTGGAAACTCGGAATGTAATCTTCTAATCGTGGTGAAAGATCTTCAATATCTCCCATAAAGATCTTCCTTTTTTTTACCTAAAACCTTTCTTTATATCCTGGGGAAAAGAAAACATAAAAGGGTGAGCTCAAATGCTCAGTAAGGGTAAACAATAGAGAAATCAATCACATCATATTCATAAGAACATAACTTTTGGAAATCTTAACCTGCAAAACAGGGTATTATTTCATAACATGGAATAAATCATAGTAGTGACATGAAATCCCAATAAGCAAAACATAAAACATGAAACTTTGTGGCATACACACATAATCATAGAGAATCATTTCTTGTTAGTCAAGACTCATTGCCAAGACTATCTTAGTGGACAAAGTCCCTTTCTGAATCGAGTAACCCTCGTTTCAGTCCTGTTTCACTAAACCGGTATAACCTACCATTTCAGCCATGTCTATCTCATGAGATATAAAATCTTTACCCAATGCATTGGAGGGAGATATAGGTCCCACGCATCTTATAATGAATCATTTCTTATGTGTGCCACATAATCACAAAACATACATCATCGCATAACACATGTAAAAAAAATGGGATTCTTGAAACATCATGACATCATAAATCAATTCATATAAGATAAAGGAATTCATAAAAATAATTCCATCACAACATGAACAAATCAATGTAATAATAGGGATAAAAACATAACACTTTATTATCTTAGATGGAAAATAATTTTGATAAAACACTTGAACTCCATTCTTGAGGAAAATATCCTTTCTTCTTCAAAAACATTTTTCCTTTCATAACATGTCATACAACATTAAAATAAAAGAAGTTGATTAAAAATAAACTTGAAAACTTGTAAAGGAAGATTCTTGGAAATAATTTTTTAAAAATCCATTCATGCCGTATAAGTTAAATAAACATTCTTCTCGTACTTTTGTCGGCAAAGTCAAAAAGTGCCTCGTACGAAAAATGACAAAAGATTCCTTTCATATTCTTTACTAAAAACTCACCGAAGGGTAAAATTGGATTTAAACTATTTTAAGTGGATGGAAACAATATTACATATTGAGGGAACATGGATGTGGATGATAAAATACACCCCAGTAAATACTTACGAATAAAAAATCTCGGATAAAAATGAGATTGTGGTATTTTCCCTTACCTTAGGTCCGATTTGATTCGTATGTGTCAGAACCTCCTCTTCTTTGAAGCGCCTCTTTGAGACCTCCTCTTAGGGCACTAGAATTGGTCCTTGAGGAAGACCAGAACCTCTAGTATGTTTCTAGGAAAGTGGAGAAGAGATTTTGGCAGGGGTTGGCCGAGCTTGAGTGCTCAAATTGGTGTGAGGAGGAGGGGGAGGAGGTGTCCTTTTATAAGGGAGGAGAGGGGCACCTTAGGAATATCTCAAAATATTATTTTATTTTAAAGTCAAAATCGGTTTATAATGGTTCCAAAGGGTCTTATTTCGAAGCTAAAGTGGGGATGGGTCGAAATCCTATCAACCAATAGGATTTAGACAAGTTTAGGTTATTATTTTAACCTTATCAATTAGATTTAACTCTAAGATAAATAATTTAACTTTTACCGTGTCTTTTTGTTTTCTTTCACTATATGGTTAATACACTTACTATAACATGCCGAAATAACCCCAAATTGTATATTATTAATAAATATATCCTTATCTAAGTAATTTGGCCGAACTTTAGATTTTTAGGAATAAAATAACAATTAATAATATAATATTTGATTTAAAAATTATTTTGTGTCAATTTTGACACTATTTGATATATGATTTTTGTGAAAGTCATAACAGAATTATATGTTCAAACCAAGTTTATTAAATCAACACTAATATATCATAGTAAACTAGAAAATTAGTTTAAGTCATAAAAAGTCTCAAATTACATTCATTTGAGCATTTATAACATCAATTATGTTAATATTTCCTTAAAAGGGTAATTACTGCATCATCGTTGTGTCATAAATAAATTAATTTATTTAAAGTCTAAAAATTATAAATAATATATCATTATGTAGGATATCTTTTTATATTTCTAATGAATATTTACATTCGAATTTATCTTATGTATAACCCTATATTAAAAATGGTTTAGTAAATAAACTTTGATTTTAACTCTTTTAACTCTTCTTTGAATTAAATAATAATAAATGTCCTAATCTAATCCATGTGGGCCTAAATGGTCATATTTTATTCCTAAGCTTGTTTTTGGTCGAATTAAACTTGTCCAATAGAATTAAGACATGTGTTAGGGTAATAATAATATCATTTTTACCCTTAATTACCCTATTTACTTTTAACCGTGGTAAATAAAAGTAAAAAGTTACTATTCACCAAAAAATATTTTCATCTCATTGAACCGCATTTCACTTACTGACATCAACCGTGTCTCTCGGATTTTTGAAATTCCATTCACAGAAGTGGTAAAACTAAGATTTATGAAGAAATTAATTTTTTTAACTACCACTTTGTAGTTTCACTATTCATCAAAAATTGATGTTTTTAAGAACAATGCCAAAATTTCATCCTAAGCTATATTTCATATTCCGAATTCAAAAATAAAGTCTATTTTACCAAATTCATATCATAGAAGTTGCATTAATTAATTTTATAATTAAATCCCGCTGTTAAAACAATGAGCGTGTTTTTAAGAAACAATATCTATCAAAAGATTGACATTTGTTTATGTCTGGTTTAAATGTAAAATTACATCCAATGACCAACATTGTATTAAATTGTAAAAATATATTCTAAATATACTTTAAAACCACTCAAATTAATAATTTATCACTATTAATTATTTCGATTGAAAAAGTTGTTTTTAACTAAAATTTAGTAATTTTCACTATTCATCAAAATATGATAGTTATCCGAAAATTACCAAAATTTCACCCTAGGCTAAATTTGATACTCCTAATCCAAAAATGAATTCGATTTTGAAAAATAATATTTACATAATTTCAAAAATTGGTTATTACTATTCATAACGGCTAGTTTTAATAATATTTTAATAGCATATCGTTGTTTAGTGAAACTCGGTATTGCGTATTACACACGCTATCGAGGAAGGTCGTGATTGCGTGTAATGCAAGGCAAGTCAAGGATGCGTGTTGTGCAAGCTCCTTTTGGTGTAGCGTACAACACAAGACATTAATAAAATTAAAAAGAATATTTTTTATAAAATCTTGGGTTGTTACATTCTACCCCCTTAAAATGAATTTCGCCCTCGAAATTCGTCGGAGTTATAAATGGTTTACTATTCGAAAGTTTCTTTAATAGAAACCCACATCGTAAAAAGGAATATCAAAACCAATCTTTAAAAACAAAAGTATGAAACGTAACGGTTACCCAAATAAACTAATCATTGGGTTTCCACATAGGTGAAAATATGGATATGGAAGAGAAATCTAACCATCATGTTCTGATGGAGAGTGGGAGAGAACATGGCTATGGAAAATCCAGTAATCACAAATCCATAGATTTGTGATGATATAAGGTACCATCTGATTCATCAGGTATAAGATCACTAGGACAACATTTTTGGTTTTCAAGATCATTTCCCCTAAAGTTGAAAATTTGAATTAGAATAAATACTTACTTTATTTTGGTACAATCTCACTGTTGTTCGTGCCTTGAACAATTTCCACTTCATCTATTAAATAAATGAAGTTGAATTTGTTATTCGTGAAGTGTTAGCAGATCATGTGATAGAATGACGGGTCAGTCCATCTGTCTCAACCAAAAGGTTAGCAAAAATTATATGCATAAATCGATCTATAGTGAGACTAATCATACATGGTTCCTAAAATGGACTTATACTTCATATATCATACTTCTTAATATAATAAAACTAGTTTCTACTAAACAGGGACTTCCTGTAGGCCAGTGGTAGGCGATAAAGGCCAGTCGCACTTCGGTTGTGGGTTCGATTTCCACAGCCTTGTCCGACGCGATGGGCTGTCGCCCGTCCTGCAGGTTGTCCTTTTTCTAAAACTATATTACTATAACATCCCATCAATAATACTAACTTATGTCCAACATAATCCATTCCAATCTTTAGGCTTATCCATAATACTTCCGTCCACTCTCAGAGGTTTAATACCATCATTGATCCCCATATATCATAAGATATATCTTGTTGGTCACATTCCAAACATTCAAAGGCCTTAATCTTGTACTCTCTTGAATACCCATTGAACCTTATTGAAAACAAGAGTGTTGTTAAAAGATAACACTTTCCACATACCAAAATCCTAAAAATTCTATATACTCAAACCATGATATCACTTAGTCCTTATATCAATCATGAGCTCATGAATACTATTAAACATTTCCTTTTCTCGTTTTCCCTTCATTATGCGCATAATATCTCAATCACTTTGAATACCACATTAGAACAATACATAAATATTCCAATATTCCATGATACAACATTATTTTGGAATCCCATTACATAAACACTTAATCATTCCACCACATCATTGTCATATTCAACATTGCCAATAGTGATCGCATGTGACTTCCCTTTGTCCTTTGCCTTAAGCGGTTTCTCATGTTGATCATCACTAACCCTTGGATTAGGGCATTTATTAGCATAATGCCCCATTTCCTTGCACTTGAAGCATTGATGTGTTGGTTGTGCGTTCTCTGTAGTGTTTGCTTTATTCACTTCGTTAGAATCCCTTTTTCCATTACTTCGACACTCAGCTGCTCGATGACCTTCTTTTCCACACTTAAAACATTTTCTAGTCCCTTTAAGACAATCTCCTCCATGCTTCTTTCCACACTGTGTGCATAAGGAAACATTCATCTTCTTTTCACCATTATTCTGAGATTTCTCCTTGAACTCCATCTTTCATTTCTTGTCAAAACCATGAGATGGATATGTAACACCAACTTCCATTTCTACCTTGATAGCACAACGCACAATTTCTTCATAGCTACTGAAGTCTCTTATAGATAATGCCCTTCGAAGACTTGGTTTTAAGCCACTGAAAAATCGATCAACTTTACTTTCAGGTTGGATGATAATGCCAGATGCATACCTTGCAAGTCTTGTAAAATTCGCTTCGTATATACCAACAGATTCATCATCCTTCTATTTCAGCTCAAGAAACTCCTTTTCCATCTTCGTTCGAAGAATACGAGGGAAATACTTACTGAAAAACAAGTTCTTGAACTCATCCCATTCCATGGACACAATTTCATCTCTTGGCCTCGTATTCTTGATAAGATTCCACCATTGATCAGCTTCACCTTCCAAACGATATACTGCTAAGATGACTTTATCATGTTCAGAACATTGAAGAACTGAAAATATCTTTTCAGTAGTACTAATCCATTGCTCAGCAACTAATGGATCAGTAGACCCACTGAAAGAAGGCGGACGCTGCCTCATGAAGGATTCAACAGAATGTTGCTCCTTCCTTTGCTCGTTTGGAAGTCCTGCATGATTCATAGCTTGATAAAGTTGTGTGAGCATGGCTACAAGATTTTGCATTCCATCTCCCATATCGTTTGGTTGCTCAGGGGGACAATCATTGCATTGATCAACACGGTTCCTTCGGGTTCCAGCCATCGTCTAAAACCCAAAAAGAATAGTGTGAGAGGCAAAAATCATGCTAGGGAAAACAACATAAAAAAGGGGGAGTATCCTCAATATCTAACTTCTTAGGTTAAATTCTATGATCGTTACCATAGGACTGTATCTTATACGTATACTTATCCTTAGGGACATCCCTAGACATACCTTAGAAATATCTCTAGGGATCTCACTAACGTTTTCGCATCCCAGTTTCCAAAGGTTGACTAAACCTTTCCTCTGATACCAACTGTAGAGACCCGAAGCTTATCGTACATGGACATTACATTACTTTTTTGGAATACTTAGTACATAACAAAAACACACACACAAGGATCGTAATAGTTTAGTGTCTTTGGAAACTTGGAACGTAATCTTCTAATCGTGGTGAAAGATCTTCAATATCTCCCATAAAGATATTCTTTTTTTTACCTAAAACCTTTCTTTATATCCTGGGGAAAAGAAAACATAAAAGGGTGAGCTCAAATGCTCAGTAAGGGTAAACAAAAGAGAAATCAATCACATCATATTCATAAGAACATAACTTTTGGAAATCTTAACCTGCAAAACAGGGCATTATTTCAGAACATGGAATAAATCATAGTAGTGACATGAAATCCCAATAAGCAAAACATAAAACATGAAACTTTGTGGCATACACACATAATCATAGAGAATCATTTCTTGTTAGTCAAGACTCATTGCCAAGACTATCTTAGTGGACAAAGTCCCTTTCTGAATCGAGTAACCCTCGTTTCAGTCCTGTTTCACTGAACCGGTATAACCTACCATTTCAGCCATGTCTATCTCATGAGATATAAAATCTTTACCCAATGCATTGGAGGGAGATATAGGTCCCACCCATCTTATAATGAATCCTTTTCTTATGTGTGCCACATAATCATAAAACATACATCATCGCATAACACATGCAACAAAAATGGGATTCTTGAAACATCATGACATCATAAATCAATTCATATAAGATAAAGGAATTCATAAAAATAATTCCATCACAACATGAACAAATCAATGTAATAATAGGGATAAAAACAGAACACTTTATTATCTTAGATGGAAAATAATTTTGATAAAACACTTGAACTCCATTCTTGAGGAAAATATCCTTTCTTCTTCAAAAACATTTTTCCTTTCATAACATGTCATACAACATTAAAATAAAAGAAGTTGATTAAAAATAAACTTGAAAACTTGTAAAGGAAGCTTCTTGGAAATATTTTTTTAAAAATCCATTCATGCCGTATAAGTTAAAAAAACATTCTTCTCGTACTTTTGTCGGCAAAGTCAAAAAGTGCCTCGTACGAAAAATGACAAAAGATTCCTTTCATATTCTTTACTAAAAACTCACCGAAGGGTAAAATTGGATTTAAACTATTTTAAGTGGATGGAAACAATATTACATATTGAGGGAACATGGATGTGGATGATAAAATACACCCCAGTAAATACTTACGAATAAACAATCTCGGATAAAAATGAGATTGTGGTATTTTCCCTTACCTTAGGTCCGATTTGCTTCGTATGTGTCCGAACCTCCTCTTCTTTGAAGCGCCTCTTTGAGACCTCCTCTTAGGGCACTAGAATTGGTCTTTGAGGAAGACCAGAACCTCTAGTATGTTTCTAGGGAAGTGGAGAATAGATTTTGGCAGGGTTTGGCCGAGCTTGAGTGCTCAAATTGGTGTGAGGAGGAGGGGGAGGAGGTGTCCTTTTATAAGGGAGGAGAGGGGCACCTTAGGAATATCTCAAAATATTATTTTATTTTAAAGTCAAAATCGGTTTATAATGGTTCCAAAGGGTCTTATTTCGAAGCTAAAGTGGGGATGGGTCGAAATACTATCAACAAATAGGATTTAGACAAGTTTAGGTTATTATTTTATCCTTATCAATTAGATTTAACTCTAAGATAAATAATTTAACTTTTACCGTGTCTTTTTGTTTTCTTTCACTATATGGTTAATACACTTACTATAACATGCCAAAATAACCCCAAATTGTATATTATTAATAAATATATCTTTATCTAAGTCATTTGGCCGAACCTTAGATTTTTAGGAATAAAATAACAATTAATAATATAATATTTGATTTAAAAATTATTTTGTGTCAATTTTGGCACTATTTGATATATGATTTTTGTGAAATTCATAACAGAATTATATGTTCAAACCAAGTTTATTGAATCAACACTAATATATCATAGTAACCTATAAAAAGTCTCAAATTACATTCATTTGAGCATTTATAACATCAATTATGTTAATATTTCCTTAAAAGGGTAATTACTGCATCATCGTTGTGTCATAAATAAATTAATTTATTTAAAGTCTAAAAATTATAAATAAAATATCATTATGTAGGAAATCTTTTTATCTTTCTATTGAATATTTACATTCGAATTTATCTTATGTATAACCCTATATTAAAAATGGTTTAGTAAATAAACTTTGATTTTAACTCTTTTAACTCTTCTTTGAATTAAATAATAATAAATGTCCTAATCTAATCCATGTGGGCCTAAATGGTCATATTTTATTCCTAAGCTTGTTTTTGGTCGAATTACACTTGTCCAATAGAATTAGGACATGTGTTAGGGTAATAATAATATCATTTTTACCCTTAATTACCCTATTTACTTTTAACCGTGGTAAATAAAAGTAAAAAGTTACTATTCACCAAAAAATATTTTCATCTCATTGAACCGCATTTTACTTACTGACATAAACCGTGTCTCTAGGATTTTTGAAATTACATTCACAGAAGCGGTAAAATTAAGATTTATGAAGAAATTAATTTTTTTAACTACCACTTAGTAGTTTCACTATTCATCAAAAATTGATGTTTTTAAGAACAATGCCAAAATTTCATCCTAAGCTATATTTCATATTCCGAATTCAAAAATAAAGTCTATTTTACCAAATTCATATCATAGAAGTTTCATTAATTAATTTTATAATTAAATCCCGCTGTTAAAACAATGAGCGTGTTTTTAAGAAACAATATCTATCAAAAGATTGACATTTGTTTATGTCTGGTTTAAATGTAAAATTACATCCAATGACCAACATTGTATTAAATTGTAAAAATATATTCTAAATATACTTTAAAACCACTCAAATTAATAATTTATCACTATTAATTATTTCGATTGAAAAAGTTGTTTTTAACTAAAATTTAGTAATTTTCACTATTCATCAAAATATGAAAGTTATCCGAAAATTACCAAAATTTCACCCTAGGCTAAATTTGATACTCCTAATCCAAAAATGAATTCCATTTTGAAAAATAATATTTACATAATTTCAAAAATTGGTTATTACTATTCATAACGGCTAGTTTTAATAATATTTTAATAGCATATCGTTGTTTAGTGAAACTCGGTATTGCGTATTACACACGCTATCGAGGAAGGTCGCGATTGCGTGTAATGCAAGGAAAGTCAAGGATGCGTGTTGTGCAAGCTCCTTTTGGTGTAGCGTACAACACAAGACATTAATAAAATTAAAAAGAATATTTTTTATAAAATCTTGGGCTGTTACACTATGATTTTTTGGTGATGCCCTTTGGACATACTAATGCCCCTGCAATCTTCATGGATTTGATGAGTAGAGTCTTTAGAAATTACCTAGACAAGTTTTTGGTAGTGTTTATTGACGATATTCTCATCTACTCCAAGAGAAAGTAGGAACATGAAGACCATCTAAGACTTGTGTTGGAGACATTGAGAAAGGAGAAGTTGTATTCCAAGTTAAGAAAGTGTGACTTTTGGATTAATCAAGTCACGTTCTTGGGACATGTGACCACAAGTGAGGGAATTTCTGTGGATCCTTCAACGAATAAGGTGATTGAGGAATGGCCCAGGCCCTCTAGTGTAACAGAAATCCTTAGTTTTCTTGGATTAGCTAGGTACTACCGACGTTTTGTGAGAAACATCTCACGATTTTCAAGCCTGCTAACTAAGTTAACACGGAAAGTGGTAAAGTATGTCTGGACGGAAGAATGTGAGGGAAGCTTCAAGGAGATAAAGAGAAGGATGATCACTGAAGCTGTACTCACACAACCAAAAATTGGAGAATGTTTTGTGATATATAGTGATGCTTCAAAGAAAGGCATGGGTTATGTACTCATGAAAAATGAAAATGTGATAGCCTACACCTCACGAAAGTTGAAGATCCATGAGCAGAACTACCCAAAGCATTATCTAGAGCCAGAAGCCTTGATTTGTGCCTTGAAAATTTGATGGCACTACCTTTATAGTGAGAAGTGTGACATATACACCGACCACAAGAGCTTAAAGTATATATTCACACAAAAGGAGCTCAACATGTGTCAAATGAGATGGTTAGAGCTAATCAAGGATTACGATTGCTCTATTCACTATCATCCTGGAAAGGCGAACAATGTAGCTAATCCTCTAAGCAGAAATGAACCTGCTACTCTATCCATGTTGCGGATTGAGAAAGACCATATCTTCTTGGATATGAAAAGGATGGATTTGGAAATCATAAGGGCATGGGATACATCGTACCTTGCACAAATGATTGCGCAACAATCCATCTAGGAGAAGATTAAAGAAGCACAATGGGATGATTTGGAGATACAAAAGAGGGTGAATGTAGTAAAGGAAGGGAAGCTGTAAGAGTTCCATATCGACAATGATGGTGTGATTCAGTTTGGAACGCGGCTTTGTGTGCCTTCATCACCTGGGATAAAGAAGGAGCTATTGGATAATGCATATAGCTCAACTTTCTCTATCCATCCTGGGAGTTCCAATATGTATTGTGATCTCGGAGAACACTTCTGGTGGGATAACATGAAGAAGGAGATTGCAGAATATATATCAAGGTGCTTGGTATGTCAGTAAGTTGAAGCGAGCGACAAAAGTCCAAAGGAATGATGCATCCATTGCCTATACCCATGTGGAAATGGGAAAATGTTACTATGGACTTTGTGATTGGTCTCCCGAAGATGTCAAAGGGGAATAATCCGATATGGGTTGTGGTTGACCAACTCACCAAGACTACACATTTTATCGTTATTCGGGAATAATTCTCACTTGAACAACTTGTTAGGATATATGTGAAGGAAGTGGTGAGACTGCACGGTTTTCCACTCTTAATTGTCTCTGACCGTGATCCAAGGTTCACATTTAAATTCTGGAGGAGCCTTCAACATGCTTTGAGTACAGAATTAAATTTCAGCACGGCTTATCACCCCCAAACTGATGGCCAGTCTGAAAGGACTATTCAGGCACTTGAAGATATGCTAAGAGCCTGCTATCTTGAATTCAAAGATGGATGGGATCATCATCTCCCATTGGTTTAGTCCTCATACAACAATAGCTTCCACTCGAGTATTCATATGGCTCCGTATGAAGCTCTTTACGGGGAGCGATGTAGAACTCCAACCTGTTGGGATGATGTTGGAGAAAGAAAGCTACTTCGACCCGGTCTTGTTTAGGAGATGACAGAGAAGAATCAAGTCATCCAGAAACACATCAAAGCTTCTCAAAGTCAGCAAAAGAGCTATGCTGCCAATCATCGAATGGACTTGGAGTTCGACGTTGGAGATAAAGTCTTCCTTCTAATATCTCCATGGAAAAGAGTCATGCAATTCGGGAAGAAAGGGAAGCTAAGCCCATGTTACATTGTCTCCTTTGAGATCCTTGACCGTATAGGAGTTGTGGCCTATTGTCTGGCACTTCCACCAAATGTGGCTCAAGTTCATGATGTGTTTCATGTATCACTACTGAGAAAGTACATACCAAAACCCTCACATGTACTAAACTCATAGGTGGTGCAGCTGGAAGATGATCTCTCCTATGAGGAGCAGCCAGTAGAGATTCTGGATCAAAGAGATAAGGTTCTACGCAACAAGAAAACCCATCTTGTCAAATTTTTGTGGAGTAACCATAAGTTTGAGGAAGAAACTTGGGAACTAGAAGAGGCAATGAAGGAGAAGTACCCTCACCTGTTTGTGTAAAGTGAAATTTCGGGGTCGAAATTTCTTAAGGGGGAAGAATATAACGACCCAATGTTTTTAAATGGAAATTATCTTATTATATGTATGTATAAAATAACATGAAAACACAAAATAATGAACTACTATGTGATATGTGACCTTTAAACATAATTTTGTCACAACTATGTTTTGAATTTTGAAAATCTGGCATTCACGGTTCTGTTCAAGATGATTTTTGGACTCTAATGAAACAAAGATAATTTTTAGTGAATATTAGCCTAATATTATGAAGAGTAACCTACCCTTATTAATATTAATATGACCCTTATTAACAGTAAATAATAGTGACATTACCTATGAATAATAAAATAAAATTTAGACATCTTCGAAAGTGACAATTTAACCTTAGTAAACGTTTTCGGTATTTTATAAGTCATAAATAAATAATTATAATTAATTAATTAATTTAAAAGAATATTTATTTCCCTAAAATGTATTCATAAATTATTTAATCAATTTATAATAGGTTTTAGATAATTTTCTAACACCCTATGTAATTTTTGAAAGAACAATAAAATCAGTTTTAATCTAAAAAACTGTTTTTTTAAAGTAAATTGTGATTTTATTTAAATATTAAATTAATAGTATTTAGAAAATTATTTTTGAAAAATGGACTTCATTTTTGGATTCTACACATCGAAAAATGGTTGGGGTAATTTTTTGGGATTTTTCTCAGATACCTGAATTTTTTGTGAATAGTAGAATACATTAATTTACCATATAAATACATTTTAATTAAAACCCACTATTCCTGACATCACAAGTGATGTAAGAACCCAAATTAAAAACTCACATCCCTTTTTTTACTATTATTGGTCATCCAAGCCTCACTATTCCTTGTATTATGGGAAAATAATAAACTAATGAATTTTATATTAAGGAAACCCCTCTCCCCTCCACTATAAAAGCCGCCCTTCACTCCCTCTTTTCCTCACACCTCTCAAGCTCCAATTCTCCTCTGAAATCTGCCCAAACATCTTCCTTAGCCCCTCCCCCACGTCCAACATTTTCTGGTCTCATCAAAAGGCCAAGCCTAGCTTCCTTAAAGAGTATCTCAAGAGGACGATTCTAGAGGTAATTTCCCTCCCTCTTCTCCTTTAATTTCCTTTCAAGTTCATGTTCCTTTCGTGATCTCTCCACACCTATATTCATTCAAATTGTATTTTAACTCCAGTATTATAAATATACTATAATTTTTATGATTATAATATCAACCCACACCCTTTCCCTCTTCCTTTTATTTTATTAAAGAGAATGTTGTTCATGAGGTGTTAATTTATCACCTTAAAAAACGACATGCTCTCTTCTACAATTTCTACATTCAGATGTGGTCATGAAACCATTTTTATGGTTGAACCAGAATATTTTATATTTATTATGTTCTATTTTACGTTCTGGAAATAACCTATGGCCTAATTAATAAGTTAAAAGTTAAAACATGTTCGTTGTGAGCGAAAAACCGCTCAAGTTAATCGAAATAACCATCATTAAATTCTTATCTAATGATTCGTACACATGGATCTAATATAATTCATTATTAAATTATTAAATATACTGTAATATCATTAATAACATTTAATATCAGTTATGGATGTTTACTCGTGTTCTACCCAAATATCAATTTAAGAATACAAGTGAACTACCCAAGAAAAACCATAAAAACAAACATCCCCGAACAATGTTTTTTAAAACTCTATAAGTCATCCAAAGGAACATAATATGACATAATGAAACTATAATTAACCCTATTAATGTAAAAATGGTTCCGGATTTCTAATTAATGAATATAATTTCATTATATAGGACATTAAAGAGAAGGAATCATTCGGGTACAAGGTAAGGGGAAATTCTCGAACCCAAATTTCATCCTTCGGGTTCTACCTCTTTCACTCCATTTTTGATATGGTCACTCCTTAAAGATAATTTTTTCATCTCTGACTTCTATTTTATGGGATATACATGTATTATACTGAAGTTTATTTCAATCCAAGTGTCTTCCGAAAGAACTCTTCTCTTAAGAACTCAACTTTTACCTCTCATACAAGGTTGATGATTCTTGTATGAAGTATGATGTTCCCTCTTTATTTTTGGAACCCAAAGTTTATTAATGTGTTCTTATGAGATGAAACCCATTCATTTTCATGGGTAATTTATGTTCATGTTATATGTTTATTGTGGCATGCATGATAAATGATAATTTTAAGATGTGACGGGTGCGCCCGGAATTATATAGCACAATATAAATGTTTAAATGTGACGGGTGCGCCCGGAATTATACAGCGCTCCAATGCATTGGGTAAAGTGATGAATCTCATGATTAAATGTGAAATTATGTGTGAAAAATATTCTAGCTTGGTTCAAAAGTATGAGTGGTAGTTAACCACTGAGACATGATGTTTCATTTTTTTGCATTTCCACATTTCAAGTCTTTTATTTATGCTCCTCTCATGTTGATGATCTTTTGCCTATGTTATGATTATGCTCACCACATGCTATATCATTATTACCTATCCTCCTACTTGGATTCTAGCTCACCCCTTTTTATGTATATCCTCAAGTGGCTACATGTACTAAGGTGAGGACAAGTGCCACTAAAAATCTAGTGAAGAAGAAATTAAATAAATGTTTATGGTTGATGTTGTATTTGTTATGTGTGGTCCTAGTTTTCCCAAGACACTAAACCTTTGGATCCACTATGTGTATTACTATTATGTTGTTTATCATTGAAATGATGTAATAGTAATTTAAGAAGAGTTTGGGTTTCTATAATGTTTGTGGCCATATTCCCATGCATGTTTGTCTTGTATACCTACTAAAGCATTGGAATCCTATAATATTACCATTTCTACAATAACTATGTCTTATAAATTCCTCATATATATTTGGTGAACCAAAATAAATGTTAAATTTCTTATGTAAAATAGTAACAGGTTAAAAATTTATCAAATCAATAAAAACAATAATAAATAATATAGTGCAATGGTAGTTGTGGTATATTTAAAACATATAACTGTTGTAGACGAAAAAATGTTGTTGTTATTGATGAATATTAATACTTTAAATTTTCATTACACATATTCTTGAGGAAAATAACAATTTAACATTGAAATAAATTTTAAACACAATATATTCATAGAATAATTGGAAATATAGTCTCTAAATATATTCATAAAATATTGTAACATATGATTAAATGAAATGTGTGTTCTTGATTACAAGAAATTTTGTACGTTCCTTATAAGATAAAAAAACATTCCTTTAATAATTGTGTGTGTTGGACTCCAAAAGTGTTAATCCTGTTTTGATGATCAAAAATCCTATACTTTCAGTAAATCTTGTTAATCCGATTTAATCTATCTAAAACATGCGTACAGATGATTAGGTTATTTATGTTTTAAATAAACCTATCCAATATCTTATGTGATATGTTTAAACATTGTTAACTATTTAGAATATTTGTTATAATATATTTCCTTGATAAATCATTAAGTCTAATCCATTCTATGAATATCATTGATTATGATTTAGTATTTTTTTTGGATAAGTCTGAGAAACGGTGAGTCTACCTCCAGACATGTATTTCTGGAAAAGGACCCAGACCCCATGACCCAGACACCATGACCCAGACACCGTGACCAGACACCATGACCAGACATCGTGACCATGCAGACATCATGACCAACCTGATACCATGACCATCTAGACATCGTGACCATCCAAACACTATGAACATCCAGAAACAGTTACCATCTAGACACCATGACCAGACCATATGATCAAACTCCGAATCTATTCTACTGATTCTTGATACCTATAAAAATATTTTATCATGTCTATCTCATCTCTCAAAGGTAAAAAAGGAGACACTATTTCAAGGATACACCATTTCAGGGAGCCACTATTTCAACAAGACACTGTTTCCAGACAAAATGTGAAATTTTTTCTTAATCTGTTTGGTCGATTAAAATTTAATTTCTAACGGTCATATTTGAATCTTTTAAATGCACTGACATAATTAATATTTCTTTGTAAACTAGTTACCTGATAGTACAAGGTATGAGGTTCATAATACAAGCATCCTATCAGCTCAAACACATGAATTCCAAGAATAAGAAGAAAATTTTGGCCATAAATGAATGAGAGACCATAAGAGAACTAGTGTGTGCGAGATAACAAAGAATCACAATCATTCATGATAGAAGAATTGTCACATGAATCTTGAAACATTTTAATAACATACAAATCATAAAAACATAACAAATTCAAGATCATTTTTGCACTATCAACTCCATGATGAAAATGAGGCAGAACTAGCTGACTTACAATACTCTATTTTTTTACAAGAAGAAATGATTCCAACATCTTCTTCACCCTAGAATTACAAAGCTTCAAATACTAACACTCAGAGAACTTATAAACTTATCTCATAATCATTGATCTGTTGTGTATTATTTTTATTTTTTGACCAGTGTGTGTGTGTCTTTATAAAAACATGGACTATCTCCGGTATTAAATTAATGGATACGAGATATCATTCCACCAATATCTTTTTACACTTGTGTCTTCCTGTGGATAAGTATGGAAGAGTTTCCTGTATAACCTGATAGTTCATACCCACTTTGAACTATGGATGAGGTCGTGTGACCTGGATAGTCTTGTGTAATGTTGGTTACCCCAATCCAATGTGTAGATCAAGTTTATTAATATAAACTTCTTGGTGGTAGGTGATCACCAAGTGGAGTGTATTAGGTCACGACTAGATACCGAACCACTTGTTTTATATCTGCTGTGTTGTTTACTTTAGTTTACTCTTTTTTATTGTATAATTCATATATCACTAAATTTTCAATGATTTTTAATCTTGGGAAGAAGTTATAATTTTTTTCCTTATTAGAATAGCTTCAAAAGTAATATTATTAACTTATATTAAGGTTACTTATAATTAATCAATATTTTGGGATGTTATTAAAATAGTAAAACATTCTTATCCAAATTACATTGATTAAATGGGATGTTTTAAAATTTAATGGGGAACCTTTTAAGAATTATTTTTTAAAGAATTTTTTTTTTAAATTATCAATTCACCTCCCTCTTAAGTACTCTACTCCATCCAAAATTTGGAATCATAGGATGCTTGTTATTCCTATTAAGACGCTCTTATTGACCATATTAAACTATAATTTTAGTAGCACCATAAAGACATGTAAATTTCTGATAATTATAAATTTCTATCACTTTAAATGTGATTATTTATCATGGATAATAGATTGGAAGGTTATACCAATAACAGACCACCGTTCATTATTGGAACCAATTATTCCCAACGGATAATTAAATTTAAAATGCATTTCAAAAGAATGAGTTTTGAAATCTGGTCTTCAATTATAGATGAGTATAAGATTCAAGAAACTGATAGAATCGCTTGGGATGACCCTACCAAGACTACCTACAATAATAATTTCAAATCAATGAATTCTTTATATTACTCTTTAGGATATGATGGATTTAATAAAATTTATGCATGCAAAACATTCCATGAAATTTGGGATACCTTGTCTATTTCACATGAAGGAACATCCAGTGTGAATGAAATGAGACTTAATAATTATACTATTAAATATGATAACATTAAAATGAAACCTAATGAGACTATTTTTTACTTGTTTCTCAGGTTCCACAAAATTTTCAAATCAAGGATTTTTCTTGGAATATAAGTCACTACCATAGAACAAATTATGAAGATTCTCAAATTCTTACCTTACAAATAGAGAGAGACCTCTGTCTCTATTAGAGAATCATGTGACATTAGAAAAATAACTGTAAAAGAACTCATTGGAAAAATGGTGACGTATGAAGAGGAGATGAATGTCATCAAGTAAGAGGAGGCTGAACCCAAAAGATATACAGTTTGATTTAAGGCCACCACCACTAAACACAAAGAGAACCGAAAAATGGAATTCTATGTATAAAGTTCTTGCAATGAACAATCATCTCCAGATAGTGATGAATAGATGTCTCAACTAGCCAAAAAGATTAATAGATTTTACACAAAGAATAAATTTATCAAAAATCCTAACATCAGGGAATGATATGATCAAAATGGAAGCTAGAAGAAAGATTGAAAATGAAGTGACAAGTCTGATGAGATAATCTTCTATGAGTGTAAACGAAAGGGACAAATAATGTCTTACTATCCCGAGATCATGTAAAAAGTGAAGAATGAGGATATAGATAGAAATTTTAAAAGTCAATGAATGAAACATGGAGAGATTCTGAGGACAACTCAAGTGAATCAGAATCTTTATGTGATGAACTAGACAATAAAGCCAATATGTGTATTACAACAAACACATATGAGGTAACACTGGAATCCCTTGTACACAATTCCTATTATTCTGAAAATGAGATGGACTCAAAGAATATATCTAATAATGAAATGATTGAATACTATAATATGATTTAAGGACATGAAATGAACTAAAAGATAAATACAAGTATTTAAAAGAACAACATGCTCTTGCCTTAACATTTAATTATGAACTTGTTATAGAAAGGGAGAATTTTTTTTAATTACTCAATGAAAATATTGAACTAAAACTATCTAATGAGCAATTTAAAAATGATCTTGAATGGTTTACAAATGTTAATGATACCCTGGTAAAACTTCTAGGGAAACAGAATGATCCTAAATATACAACTGAAATTAGCTATCAACCTGGTAAAAGAAATTTGGGAACAACTAATTTGGTTTCTAAGTCCATGACATAATTATTTACTCTTAGTTCAGGAAAAAATTAATCTAGTTCATGTTATGATACACTCTCTACTGTTTAAATCTTTTATGGACCAAATAGACATTATTCATCAAGTGATTTACATAATTCTTATAGAAAACCTATGAGGCATATATGGGTTCCTAAAACACATTCCACTAATATTACTATACCCAAACAAGTATGGGTACCAAAATCTATTTTCATCTGAATATTTTGTAGGAACAATTCTTAAAGAGCACCTATAAAGGCTTATGGTACTTGGATGGTGGGTGTTCAAGAAACATGACATTATACTATTCATGCTACATGAATTTAACAAAAAATGATGGAGGACATGTCACCTTTGGTGACAATGATAAAGGAAAGATTATTGGTCTTGTCCAAATCAGTAACTCTAACTCAGTTATGATATCCAAAGTAATTTTTTATGGAATGAAATATAATCTTCATGGAATTTCCCAATAATGTGATGATGGATTTCATGATAAATTTTTATATGATTCTAGCAATGTTTATATTTCTAAAAATCAATCATTTTTTTCTACATTATGAAATGAAAATGTATATTCTGTTAACATAGATTCTTTAGTATCACAAAATTATTCATGTCTAAGTGTACGTCTCAAAGAATCGTGGTTTTTTCATAGGAGACTAGGACACTGTAATATTAAATCCCTTATAAAGATAACTAGAAAAAGTTTAGTCAATGACCTACCCAAACATCAGTTTCCAAATGATAATGTGTGTAATCCTTGTCAAAAGGGAAAACAACAAAAAAATTCTTTCAAACCAAATAAATAAGTGTCAACTTGGAAACCATTCGAATTGGTTTTCATGGATTTTTTTGGATGATCTGGGGTTTCTTTCTTAAATGGGAAGAACTGTGTTTATGTTCTTGTAGATGAAATTTCTAGATATACTAGGACATTCTATTTTTCTCACAAACTTGAAGCATTCCATCATTTTCCAAATATGAAAAAAACTATAGAATATCACAGCGGACATAGAATTAAATCATAAAGAAGTGATTATGGTCATGAGTTTAAAAATCAAGAGTTTGAATCCTTCTACTCACAAATTAGAAATAGTGATAATTTCTCTTCCCTAGAACATGTCAATGGAATGGAGTAGTAGAAAGAAGAAATATAACCATTTCAAGAGATTCCTAGAACCATGATTAGTGAATATGACTTTCTTATTTATATTTGGTTTGAAGCTATCAATGCATCATGATATATTATCAATAGAGTGTTGATTAGACCTATTCTGAAAAGAACTCCATATGAGTTATGGAATAAAAGAAAACCCCAAGTAATTTACTTCAATGTTTTTAGTTTTGAAGTTTATATCCTTAATAATAAGGATAATCATGAAAAATATGCATCCAAGAGAGATGAATGAATCTTTTTACGATATTCAATATCTAGTAAAGCCTATAGAGTGTATAACAAATGACCAAAATGTGAGGAAGTTTCTTTCAATGTAAAAGTTAATGAAACAGATCCACATAAGCCAAAGACCACTCTAGAGAACCTGAAGGATGGTGCATCTAATCCAGAAATTAATTAAGAATCCTCTAAAAATACTATAAAAGAATCCTTGAAGACATCTTGTTTTGGAAGCTATTTAGATTCAAGTCACAATGAACCTGACCTTTTGAAGAACCTAAAATCACTAGTTCGACCTTTTCTAGAGCTGTTAGAACTACTAAGAACCATCCTTTAGATGTTGTTGTAGGAAGTTTAGATAAAGGAACTCAAACTAGATATTCTTTTAGAAATCAGGCCTGACATCATGTCTTCTTGTCACATCATGAACCTAAAAACATTAATGATTCCATCAATGATGAATTTAGAATGACGGAAATGCAAGAAGAAAATAATCAGTTTGAAATGAACAACATTTGGAAACTTGTTGACAGGACAAAAGATGATTTTACCATACGCACTAAATGAGCGTTTAGAAATATATTAGATGAATTAGGTAATATAGTTAGAAACAAGGACATATTGTTTCACAAGGATATAGTCAAGATGAAGGAATTGAATATGAATAGACCATTGCACCAGTAGCTAGACAAGAAGCCATCCATAATTCGGCATGCTTATGCTACACATATGAATTTCTAACAATATCAAATGGATGCTGAAAGTGCATTTCTACATGGTTATATATGTGAGGATGTATTTGTTGAGAAACTATCTTGTTTTACAAATCCTCATTTTTCAAATCATATATTTATATTACATAAATCATTATATGGTTCAAAACAATAATCATTATCATGGTATGATATATTAAGTACTTTTATTATTTCCAAATGATTTACAAAAGGTATAGCTGATCCTATCATTTTTATAAAAAAAATTTCAAATGATGTTTTGTAGTTCAAATCTATGTAGATGACATTATCTTTGGATCTTCAAAAAAGTCCTTATGTATTCAATTTTCTAAAATGATTCAAAACGAATACGAAAAGGGTTTAATGGGTGAACTAAAATTATTTTTTGGATTTAAAATAATTAAAATAATTATGGTATTATTTTAAACCAATAAAAATATAATAATGATCATCTAAAACATTTTTGTTTATTTATAAATAAAATCAGTGACACTCCAATATATAGTACTTGTATGTTGGATCTTGATGAAGATAGAAAATCTGTTGATCAGACCACATACAGAAGAATGATTAGAAGTTTTCTCTAGAAAACTGTTAGCTAACCTAAAATTATGTTTAGTGTTTGTATGTGTGCTCATTTTCATGAAACCCCTAAGGAATCTCATTTAAATGCTGTTAAAATAATCTTCAAATATCTCAAGAATACACCCAATCTAGGACTTTTGTATCCTAGAGGAAAATCATTTTAGTTACTATGTTATAATGATGCTGACTTCAATGGTTGTAAGATATATAGAAAAAGAACCTCCATTAGATGTCACTTTTTAGGAAAGTCACTAGTATCATGGTGTAGTAAGAATCTAAATTTTGTTGCATTATCTGCAACATAAGCTGAATAAATAGTGGCCAGAAATTATTGCGCACAAATTTTGTGGATGAAACAGACAGTACTAGATTATGGATATAAATACAGGCATTTACCTACAAATTGTTAAAAAAGTACTACTATTAACATCTAAAAAAATCCTATTTCACACTCTAGGAAAAAACATATTGATGTTAGACATCACTTTTTAAGATATTTTTACCAAAATGATGACATCACGTTGGAATTATTTGGAACTGAATATCATCTCATTGATATATTCACCAAACCATTATATTCTAGATGAATATATTACATCATACCTGAATTGGGAATGATATATCTTATTTAGTAAGTGTACTCTTTCACGGCTTAATGTTTCATAGTTCACGGTTCCACAAGTCACTATATAATAGTTCTATAGTTTTATTGTCTTAAGAATTGATGTTTCGTGTTTATGGTCTCATAGTTATTATTTGTCGGTTACTGTCTCGCACATACTATGTCAATCAATATGGTCGCATTGTTTAGAAATCACATAGTAAACAACTCACTGTGAAAGCCTCTTATGGTCTCACCATGAAAGCGTATTACGGTCTCACCATGAAAGTCGATTAATTTCTCACCGTAAAGATTATTTATTTTATTATTTACATATTATAACACATATTGTGGTAATTAATTGTTTGACCCTTTTAATTTCATATTTTGTTGACCTTGTGACACTTGAATCCCTAATTTATAAAATGAATGAAGTTTCACACCTTTTTCACCTCATATTTCTCCTCTCAAACCATAACCCCTCTCTCACCCCTTCTGTTTTCCATCTCTCTCTCTCTCTCTCGATCCTTCGTTTAATTACTAGGATGAAACACTCATCACCATCAACTTCTGATAAGCACAGTTCAAAGAAGAAGTTGAAAATATCACCAGATTTTCACCCAAAGGTCCTTTCAATCCAAACCTAGTGAACAAAGTAGTCAGCCCTAATAAGGAAATCTGCCCCGAGTGGCTACTGTCATGTAAGTATCTTATATTAGAAGTGCATTGAGATCAAGGAAGGTTGGATTGGTTCATAGAGGAGGATAGGATGATTTACCTAACGTTAGTTACCCAGTTTTTTCAGAACATTCAATTCCCTTTTGATACAGTAGATGATTGTGTTGTTAGAAGTTGTATAAATGTCCATAGATGCACGTTTTCTTCAATGTTATATGCTACATGACTTGAAAACTTATGACGGTATTTTTGAGGACTACTAGAGAGGTCCTCAAAATACATGTAAGTTATTTGTTTTGGTAAAGGCATTTTGAATCTTATCTATATATGAAATAAAGTGAAGAGCCATAGCTGTTGAGCTAGATAGGAAAACCAGGCCACTGTTTAAATTTGTTCAGAATATGATTAGCTACAAAAAAATTTTCTTCTCTACACTCATTTATTACGATGTATTTTTAATAAATATTATCTAAAATGGGTATAATATACACCTATTAAAATATGTTATACTCCATAATTTGGAATTGATCAAAAAAACCTCCAAGTAAACCTCCCTGTTCTATTCACGGTTTATCTCCGCTATGCTTCATGCCAAAGTATTCATTGGACCAGATGAAGATGTTATTAAAGACTAAAAATTCAGTATCTCAAAACATACAGTAAAATGAATGCAAATCAATTAGAATCCATGGAGAAAATAATGTGTGGAATATAATGATATGGTTTATAAAAAGATCAATCCGGTGGAACAGACTTCATATGCTAAGGAAATTTCTGATCCCAATTTGGAACCAGATGAAATTATTGAGTATTCTGATGAGGAATAAAAATAATAGGTTCATGTACCTATATGAAAAACTATTCTAGATAAGAATTATAGTGAACCTGTTTTCCAAGACTTAACTGAGAAGGAAATGTCGGTTCCTGAAGAAGATGCTGATTTGGAAGAACAATTTGCTGCTAGAGAAGAATCTGTTTATAAGATAACTAAGAAGGATATTGTAGAATAGCATATACAATAATATCATTATTTTGTGCAAGAATATGCTCTTGAGGATCACCTAGAGGAACATGTTGTTCCTAAAATTATTCCATCTATTAAAGAGATAATGGACCAAGCCTTTATGTTGGAAAGAAAGGAAATGGGTGAGGCTATTGGGGATGAGATCTTGGAGGTAGATCAAGGGTCTAAATCACTTAGTACTGAGAAAAATGCACCTATTGAGGGGTAGTAGCACCCAAATATAGAACCTATTGAAGTCCCTAATCAAATTCATCCATGATCAGTGGATACATGGTTAAAATTCCCTAGTTATATTAATGTGACTAATTCTCAGGAAATCCCAGTTAATGAAATTGATCTTTTTACTATGTTTCAATTGAAACTGGAATCTTCTCCTAATGTTATCTCTACCAAATATCTTGATCATGTCTCATCCCCTATTCACAAACCATCACAATCACCATATACCTTGGTATGTAAGGAGGATTTGAAAGCATTTGAAACTACCCTATTGGATAGAGTGGAAAATTCATGAATACCCAACTAGCTCCTTTAACTAACTTTGTGAAAAATATGATGACCTATTGTTGGAAAATATCATATAGCAGATTCAGCCCAAGACGCTTCAGGAGAATCGAGAAGTTTGAGTTGAGTAAAAATAGCTCAGTGATGATGTAAAGACTCTCAAAGTAGTGGTTGAAGGAATACAGAGAGTGATGAACTCAAGACCATAACCTACTTCTCATTCTATAGAAGATGTTTTCCGCTAGATTCCATTGAATGTTTCCACCCAGATTTAACTTAATCTAACTTCCTTGGATGAAAAGGTATCCGAATGAAGCATGATAATTGTCGAAGAGATGCAAGAACTGGTTATTGGTAATAACAAGTTGACTGATGATTATAAGGGATGTCTCCCGAATGTAATGAATCAACAGAAGTCCCTTACTTCGACTGTTACTATTTTTCGTACCTTTGGAAAATTTTCTCAACCCTCATTGGACAATGATCTACTCAAAATAGTTGTTAAGGAAGAACATTAGTATGTTAAAAGTGGATTTCTCGAGTCTCTATCTAAAGTTAAAAAGAACAGAGAAAAAGTTTCGATTTAATGAGAATTCATTCCAAAACTGCAAATGATGCTCTAGAAGAGATTACTAAGATGGTGGACTTATACTTCAATAGAAATTTCTGAAAGCATGACATGACCATCCACAACATGTACCTTATAAGGAATCTAAGAATCCCTCTGGTTACTCATGCTTTAAAAACTCAAGTCCAAAAGCTCAAAGAGTTCACTCCTTTTTTGGATATGTTTATTGGGAATAAGGATGACTTGAGAATTCCATGCAATATGGTTGTGAGATTATTGCCGACTTAATTAAGATTATGAGGCTTTATCTTCATGTACAAAGTACTACTATTGTGGCTCCTATAGTTGCACCACTAAGATCTAGTTTTACTACCTTATCATACTATACCCTTGCCTCTCCATCTATGTCTCTCTCTTAGGCTCTGAGTCTGATCAGACCTATTTTTGCTGATCAATAGATTACATGGTCTTCTAATACTCATACCTTGGACCCTTATTTTTTTAGGCCCTCCCTTTACCTTCTCTATAATCTGGTTCACTCCCTTCATCCACTTCTACCTCTGCTCATATGGCTTCCTCTTCTGAAGCTGCTGCCAAGGGCAAAGAAAAGACAAGGTAGTACAGAAGAAAAGTGATTATTATCTTTTGATAGGGATGATTTCAGTATTATTATTGCTTAATATTTGTAATGAAAACTTTTATATCTAATACATTATGAACTCTTCTTATATTTAATCTTTTTTACTTATTTAATCATTTTGATGATCCCAAAAGGGGACAAATGTGTTTTCAATGTGCACACTAAGGAAAACACACATTCACTAAGAAAAAATATCTCACTCACACGATTTTTGATCATCAAAAGGGGGAGAGAGTTAGACTCTTCATATTTTAATCATGTTATAATGATCACAAATCCTATACATTCTTCAAATCTTTTTAATCCTATTTAATCTAACTAAAATCATGTGTATAGATGATTGTTTTCATTATGATTTAAAGAAACCAATCCAAGATATTAAGTGCTTTGTATAATGATTGTAAACTATTTTGAGATTGTTTTTTAATAGATTTCTATGATAAATGATTAATTATAATACCGTATATGAATATCAGTTTTTATGTGTTTTTACATATATTTGGATAAGTTTGAGAAACCATGAGTGTGCCACTGGTAATGTTTTTTTGGAAAAGGACCCAGACACCATGGCCCAGACACTATGTCCATATACCGTGACTAGACACCATCACCATCTAGACACCATGACCAACTAGACACCGTGACCATCCAAACATTGTCACCATCCAGACACCATGGCCATCCATACAACATGACCATCCAGACACCGTGACTAGGCACTATGATCAAAACTGCATCTATGCTACCGATTCTTGATCCTTGTACAATTTTTCCATCATGAATGTATCATCGCTCTAAGTCAATGAAGGAAACACTATTTCAGGGAGGCATCATTTCTAGGAGACACCATTTCAAAAATACATTGTTCCATCAAGACACCATTTCTAGGTAGACTGTGACACTGTTTTATAATCAATTTTTCCTTTTTTTAACTTAATTTCAAGCCTTACTATTTGATGCTTTTAAATGCACTGACATAATTAATTTTTTATTTTATACATGTAACATGATAGTATGAGGTATTTGGTGCATAATACATGAATCCTATTAGCTCAAACATAGAAATTACAAGAATAAAAAGATCAGCATGGCCAAAAAGGATTGAGAGACCATAGAAAAACTATTTTGTGCACAATAACAAAGAATCATGAGCATTCGTGACAGAATAACTGACACAAGAAACTATAGAATTCTTAAGAATACACGAATCATACTCGAATACCAGAGTCACAAAACTTTTCTCACTATCACCACCATGAAGAACACGATCCAGATATAGTTGACTTGTGATACTCTTTTTTTCGCAGGAGGACTCGATTCATGCGTCTACTTCATCCTTGAAGTCCAGAGCTACATAGACTAACACTCAGAGCACTTCTAACCTTATATCATCATCCATTATATTTTGTGTATTATATTTATCTTGTCGAGAAGTGTGTGTGTTGCTATATAAAAACATGCACTATCTATTGTATTAAACTAAATTATACAAGATATCCTTCGACCCATATATTTTTAGACTTGTGTATTCCCATGGATAAGTGTGGAAGAGGTCCCTATGTGACCTGACAATTCGTACGCAAAAAAGAACAGTGGAAGAGGTCGTGTGGCCTGGAAAGTCCTATGTACAGTTGTTTACCCCGATCTAGGGTGTGGATCAAGTTTATTAATATAAAATTCATGTTTGTAGGTGATCACCATGTGGAGTGGATTAGGTCTCGGCTTGAGACTAAACAACTTGATTTATATCTTCTATGTTGTTTAATTTAGTTTGCTCGGTTTTACTATATAATTAAGAAATCACTAATTTTACATTGATAGTTAATCATGGAAGGATGTTATAATTGGTTTTACTTATTATAATAGCTTCAAAATTAATATTAATAACTGATATTAAGAACACTAAGAATTAATCAATCTTATATGAAGTTATTTAAATAGAAAAACTTTTATAAACGTATTAAATTGATTAAATGATATTTTTTCAAATTTATTGGGGAACCGTTTAAGAATACATTTTAAACTCATTTTTTTAGAAAGTCAATTCACCCCACTCTTGAGTACTTTACTCCGACCAATATTCTGAAAAGCTAAAAAAAACACAATTCATAAAAAACAACATGATTCCACTAACACCACTCTTTGTAATGAAAATATGGGTAAAAAAGTATTTAATAAAATATCTAGAGATTATTTGAAATATTTTGGAAAATATTTTAAGAAATCACATATATAAAGGAAAAATGATTTTTGACAAAATAGGGAAAAAATATCATATTTTCCTTAAAAAAATTCTAAATAAGATCATGTACATATGTATAAAAAATGGTATTATTACAAGATTATTGCATTCATATCTTATATGGAATAGAATATATATTTTTTATGATATAAATATCATGAAATTTCCACAAGGGATAGTTTAATATAAGCATTCAGGAATAATGTTGTTACTCAAAATAAGTACATACCTTATTTTGAAAAACTTATTACTTGTAGAATCCTAGTATATATCGTATATAGATATATCATAAATCTATTCTAGACCATAATCATATATATATAATTATTTATTATTTACAAATGATATTTTATCACAAGTTTATTAACAATTATTTATCAAAATCAAATATATGTGTAATAAATACATCATTTTTAATTTTTTTTTGGATTATAGTTTTGGTTTATATATATTCACTATACATCCATTTTTTTTAATTTTAATAGTTATATAAATATCTTATATATTAAATATATTTTTATATAAATTAATCTATAAAAATCTTGATATAGAACAATCAACCATAACATTTAAAGAGATTTTAGGTCATACAAATTCAGGAACACTATTTTCACTTTTTGATGGATTGACCAAAATAATGGGAATTGATAAATAAAATTTAGTGTCATCATATTATGTCACATATCTTATATTATCATTAAATATTTTCTTATTACCATCTAACTTATACAGTATTGAAGAACAAATAACATCACTTTGGGGAGGTGGTTGTCCACAC
The DNA here is from genome assembly GCA_963277665.1 of Viscum album. NCBI lineage: Eukaryota > Viridiplantae > Streptophyta > Magnoliopsida > Santalales > Viscaceae > Viscum > Viscum album. The sequence continues at coordinate 833,496,976 of OY728156.1, forward strand.
TTATTCATGAGCGATGTTATCATTTTCCAAATAAAAAAAGGTAACAATTTATATCTAATTTTATAAATATAGAATAATTGTTTTGTAATAATAGTAATATAAAAACATTAATCCCATCAAGACTATATGTAACACAATATTGGGGTTAATGATGAATTGTATTACTACATGGTGATGGTAAGACATACATATGAATAAACGATACATTCAATTCTCATTTGATGTAAAAAAGAGTGGATAATGGTGATTTAATAATAATAATAAAATTTATGTGTATTCAGGATAATAATTTTATTATTTTGTTATATATGACCTGTTTTTAGAGGTGGTAAATGATGAAGTTAAAAATAATGATATTGGTTAAGGAGATCTCCAATTTTTTGAAATACCTCATTTAGATCTCCTATTAAAGATTATAGTGTTAGAATTTTTAGAGTAAAATAACATAAGTATTGTTTGTAATGTTATTTAAAAGTGACTTTAATAGGGTAATGTAGAGCTAGATTTCTCAAAAGGAGTGAAAATGTGAGGAGGGGATGTAACCTTTAATAATTTAAGTGAGGTAATATTTTTAAATTTAATATAATTTTAAATTATAATAAATTAAATCTCTAGATGAAATAAATAAAAATTACGGTGATTTAATGACGTTACAGGATGGGGTTTATATCCAACCAACTAATAAATCTTGTATATCATTATTTGGTTCTTTAAATTTTTTCTTTTGAATTAACCCCTTAGTTATCCTATATTAACAATAACTATGGTCATACATTTTTCACTCATAAAGTCTTATAATTTTACATATATTGTAACTTTTTATTGATAAATGTACAAGGGATGAAATGTTATAGAATATACTTTCTTCATGTCTTATTTCATGATTTTAATGTTTTTTAAATAAATTAATATATTACTTTGTATATAAATTATCAGAAGGTCAATTTTGACACAGTTCATTTAATTTAAAATAAAATACATTTAAAAAAATTGTAATTTAAAAATAATCATACAAATAAATTAGTATATCATATTAATATATATAATTCTTGAAACAATACAATTATCTCAAATTATATTACTTCAAATAGTTTCAATTTCATTATTTTATTTTTATGTTAGTTTACTATAAATTGTATTAGTGTTGTGAATGAATTTAAGGAAATTGATTAATTAGTAAAAATTAGAAATTAATTTGCATAATGAAAATAATTTAATGGAGAAAAATATTGATACTCTTATTCATTAATTTCCAAATTTCATCCCTATGTTTACATGTTATTTTTATTTAAAATTTAAAGAGTTACATTTTCAATTTTTTATTTATATTAGTATAATATAGTTCATTTTCATGGACAATTGTCCCATAAAAAATAAAATTGGACCATAAAGTGATTAGGGTCAAAATAAATTCTTCTAAATGGATTTTTATGACAAATTTTGACCATGAGAGTTATTTTTCTACCACTATTAACTATAAATAAACTTTACTATGGATATAAATGATATCATTGTCACAATCATAATGCCTAAAAATAAGAGGGAACTATTGTCAAAATTGTAACATCATACCTTTAAATAAGGAATAATATTTATATATTAAATACGTATAACTGTATGATGTTATATATAATAATAAGAGAAATAATCTCAATGAATTTTTTTTTTAAGAAAATATAAATTTTCAAGAACAAAACCAGGTTTTTTATATCTTGCAAATTAAAAATTTAAAATTAATATTAAAACACACTACTTAATATATAATATACAAATTTCACTATATCATTCAATAATAGTGAATAATTAAATTAATTTTCATAAAATCAAATTTTTCACAAAAATAATATACCTCATAAAAACAATTCTTTTACCTTCAAATGATTTTTTCTCAAATAAATTAATAATACATAAATTTAGTGTGTAAATAATTAATTTTTATATTATAGTTACTATTATTAAATAAAGAGAATTTAATTTATAAATTTATTGTTATAATATATTACAATACATTTAGACTCAGGGTTTCCTAAACTGAAATATGTTAAAGAGATTAAGTATATCTAAAAAGATATATGTTATCATTTCTCAAGATGTCACCTTCTTCCCCCCATCAAAATGTTTCATAAAAAAAATATAACTTCACTTCATGAAATGATTTGTGGATTTCTTCCTTATAATTTCATTAGGTTTCCACAACACTAATTTGAACTTATTATTTCCCCAATGTACATTTATAGTGGATTCATCCAATTCATCAAAACATTTTCTCTAGTATCTAGAATCTAGATAATATATTTATATTAAGATATATCAGGTCCAGTTCTATTTCTATATATGTGAGTCAATGCTTTGAGTCTAGAATGTGATCATTTACAATGATATATAGAAGAGAAAATACACTTTAATGAGACTTTGTGGGATTTCCATAAAGAAGGCCACACCCCTAATTCATTATAGGATTTCAAAAGGACATATGTACATGGTCTTGAGTTTCAATTTCATATAAAACCACATAACAATCATCTATATAAATAATTTCACGAAAATTGGATCTCCCATATGAAATTAAAAATCCATACATAATTTTTCAGTATAAATCTTTTAAATGATTTGTATGCTTTGATATGGTTTTGAATTGACATTTAAATTGATGTTGTATCCTTCCAAAGTTATAAGCCTAAAATATATCCTTCACCAACTTCATCCCACCATGTTATAGAATGAGATCTATTTCATTATAATGATTTAGAGAGTTCCATTTCAATTATTTAGTGGAATATCATGTCAAATGAAAAATAAAAAAAATGTTCAATATTGATCCTATGTATCATGAATGTTAAGATCTCAAAAAACTAAACAAGTCTTCAAACTTTTTTATAAACATTTCGGACACTCAAACATTTAATAGTGGATAAGATGTTATTAAATTAATTAATTATCAAGATCCTTCTAGATTCAGTTTTTTAATTTCAATATATTACAGAAATCATGAAAAGAATTGAAAGTTTAGTGCCATGATGTCTTAAAAATCATCAATATAGATCCTTGTAGGGAACCCAAGAGCAAAATATTATATTATTGATTAGAAATTATTGTATTTGGTGATGTGATCAATAATAACCCTTATTGTATCATTCATCATTGGAGGAGTTTTTAATCTTGTGACAATATCCTTAGTAATTTCATTATGTTTCCATATAGGAAAAGGCAGTTGATTAATGAATCCATTATATTGATGACTAATAACATTAAACTCAAGAAAAACTAAATAACATGACACATAATTCACAAATTCCCCAATATATTATTCCACAAAAAAGTGACTTCAAATATCATGAAAACATAGAACCAGTATGTTCTATATATAAATTCATGCTACGATATTCAACCCAAAATTAAATTTTTAGCTCAATAAAAAATAAAACTCATAGTAACAATCCAAATTTAATAATTCCATCGACTAAAAATAGTCTACCAATTTCCCATCATTCAAGGTAGGAATATTCTTTGGATGATTCTCTTCATCAATCTAATAATAATTTATCATTTCCAAAAAATATCATTAGGAAATCATTTGAAAAAGTTTTTATGTCCCCAATTCCTTATTGATTCCCATACCTATATATTATAGATCCAAGAAAAATGGATTTCAATTGATCTTCATTTTTTACATATATCAGTGATATTTATAGCTCAATGAATCTGTTACCATATTTTCCATCATTGGATCATATTATAATGATAAATAGAAATAAATGACTAGCTCTATCAATATCATTGGACTCGTTTTTATATCATTCGTTAAAAATACATATTTCATACACTTTTTATGAATGTATATCTAATAATTTAAATTAAATAGATAATATCAGAATATTTTGAAAAAACATTTTTACATTAACAACACAATATCATGGATTGTATATTTTTTTCATGAATCATCACCTACCATGATGCATTGAAAGTGACTTTGTTATCGTGCATAAGGAAAAAACTATATTTGTTTTTTATTGCATCAATATAAATTAAAAATATATCAATTCTCAATAGTAGAGTAAAATTGTATGATTTAATCAATATCCTCTCAAATTTATCAAAACATTCATCAAAATATTTTTTAAATACAATCCTTACAACTTCACATGAATTTTTGGTTAATTGTATAGTCAGTTGGTAGAAAATGAGAACAAATCAATGATAATATCATTAAAAACCAATGAACTACATAACGTAATTATTTTCATTAGTTTATAAAATTCATGTAATATATTATTCATTGAAGAATTAATTGAGATTCCATCTGTGGAAAAAATACAGCCATGTAAGGAAATTTTATAATACTATATATCACACATGCTAATTTTAAAAAAAATGACTCATTTCATATATGAGTATCCGGAACGATTCACAAGATATTTTCATAATCCTGACAGACCATAGAGTACACTGTGTAATAATTAATAAATACACTAATAAAATCATCAAGATATTCCTTGAATTCTCTGTTAATAAAATATATAAAAATAAAATGGGAATTAGATAATTATAATGATATTATCATAAAATATTATTGTCTATAAGTAGATCAAAATTATGTTTAAGGAAATATTATTTACTTAATCATAATTAATGATACCTAGAATTAAGGTATGTCTATGTAAAATAATGATCTCCATGAAGTAGATTTAATAAATCTTCAATCTGATGAAGATGATACTTTTTTTATCATAATATCTTTTATTTTTCCTATAATCAATTAATTCCATCATAGATCTGTCATTATTCATAAAAAATAGAAGGCTCTCTATAAGTCAAACAATAGGGTGAGTAATTCCCTTATTACCAAACATTTATAGTTTAATCATCAATTCTACAAAATCTACAATGGATACTCATATAGAGACATTGATATTGTTCCAATATCATGGATTAAATCAATAGAAAATTAATACACATTCCCTAGTGGGTGTGTATGTAATTTCTCAAAAACATTCATCAACGTATTCCTACACATTAGGTATATCATCAATATGATATATAGCTTTTCCATTAATAGATTAGATATTCTCTTATTCCTAATTAATTTCATTCAAAAGAGCTATTATGGGTATATATGGACATGATTTGACTGATAATGTATCAAATCTAATTATAAGGAACCCAACATCATCAATATGAATCAAAATAACCTTAACAATAAAGTAAATTTGGAAGATGTAATTTCAAATCCATCCCACTAAAGGATTATATGAAAATAAGACATAGTTATAATATTGATTTCAAAAATTGGGGAACATTATTGTGTACAAATGGGAACATAGTAAAAAAACCATTTTTGTGATGATATATACACTAGGAGTTTTGAAAATGAATTTATTTCATTAATTTCAATGGAAATGTCAAATTTTCATGAAAATCATGAATGATATGAAAGATAAATAAGAGATAAAACTAAATAATTTGTTTTCTAAATTATTGAATATAATTAAAGTATGAACCACCGCATCATAATGAACTTTTATCTCAATAGTTGTGTTCCTATAAGATTAGCATTGATTTGTTAACATTTAGTTGGTAAAATAATGTTGAAATATCGGAAATTGAATTTCATAGTTCCCTATATCAAGATAGTTGAATAATTTAACATTTTTTTGATTCAATATTTCCCATGAAATCAAAATTATTGAGGACTTTATCTATAAATATGTTGAAAACTTCCATTCCCAAAGATAATTTTTTCATGAGGATTTATTCTACTTTTCTTATAAGATTGAATTTCCATTATTCCATTCTTATCATTTTTTGTATTCTCTTTTAGAGCATGCTCAACAACTATTGTCATATATTACATTCCTTGTAATCCATATGATAGAGAATATATTTTCTCTCATGATAGCATATGATATTATATCCTCATATAATAATAATAATAATAGAGAGACTAGTTCTCTTTGAAGGATTAGTTTAACATTGTAAATGAAACTATCCATCTTTCTCTTTGGATTATTTATTTAATCAATATCATTCCTTTAGAACCATGTAAAATTGGATCCATACATATAAAATTTTATCATAGTTTTTCTTATCATGGGGAAATGTCTCTCCATATCATCCCATGGGTCAAAAGGAATAAATTTTTCTCATATGGGAGAATTAAAAAATTTGAAATCTAGTTTTTTAATTTAATATTTATCCATAGTGTTTTGAATAAATTCTTTCAATGGTACGTATTTCATAAGAGATGATAAAAACCAATATCCACATTATCCCTTTAATTATATCCAATATATTGAAATACATTTTCAAATGAACATATTATTTTCATAGGTAATATTATATTTTTTATCCCCATAAATTGTTGATATTTATATTGTGTGAAGTAGTTTAACATTTTTAAAACACATTTTGGATTAGTAAGTTACTCAATGCATGAATGGTAGTAGGACATAAAATGAGTTACTAATCATAATATAGCTATAATTTGTTAATATCTATCTTCAATTCCATCTCCAAATTTATTATGTTTCGTAAGTGGGAAATGCATACAAGGATTATAAGAATTGATGTGGTTTCTATTCCTTCCAAACAAGGATCCATTTCAGTACCATTGTATAAACTAAATTAGATCATGACAATATGAACCCTAATCTATCAATTTTAAAAATAGTTAAATACTTAATAAAAATAAAAATTTATGCATAAATTATCTCTATATCACATACTTGGTTTTTGTAGAAATAATTTCAAGGTCAGTCAAGGTGTTACATTCTCTACTCTATGATATCCTAAATCTAGTTCCAATTATTTCTACTATACTTTCTACGATATCAACTATAAATACTCAAGATCTAGTATCCTAATGTTGCTGGATAATGTATATTTTCATCACTTGTTACAAGGTATCACTCATAGAGGAATTATATAGTATATTAGTGGTGGAAAACTAGACATATTCATGAATCTCATATTATAATTGAAAACAAAAATAAAATATAGTTTTTTCTCCTAGTAAAATATGATTAGCTATATTATATCAATAAGTATCAATCATAATAAACATCCTAGAATAACTGGAAATGAAATTATAAGAAATTTCTGAGCTCAAATGATCATTAAGGGTTACAGTGAAATGGAATGTAATATTTATTAATGAGGAATAATACATATGTCAGGGTATGTAAATGAAAACATATTATATCTAATCAATAATAAGAGTATAAATTTTAAGATATCCTAAATTAAAATTTGTAAAAAAATTCTCTATAAATTTTCGTGTGATCTTGAAAAATATAAATGGACATCATAATTAATCAAACAATAAAATGGAGAGAAATAACTAATTATATAATGAGGGAATTCAAAATACAAGACATCATAAACATACTTACAGCACCTCATTCCAAGACATATTATAGAAATGTGTATGACTATTACGAAATACCCATGATGGTTTGTCACATGAGACCTACTAATTAATAATGGGGATATTGTAAATCATTATCATCACATACTATGTCCAATGAATTAATTATATGAGATGGTTGAAACCTAATCAATGTAAACATTATTATTGAAATACTCTCATAAAATATGTTACTAATTTCAGAATAAATAAACATATTCATAAACCATCCAGAGTAATAATAATTTTGGTGTCATTATATCATATCATGAGATGATAATATTTATAATAAGGGTTGTTTTTGTCTATATATATAAATACCATAGAAAATTGATTAAAATACATTCTTCAGTAAAATACATTTTTCAATTTTAAAATCACTTTTAAATATTATATATTTCAGGAATTTTTCAGAAACATATTTATTAAAAAATATTATGGAAACATATAAAAAACGTTTTGAAAATGATCCAACATAAAGGCAGGTAATTCAATATATGAAGTATAGGATAAGAAAATTATTCTATTCACAATCTTGTGAAAAAGAAATATTTACCTCATTGAGAAAATGTAAACAAGATTCATTTCTGAAGTATTTTTTAAATAGAAAACATGTGTACTTCTTTTATAATTCTTCTAAATAATGTAAAAATTATTATGGATAATATTTTTAGAAAACATTGATATAGAATAAAAAGGGTTTTTTACAGAATTAAAAAATAAAGGCATTTTTCATAAAAAAACGTTTCCCACTAATTTTTTATTCCAATTAGAAAAACATTATACTATAAATTTAATATTTTATTAACAACTATAGGACAAGAAAATATCTATTTTTTGATATATATATATATATCATAAAATTTACCCCTAATATACTTTCACATTAAAATTCTAAATAATAAATGGATTTGGAAATCAACCCTTACCTAATTTTCAACTTCATTCTTATGTGTTTAAACATCCTCTTTAATAAATATAGATTAATTATAAATATATTCATGAACCATACACATATATATCAATACATTTATGATATAATTATGTACATTTGTAAAATATTTATTAACAATTATTTGTTGAAATTATTGTTCTCGTTAATAACTGATTCAAATTTCATGTGTCTTTTTGATTGATATTTTTTGTCCTTATACTTTTATTGTGGGTCCATAATTTTTATAATGGTAATAATTATATAAAAAACATATATTTTCATTTTATATGTATTTACATTAATCCATCAATGATATATATTGAAATATTCAAGACACCATTTTTGGAGACGGTTTTCCATATATAAATATGAACACATTTATTAAAATATCTACAGATGAAAAAAAAGATAAATCTTAATTCTATATTATAGAATAATTATTATGTAATATATTTATATATATATATTATATTTTAATTAAATTGTTTATTATTGACATCCTAGATAAATGTAAAGGAAAAAAATCACATCACTTCTTGGGAGTGGAAGTCCATATATAAACATGTGCAAAATTACTATTTTATAATGGATTCAAGGATTATATAATAAATGAAAAATTATAACTCTATAATTATGATTAATTCTTAATAGAAATATATTTAAATGTTGAACATCATAATTACCATCCATTAAATATAGAGGTGGGAAATTAATCATGCTACTATATGGACATAGTAAATCATACGCACTTATGAGTAATATTTTAAGATATTATTTGATAGGAAACTGAGTGGGAAATTTTTATTTAATAAAAATAATAATAGATTAGTATATTGAGATAACAATGTTTTTAAAATTATTATAAATACCATATATTCATTGTATGTTTCATAATAATAATAAACAAATAGATTGCCTATGTCGATTAACTTTTCATTGAATTAAATTCTTTTGATATTATCTTAAGGACCCTATGGAAGGTATTTGTGGATGTTAAAAACCTTTATAATGAGATTAATTATATGTAGAAGTTATTTTCATCATTTTATGGTTGATCATGATTTCTAAAATGTGTTAATAAGTGAGGGTATAATGTTCTAATTTCTAAATGTGGTGAGGGTAACTTATGGAATTTTTTAAAGATTAAACTATAAATAATTCATTATATTGTCAAAAATATTAAAAAGTATTGGGATTCAAATATAAGATATGATTTTTTTTAATTACAATGAAATAATATAATTTTCATGGATAATGATTTTTTTAAACCTTCGATCTTTTAACCCCTTACTTAATCAACTTTAACAATGACCGTTGTATTGTATTATTCACCCTTAAAGGGTTATAATTATTCATATAAGGAATATATTTAATCATAATTTGAAATTGGATGAAATTTTGAGTTATATATTATAACCTTTTTTATCATTAATATTTTAATTGTTTTTTACATATTATAATAAAATACTAGCTTAATAAATTATCATTAAAGAAAATTTTGACACTAATTTTTTATGTTTAAATAAAATACATAATGAAGAAGTTGTAATTATAATATAATCATTTAAAAAAACTAATATATAATTCATTGAAAAAGAAAAATCACACAAGTTATTTTACATTTAATATATTTTATATCATGTATTTTAATATTTTATTAACGAAATAGATATTTTATTATCATCGTTTAATCCATTAAGGTAATAAGTTAATTAATAAAAATTTAAAAAAAATTATATTATTAAAACTGTTTTCTTAATAAAATATTTGGATATTTATATTCATTGATAACTATGTTTTTTTCACTATGTAGTCAAATTATATAAATTTTAATGTAATATAGTGACATTTAATATTTTATTTTCATGAAATATGATATTTTTTTAATGGAAATACGTCCCTTAAAAAATTCCAATACAATTTATTTTTTACATGTATCAAATTCAATTAAATCATCATTATTATTTTTTTGAAAATTGTGTCCCTAAAAAATAATTTGAACCTACATTAACCATATTTATCTTTTACTGAGGTGATAAATTTTACCATTGTTACCATTCATAATGTATAAAAAATAAAATAAAAAATTAACAAAATATGAACCCAAAAATTAAAAGTTTAGAATCTATTTTATCAAATAAAAAATTATCATGAGTAGAATTTAATTTTAACAACACACGCACAAAACATGATGAAGACCATATTGGGAAAATTATATTTTATGCATAAAACTATATTTATTCTTAGCCCATAAGTTGAATTAATATTATATTAATGAAAAAATCGTAGATAGAATATAGAATATATAAATTTATTAAATTCATTCTCAAATAGTTATTAATTTAATTTACTAAGATAATAACACATTTAGTTCTAAAAAAATTCCCAAAAAACTATATTAACTTTAAAATGATTTTTTTTTATTTATAAAATAATTAAAAACAATAAATTTCGGGTTTATATCTTATAATTTACAAAATATGGTATTTCTTAATTTCACCTTCCATTTATATAATTATGTTATAATATGATAATATATTATGGATCATTTAAACATATGGATCTCAGTAAACCAAGTCATTGATGATATTACATTTATTTAATAAAAAATACATCATAATTTCTCAGGGTGTTACCTATCAAAGTTGTTCTATACTATTTGTATTACCTTCATCATCCTAGAATTTGCATACCTAGTAAAAGAATCATAAATAATAAAATGTTAGAATAAATCAATCAAATATATTACTGATATAATGAAAATCATGTATAAAAATTTATATGTGTTACAAATATCTCCATTAACAACTTCTCATCCTCAATAAATTTGTTTTATAGGTTCACTCAATTAAAACTGACAAATGAGTTAATAATAATATTCCCACGACCAAATCTCCTCTTATATTCTCTCATTTTAATAAACACTCAAACAAAAATTCACCTTCAATTCATTATATTACATTCACTCTATATTAAAATATCAAAATAGCTGCTCCACGAATGATGCATTATTTTCTAAATCAATAACATTCATATCTATCACATGTACATGATTAGTATTTTACTTTTGATGCTTAGAGATATATAATATCTTATGAATAACTCAATATCAAGGATAATGATTTATTTGGTAATACTCTATTTTAATGAATTCAATGATCTCGAATGGACCCACAAAATATAGTTTCATCATTCCATATTTATACAAATGTTAATGTCCCAACTTATTTTACACCCAATGAATTATATGATAACCTAAAATAAACTATAATGGTTTCCCCCTGTAGTCATAATATGAATGATACTTACTATGTGTGGTCTCTAACAACTTTTGAAATGACATCACATGCACAAAATCATATTTTACCAAACTCAACACATTGATATATGACTAACACACCTCCATTGAAAGTACTAGCGATGGAAAATAATAACCATATGGGGACTAAAAATTATGTATTAACATAAAATACTACAAATTATTATTACATGAAAACTCCCATAAGGATATAAGGTCATCACATACATCACTAAAATCGAAAAAACAAGAATTGTTGACGTTCTAAAAAACATAAATAATACTTTTCAACATTCTATCCAAGTATTAAACATAATATTAAAATTTTAATGAATATCAAATTAATTTTAGAATCCTCTCAAAATATTCCATTTAATCCAACAGGAAAATTTAAATTCTATTCTATTAGAAACTATTTCATTCCACAATATTTCATACTAATAGAAAATGTACATTTCATTTCCAAAATTAGACTCTTGAATAAACATGTAACAAGTAACCATCATCAATGAATAAACTTTAACCGACAATACATTCCCACCATTAATTTTTCAAGGTTAACCTACAAAATCTATCATAAATTCATACCACATGCACACTGGAACTAGAAGAGGATAAATTAATCCCCTTGGCCACTAATACATAACCACAATCATTCTACATGAATGAGAAAAATAGAAAAATCCCAGGTTGTCCCTCTTTATACTAGAAAACAAAAAATATAGTATGTTATAATGATATCTACTAGTTGATCTATGGTGGAGTTCCCACTGTGACACATAAGGGTATATAACAAGATATTCTATTTTAAAAGTATGTAACAATTCCATGATTTTTTTGAATAACATAGTTTGAATCCAAATACCATTATGTAACACGATCATTAACTTCCAACTACTTCTATAATACTGAGTATTGTGGATCCTCATTCTAGATATCATTCAATTAGTACATCTGTTATATGTTTTGAATCAGGGATAACAAATCATCATGCTTTTATATTTCGATTCACACATCAACCAATCATCTTGAAAGATTATCAGCATCCATTATAATATAATTATCACTATATGCACTCCAAATTATTCATATTGACATAATTCATAACATAATTATCTATTCCTTGATAATAATCCAAATTGAGGTCAAAAAAATCTGCGTGTTTGACAAAAATGATAGAAAAAAATTTATGTATGAAAGAGAGAATATACAATGTAATTTCATCATGTTAGTTTAAATAAAAAATATATCACTAATAATATATTATTCCAAAAATTTTAGTCTTTAACCACATTTTCAAACTACAAATCATTTTTTCAGTGCTTCTTACTATTGTACAATATCTAATAAGACATTTAGGAAACTATATTATCTCTTACCATCCCAAAATCATCTAGAACAACACATAAAGAATCATAGTAAACTGTATAAACAATACCATGTTTGGGAAAAAAATAAAATCAGATAATATTTCAATATTATATTCTTCTCTAGGAATGATTTTCCACATTAATCCTTCCATTTAATAGTTATGCCACACTTAGAATGACTTTTTATTTTTCCTACTAAGCGGGACATGTTCTCGATGAACTACCTAGTTTATATGACTAAACCAAAGAAACCCAAAATCTCAAATTCATTCCAAGGATGTCCCCAATACACAACTTCCACAAAAATCATTCAATAAAGAATGATTCCAATATTAGAAATCACATATCCCAAGAAATGACCCCTTTTATCCAAAATTGTCATTTTAAAATCATTGATTAAAGATGATATGCTTGAAAAGTAGTCAACTTGATCTCATGGTCTATAATATGTGACAAATTAGTTTTTAAATATAACATAACATCATCAATAAATAAAATGATGTATTTGAAAAGTTATAGGTGAATTATTGTTGTATTATGAACCATGAACAATTATAGTGATTTTTCTAACTGAAATGTAACCATAAGATAATCTTATGATCAATATCTTCGCTTAATTTTATATTAACTGTTTCCTATTATATTAACTAGATTTGATGGTTGTTATAATGATATTTTATGTGGTATAACCAGTTGTATTCCCTAAAATAATAAAATATTTCATTAATTATTGAAAATTTGTAATTTTATTTTAACATATGCCAAGTAAGGTTAATATAATACATGTATAGTTGAAGGACTCCATCCTCCTTCTTAATGGATAATAATGGATCACCCTATAAATATGTTCTCAGTAAAATAAATAATTTTCCCCCTAAATCCTCAAGAATAATCATTTGACATTTTTTCGAAACTGGTTCCATACAGCTGTTTGGAATCGATTATTTATTTGAACATAGTTTGAGTTTAATCTAAAAAACATCCAAATATTAAAAAGAAGAACAAGGAATTATTCTACGAAAAATCTACATAAATATAAAATATGGGAGGTAGAGGTGATGAAACTATTTCATGATCCACCCAACGAAACGTAATCTCCACCTGCACTATAATGGCACTTGATTGGGAACATTTCGTTCCCAATCAACTTTATTATAACATCTATCATTCGGTGAGTACATGCATCTCTACATTTGGAGTGGTGAAGGTAACCCACCTCCAGTGACAATCAAAATGAGCTCGGTAACTAGCATTTAATTCTTTATGAAATATTAAATCAAAATTTATCATATCTAGAAACATTAAATCTCATAGATGTTAATGACTATAAACTACTATAGTAATTTTTTTAAACTCTGATGAGATTATACATTACATCCCAATATTGTTTTAAGATAATCCATATCCTGAGATAAATAACATATAAATTCAAAACCCAACACAACATGATAAAATATGATGGAATATGAATCCTCTATATAAAATAATGTATAATAAAATATAGCTATACTCAAAACCATACCACAACTAGTTATAATTCCATCTCCACAAACAGTTGGGTCCTCAACTAATGTATAATCCTTTTCCACATTTGATATACATCCATATCCCATTGGATCATTTTTCACCTAGTTCACATAACTCAGTAAAGAATTATTGTGTGATTGTTTTCCTTTGGCAACACTGTTGTATAATATCTATAATCCCTACTATGATTCCATTTCCCAAAAAACTTAGAGATAACCTATATTTATAAATCCATGAAAAAACCATTATGGGATAGGATAAAACATGAGATGAATTATTTTATATCCATTATTAAAACATTAGACATATCCTATTTCTATAGAGATCATAGAAAACCCCATAAATTAATGAGGTTATCTTTCACTATATTAATAATTCATTTTTAAATCCTCTTCCATCGATGATAAAATGCACATAAAACACCCCCAGTGATGCCGCTAACCTATATAGTGATATACGGATGAATACATGCCTCGTTATCCTCCTATAGTTCCTTCTAGATTTTGATATCTTTCTATTGAAAATTTTTTGTTGTCATGTTAACAATTTTTACCAGGTTCTTGAATACTAGTTGATGGTAAATATTGAACAATTGAGCCTTATTCACCACTTCCATATCAAATATATGAGAAATATAATCCAAATTTCTAACATTTTAATAATAGGTAGTAATTGACATTGTTCCCTATTATATCTCTACGAACATCTCTGCATCGTCTTACTTTTACATATCATTTATGAAATATGTAGATATGTTGTCCTTATAGTATCATAAGTCAGACCATAACACATACCAACATAATACACCATGAAACACCATATTAGAAAAGGTCCCAACAGAATAAAATTATATAATCACACTTTTAAATAAAGTTCATTATGAATCAATTTAATCATTCCCTTAATGATGTTTAATTAATATGTACCATACTAGTGGAAACCATTACCCAGTATGTAAAAGGGATGCTAGAGATGGAAATATATGGAAAAAATAATTATAGTGAGTAACCAACCTTGGGATCCCCCCTTAATAAACAAGAGAAACAATACTCTTGCATATTGTGGATCTAATGCCTAGATTATAGATGAAACCACATGATAATATTGGCAACACTCTTCTATATAATTAGAGGTACTGCATGGCTATGACACATTTTTGGAAAATATTGACACACTTCTCTCGGTATCCCTATAAGATAATATCATGGTGGAATTATCTTATAATCCATGTGAGGATTTTGAAACATGTTAAATAATATAAATGTAAACACCATTAAACAGTTTTATAGCAATAAGGAAAATATCACTATAGAAAGACGCGTCCTATGTGGATACCCAAATCTAAAAGGAACAACTCCAATCCCCTACCCAAGGAATAATCCTTTGATTCCCAACTACATGTTACTCATAGTCTTATGAACATAATAAATCATAGAATTCTTAGTTTAAACTAATGAATATTTCAGCTAGGATATCTCATATATGAATGGATATTCACAAAATTTTAATTAATTAAACATATGTCAATGACCATGTAAAAAATTATTGAGTTTTGATCCAATGTTCCTACTCATAAATCATTAATAAACAAATACACCCTCAATTTTAACATTTTAATAGAACTCACTGTAACAAACAGTGACGGTACAGTCAATAATACTAATCTAATAACCTATAACTTTGAGGATTGTTAAAAACGATATTTCCTAGAACATATGTGAGTCCCCAATGATATATGACTAACCCACCTCATGACAAAGTAGTAGAGATAAGAAAGTATAACCATAGAGAAACACAAAATATCTATTTGAATCAAATACAATAAATTATTAATACATGAACACTCTTATTGGGACATAATGTTTTCACATACACCACCAAAATCCATAACATAAGCATTGATTATGTTCTCAATATTTTGGATATTCTTTTTTGAATTTTTTTCAATCATTGGGTGATACCACATACACAACTTCTTTTGAATCCCTAATTAATTTTATAAGCCTATCCAGATATGTGACATGAATCAACTATCAAATTTAGATACTGTATTCATATAAACTCTTCCATGCCACAATATATCACACACAATGATAAATCCTCACTCATAAACTAAATTAGATAGTTGAATAAGAAACTAACAAGTAACCATAATCAAATAAAAGTATATTTCTCAAACTGCATGCCCACCCTCTAGGGTCCATGTTACCCTATAACATAATCCATCATCAATTCATCTCTCATGCACACAAGAACTAGAAAACGCTAATGTAATATACTAGGACATTGATATCTTACCAAAATAATTTTATATGAATGAATACAATAGAGAAGTCCATAAATATCAGTCTTCATACCTGAATACACATAATATCTTCTGGTATAATGATATATATTAGTTAATACTACTTGATGTTATAAATATCATACATAAAAGTATCTCATCATATTTTATAATATAAAATATAGTTACTATGAATTTAATTTCATTTAAATCACATAGTTCACATCAAATTACAATCGTATAACTCAATCATTAACTTCCAACTATTTCAACATTACAGAGTATTTTTTATGAACCTTTTGGATATCATTCAATTATTCTTCATGATATAAGTGATGAGTTAGTTATCACAAATCATCAACATTTGATTATAAGACTCACACATCAACAAATCTTCAATAATTATTATCATCTTCCATCATCATCTAAGTATCACATTCCATGCTCTTTATTATTCATATTGATTGAATTTTGCTGAATATTCCCCTTACCATGAGAATAAAACCTAATGATTTAAATAAATCATAGATACTCAATCAAAATAAGCCTAAAAAATATCTAAGTATCTAAGAGAGAATATACACATCAATGTATTATTATTAGTATGAAGAAAAAATATAATTATATATATATATTAACATAAATTTTGAATCGTGAATAAATTAAATAAATAAAAGATCATGGTGTGTTAAAAAAAATATTTCCATATAATTCATTATGTATTTCCCTTTGAATATTTTAATGTAAACTATTATTATATGAAAACTCTATCAATGGTAAGTAAAAATATTACATAATTTTAATTTCATGTTACTATGAACATAACCAATATCGATATGGTTCAATATTCCATTTTCAATGTTCCTTAGTTTAATGATGGTAGATGGTGCTAAAATGAAACATGGTATCAAGATACTTATAAATAATATTTTATATCTTTTTTTAACAAATTAAATGCCCATATATATAAAATATTGGATAAACAGTTTATCCTAGTTAAACATGAATTTTGTAATAATTTTAAATAATTTTTTAATACATTGATTATATTTGTAAGACCCCTATATTTGAAAAGTAACATCATATCTGATTGAATATATGTCATGGAACACCATGGTCCTATGATAATATAAATCCTTATCATATATTCATATATATATATATATTTGTGTGTTTGGGTGTGTCAAATAAAATTAATCAGTTTGATAGCATGTGATGCATGCAACACAAGTTTTAAAAGAAACATGATACTCTATTAAAATATTATTATTCAAACATGACCATTATAAACTAGAAACTAATTTATCTTATATGAATAATAATATCATTATTGTGAAATCTATATGGTTTTCATGGTTATAAAATTAATTTTAATTCTCATTTATTGATTAGATAGAAAATAAGAACCATTTCAATTAAAAATATATTCCTAAAATAATTTATTATTGAAAAAGATAGTTTAGGCATGGATGTTAGACATTATCTAAAATATTTTTTACACTTGAAAAATATTTATGGATAAATTAACTTTAAAATTGAACTCATTGTACAAAAATTAAAAATATTTGAGTATTTAAGAATTTCTGGAATAGAATAATTTTTTGATAAATAGTGAAAATAATGATTTTATTTAAATCAACCATTTTATTAAATTTATTTCCAATGAAAATTTAAGAATTAAATTCATTTGAATCTATATTGAATAAAATTATGTATAAATATAACTATTTTATGGAATTATAATCAATCTAATACTGAATTTAGATTTAGTAACACTTTAATATTTATAATGGTTTTACATAGAATTTTTTTTTCAATGGGATAGTATGTTTAATTTTGAATTTAGTTGTTCCACATGAATGTATTTAATTTTGAAACATTTACCCCATATTTGGAATTTGAATAATTTATATTATAAAATATTTTTAACTAAATAATTTTTCATAAATAAATTAAAATAATTAAGATTTATTTATCATTTATGGGTTAATATGGGATTTTTAGGATTAAACGAAAATGATAATTGTTTTAAATTACACAAAAATTATTTAATTACTAGATTATGGTATTATTTTAACATCATCACATGTATTGTTTTAGAATGGCCTATATTATAGAATTTCATAAAATGAAAAAAATAGGATGTATGTGTTTCAAAAATATAATTATGTCCACCGCATATGTATAAATGGACACCTCATCTCTTCCTCACTTCTCACATAAAGATCCCAATTGTTTGGAAAATACCTAACAAAATATCTTCCAAAATTCCCTCCCCATATCTATTTGAAATTATTTCAATTATTAAATATTCCTTATAAATAATTACGTATAATTCTTAATGGTTTATCTATACAAGAGTTAAAATTAAAGACATGAAATTTTTATTTAGTAGTTATTACTCATCAATTTAATATTATTAAAATTAAATATAAAAAAATAGATTCTAATATATATGAAATATTTTATTTTATTAATAGAATATCTTATATCCATCTCAATTTCAATGAAATTGAAAATATAATAATCGATCATGATTATGATAGACTACCTCCTTATACCAGTGTAATTCGTTACCGAAGAAATCATTAATATGAGGGATATAATTAATGATTTTACATATATATATATATATATGATATGTAATGATATATAATATTTCATAATTAATATATCATATATACCTTCTAACACTCAATTTGGTGGGAGGATACATTAATGTCACTCATGTGTATGATAGACGTCCACGCTACAAATTGATGCGATTAATTTGTCACATTCACATTACATTGAAGGTAGTAGAATTAATTTTAATGTATTTATTTGATATGTATGACCTAAAAATACACATGGAAATAATATATCTCAAATTACAACCTACCTTTCCATCCATTTGGATGAAATGTCGCTCATGTGTACAAGTGTATAACTGCCTACATATAGTGATGACAAATGATATTAATTTTATTTTTAAATTGATGTTAATATAAATCAAATTTATTAATATAAACTATATATATTAAATAATAATGATTCATTATCCTTCACTTGATATTTACATTCATTTCATTCTAGTTGTCATAAAATATTGAAACTACATTAGTTAGGATGTACGCCATACTATCTCCATGAAAGGTGTAATCCATTTTCTATATCCCACAATTAATGATTACTATAAATTAATATATAATTAATATATATGATATTTATAAAATGTTTCAAAATCAGGATATGATTTATCATTTTCCAATATAAATGGAAAAAAAATTGATCTAAAACATACATGAAAATGAAGCAGTTATAACCATAAATGTTGATTTAAAAAAAGAATTTATAATGATCATATGATAAAATAATATATGTTAAGAAAATATGGAATTTTATTTATTTGTATTATTTTAAATAGATATTTAATAAAACATTATTTATGATATATGAGGTTGAAACACATACTAAGGAAGTAAAACATGGGGTTAGGGTTTCCCGTCTCACTTTTACTTCCTTAAATTATATGTCATATCCAATATGTATTACATTTTGTGGTGTATAAAAATCCACTTTTTTATATATCATGAATCCATTTAGATTCATGGTATTTAAATATTCTTTTTTTATTATTTCTTTTTTCGGGATTAGGATTTAAATTTAGAAAATGTTTTAAGGCTATATTTTACAATCTCACAATTATCCATGATTATTTATATTTATGTTCCCCTCGGGGGAATTATTTGATGTTTATATATTAATAAAACACATTTTATTATCCAATATCTAATAATAAATAAATGATGTAATTGTATAACTTTCCCACTCTTTTGATGTTAACTATAATTCTTCTCTATTCATTTTCACAGGATGCAATATCCGGGAATTTTTCATGGTGATTATTTATGAGATATGAAATCATAATTCATTTCTACTAAATGGTTTGGGATTAATTTAATTTCATAGATTTGTAATAATTTTTATATTTAAAACACAATATGTATTGATAATGTTGAATGGGAAAAAATATGAATACTAAGAACATGGCGTGTGTCTAGAATGTGGTATAAAAACACTCATGTAGTAGTTTTAAGAAGTGATGAAATAAGATCACCATATATGAGACATATTTATGTTATAATTCATAGATTTGGGAATATTAATATGAGACAAATATACATCTATAATGTTATAAATTCCAAGAGTTTTTAAAAATACTATTATATGTAAATAGGAGATTTTACTATAATTATAGTTAAAACTCTAAATAAAACACATTTCATACACTAATTATAGACTATAAACAATAATAATTTTTTTTGATTTTGGTAGTAGATTATGTAGGTAATAAAATTTTTTACAAATGCAATTTTTGTTTTGATCAAAACCAAATCAACTTTAGACCTTACTTGTAGAAGTAGTAGAATCTAAATCAAGTTATTCTTCTCCATCAATGTCCAACATCAAATTTACCCACTAAAAAATAAATAATGCCATCAATAGATAAAAAATTATTCCGTAGAACAAATTATTCATATATATATATATATAATGTGACTTTTCATACATAGATATATACAGTATTCATGTTATTCAACATAAACTAGATTTTGAATGGGAAAAATATATATTTTGAGTCCCCATGATTATTTCATCAATATGAGAAAAGTATTTTACCAAAAAATTTGGTGACTTATAAAAAATTAAAAAATATCATACTTAATAAACATTAAGGGAAACCATAAACAACATGTTAACATATTTGATAAAATAGTTAGTCACAGGGGAAAGTGTTTACTTCTATAATATAAAACATTGTATGATCAAATTATATTCATCTCAAAAAGATTTGAGTCTAGTATAGAGCCAACGTAAGGTGAATAAATTATTTATATGTAACATCATAGGACAACTGGTGTGTGTAAATAGATTTATGGACCAGTTAAGAGAACTCATTGTATTCCTAAGAAACATGGGTGGATTAATGTGTGGGGATCTGCTATAGATGTTAATATAGTTATAGATTGTTTTGGGGGGTGAAAATTCCAATGCATGCCCTATGGGATATTTTTTTGATCAAAAGGATAAATCATTCAGAAGCAAAATATAAGAATACCTTTTGGATCATCATGGTTATATGATAACATTATTAAAATAATTTTCATACTATAATGAAGTAGGGATATTGAAACTGCGTATCTTTGTTAATGATCTGATACAATATTATATGTATTATTTTTATACATATTATTTTATTTTTAAACAATTTGGAATTCATAAATGTAAAAGGATTCTAAATTCATACTACATATTGATGTTATAGATAAAATACTTAATAACATACAAGAGAATCCATTTTTCTTATTTGATTACAGTTTGAAATACCCTAGATGTCCCCTAAGGAATACTTGGAAAAAATATTAAATTAAACTTAAATGATATTTTTTCTAAATTTTGGATATTGAAAACCATAGTAATGTGGGTCTTAACTATGATTTGGGGAATATCATGCTACCCATACTCATGGATTGTGGAGTAAGATATGGTACCCGATTTCATGGATTACTAAAATGAGTTTCTTGGAGTTATTTTATAAAATTGCTAAATTTCATATGAAATGAAATAAGAATTATTTATACTAAATGAAATTAAAATAATATATTTAAAATGCATTAGTTATAAAAATAATTTAAATAAATATTTAATTATGTTTTTTTGGTGTATAAAAAAATTATTATTGTATAAAACTAGGTAGATTGAATAATGATTAGTAATAGAAAATATTTATTCTAAAGGATTCAAAATCCAATTTCCAAATGATTTTTTAAATGTATGTTATATAGAAACATGTAGTATTTTAAAAATTCATGGTTAATTTTAATCATATTAAAACTAAATTTTACAAAAAAAACTATCGATTACATACTTCAGTGAATTTAGAATATCGATACATCTTATTCAGACATACCTTCAGTGTTTTTGAACTAATGTATAATTTTATATAAAAAATTTCATTGTTTACATAAATTTCTTTTTAAAAATACCATAAAACCAATGGAATTGTAAATGGTGAATTGAAAGAATTGAATTTAGTAACAAAATTACCTGTTGAAAGGATATTTTTTTTTCTGAAAATAGATTAATAATGATTATGATTTGTTACAAATATATATGTCCAAGAATGTAACACACCGTAAAAAATATGAATAATATAGTTGACATGTTATGGATAAATTACTATGATGAGTAACTTGTGGTAAATATTCATCATCATAGTCTACTATCAAATGTCTGAGTAAGAAAACAAATAATTTCATTAATAGATAAAACATGTTTTAATTTCTCAAATTATTCATATATTAATATTATGGTTATTATATCATACATATATATATATATATTCTAGGATAATAATTTTTTTATAGTGTTAATTGAATTATAGTATGAAAAATTGTAATATAATGAAACACAATGGCATAATGTCAAAAACATTGATATTCAAGTATATGATAATTTTTATGTATTTTACTATTTTTAGAGTCATAAGTACTTGATAATTTCAATATATTATACTATATATATTCATATAATAATTGATATGCACTGAAAACATGAAAATATGTGTTATTTCTGGTATGGTATAAACATTAGTCAAATAATGTCCATAAACATAACTATATATGCGTGAAGATAACAAACTTTATGTATAATAATATTTCAAAGATATTTAATTTATTTGGTTTTTTATATTAACATATTTTTTAAATTATTTAAATATTATATCATTTGAAATTATGTGTCTATTATAATATTTTTATAGTAATATATATAAACCTAATCATTGACATTTGTGCTATTAATTCAGAATTGTTATTGTATTGTAGTGACTATTTGTGAATAAGTAGAAACATAAGCACTTTAAAAAATAAATTACTTGTATGTCGAACAGAATAATTGATATTCTCCCACTATCATCTATCACCAGTAATTTCACATGAAATCGATAGGGACTAAATAATATTAATAAATCATAAAAAAAATGTGGAAAAACATTTTACATCATAGAAAGAGTTGTACTAATTAATACATGTACATGTGCGATGTGTATTAATAAATAAAAAATTATATATATATATATATATATTTATATATATATATATAATCCCCCCACGGACAACTGGGGTGGTAAAGGTGGGTTGGGGTTTGGGTCGCGATCACGAGGTCAAGTCCCTATGACAAAAAATTATTATTTTTTCTTTATAGCTTTGTGTGCGACACATAAGGTTGTACCAAACCTATATACATATATAATAATTGCTACATATAGTGTTGATGCAACACAGTGATCATAAATATGAGTTCCATAACAACTATATTCTTGTTTTCATAAACAGAAATATGCTATAATTGGAAATTATAAGTTACGGGTAGAAATGATTACTTTTGAAATATCCATATAAAGTAATGGATACACCTTGTTTTTACCCCAATGTCTTCCAAACCTACACCAAAAAAGCCTCATGTTTTAATAAAATAAATGTTCTAATAGTCTAAAAAAATTCTCATAATGATAAATTATAAGAAGATACAAAATGAAAAATATATAATATATAATTTTCATAATGTAATGGTACTACATAGGAAATGTTTCATCCATGAATGATAGATTATAATAGAGTAATAAAAATTTTTATAAAATGATGTATCAAATTATAAATAAATTATACATAGAATAATTTAATAGAAATAAATGAAAACATTGCAATACATAACATAACAAAAATGAAGATGTTACATTTACATGTCTCTTGGGTGTGATGGGATAGGGAAAAAATCACGAGATTGGAATATATATGAAAATATAAATGGTACTATAAAGGAAAAAATGGTCGCTAAAAAATTAAATTTAATATACAGAACATATATAATTTCGGTCCCTTTTATAAATAAATTGGCATATATATATATATATTATATAAAAACCATTAAAATTATCATAAAATTTAAGAGATTATCAGATTATATATTTGTGTGTGTGTTTTTGTTTCTCATGAAATTGGAATACATATATATGTGTGTGTACAATATATATATTCATAGAATATATATACATGCATCTAATGTGAAAATGTTATTCAAAATATCCAACCAATAAGTGTAAGACACTTTGGAAATAATACTTGATAGGATTTTAGTAATCGTTCTAGTGAAATCGCATACTTGTTTAAAATAACTACATCCATGAGGCAAGATATTTAATTTGCATGTTTTTCACGTTTTTAACAATTAAATTTATAAAATATCTAATAATTGTAAAATATAAATAAAATATTTGTCTCAAAAATAATAAATACACCAAGTACTCATTTCCATCAATAAGAATACTTTAATGTAAATAATGACTGTCAAATAAGCTAGAATGTTAGTTTGAACTGTTTTTGGGACTTATCTTCCAATCATAAGACAATATTTGCTTGAAAAAGTAAAGGAAACATCATATTAAATGAACACAGAAATTTTGAGAAAGAATAGACATCAAATTCTCACTATGTCTCAGCTAGAAAAATGAAATTTGTGGTTAGTAGTAATAAAATAATAATTGAAAATGATGGATAATGGGATTGGAAATCCCTTTGTACTCCATGAAGCATGTGTGTTTGGTGTCAAGCCTAGATGATGTTCATTGAGTATTGTTGTACCTATTTCTTTTTCTATGACACTAATCTAAATATATGTAGGTATCTGTTATAAAAATCATATATATTTCATGTTTATTACTTGTAAAAGTACATTACAAATATATGGTTAAACTAAGAGTCAAACAAATCATTTTTTATCAAATATGTAAATTTTTTTCATGATGAAACCTTATTCAAATTAGTACTAAAAGAGTTTGGAGTTATTTAATCACAATTAGGATTGCAGATGAAATATTTAAATGAACCACAACCAATATATAAAATTCATAAATAAAAGGTTATTTAAATATGTATATAATTAAATAAAAAATAAATAGAGTGATTTAATTTGTTGAGAAATTTATATTAAACCAAATGAATTTAGGACAAACAACCAATACTTTCTTCATTAGTATTCATAGTTTACTTCTGACATAGCTTCAATTATATAGAGTATACATTTTGATAGGTGGACATTTTTTACATATCGGGGATGGTATTTGAATGATAGTGTAAAGAGACATCAGGAATAGTGTTTATGAGTTTTTTTAAGAGAGTAACACAAACATCCTAAAATAAATCCCTTTGATATTAGTTAAAAAAATGATCTTCCATGAAAAAAAGTAATCAAATATGTAGTGATATTATTTAAAATCTTAATAGGTGGGAAATAAATTTTATTTATATGTGTAAAGATTATTCTATATGAATATAAGAACATTATTTGATAAGTATATGTAAAACATGACTATACTACCTATTGAAATACATAATATTAAAAGAAAAAAGAATAATTAGATCATTTTGTAGTCCAATTGAAATACGAGAAGATTATTACATAAACTGAAATTACATATGTGGCCCTCAATAGTCATACAATAACATAAAAGTAAACAAAATATCGGTATTATAGTAGGTGATTGTTATTTTAACTAAAAATTGATTTCATTGGAAGTGAATTCCATTAAAACTAATAATAAAATAGGAAATAAATTGTTTTTCATGGGGTGGATTGTCAAAATTGAGTAGCTGAAACTAAGAATGAAGATAGGGTATCCTTTATAATTTAATTAAACATTGAATTCTAATAGGTACTAGGTATTATTGTTCTATAACTTCATCACCTAAGAGATAACGGTTGGGGGAGTAGTATTTTTCATAGTCAGGAGCCTTATGGAGTTGATCATAGAAAATAATAAGATGATGTAGCATGATGTTATGATAAGGAGTGTTAAATGGGAGGAGGGAAATATGATTTTTAATGCTGAAACTGATCAGAAGTAGTACATGAAGTTTGGGTTTTAAGAGTAGGAGATCCAGATGGTGTGTATCCATAGGGACCATTGCATGATGAATCATATTTTTAATGTTTCAGGACTGAACATTGAGGGAGGGATAGTGGATGTTGGATGATGGTACAAGAGGTAAGATGAGATGGGAGGGAATAGAAAAATGGGGATACAAAACTCGCTGATGTGAATGAGATGGTGGTGTGCGGTGAAGAGAAAGAGGTGATATTGGCTAGGTGGACGGGGGGTGCCTAGAAAGAGAATCACAAAGGAGAAAGGGGTCAGGGGAGAATAGGGGAAGTGAGGGAGAAGATACGGTTTATGATGATGGTAATGGTTTAGAGGATATGGGGAATATATGGGCCAACTCATGTATGTAGAGCAACACATTTGAGTAAAAAAATAGATTTTAATGAGGAAATTATAATTAATACAATATATATTATTTTTCAATTAAATTAAAACTATTTTTATTCTATATAAATGTCCTCAAAAAAAATTTATAAATGTTTAAACATTATCCAAATAATGTATTAATAAAGATTTTAAAAATTTCTAACTTTTAAAAAAATTATGAACGGAATCTTCTATTCATTTTATGGAATAAGATATTTTAAAAAAAATTATTATATATTGAATAGAATGTTATTTATCACCATTTGTAAAATTAAAAATCATCCAGACCATTAATTTATTAATGAATCATTTAAATATAAAAAATGAAATTTTTTACATTTTTTCATAATATTAAATATTATTTTGAATGTGATTTGAAATAAAAATGGTTATTCTACTCATGAATATTTTTAAATGAATGTTTTCGATGTTTTTATTATTCAATAAAAACATACCTTATTATATTTATTATTCACTGATAGTATGTTGTAATGATAAAATTCATATTATTTAATGCATGGTTTATGAAAGGTTGTATTGGCGATATTATATTCTTCTACTATTTTCCTTATTACGTTGAATTGGTTCTGATTATATAAATTGTTTTTTAAATGTATTAAAATATTTCATGATATAGTTTTTTATATTACTATTTGTGTTGATTATTTTTCACCCTTATCATTTGATAAATTCAATAAAAAAATTATTTTATATGTATGGACACTCTATCACCTCAATGCATCGTTATGTCTTATAAGAAAAACTGAAATGGGTATTTGGAAGAGGAATTTCTCATTTATAACATATGAATTCTCATGAGGTCTTGTTGTTATGGATTTGGTTTAAAAATTATCGAATACATAAATATTAGATTATTAATTTATGGGTATATTATTGTTATATTAGTTGGAATATCAATTTTAATGTTTCAAGATCATGTGACTATTTATATTGAATTAATTGATCGTCATTTATTATAACTATTTTATTTATTATGTTCATGTTATTGAATGTTTTTTAGATTAATTTATTCACATTTCAATGTTGATTATGAATTATTTTTTCATGATGGATTATGTTATACACGTACCCTTACTGGTTGTTAGAGTTCACCCATTTTATATTTTTTATCCTACCTAGGATACCGTGAAGTGTTTTTTGATTGATATGTTGGGATATATTAAGGGGATATATGGAATTATCAATGAGAAAACATTGAATATTTTATGTTTTCAATAATAATTCAAATTTTATGTATATATTTATATATATCAAATAATAGTACTAAATAATTACATATTTTGAAATTAAATACCTTGAATCTTATGAAAATGTAATAAATTAACCTCCAACTCTATGATACCATGGTCGGTGTTTTTACAGTTTCTATCATAGCTAGTCTTTTATAATAAATGTGTGCGACATTTCAAAAAAAATGGTAGAGCATAATACGACTGTTGAATTTTAGGATAGGGGTTTAAGAACATCCTAGTGTTTTTAAGTAATATATTGTGTAATTTTTTCTAGAAATATATACTTTTCTATATACTACAAATGGACATGGTTCTAAAATATATATACCTAGTAGCATTAACTCTAAAAAAAGAATGTTGATATTAAATGTAGTGTTACCTGGTAAAAGAAAACAATCCTTACTTTTCACCTAATTCAAAACTCTCAAAGGATATTCAATAGCTAATTAACATTTTCATAACAAAATATTATAAGATATTTAAAAATAATTTTATTATTTGAAAACATTCTAAAACCAAAAAATTGTTTTCTTTTCAGATAATATACGCCCAAAATTTTCAATTTATGTTAAGTGGTTCAGTAGTTTTGGGATTATATTTTATGTTTCGTAATGTTGTGATATAATATAGTTCTAGTCATTTTTTAGATATGGATCTTATTGGATGGAATGGGAAGTATTTCAATTCATATAATCCATATATGGAATTCCCTCTCTTGAAAGATAATAATGTTTGGGATGGAGTGATAGATGAAACTAATAAAATTTTAACAATATTATGGAGGATAACTCATGTAATGTAAAATAAAATTTCTATTTTGGATAAGCATACCTGTACTCCACATGGTGGAATAATTATGTACCACTTCATGTATCAGAAACTATCATCATTTAATGTATATTTGGATACATTTTTTATTGAAGAATTGATGATTTCTATAGATTAGATATTTTACCCATTGGGATGAAATAAAAGTGTGAAAGTTTTATTGAAATTGTATCATATCTAATGTGATTATAATAAATTGTGTTCATTTATTCCAAATACTATGAATGAGGAATAATTATAAAAAAAATTTATTTAATAATTTTAATGTTCTGTTCTTAGAAGTGTATATTACTCTTGGGAAAATATCATACCTTCTGATAAAATTATTGAGTCTGGGAAAAATGAAGAGGTATATGTCTCTATGTATGAAGAAAGAATTAAATTGTAATAATTTCATGCTATATTCTATGTAAGTAATCCAACAAAAATATTGAAAATTTTGATTGTGGTAAAATTTAAATTCTTTTATTGGAACATCAACCCAAACCATTTCATCATATTATGACATGGAATCATATAGTATCAAGACAGATAATAAAATTTACAAGTCATGTAGATTTTAAAGTAATATATGGAAGAAGATGATTATAGAAAAAACACCAATATGAATAAGAAGGGAATGATGATTTTCCCCACTTCTGATAAATGTGGAAGGAATCACCATGGTACTTGTTTGAGGGGAAAGAGAGTTTCATAAAATCATAGAGAGATATTCCACCATGTTTTTTAATGTAAATGAAAGAACGAAACATCCAATATTCAATGATTAAACTGTAATGATATGGATTACTACTCAAATGAATTCCACATGAATAAAGGGAGTATACCTTAGTTTAATTTAAGAGATAAATGTCAAGATTATGTTATTATTATAGATAAAATAGAATGATTAAATTTATTTTATTTAGATTCAATTATTCTGTTTTTAAGGGAGTTTATCAAAGATATTATGGTAATAAGAATCATGAAGCTTATGAGGATATTAATATAATATTATTTAATTATGGATTTTAATAAAATGTAAAATTGTGTAGATTACCATGAAAAGTGATTTAATGGAAGGATGATATTTTTTAAAGAATTTTACAATTGGAAGATGAAACTTTATTTGTGCCTGATGTTAGGATAATAATGGTAAGGTGATTTTTATGATAAATAATTTGGGACCATGAAATTTATTAGTGATTTTATGGTTTCTGATAACTCAATTGGATTTCACTAAATCTTCATAATTATGGATTAAATTAAATAATTTGGGAATTTATTCATGGAATATGGGGGAAAATAATTTTTATAATAATTCATATTTTGTTGAGGTTTTATGGTTATCACGGTATTCAAAAATGGGGAATGTGATATTTGTATCCATATTATATAATATGTTGAATATAATGATTTGTTAATTAATGGTATCTATTCTAAGTTTTTGGAATTTGAT
The DNA here is from genome assembly GCA_963277665.1 of Viscum album. Classification (NCBI taxonomy): domain Eukaryota; kingdom Viridiplantae; phylum Streptophyta; class Magnoliopsida; order Santalales; family Viscaceae; genus Viscum; species Viscum album. The sequence continues at coordinate 833,527,658 of OY728156.1, forward strand.
TTTGGTATTTAGAAATATTGAAAGGTCATATGGTTAACAATTTATGGAATGGTTGAATTTTAAAATGGGTTTTGTTGGATAACTATTTCTAACCTTTTTTTTAAATATATATTGAAGGACATTTCATTAGTTTATTGATGTTATGGCCATGTAAATTTAAATTTAGTGTTGCACACATGAATAATTTAACTAGATCAATCAATTATTGGATTAAATTATGATATAGTTTAGAAAAAATTTTAAAGGAAAAATTTATACATATAATATAACTATATTTCCATATGTTCTTAGTTTAGACAGTAAAGGAAATCCACATCTCTTAGAAAATGTTCTTGAGAAAATGATATCATTATGCCTTAATTTATGATGAATTGATAATCCTTTCATAATTGAAATATTTTTGGTTTTTTTCCATTTACTTTTATTGAATCATCAAATTTCTTGTGATCGCTGATCTTTATCACATTCTATAGTTATTTATGTTTATCTTCTATTTCTATGTGTTTTCATCACACAAATGTTCTCGTATTTCGATACCTAATCATGTGTTATTATGGTTTAAATTTTTAATTACATATCCATAATATCAAGAAGAAGTTTAAAGATCGCATTTTATGATTTGTTTTTAAAAAAGTGGTTATACTTACGATGACCAAAATTGAAATGTGAGGACAAAATTTATTTAAAGGCAACCAAATGTAGTGTACTAATATATTAAATGAGGAACATAATATTCAATAATATATATGAAGCACAACATTAAAGATAAAATATAATTTAAAACCATAATACTAAAAGATATATATTTCTAAAATAATTTGAATCTCTTTAATAGATTATGATACATGAAACACTGAGTTAAAATGTGACAGTATACAGTATTAAAATATTATTATTTAATCATGACCATTAAAACCTCTCTTTTAAGCTTATATATTTCAATATTTCTAAATAAATTATAAGAATAATTTTATTTTTTAATTTATAAAATAAAGATAATGTTTATCTGTTTGTTATATATAATATAATAACCATTCGAAAATGTAGAATCATCTTTTAAAAGAATATTTTTTGACATGGCGGTTTAGTCACGCATTCCATGAATAGATAAACTACTATTTAAAAATTTAAAAATTATATTGAATGAAATTATTTTTTGATATATATATTTTAAAATATCTTTCAGTAATTTTTTTAATGTTTTGAAAGGATTAATTTTATGATGAATAGTAAAAAATATGGGTTTTTATTAAAAATAACATTTTCATAAAAACTATTTAAAAAGATAAAATATATTATAAATATTAATTAAATAAAAATAATTTATATTTTGTTAAAATTTAAATAATTTATTTTGATATAAATACATTCTATTCTTTTGAATGGTTGTTTTATAGAGAAACCATTTTTTCATTGTGTTTGGCGGTTTATTTTCAATTCCATTCTGAAAAATATTAGAATTTAATTTAAATAAATTGATTCCATAATTGGAATAATCCCAATATATAATATATAATAAGATAATCATAATTTTTTTTTAAAAAATAATTAATATTAAAAATATAAATGTTCATTATTTGGGTTATGGGTAAAACAGGTTTGTAGGGGGTAAACAAAAATAATTAGGGATGAAAAATGTCAACAATCATGAATTATTACTATTTTATGATATATTTTTTTTCCTAAATCATTCAAGGATTAAAAATATTACATGTTTACCATTTTTTTCAATGAAATATTTTGGTGTAACTTTTCTTATAATACATTTTCATGTATGTCCTCTTTCTCACTTATAAATGGCCACCACCTCTTCTACCATGATAATAATTAAAAAACATTAAGAACATAACAACACAAATATCTACCATAATTCACTTAAAAATTTATATAGGTCATATTTTTGGTTATGAAACCCTCAAAAAATGGATTTATGTAAAATTACAATGAGTTCTATGAAGAAGTAGTGATATTTTTAATTTTTTTTGTTTTATTTTTTATTCTACATAAATTAAATATTATTAATATTTGATAACATAATAACATTATTATTTACTATATATTTATATTTTATTATTTTTATTTGTTTAAATATATCTATCTTCACTAATATTAAATGTAAATCAAAACTATTGATCGTGTATCCTGCGGGTTACTGCCTCGCGAAATGATGTAATTAGTTTTCTATCGCCACCATATAGGGATTGATATAATTATGTATTTTACATATGTATATGGTATTTATGAAATTATTATACTTATCAAATTTTAATTTAAATATAACTTCTTACCATCATTTATGTGGGTGATACGATAACATCGCTCGTGTGTGTGGTGGACTACCATTTCACATAATGATGTGTTTAATTTTTCTATTATAGTATACAAGGAAAGTAGATATGATAATGTTATTTAATATATGGGATACGTATTACCTAAAAATACTTTTTAAAATATATTATTATGTATAACTTACTACATTCACATCATTTAGAAAATAATAGCATCCCCCGTGCATACCTATAGACCACCGAATCCATGTACTGATTTCAATTTTTTTCAATTAATATTTACAAAGAAGGTAAAATAGAAATATTTTATTAATATAATTCATTGATTTTTAATTATTATCTTTATAAAATGGATAATAATGCTTTATTTTCCTTTTATTATATACATCGAGTTCAATGGACAGAACATTCTCACATATATATGGCTAAACGTCTCCATGAATGTTGTAATCAATTTTATATCTGTAGTTTTTATATATTACATTTTTAAAAAACATATAATTAATATAAATATGATATCTCTACTAAGAATAAAATTATACAGATTATGAAACCTTTATAAATATAATGGGAGAAAATTTACAAAACGAAAATATAATGAAAAAATGAACCTATTATCACCTGAAACAATGATTTTAACTACATATGTTTAATGAAAATGTCAAAAAATAAATTATGATAATAATATATTGTATTAAATATATTATTTTTGTTCTTTAATATATTTATAATAAACCAATACTTTTTATTTTGGTGGTTTGAACGCATGTGATGGAAGATGAAGATGACATAAGAGTTTCTCAACTCACTTTTTCATCGATGAGATAAATTCCACATTCACTACTTATTCATTAATTGCTGTATACACTACCTATTTGATATTATATATCATGAATCTTTTTATCTTCATCATATTTTATATTTCATTTTTTGTTACTTTTTTCATTAATATTATGATTCCAACACTGAAAAGATTTTTGGGATTATTTCACAGTCTCATCATTATCAATTATTGTTTATGTTTTATTTCTTATTGGGGAAATTATTTGAAATTTCAATTTTAATCCTAATTAATTTTATTATACTCTATTAATGATAATTAAATAAAATATTTCTATTTTTCATCTTTTTGGAACTTAGAGAAATTGTTTTTCTAGAAAACTTATTTTACTTCTCTCTCTAGTTTAAAAACATTTTCATTCATAATTATTTTTTATGAATGTTTTTAGAAAATTTGATATGAATATAAAAATGTACTGTAAATTGAATTCATATCCATGTTTTAGTAATTTAAATTTATTTTAAATGTCATATTATTGTAATTTTCTAAAGAAGAATTATTTTAATTATTTTAAAATAGTGAGAAGCGAATGTTATTGGTCAACATTTATGGAATTACTCACAACAATGACCAAAAATTAAATGATACTTATATTACATTATTAAAATTATTTTAATAATGAATCTTTTTTTATTTATATGATAGAAATAATTGAGTTTTTTCAACATATTATAAATGAATATGTTTATTTTTTTCAATAGTATTTTTAATATAAAATTTATGGTGTTTAACTTTACCAATTATATAAAACATTATTTTTTATCAATTTAGAATATATTTTTTATTTTCAATACATATTATTTACCTTGATGTTTTATTATTATCCTCACTGGGGATAAAATATTTTGAGTCCATTCCCCATATTACATTGAATGATTTATGATATTTTTTATTGATTGGGGAAAGTATTAACATCGTGTATGATAGTTTTTTGGATACAAATAATTATGTTGATAATGATTCACCCCAATAATATGAGGAATTATTTTTAATTATTATGTAATGGGTGATTCCATATATAAACCCTTGATGTATCGATATGTCTCATGTGGTATACTAGCTTTTTCATTACACAGATGCATTACCCTTTATTGTTATTTTTATTTTCCTTGGGCATTAAGGGTACCTTTATCATTTCTAACATTATTAAGTTCATGATAATGTTCACGATATTGACTATATTCCATGTTTTTCATTAACATACCATTAAGAATTTATTATTACTTATTCCTTAATGATATATTATATTATATCCCTAAATGTACTGAGAATTAGGGATTACCCCAATCCTATGTTTTATATTCCATTGGAAACTAAGGATTTTTTTGTGATTGATATATTGTGATATACTAAGGGAAAATATGGAATTATAAACCAAAAATAATTACTTATTTTATGATTTAAATTATAATGAGAATTTCTTGTCAACATATTATTTCTGCAGGAAAATAACTGATTCAGTCCTTTGGGATGTGATTCTATGAATCTTATATCAATGTAAAAGGGTAACCACTATCTCTATGATATTATGGCTGGGTTATTTTAAATATATTCTCCTAAAATATGGTAATAAATATAATTATCACAAACCATTAAGGAAAACATGAATGATTCCCAAAAAAATATCTCTATTAATTCCTTAAATAAAATAATAGATTGTTTAATATATTCAAAAAATCAAAAAATTTTGTATACACAATCAATGATAACAGAACCCACTTTTTCATTAATGCACTTACTAGTGTTGATATCATCAACACTATTATAGTTACATAATCAATGTTAATCATCTACTTTCCCAATAATAAATCAATAAAATAACATTTGGAACATTTTATAGGTTATCATTCTATATGACTATTGTCATCCGAATATATCACCTAACAAATAAATAAATTTTCATGGTTATTAGTACAATTAAAAAAACTATTTCAAATCCATAAAGATGAACAGTAGACACACAATCCTTGAAACTTTCATCAATATTATAACCATATTATCATTCATTAGATACTTATACCACATAATATTATATTTTAAATAAATTACCACTATAATCAATCAACAATGGTTGTTCTAGTTATATAAGTATGGCCATTATCCCTTTGATTCGCCTATGGTATATTCCCTTGATACTTGAGGAATTATTTTGAATAGTTCCCCATATCCATAATGTAAAAATTACAAACATGAAAGGTCTTTTTATTACCCTTACATTCATGCACCTCAAGTACATCTTTCGACACATGAAGAAAAATCCTATTACATTCAATAAAGTATAAGGTTATTTCATTCCACAATGATATCGTATGGAAAATAATTCCTTCTCTTCTTCCCCATAGTATTTTTTTTCTATTGTACTCTTGTTATATTGGTTACATTTTCATATAAATTATATAGAGAAATATTTATTTTTTTGATTCCATATAATATTATTTCACCATTTGATGTAAATTATTAAGATACTAGTTCCCATAAAAAAAATTAAGTACTTCAATGAAATAGTGAATATTTCACTCCTTTTTGAATATTTAATCAACAACCTACCGTGATATCCTTGTAAATGTCACTTCATACTCAAAAAAAATATATCCTCCTTTTTTCTTGTGTGGTGGAAAATTATCTTCATTTAAGTATATTTATCCTAAGGAAAATATATGCCAAAAAATGACACTTTTGATGTTTTCCATTCGATGTTTTATATATTATTTTCCTTCCTTGTATTCTAAATCAAAGGACATTATTTTTTAGTATCTTCCTTGAGATAGTATACCACCAGTATAATCATTTTATTTTCACCATATCCCATGATTATAAATATGTTTTCAAGGGACTTAATCCATTTCCCATTTACCACTAAATAAGAACGACCACTAAATGATATGGTCTAATATATTATGAAGAGATCCGACATAGAAAAATGAGGATGTGGAAAATTATTTTCCTCTATTTTATAGAAGATATTTTTATAAATAGAATAATCTAACCTAATACAATCATAATCTTCGTAGTTTCATTACCATATTTATTTTCTTTATTAGTAGGGAAAACTGTATATTTACTAAATCTATAGATACCCTTCATTATTCAAAATGTCATTTATAAAAAATGGAATATAATATATTCTATAATAAAATTATGATATTTTAATGTTAATGTATAATTATAAATATTTTTTTCAATTAACATAAATTCAAAACATATTGATTTTCTAATATCAGAATCTTAAACATTGATTTATTCGGAATAATATCAAATCTTTCATAGTGGTTTGTATTTAAGATGAAAATTAAATAAATAATATATCACAGGACTTTCAAAAAAAGGTGCACTAGAAGGCCCGTTATTTGATAGTAGAAAATTCTTTAGTCATGCCAGATGTACAATTTTCACAATTTTTACCACTATGTAAATCAACTATAGAATAACATCCCCTTATACTCTTTAAAAATGGATGTTTTGTAAAAAAAAATTATATTATATATATCTTACCAAAAATGATAAAATTCTAATTTATACTTATCTTAAATGTTTATCATAGGTTTTTGTTAGCTATTTTTTATAAATCTAGTTCCCATTGATTCCACTAAAATATCAATTAAAAAAATTTAATGACCTCGAATAGATTTACCAAGATCCAATATTTAAATTATTAAATTGGCATGGATACAAGGGGTAAAATCCTAAAGGACTGATTAGTTTAGAATTTTTTCGATAACCAAATATATATATATATGATACTCAATTAACACTATGAATAATATTTAAACCATAAGAAAATAAAATTATCAGAATCTGCGAAACACATTCAATGAAATCGTATTTAAATATTAGTGAATGGAATAAAAATAATGGTGAACAAAAATGAAAAGAATTAGTTAAGTAAAGTAAAATATTTCAATAATAAATAAGGAATAATAAATATTATACGTTAAATAAATGAACACACATTCCATTTTATCAATAAACTGAAAATTAAATTCATCCAGAGAGAATATGAATCAAAAAATATCATGGATACAAATAATAAATAAATTTTAAAGGGTAAAATAAATTAATCATTGGAATTTGTGATCTCATTATTCATGTTCGCTCTACTGTAAAGACCATTAAGTATATAGTTTAAAACTACCGGTAGAAAACCACATAGTTTCCCCAAATGATTTTTCGTATGAGTCAGGTTGATGTATAAATGGGTAGATTAATTTTGACACACATGTATAACTATATTTCCAAAAATTAATTATATATTAAAGGATTAATTTAATTTAGGAAAATAATTCATTATCGTTTTTTTGTATAGATTATGGAAAACATATTAACAATAATTTCAGTAAATAGTTATATAGATTTTAAAATAAATTACCAAATACAAAAATTATATTCTATTTATGTAATATGAATATGGGTTTGGAGTTGAAATTAATTGAAGAACTATGATCTTTACATCCAAAAGTATGTTAATAGAAATATAAGAATGTTATTTTGAACTATAATTTTTTCCTATATAGAATTATTAACAATTTAACCCTCTTAAGGATAAACATGAAATGAGAAATTAACCATCAGGAATAACATTGAATTCAAGTAAAACTTACTATACTGGATGTATATAATCCAAATAAAAGTGATTAGTTTAATGCGAATAAATAAGTCTCATTGAAACTGATATTGTGATTAAATACCTTACCACTTGTTAACATTAATGTATTATATAATTAGAAAATAAATTTAAAAAATAAGATTAACTTAATGTGAATTTTGATATATTCATAATATTAAAAGTATAAGGGTTTTTATACACATCATAGATAATAAATTAGGTTCATAACAACAAAATATGACTCAAGGAAAGAGAAGTTGAGATGAGGTCTCTTACCTCACATTTACCATGGTGGAATATTTATTAACCTCTTATATAATGGTTTTACAAATTTTCATTAATAATATCATAATATTTTTCATTTTTATAAAATCTTATATAATTTTATTATAACATTTCATCTCTCATATTATAATAATATTTCATTATTTTTCTTTCTTTATGGTGTTAATTTACCTATTTTATCTTTCGCGTTTTGTTATAAAAGTTCAAGTTCTTAAAAATATGATATAGAAACATCATATACATAGTTATATTTACTTTTTAAATATAATATTTACTCAATCGATGACTTTTTGTAATCTTACATTAATTATGACCATAAAAATGAATCACATTACATCGTGAATACATTTGTTCATACATACGCCCATGCGACAATATAATTCCCTTTATGGATGATTGGTTAAACAAAGGAGAGATATTTTAAATGTAAATAAGTAATATCATGTCATATATATCACATATATTCATTATATTTGTCATTATTTCCTTATATTAAAATTTAATGTGAGAAACAAATTATGTTATTTCACGAAGTAGTGGTCTGACGTACACACGGGCGACATTGTAGTATTTTAAGAAAAATGAAAAGTAAGAAGTTATATGTGGTATGATTTTTCAATAATTATAATTATATAATAAATATCATATATATATATATATATAATGTAAATAAACCAAATTATGAAATTGTGGGTGGTTTTGATAAAAAATTAGTCAAATATGTTCCCGAGGCAGTGGTTTCACAAACACTTGATCAACAGTTTTGTTTCCCATTTGAGGGATGAGAAGATTCATATAGGTTATTAAAATAAAATAATATAATATTGGAATAATGGTGAGAATGGGGTTTTTGTATTTCATTTGTTAAGACATAATTTAAAGTTATAAATGATGAAATAAAATGTACGATCTTCGTTAAGACTATTACCTTATCTATGTAAAACCTCTTATAGGTCTCATCATTATGACACTAAGTTTGGTAATTTGTAAATAATAATTCCTCCATAAGGTGGATATTTATTTTTTGGAGTGAATTTTTAATTTTTTGGGGAGTAAAAGGTTATTATAGATTAGAATAAATGAGGGGAGTGAGTGTAATTTTATAATATTGGGGGATTTTTATTTTTGTAAATACCCAAAAACTATTCAATATTTAGAAGTAAATTTATCCCAATGTGCCTCTTAAATTTCAACATAATTGGTTATATGGATAATATGGTTGATACACAATTTCACCCAAAAAATGATTTAATCATTTTATTATATAACCATTATCATTAATAATTTTATCATTTTAGTTTTCAACAAGTTTACTTCTATCAATTAGTTTACTTATATAATTAATACACTATGATTAAATTAAAATGACCCATATATGAAAATTTCTTTAGATAATTTTATATAGTGAATAAAATTTATCATATAAAAATTATACATGAGTGGAATAATATGTTCAGCACAAACTCATGTAAATTATGAAACCATGTTTTAACATTAAACGATGTAATTAACTTTGATTGTATTTTATAATAATTATGGAACAAAATTTATTTCAACTTATTATCTAATATTATATATTTATTTTAAAATATATGGAATCCATTATATAAAATTCATCTCAAAAGATAGTTAAAATATTAATTTAAAATAAATCCACAATTCCTGTTGATTTTTTTTTGAAGAAATACATTTCAAAAGATTAAAATTATGTTATTTTATCAATATGGATAGTTACCCTCATTATATGGATTAAAAATCATATATCAAGATATATAATATATGTATTTTGTATAAATAATTCATCATTATATATTATTTTCAATAATTAAAATGGATATACATTTGGCCTTCAAATAAATTATTTTTCTAAAAATAATTAGTTTTATAGAAAATTATACGTTTACAACCAAAATGTTTTCATTCTATCTCTATCAAAATTTTTGTTAATAAATTATTTATCAAAAATATTTTATTAATGTTTTATAAATTAATGGATCAGTTTTTAAATAATATGTTTTGGATTATTTAAAAAGCTTATTAAGAAGGGTCAATTAAAAAAATTCAATATACAATTATGTGAACCAAGTATGTTCTAAATTGATTGTCATCATGTCGTATTAAAATATATTTTCTATTAAATTTTAAAATGTTAATTTTTATAATGTTTTATAAACATATAATTATAAAAGAATATAACTGAGGCTCCTAGATACATGTATCTCAATATATAAAGGGGATCGATTTTATTTAAAAGTAAATACAACTCAAAGATTCATGGAATTACGTCTACTACTTGTTTTATTGAGTGAAAAAATAATTATTATTCAAAAAGTGATTATATATAGTTTTATGTAATTACTTTTACAAATCGCATTGTATCATATGATGGTTGAGTTATTTTTTTGGTTTATCATTAGATATCATTACATATAAATGTTTAGATGAATAAAAATATACAAAAAATAAATAATTTTTGTAAACTATAATGTGCGTGGTTCACAAAAAAATTAATCCTATTCTAGGTACAAAAAATTTAATTCATGATCTACCCTTGATTTTCCAAAGGGTAATAACCCTAAAAATACTTTTTTGTTATGAAATAGATCATTATTTGGTGTAGGACAATGATTCTTAACTACAAAAATGGATTGCAACTCTTGAGGTATATTAAATAGTTAATTACTTTTTTCTATATGAATTAATATAATGGTTTTGAATATATTTTTGTTAGTAAACTTAATAAAAATTTCCCATGGAAATCATAACATAAAAAAAAAGATAATATATTAGCATATACACATTATTTTGAAGACATTAATAAAAATTTCATAGTCTAATTTTGGAATATATTTTCCCCCATTAAATTATTTTATTTTATAAAATTGATAGTTATAAGAAGAAATGAATTACAATGGAGTATAATAGATAATGTAGTGATTATCCCAGTGAAGCCATTGTGTGAGACGTGTGGTTAAAAAAATCATGATAATAGTCACCCAACATTGTTAATATATGATTGATAATTGTGTCCAATTTTAGATTCTAAATTCACCTAATGATTGGAATAAATCAATCAATTATCTAATGTAATGACTAAAAATACACTATTTATATTTCATACCCTTCAATTATATATAACATGGTCAATTCATCAGAAAATATTTTATCCATTATCCAGTGCTTAGATCATGAGAAGTTTTCTTTAGTTGTGTGTTGTTGGAAGGTGAACCTAGTCTATAGTGAATTAAATTAATCATACAACCTTTGATGAAATAATTGAATCTATAAAATGCGAATACATTATGATTTAATTTTTCAATAAGTATTTTTCAAAAAATTAACTTACTAATGTAATTACATAATCTATAAAAAACAAGTATAATGATATTGAATCAATTAGTACCTGTGAAATAAATTTTTCCAAGCATGTAATGTTGTGAACTATCATGGATAACCTAATACCCTGATACTGAAGCCAGATCTATCATGGCTTGGGGGAATTTCGGATACCCAATGCATGATGACATGCACCTGACATTATAAATGAAAAATTATGTAATTTTTTTAAAAACAAAATGTCATAAGTAAAATGATACAAGTCAGTGTGATAAACATTCTTAAGGGAGAATTTACCATAAACCATAAAAGAAAAATTAAAACATAATATATAAATCTTCAATTTAATGAGTAGAAGAAAATCATACCATGGGAGAAATCACTCAGATCCCTAAAGATCATGAACATCCACTACCTCATTAGGTGGTTTCCCTTTTATCATCCCTAGAAGATGGAATTGTAAAAATCCATGAAGACAAATTAAGGTTGTGATCTATAATTATTAGTAGTATAACACCATGTTTTCTATAAAAAATTCCATAATAACAAACCAAATACTGATTTCAATTTTAAATAAAATTGGGCATGGAGATATAATTTCATATTTGAAAAAAAATAGTAATTTAAAAATGATCCAAATGATTCACTATTTTCTTAAATAAAACATTACATAAAAACATTTGTATAAATCAATTCGAATTACTAAAAAAGTTATATACAAATATATATATATATATGAAAAAAATAACAACAACCCATTTTTATCTACAATGTACTATGATAATTTGTAGTTATAAGATATTTAAATATCTAATATCATTGATCCCAATTTAATGGGTATAAACATCCATCAGACATAGGGTTCATAGGATGAATCAACATCCAACTAGGGATAAGATCTTCCAAATTTTTCTTTTTCTTTTCTTTTCATTATCTATCATTTTTAAAGGAATTATTTTTCTCACATGCTTTTCATAAATAACTAAGTACATTACATGTCTAGAATGATATCAATAAATAATTTGAAAAGATAGGAAATCATCTCATTTGAAACAAACATCAATCAAAATTCAATTGAAAATTTTTCCAATTCAATATGCAAATTCAATTTCAAAACCAAAACACGGGACATTCATCAAATCATGTATTTTCAATACGAAAACAATCATAGGTTTCTATAAATTCAATTTAATAAATTTTCTAATTTCGTTTTTCAAATCATTTTATCAATTTAAAAATACCATCCAAATTCAAATTCAATTAGAATTGGGTGTTTTCCCTAAAATCCATTGTATTTTAAATTCCAAATCCAAATCAAATAATTTTTAGTATTTAAAAATAATTCAATATATATTTTAACAACTCTATAAAAATAATGTATTTAATTATTAGTTGGTTTTTGGCTTAGTGGTAATCACCCCATAATTCTACAAGAATAAATGGGGGTTCAAAACCCATTAGGCACTGGGACTATAGCTTAATGCAGGAGCAACGACACTATAGAAACGAAGAGTATTGCATCAATGGTAGGATTCTATATTGGAAGAAGGTAATCTGAGGTACTATAGAAATCGGGTACTGCTGCAATACTTTTTATAGAATGTTCCTTGGGCCAAGAATTTGGTCGTACGGGCTATGTAATGGGATATATGCTCATTAGGCCTTCGAGCTATGTAATGGTTCTCCCTATACCAAGTTAAAAGAGGTCTTTGATTTTCTTTAAAACTAAATGAGTATTCCACCGCAACCTTAAAACAGACTTTAATTACATGAATAGTATTAAATGTTACCAAAAACCTTTAATAACTGAATCCCAAATCAACAATTGACACCCGCATCGAGATTTTAAAGTGAAGAGAAAATTAGGAAATGATCAATAAATAATACATGTAGTTAAGATTTAATACACTTTATATTAGGTAAATAAACAACATGGAGATAAAAAAATTATAATTATGAGAGAATGATATAGTGGGATTAGTCAAATGATAGTATATTCACTAAAGTGGAGGAGATCTAATGAGATATTCCACACATTGATCCACTAATAAATGGGTTTGAAGGAAATAAAATCACCAATAAATATATTTTCAAGATAGGGATTATTTTTTTGTTAGAATTGGGGTTAACAGGGATGTTAAATTGGTTTTTGGGATATTTTTAATAATTTTATGATTTAAAAAATAACATGTTTCTAGTTTCCTAAAGAAGGCCACATAGTTCTAAAAACTATGCACCCTATCCATGAACCCCCTTTAGAATAACTGCCTAATGGAATCTATTTTCTACTAGTTGATCTAATGGTTTTTTAAACTTTGTACCATTAATATAATCAATCACTATCCCAGGATTCATTGTTTTCACTGATGGGGTGCACAGTTTTTGGAAATTGTGTGCCAACTATGCACAACCTAGAAAACACCAATGTTTTCCAAATATTCTAAAACTCCTAAGATAAAACCATAATAATTCATTATCCATGGAATAGTAGTGTATTTCTTTAAAAAATGGAAATGAATGTTATAAACTCCCCACCATATAATAAATATATACCTCATAATCCCATTAAATAGATTCCATATTCATGTGAGGAGGCCACGAATCTCCCATCAGTTTCCTCCTCTACCAATACTCATGGAAATCAGACCCAAGATTCCAAAGTACATAGAAAAAAGTTAACATCCTCTAACATTGTAACTTTATATCAGGATCAAAAATCCTCAGTAATTGTTAAATCATGGATAAATCGATCTCAACAATAAGATCATTACAAATAATGTCATGAGATGGATCAGAAAGATACTATAAAAGTTGTGATACATGGAAAAAATCATTTATCAATTTCAAATGTGAATGATTTTATAAATGAAAACCCATAATCCCCACCTACTCAACAACCTCTTATGGTCTCCCAAAAAGAGTATAATGTTTTATATTTCTCCCAAGTCGTTTTTGGCCCAAATGTATTGAAACTCTCAATAAAATATGATCATAAACAAAGAACTACAATAGTCTATAATGATGATCGAAATAAGATTAATAATAGATCTATGGAATAAAAATTATCTAATGAGTGAACCATCTCTTCACAGTCATGTCTTAGAACAAACTCAATCCAACCATGGATGTCTCAATATTCTATGACTAATAAAATAAATAATGATTTAGATTATAAAACAGGACTCTAAATAAGGAATTATAATTGAGGAATAGTAAATATTGTAATATTTCAACTCAACCTATCCCAAATGGTCAACCCAAACTCCACCAAATCTAAAGACATAGGCCTCATCATATGCTTAAGAATTTGTATAGCTCTCTTTTTTTGTGCATCTATCAGTGGTGGTATGTTGTACACAAATAAACCTACAATACCATTGTCTCTTAAAGGCTTATCCAAATGTGGAAAATAAATGAGGGATATCTATCAGAGACTATATATGATTAAACTCTATAAAAATGATCAATCCCATTCATATAGAGACTTAGAAACTCCTCAATATTAGTTGTGTCATGAATGGGTATAATGTGAGTTTATTTTTCAATTATATCGATCACAAACCTAATAAAATTATTCTTTCAAGGGGTATGTGGAAATACAATCACATTTTTCATATGGATATCAACCCAAATTCATGTCGGCAATGGTATTGGTTGATGTAAACCCTATGATCTCTGGTTCTCGGCATTGACATGATAAAACATATAACAATGAAAGAAAAACTAAAGAATTTCTCATCTCATGTATGGAAACTAGAATAGTCTACGTAAATCATAAAAAAAACGTGATTGTTCCTAGATACACAACCAATTAGGAATTACAGAAATACCACCTCATATCCTTTCTCAGCGGAAACAATATAACTTATCATTTCCAGAAACACTGGATAATTTCATTGGGGAAAGACCACCCATAAAGAATATCCACACCATAAAAAGAGTTCCTAATTCCAATATATTTATCATCAAGGTTCTATTCATAAAAAATCATCCTATGAAGACAATTGGTCTTCTAAAAACCTTCTATAAAAACCTCATACACTATTTCCTAAACTCCTATATGAAACATTGAAAGTAGATCCATCATGTTCTAATCATCTGATGATTCATTTACATATGGTGTTGTAAGATTTCTCCTTAATATATCAGAAATGAAATTCCATTTCCTTGGGTTATTGGAAATGTTGATATCAAATAAGTGTTGGTACACCACACAAAATCACTTCTATAGGTTCAATTATTTTTTAAAGAATATATAACTCTAGATAATATGGAAATAATATATGCTAAAAATTCAATAAAAAGGATATTCCATAATTCCTTTAGAAAAAAACAAAAATTTGTGTTCAAAGTCCTAGAGAAGATAATTATTCTAATGTGGAATAAGTTATCAGTAGGAATGTGACATCCTCAACCTGGATTCCACTTGATGGGTTCCCCAAGTCTGGGTGGCCACATGGCCTCAAGCGCATCTCCCCAAATTCCATAACATGCCAACTAGTAGTGATGACGTAGGGTGTGTGTAACACCCCGAGATTTTACGAAAAATATTCTTTTAATTTCATTTATGTCTTCAATTATACACAACACCACGTTTAGATTGTACTATGCACAACACCATATTAGCTTGCAGTATACGCAATGCTATTCTTGGATCGTGTTACACACAATTTCAAGTTCGTTTTATAATATTCATTCTACGCAACATTGAGTGTATATGTGTGTCTATATATATATATATATTAAATTTATAAATTAAATATGTTATACAAAACAACAATAAAGTCTTGCACTAAACGAAACCCTGACTTGGCTTTCATTACACGCAATCACTTCCTTCCTCGATAGTGCGTGTTGTACGCAATATCGGGTTTTATTAAACAATGATATATTATTATAATATTATTATGAACTAGCCGTTATGAATAGTATTAACTAAATTTTGAATTTTATAACATTATTATTCATCTTACACATTTTCTAGAACATGGTATAAGAACAAAATAAATTTTTCAGGTAAAATATGTATTTTTCAAAAAACGCAGTTTTGCCGCCTTTTGATGGCACACCCACTTTAAATATAGTTGTTGACATTTTTATAAGTTCAATTTGACAAAATAAAATTCTTTTTATGAATCAGGATATAATAATTTACATTGGATAAAGGTTTGATATTTTTCTGACAACTTTCATATTTTTAATGAATAGTAAAAACACGCTATATTTTAATTAAAAACAACTTTTTTCATCGTAATACTTTATATGGTTAAATTATAATATTGAATGGTTTTAAAGTATAAATAGAATATATTTTTACCATTTAATATAATTTATTTCATTATCATTGATTTTACAATGAATTCGTAGGTTAAATCAATTCAACGTTTTGTAATGTTTTAAACAAAAACACGTTTTCTTTCGACAACGGGACTAATTTTAATTTAATTTCTGAAACTTTTGTGTATTGAATTTGGAAAAAGGGATTCCATATTTGGAATTAGGGTGTCTAAATTATGTTAATAAGCTACTTTTTATTTTTGGGCATTATGAATAGTAACTATGGTAAATTTTATTTACCATAGTTAAAGGTAAAACAGTTAATTAAGGGTAAATATAAGATTATAAAATTTCCCAAACACCTGTAAAAATCTTATTGGATGACTAAAATTAGACCCATATCACCCAAGGGTCTGATTAGAATCATTTAATGGACTTTTGTCCATGAAAATAACTTAATTGTTATTAAAACCAAAGAAAGTGACAACATGTCACTCTCTTAAATCTTATAAGTATATTAATTTTAATTTAGTGATAAACATCGTGAAACTTAGAAAATGAATAGTATCCAGAATTATAATGAAATTATCTACATCATATGAATTTATTTATAATTTATAAGTATTAAATAATTTTCATTAATTGTGACACAATAGTGATGCAGAAATTGATTATCCAGTGAAAAATCAAGAATATGGTTTTTATTAAACTAATAGTGACCATAAAATGAACAAAACCCTGACCAAAACTTTTTGTTCATGTAAAGGTAAACGATAATCATCCAATGGTAGAATATGTGACCATTTAGAGCCTTATAAAATAGATTATGTCACTTATATTATTTTATTTTAAATGATGCCAAAGTTGTCACCTTAATAATTTAATAAATATAAAAATTTAAATATTGTGATTTTAAGATGATAAATTCTAGTGAAAGTATTATTGATAAAGTTAATAGATTTATCTTCATCATAAGATTTGTTTTTAATTTTTATGCAACAAATAAGTATATTAAATAATTATACAAAAAATGATGTAGTAATTATTTTATTAAGAGATAAACCAAATAAATGGTTTTAAAAATAATAAAATAAATATTATATGAACTATTTAATGTGCTACACTTCTTTTCTAGATACATATGACCTTTTATGAATTTATTAAAGCTTTTAGTTTGAACATATCTTCTGTATATATTTTATTTAAATTCAAATAAATGAATACTGTCAAAATTGACACTATTCTTATTTTATAAAAATAACATATTATAAAATTGTTTAAAAATCACATAAATATTTAAAAATTTATAAAATTAAATATATATGGTAAATATGTTATAAAGTATCCAATTATGTATAATTCACAACATGTAAGTAATTATTTGATATAATTTAAAATTTAGAATGTTATTACCACAAATAAAATAAAATTGATTAAATAAGGTTAAACAAAGTTGATAATGTTTAAAATAAATTCCTAAAATGTCTAAATATTATTGGTTGATGAGATTACAACCCTAGATAATCTAATATTTGAATATGAGTCATTTTTGGATGTTTTTAAGTGGGTTTCTATTTATTATAAATTAATATTTTTAAGAATTCCAAAGGTGCCCCTCTCTTCCCTTATAAAAGGGCACCTCCTCTCTCACTTCCTCACACTAATATGAGCCTTTAATCTCGGCCAAACCCTGCCAATTTCCCTTCTCAACTTCCCTAGAAACATCATAGAGGTCCTGGTATTCGTCAAAGACCAATTTTATTACCCTAAGAGGAGGATTCAAAGAGGCGTGCCAAAGAAGAGGTATTATCCGTTACCGATTCTTTCAACTTTATTTCTTCTTCCAATTATTCTTTTTTAGTTGTTTCATTATGAGGTAATAAAATCAGTATCAATAGTATACTGATATGTTATTATAAGTATGAAACAACCATATTTCACCATCTATCCATCCTACGGAAAATGAAATCACCGCGCGTGCGTATGTACAGAATACCATCTCCACGCTGTGGTGTAATCTATTTTCCACCACCACCTTACTTGGATGGGTATAATGGGGAAAGTAATGAATATATATGATTATTGTAAAGTGATATTGATTCTGTAATATTATATGGATTATGTGATGATGGGATGATGTTTATGAAACCAATTTTATTTATTGGGTTTTTATGAATGATGTATGTTTATTTTGTGGCATAAGTAAGAATGATTACATTATGATATGGGTGGGAACTATATCTCCCTCCAATTCATTGGGTAAAGATTTATATCTCAAGAGATTGACATGGCTGGAATGTCAAGTTAAACCAGTTCAGTAATACAGGACTGGAATGAGGAGTGAACTCGATTCAGAAAGGGACTTTGTCCACTAAGATGGTCTTGGCAGCAATTCCTTGGCTACTATGGAAATCATATCATGTGCTTAACGGTTTCCACAATTACATGTTTTATTACCATGTTATTTTATCATGATTTATGTTCCATTATGATCTATTCCTTGTGTACTTCCATGTTTTATGTTGTTCTCATGATTTTGATGTTTAAACATTATGTTCATGTTTTTATGTTCAAATGTATATGGTATGTTTTATTTTTTCCATGCTTACCCTTATTGAGAATTTGAGCTCACTCTTTTTATGTTTTATTTTCCCCCAGGATTAAAATAAAGGTTTTAGGTAAGGAAAAAAAGTGGAAGATATTTATGGGAGATGTTGAAAATCTTTCACCATGATTAGAAGATTATGTTCCAAGTTTCCAAAGACACTAAACTATTACGGTCCATGTGTGTCTGTTTTTGTTATGTATTAAGTATTCCGCAAAAGTAATGTAATATCTATGTATGTCAAGTTTCGGGTCTCTACAGATGGTATTAGAGGAAAGTTTTAGTTAAACTTTGGAAACAAGGATGCGAAAGCTTTAGTGAGATCCCTATAGATATTTCTAAGGTATGTCTAGGGATGTCCCTAAGGATAAGTATATGTATATGTTATAGTCCTATAACTACAGTAACGATATTAGAATTTTACCTAAGATGTTAGATATTGACGGTACTCCCCCTTTATTATGTTGTTATCCCTAGTATGATTTTTGCCTCTCACATCATTCTTTTTGGGTTTTAGAAAATGGCTGGAAACAAGATGATTCCCGATAATGGAGGATATGATGGAAAATGGAATGGTATTATTCATGAGCAACCAAATGAAATGGGATTTGGAAGTCCAAACATCATTATTATGTCGAATCAGAAATCTCATAATATGATCAATAAACTCAAATTTGTTAAGTTTCCTGACTAGGTTAATAAGAGAAAGATGGAGTTTCATGATGATCATAGAGGAAAGAATGTTCAATTTCCCCTATGTAAATCATTTGGGAAGAGGAATAAAGGAGAATGTTTCAAAGGAACTGGAAGATGCTTTGGATGTGGAAATGAAAGACATAAAGCTAGTATGTGCAAAAGAAAAGGTTCAGTTAACACCATGGATGAAGATAATGGTATTGCTACGACATGAACAATGGTAAAATGTTTTAAATGTGGAATGTATGGGAATTATGAAAACAAATTCCCTAAGGGAAAGTCTCATGAAGGGAATCAGTATGGTCGTATGGGTAATATTTATGTTGATGATGATGAAGAGACTACAAATGATATGTGAGATGAAAGAATTGTTGATGCTCGGTCAATGGTTTAAGAAGGTAGTGGAATGATTACATGTTTATCAAGTGTAATGTTGTATAAGTAATCTCATGGTACTATGGAATAAAGAGACATCTATGGATTGTTACACTGTTGTCTTTCCTTAAGTTTTGAATGTGTATGATGAATGATACCAGTAACCATGAAAGGTTATCCAGATATTTTTGGAAAGTAGATGATATGCGCATAATAAAGGGATAAGGAGAAAATTAATTGTTTGATAGTATTCATGAGCTCATGACTGTTATAAGGTGAAGGTTATATCATAGTTTGAGTATATAGAATTTTTGGATTTTGGTATGTGGAAAGAGTTAACTTTTTGAAGCATTCATGTTTTCACTAAGGTTTAATGTGTATTCATTTTTCAAGAGAATACATGATTAAGGTATTAACATGATTGGAATGTGGCCAACAAGATATATGGGGGATAAATGATGGTATTCACATACTTGGTTGATGACATTTCAAGTAATAATATTCTTTATACTATGATCTTGGACTGAAGTATTTTAGATAAGCCTAATGATTGTAATGGATTATGTTGGACATAAGTTAGTATTGTTTAAGGATAGAACTTTTTAGATATTATTGATGGGATGTTATAGTAATGTAGTTTTAGAAAAAGGGAAACCTATAGGATGGGTGACAGCCCATCAAGACAGACAAGGCTAAGGGAATCGAACCCACAACCAAAGTGCAACGGGCCTTTATCGCCTACCAATAGCCTACAGGAAGTCCCTGGTTAGTAGAAACAAGTTTTATTTTATTAAGCCGTCCTATATATGACGTATAAGTTCATTTTTGGAATCGTATATGATTAACCTCACCATAGATGGACTTATGAATATATGATAACTTTTTCTTGAAACACATGGAATGACCCATCATTTTATCACATGATCTGCTAACTCTTCACGAATAACAAATTCAACTTCATTTCTTTAAGAGATGAAGTGGAAATTGTTCAAAGCATGAACACCAGTGTGATTGTTCCAAAATCATGAAAATATTTCTTCTAATTCAAAATTTTCAACTTTAGGGAAATGATATTGAAAACCAAAAATGTTTTCCTAGTGCTCTTATATCTGATGAATCAGATGGTACCTTAGATCATCAAAAATCTATGGATTTGTGATTGATGGATTTTTCATAGCCATGTTCTCTACCACTCTCTATCAGAACATGATGGTTAGATTTCTCTTCCATATACATATTTTCACTTATGTTCTCCAATGTGGAAACCCAGTGATTAGTTAATTTGGGTAACCGTTACGTTTCATACATTAGTTTTTAAAGTCATGTTTTTGTATTCCTTTTTACGATTTGGGTTTCTATTAAAGAAATTTTCAAGTAATAAACCATTTATAACCCCGACGAATTTCAAGGGAGAAATTCATTTTAAGGGGGGTAGAATGTAACACCCCGATATTTTATGAAAAATATTCTTTTAATTCCATTTATGTCTTCTATTATACACCACACCATGTTTAGCTTGTACTATATGCAACACCTTATTAGCTTGTAGCATACACAACGCTATTCTTGGATCGTGTTACACACAATTTCAAGTTCATTTTATAATAGTCATTCTATGCAACATTGAGTGTATATATATATATATTCAATGTATAAATTAAATATGTTATAAAAAACAACAAAGAAGTCTTTCACTACACGAAACCCTGACTTGGCTTGCATTACACGCAATCACGTCCTTCCTCGATAGTGCGTGTTGTACGCAATACCGGGTTTTACTAAACAATGATATATTATTAAAATTTTATGATGAAATAGCATTTATGAATAGTATTAACTAAAATTTGAATTTTATAACATTATTATTCATCTTACACATTTTCAAGAACACGGTATAAGAACAAAATAAATTTTTCGTGTAAAATATGTATTTTTCAAAAAATGCAGTTTTGCCGCCTTTTGATGGCGCACCCACTTTAAATCGAGTTGTTCACATGTTTATAAGTTAAATTTGACATAATAAAATTCTTATTTTGAATCAGGATATAAAAATTTACATAGGATAATGTTTTGATATTTTTCTGATAACTTTCATATTTTAATGAATAGTAAAAACACGCTATATTTTATTTAAAAACATCTTTTTTCATCATAATAATTTATATGGTTAAATTAAAATATTGAATGGTTTTATAGTATAAATATAATATATTTTTACCATTTAATATATTTTATGTCATTATCATTGATTTTATATTGAATTCGTAGGTTATATCAATTTAATCTTTTGTAATGTTTTAAACAAAAACCCATTTTCTTTCGACAACGTGATTAATTTTATTTTAATTTCTGCAACTTTTGTGTATTGAATTTGGAAAAATGGATTTAATATTTGGAATCAGTGGGTCTTAATTATGTTTACAATATACTTTTTATTTTTGGGCATTATGAATAGTAACTACGGTAAATTTTATTTACCATAGTTAAAGGAAAAACAGGTAATTAAGGGTAAATATAATATTATAAAATTATCCTAAAAATGTAAAAATCCTATTGTATGACTAAAAGTAGACCCATATCACCTAAGGGTCGGATTAGAATCATTTAATGGACTTTTTCCATGAAAATAACTTAATTATTATTAAAACCAAAGAAAGTTACAACATGTCACTCTCTTAAATCTTATAAGTATATTAATTCAAATTTAGTGATAAACTTCATGAAACATAGAACATTAATAGTATCCAGAAATCTAATTAAATTATCTACATCATATGAATTTATTTAGAATTTTTAGGGATTAAATAATTATCATTAATTGTGACACAATAGTGATGCAGAAATTGTTTATCTAGTGAAAAATCAAGAATAAGGTTTATTATTAAACTAATAGTGACTATATAAAGCACAAAACCCTTACCAAAACTTATTTTTCATGTAATGTTAAACCATAATCATACAATGGTAGAATATTTGACCATTTGGAGACTTATAAAAGCGATTATGACACTTATATTATTTAATTTTAAATGATGCCAAAGTTGTCACCTTCATAATTTAATAAATATAACAATTTAAATATTGTGATTTTAAGATGATAAATTATATTAAAAGTATTATTTATAAAGGTATTAAGTTTATATTCATTATTGGATTTTATTTTTAATTTTTATGCAACAAATAAGTATATTAAATAATTATACAAAAAATGATGTAGTAATTATTTTATTAAGGGATAAACCAAATAAATGGTTTTAAAAATAATAAAATATATATTATATGAACTATTTAATGTGATCCACTACTTTTCTAGATACATATTACCTTTTATTAATCTATTAAATATTTTAGTTTGAACATATCTTCATGTATATATTTTATTTAAATTCAAATAAATGAATAGTGTCAAAATTGACCCTATTGTTAATTTATAAAAATAACATATTATAAAGTTGATTAAAAATCACAAAAATATTTAAAAATTTATAAATTTAAATTTATATGGTATAAAATGTTATAAAGTATCCAATTATGGAAAATTCACAAAAAATAAGTAATTATTTGATATAATTTAAAATTTAGAATGTTATTACCACAAATAAAATTAAATTGATTAAATAAGGATAAATCAAGTTGATTATGTTTAAAATAAATTCCTTACATGTCTAAATTTTATTGGTTGATGCTATTACAACCCTATATCATCTAATATTCGAATATGAGTCATTTTTTGAAGTTTTTAAGTGGGGTTAGATTTATTATAAATTAATATTTTTAATATTTTCAAAGTTTCCCCTCTCTTCCCTTATAAAAGGGCACCTCCTCCCTCTCTTCCTCACACTAATTTGAGCCCTCAAGATCAGACGAACCCTGCCCATTTCCCTTATAAACTTCCCTAGAAACATCCTAGAAGTTCTGGTCTTCTTAAAAGACCAATTTTAGTACCATAAAAGGATGATTCGAAGAGGCGTGTCAAAGAAGAGGTAATATCTGTTACTGATTCTTTCACCTTTATTTCTTCTTCCAATTCTTCTTTTTTAGTTTTTTCACTATTAGGTAATAACATCAGTATCAATCATATACTGATATGTTATTATAATTATGAAACAACTACATTGCACCATCTATCCTTCCAACGGAAAATAAAATCACCGCGCGTGCGTACGTACGAAATACCTTCTCCACGCCGTGGTGTAATCTATTTTACACCACAACCTTATTTGGATGGGTATAATGGTGAAATTAATGAATATATATGATTATTGTAATGTGATATTGATTCAATAATATTATACATACACTTTAATACAATTCCACGATCTTGGGAATGATATCATCACTCGTGCGTACGTACGGACTACCGTCTCACGACGCGATGAGATTCACACTCCATGTTAACCATTCAAGAATGCTTATAAAGTATATATAATAAGTAATAATGAAATATATGACATAATAATGCTACTGTATTTATGTATATATATATATATATATTTATGTCATCTACATAATTCCTTTCAATTCAATAAGGAAACGAACACAACGTTCATGCATACGTACGGCCTACCGTCTCCATGAACGGTGTATTTCATTTCATTTATAGATATATTATCTATATTATGAATATATATTATATATAAATCATGTTTTACATTCTGTATGTAATTAATCATGATCTAAGTAATCATATGAATAATTACAAGTTAGAACACGAATGACAAATGAAACGATTTTACCCAAAACGCTACTTTAACATGAATTTACAAAAGAACGGGTAATATAAAGTCATAAGTGAACCATATATTATATAATAACAATGAATATGATTCTTTAATAAGTCAATGAAATTATTTAAATCATTATACAGGAGGTTTGGATACGTACGAAGCATATCAGACCTAAGGTAAGGGATAATTTTGCAAATCTCATTTTTATCCGAGATTGCTTATTCGTAAGTATTTACTGGGGTTATTGCTGTCATCCATGTCCATGTTTTATAAAAGTTTATTCTTTTATTTTTAATGGCCTTATTAACCATTTTTGAATTTTACTACATGGTATCTAAGGAATATTTCTTTTTTTTACGTTACGGGGTATTTTTTGACATTTCCAACAAAAGTACGAGAAGAATGTTTTTTTTAACGTATGCGGAATGAAAGGTTTTTTACAGTTTTATAAAGCCATATTTTCATGAAGCTTCCTCCAAAATATTTAATGACTATTTTAAACAAAATTCTATTCTTTTAAAATTGCATGGCATTTTATGAAAATAAAATAATTTTGAAGAAGAAAGGATATTTTCCTCAAGAATTCATTTCAAGTGTTTTATCAAAAACCATTTTTCATCTAAGATAACATTATTTCATATGTGTATATTTCAATTATAATGTCTCTAGGATTTACATGGGTTCACTTTTTATGAAATTATGACCATTTGTTTTATATGGATTATGTGATTATGGGATGATGTTTATGAAACCCATTTTATTTATAGGGTTTTTATAAATGATGTATGTTTATTTTGTGGCACAGGTAAGAATGATTTGATTATGAGATGTGTGGGACCTATATATACCTCTAATGAATTGGGTAAAGATTTATATCTCATGAGATAAACATGGCTGGAATGGAAAGATAAACTGGTTTAGTAATACAGGACTAGAACGAGAGTGAACTCGATTCAGAAAGGGACTTTGTCCACTAAGATGGTCATGACAGCAATGCTTTGGATACTATGGAAATCATATCATGTGCTTAATGGCTGCCACAATTACATGTTTTATTCCCATGCTATTTTATCGTGATTTATGTTCCATTATGATCTATGCCTTGTGTACTTCCATGTTTCATGTCGTTGCTCAAGATTTTGATATTTAAAATTTATGTTCATGTTTTAATGTTCAAATGTATATGCTATGTTTTATTTTATCCATTCTTACCCTTACTGAGCATTTGAGCTCATCCTTTTTATGTTTTATTTTCCCCCAGGTTTAAAAGAAAGGTTTTAGGTAAGGATACAAAAAGTGGAAGATCATTATGTGATATGTTGAAGATCTTTCACCACGATTAGAAGATTACGTTCCAAGTTTCCAAAGTCACCAAACTATTACAGTCCTTGTGTGTCTGTTTTTTTATGTATTAAGTATTCTGCAAAAGTAATGTAATATATATGTACATAAAGCTTTGGGTCTCTACATTTGGTATCAGAGGAAAGTATTAGTTAAACTTTGGAAACTGGGATGCTAAAACATCAGTGAGATCCCTAGAGATATTTCTAATGTATGTCTAGGGATGTCCCTAAAGATAAGTATACGTATAGTTTATAGTCCTATAACTATGGTAACGATCTTAGAATTTAACCTAAGATGTTATATATTGACGGTACTCCCCCTTTATTATGTTGTTTTCCCTAGTATGATTTTTTCCTCTCACAGTATTCTTTTTGGGTTTTAGAAAATGGCTGGAAACAAGATGATTCACAATAATGGAGGATATGATGGACAATGGAATGATATTCTTCATGATAAACAAAATTAAATGGGATTTGGATGTCTAAACATCATTATTATACCGAATCAGCAATCTCATAATATGATCAATAAACTCAAATTTGGTTAGTTTCCTGACTCGGCTAATAAGAGAAAGATGGAGTTTCATGATGATCATAGAGGAAAAAAATTTCAATTTCCCCTATTTAAATCATGTGGGAAGAGGAATCAAGGAGAATGTTTCAAAGGAACTGGAAGATGCTTTGGATGTGGAAAAAAAGGACATAAATCCAGTAAGTGCAAAGGAAAAGGGTTAGTTAACACCATGAATGAGGATAATGGTATTTCTATGACATCAACAGTGGTTAAATGTTTTAAATGTGGAATGTACGGGCATTATGAAAACCAATTCCCTAAGGGAAAGTCTCATAAAGATAACCAGTATGGTCGTATGGGTAATATTTATGTTGATGATGATGAAGAGACTACAAATGATATGTGAGATGAAAGAATTGTTGATGCTTGGTCAATGGTTTAAGAAGGTAGTAGAATGATTACATGTTTATCAAGTGTAATGTTGTATAAGTAATCCCATGGTACTATGGAATAAAGAGACATATATGGATTGTTACACTATTGTCTTTACTTATGTTTTGAAAGTGTATGATGAATGGTATGAGTAACCATGAAAGGTTATTCAGATATTTTTGGAATGTAGATGATATGCACATAATGAAGGGATAAGGAGAAAATTAAATGTTTGATAGTATTCATGATCTCATAACTGATATAAGGAGAAGGTTATATCATGGTTTGAGTATATAGAATTTTTGGATTTTGGTATGTGGAAAGAGTTAACTATTGGAAACATTCATGTTTTCACTAAGGTTTAATGGGTATTCATTTTTCTAGAGAATACATGATTAAGGTATTCACATGATTGGAATGTGACCAACAAGATATATGGGTGATAAATGATGGTATTCACATGCTTGGTTGATGCCATTTCAAGTAATAGTTTTCTTTATACTATGAGCTTGGACCGAAGTATTTTAGATAAGCCTAAAGATTAGAATAGATTATGTTGGAAATATGTTAGTATTGTTTGGGGATAGAACTTTTTATATATTATTGATGGGATGTTATAGTTATGTAGTTTTAGAAAAAGGAAAACCTGTAGGATGGGCGACATCCCATCGCGTCGGACAAGGCTGTGGGAATCGAACCCACAACCGAAGTGCGACTGACCTTTATCACCTACCACTGGCCTACAGGAAGTCCCTGGTTAGTAGAAACAAATTTTTTTATTAAGAGGTATGATATATGAAGTATAAGTTCATTTTTGGAATCGTATATGATTAACCTCACCATAGATGGACTTATGTATATTTGATGACTAGTTCTTGAAACAGATGGAATGAACCTTCATTCTATCACATGATCTGCTAACTCTTCACGAATAACAAATTCAACTTCATTTCTTTAAGAGATGAAGTGGAAATTTCTCAAAGCACGAACAACAGTGAGAGTGTACCAAAATCAAGAAAATATTTCTTCTAATTCAAAATTTTCAACTTTACAGAAATGATATTGAAAACCAAAAATGTTGTCCTAGTGCTCTTATATCCGATGAATCAGATGGTACCTTAGATCATCACAAATCTATGGATTTGTGATTGATGGCTTTTTCATAGCCATGTTATCTACCACTCTCCATCAGAACATGATGGATAGATTTCTCTTCCATATCCATATTTTCACCTATGTTCTCTTATGTGGAAACCCAGTGATTAGTTAATTTGGGTAACCGTTACGTTTCATAAATTAGTTTTTAAAGGCATGTTTTTGTATTCCTTTTTATGATGTGGGTTTATATTAAAGAAATTTTCAAGTAGTAAACCATTTATAACCCCGAAAAATTTCGAGGAAAAAATTAATTTTAAGGGGGTAGAATGTAACACCCTGAGATTTTATGAAAAATATTCTTTTAATTTCATTGATGTATTCTATTATACACCACACTATGTTTATCTTGTACTGTACACAACACCGTATTAGCTTGTAGTATACACAATGCTATTCTTGGATCGTGTTACACACAATTTCAAGTTCATTTTATAATAGTCTTTCTACGCAACATTGAGTGTATATATATATATATATTCAATGTAAAAATGAAATATGTTATACAAAAAAACAAAGATTTCTTTCAGTGCACAAAACCCAAACTTGGCTTGCACTACACACAATCACGTCCTTCCTCGATAGCGAGTGTTGTATGAAATGCCGGGTTTTATTAAACAATGATATATTATTATAATATTATTATGAACTAGCCGTTATGAATATTATTAACTAAATTTTGAATTTTATAACATTATTATTCATCTTACACATTTTCTAGAACACAGTATAAGAACAAAATAAATGTTTCGGGTAAAGTATGTTTTGTTCAAAAAACAGAGTTTTGTCGCCTTTTGATGGCGCACCCACATTAAATCTAGTTGTTGACATGTTTATAAGATCAATTTTACCAAATAAAATTCTTCTTTTGAATCAGGATATAAAAATTTACAATGGATAATGATTTGATATTTTTCTGATAACTTTCATATTTTAATGAATAGTAAAAACACGCTATATTTTAATTAAAACAACATTTTTCATCGTAATAATTTATATTGTTAAATTATAATATTGAATGTATTTAAAGTATAAATAGAATATATTTTTACCATTTAATATAATTTATATCATTATCATTGATTTTACATTGAATTCGTAGGTTAAATCAATTCAATCTTTTTCAATGTTTTAAACAAAAACCTGTTTTCTTTCGACAACGGGATAAATTTTAATTTAATTTCTGCAACTTTTTTGTATTGAATTTTGAAAAATGGATTCCATATTTGGAATCAGTGGGTCTAAATTATGTTAATAATCTATTTTGTTTGGGCATTATGAATAGTAACTACGGTAAATTTTATTTACTATAGTTAAAGGTAAAACGGGTAATTAAGGGTAAATATAAGATTATAAAATTACTCTAACACCTGTAAAAATCCTATTTAATCACTAAAAGTCGACCCATATCACCTAAGGGTTGGATTAGAATCATTTAATGGACTTTGTTCCATGAAAATAACTTAATTATTATTAAAACCAATGAAAGTGACAACATGTCACTCTCTTAAATCATATAAGTATATTAATTTCAATTTAGTGATAAAATTCATGAAACTTCAAACATTAATAGACTCCAGAAATAAAATTAAATTATCTACATCATATAAATTTATTTATAATTTTTAGGGATTAAATAATTATCATTAATTGTGACCCAATAGTGATGCAGAAATTGTTTATCTATTGAAAAATCAAGAATAAGGTTTTTATTAAACTAATAGTGACCATAAAATGCAAACCACCCTGACAAAAACTTATTGATAATGTATATTTAAACCCTAATCATCCAATTGTAGAATATTTGACCATTTGGAGCCATAAAAAAACTATTATGACACTTATATTATTTTATATTAAATGATGCCAAAGTTGTCACCTTAATAATTTAATAAATATAACAATTTAAATATTGTGATTTTAAGATGAGAAATTTAATTAAAAGTATTATTGTTAAAGGTAATATATTTATATTCATCATAGGATTTTATTTTAAATTTTTATGCAACAAATAAGTATATTAAATAATTATACAAAAATGAAGTAGTAATTATTTTATTAAGAGATAAACCAAATAAATGGTTTTAAAAATAATAAAATAAATATTATATGAACTATTTAATGTGCTATATTACTTTTATAGATACATATGACCTTTTATGAATCTATTAAAGATTTTAGTTTGAACATATATTCTGTATATATTTTATTTAAATTCAAATAAATGAATAGTGTCCAAATTAACACTATTGTTATTTTATAAAAATAACATATTATAAAATTGTTTAAAAATCACAAAAATATTTAAAAATTTATAAATTTAAATTTATATGGTATAAAATGTTATAAAGTTTCCAATTATGGACAATTCACAATAAATAAGTAAATATTTGATATAATTTAAAATTTAGAATGGTATTACCACAAATAAAATTAAATTGATTATATAAGGAAAAATCAAGTTGATAATTTTTAAAATAAATTCCTAACAATTCTAAATTTTATTGTTTGATGAGATTTCATACCTATCTCATATAATATTCTATTATGAGTCATTTTTGTAAGTTTTAAAGTGGGGTTAAATTTATAATAAATTAATATTTTTATGATTTCCAAAGGTGCCCCTCTCTTCCCTTATAAAAGGGAACTTCCTCCCCCTCTTCCTCACACAAATTTGAGCCTTTATGCTCGGCCAAACCCTGACCATTTCCATTCTCAACTTCCCTAGAAACATCCTAGAAGTCTTGGTCTTCATCAAATAACAAGTTTAGTACCATAAGAAGAAGATTCAAAGAGGCGTGTCAAAGAAGAGGTAATATCCATTACCGATTCTTTCAACTTTATTTCTTCTTCCAAATATTATCTTTTAGTTGTTTCAATATGAGGTAATAACATCAATATCAATCATATACTTATATTTTATTATATTTATGAAACATCCATATTTCACCATCAATCCATCCTACAAAAAATGAAATCACTGCGCGTGCGTACGTACAGAATACCCTCTACACGACGTGGTGTAATCTATTTTCCTCCACCACCTTACTTGGATGGGTATAATGGTGAATGTAATGAATATATATTATTATTGTAAAGTTATATTTATTTTTTAATATTATACATACACTTTAATAAAATTCCACGATCTTGGGAATGATATCATCGCTCGTGCGAACATACGGACTACCGTCTCCACAACGCGATGAGATTCACTCTCCTTGTTAATCATTCAACAATGATTATAAAGTATATATAATAAGTAATCATTAAATATATGACATAATAATTCTACTTAATTTATGTATATATATATTTATTTCATCTACTTAATTCCATTCAATTCAATAAGGAAACGAAAACAGCGTTCATGCGTACGTACGGCCTACCGTCTCCATGAACGGTGTATTTATTTCCATTTATCGATCTATTATGTATATTCTGAATATATATTATATATAAATAATGTTTTACATTCTGTATGTAAGTAATCATGATCTATGTAATCATATGAATAATTACAAGTTAAAACACGAAGGACAAATGAAACGATTTTACCCAAAACGCTACATTAACATTAATTTACAAAAGAACGGGTAATATAAAGTCATAAGTGAACCATATATGATATAATAACAGTGAATATGATTCTCTAATAAGTAAACGGCATTATTTAAATCATTATACAGGAGTTTTGGATACGTACGAAGCATATCGGACCTAAGGTAAGGGATAATTTTGCAAATCTCATTTTTATCCGAGATTGCTTATTCGTAAGTATTTACTGGGGTTATTGATATCATACATGTCCATGTTTTATAAAAGTTTATTCATGTTTTTTTAAATTACTTTTTACCCATTTTTTACTTTTACTCCATGGTATGTAAGGAATCTTTCTTTTGTTTACGTTACGAGGTACTTTTTGACTTTTCCGACAAAAGTACGAGAAGAATGTTTTTTAACGTATACGGCATGAAAGGATTTTTACGGTTTTACAAAGCCTTATTTTCATGAAGCTTCCTCAAAAATATTTCATGAATATTTTAAACCAAATCCTATTCTTTTAAAATTACATGGCATTTTGTGAAAAGAAAATGATTTTCAAGAAGAAAGGATATTTTCCTCAAGAATTCATTTCAAGTGTCTTATCAAAAACCATTTTTCATCTAAGATAACATTATTTCATATGTGTATGTTTCAAGTATAATTTCTCTATGATTTACATGGTTTCACTTTTTATGAAATGATATCCATTTATTTTATATGGATTATGTGATGATGTGATGATGTTTATGAAACCCATATTATTTTTTGGGTTTTTATGAATGATGTATGTTTATTTTGTGGCACAAGTAAGAATGATTTCATTATGAGATGGGTGGGACCTATATATCCCTTAAATGCATTGGGTAATGATTTATATCTCATGAGATAGACATGGCTGGAACGACAAGTTAAAATGGTCCAGTAATACAGGACTGGAATGAGGAGTGAACTCGATTCAGAAAGGGACTTTGTCCACTAAAATGGTCTTAGCAGAAATGCCTTGGCTACTATGGAAATCATATCATGTTCTTAATGGTTTCCACAATTACATGTTTTATTCCCATTCTATTTTATCGTGATTTATGTTCCAATATGATCTATGCCTTATGTACTTCCATGTTTTATGTCGTTGATCAAGATTTTGATGTTTAAACTTTAGGTTCATGTTTTTAAGTTCAAATGTATATAGTATGTTTTATTTTATCCATGATTACCCTTACTGAGCATTTGAGCTCACCATTTTTATGTTTTATTTTCCCCCAGGATAAAAAGAATGGGTTTAGGTAAGGAAACAAAAAGTGTAAGATCTTTATGGGAGATGTTGAAGATCCTTAACTACGATTAGAATATTATGTTCCACGTTTCCAAATACACTAAAATATTACGGTCCTTTTGTGTCTATTTTTGTTATGTATTGATTATTCCGCAAAAGTAATGTATTATCTATGTACGTCATGATTCGGGTCTCTACAGTGTGTACAGGGGGACACTATTCCCTCATAACAAAATTGTGTCACATTAGATTTTTGTAAACATAGATAAATAGAAGAAGTAATATAAGTAATCCGAAATCATTGTGGATATTAGAGAAAATAGTAATGACAAAATAAATGGCTGGAATAACATTCATTAACTAATGATATGTCATTTCACTAGAAAACTTGAAAACATGGATCCCATATAGTATTATATACATTTTAAAAAAAAAGTATAAAGGAAATAAAGTACTATCCTAAGCATCCCGACCTCCACCTCAGGCATCTACTGTCAACCTCCATCCTAAATAGAAATCAATCAAGTGTTTGAAGCCATATACATTCCATTGTCAACACCAACAAACATTCAATATACAAGGGTACCAAACGACACCAGGAGAGGGTGTGAGATAAATCTTATTGTGTCAACACCAATGGTTCTATAAAATCTATCCCATATAATGGTTATATAACTATGAGCATGCAAGCATATATAATGTAAAGAAGTACATTGTAACTAAATACCCAAGTACCTCCTTCATCCCATGAATGGTGTCTAAGCATGAAAACAAAAAAGTATTTGATTATAAATAGTTTATAAGAAATTCATATGTTAAAAATAGTGAAGGTTTCATATTATGACAAAGAAACCTATAATGATATCTAATAGTCATTCCCTAGGGTAATAACCAAGGAAATGTAGACCTCAAGGGTCACAAACTCAGTAATAATTATTACATGTCATGTGTAATACTGTAATACAAGGATAATTTTCCAAGAATTATATAATAAGGTTCATATAGAATCCAACATGATTGTCCAAGGTAAAACGGGGCTATGCAGACACATGGCGCTCTAGGTTATAGACATGGAACATACTTGTCAATGATAGATTCAAGGTCTGTATCGAACAAATCCTGTAATGACATTGTAGGAAACATATAGTTTCATACTAAGCATCCAAATAAAAGAAAATGATTAGTATCTAGGTGGTTCTCAACTTAAAATAGTTGTATTCTTGAATTGAATGAGTTTAGTGAGTGCTCAGGGAATTCTACGAATAGAATCTAAGGCAAGCTCACATCAAGAATCTATTATATAATTATGAATCCTTGTAATATTTCAATCAGTTCCAACCTTTCCTTTAATTAATATGGTAATATCATATAGCATTCAACCTTTTAATCAATTTATTTGATTCAGGATAAGTCAATAATCTATCCTATGACTTCTACATTCCTTTATGTTTTGAAAATCACAAACTTCGATTCCTTAATGATTATTTTCATTCTCTAAGATAATTTATTTACATAAATCAAAATATGATTTCATATGTTATGTTTATTGTTTCTTATCTATGCTTAATCATATTTTTTCTTAAGACTGAATTGCGTTATTAAAAATCAGATCCTTATCTGAACCTTGGAACCTTACAGTTTCTTAAAATCATAGTCTCAATTTTTTTAGACTCCGATTTCATCTATATTCCAAATCCGAATTTTCAGAAATTCTGACTCTGAATTCTCAAAAATCCATACATTGTGTTTTCAAAAATATACACTCCAATTTTTTAAAAATTCTGAAATCTAATTATAAGAAATTATTACTCATAATTCTAAAAAATTCATTCACATAATTATCAAAAATAATGACTCTAATTTTTCAGAAATTCTAACTCTAAATTTTATGAAATTCTGATTCTAAATTCTTCGAAATTCAGACTCTATTTATAATAAATATCCAACTATATTTTTCAACAAAATAATATTTCGTTTCCTTCCAAAATCAGACCCAGTTTATATTAAAATTCAGACTCCGAATTAGTATTTTTCTCGAATTCATTTGTATACATAATTAGACTATGGTTTTTCACTATATTGAGAACCTGTTTTATTCATACATGTTAGTGTTACTTTTATTACTTAAAATATTTTTATATATTTATCTTATTATATTTAACATAAGTTTCCAAAAATGAATAATGATTTCTTACATGAAAATATTCAATAAAATTTGTTTATAACTAACCCTTTGTTTAGTGACACCTGTCTAGGTCCCTCTAAAATTTGATGAGAAATATGAACGTTGGAGGTGGGAGACAACTATTGGGATTTTTTACTATAAAAAATCAATCCTTTTGATGTTTTTAACATGTGATTTAAAACATATATATATTTCATGTTGTGATTTTGTGAAGTGATTTCTAAAGAAATAGACTCTCATGCATTGTGTCTATGTTGTGAATAACTAGTTCAAGCTTTGAACACCTTGTGGAGCCTAGTTAGTGTGACTCCAATTGGCAAATCAGTCTAGGATTTCTAGGTATATTATGATAGAGGTTATAACTACCTTAATGTTATGGGGCGTGAAGGGATAGAAAGAATGACTATGATACTCTTATCGAGGGATTACCCTAGTATTGGTAAGAGATAAATTCTTGAAATTATAAATCAAGGGGCCTTTATCCAGAGTTTTTGGATACCATTGTCTATGGGTTAAAAGAATTCCTATTTGTTTACATTGTTTGTTACAAGTTATTATTTCGACCATATCATGTTAAAGAAGAAAAATATAACTTTCTTATACATCCATATACTTCTATATTATGATAAATATGATTCTATATGATTTAAGGTAGAATATTTACCTAAGATAAATTGGATTAAGATTCTTTAAGATAAAAATGTTTATGTTTAAGTTCTTTATAACTGGACTTGGGGCCTTCTAATTATTACATTGGTTAAGAACCAAAGAGGCTTTGTGAATTTACACTATTTAACATTGTTAATCATATGTCTTCTTAAGGATTAAAAACAAATGTTTTTAAACTTATACTTCACCCCCTCTTGTAATTGAGAATCTACACCTATATTTTGATATAAAAATTTGTATCTGGGAAGTTCTATGCAGTACATAAACATACATATATGTTTCCTTAATTAAATTTCTAAACTATACTTTTTTATTCATTTTTAAATGATGTTATTTATAATAATTTACTACTATCATGTTTGGTGTAAATTCATTTGGTATTTTTCATATATATATATCAGGAATGAATGATTATTCAATAAAAAATTTATATCTTATCAAACCACAAAATTTAATGTAGTAATGATCATGATTACTTGAGAGAGACGATGAATACTTTCGTTATTAACATTGTAGTGGAGAATTTTTTCATGATTACCGGTCAATATAAGACTCATGAAAAAGAAATTAAATCCTTTACATATTAGGAAAAACAACAATATGATCTAAACTATAAGGTAAAAAATACTATTTTATGATCCATGACTAGGAATATCTACCGTCAAATATCATCTTTTGAAGATAAAAATATTATTTGGAAGAAATTTTATGTTACATATTTAGATACATCGAAAGTGATAGAAACTAGAAGATGTGTTCTTAGAGATAAATATCATGATATTATGTTTCCTTATAGAGTACCTGTTTGTAATGTGATATAATTATTTATGACTATTGTCAACATTCTTCAATATTTGGGGGAAAATGGACATGATGATGATGTTCTTGTGGAAAAGAAAAATGATATCATCCCCAATGAGCGGGAATCTAAATATACAGTTATTTATGAGAACAAGAATGTATCTCCCATTAATCTTGATGAGTTTTCTACAACTCTTCTTCAGCATAAAACAATAATGAAAAGAGATGTTAATTTTAATGATAAAAATAAGGGTAACATAAGCATTTATTTTATTACTTAATCTATATCAAAGAAATCAGAAACTGTAACTAGATCTAAATCTATGAAATATGTTCTTATATCGGAATCATGTGTTATTTCAAAGTCAAAGAATTAATTATCCAATATTTCTTGAAGGTTGAAAAATATTGTTGGAAGGATATATTTTCAGTACATGTATAAGAAGAATGATAGAAGGGACGAGAATAATTCTGATGTATCTTCTTATGAATACAAAAGGGTTTGACATATCAGACCAGATTTTCCTATGCTCAAGAGAAAAGATAGAAAGGATAATCACTTTTAAAGGAAGATGAAAATGTACTATATGTTTGTAACTATGAATGTCCTAAAATATAATGACACCAAGAGAGCTAGTGGTGGTTACTCTAATGATGAATCATTAGAATATAAATCTACTAGTCAGAATAATATTGGTATTGGGTCCATAATACATATATAAAATAATTGTCTTATGGCTAAGGTACACCATTCTGAATCCTGAACCATTATTTCTCTAAATGCTAACTTTTTTAATAAAGAATACTATTAATGTTTCGAGAAATAATCTTCCTCATCGGTAGATAATACATTACATTATTTGAATAAGTTTCTAGATTTTTTAAAATACTTTAGAATGAAAAATATATGATAAAAAATAAGTTAGAGAAATAAAATTCAAGAATTTTTTTAAGTTAAGAATTATCATATCATTCTAAAGATCTAGATCAAAAATCTTTTTATTTTGAAAATGTTTATAAAAACCTTAAAAAAGGTAATTCTAAGAAGGATATTCTTTCTAAATATCATGAAAATGTTATTTCTAAAAAATTAGAAAATAAATTAAATTCTAATACTAATGACTATGAGGATATGAATTTAGTCATTATAATAAATTCTGAAATTTTTTCCTTAAATAAACATTTTTCAAATATTACATCATGGAGGAAATAATTTGATAAAATTTATTCACAACATCTTCATCTTTGAAATATTTCATGATTTGGTTATACTTATTCAAAACATGTGTTTATTAATAACTATTCTATCCCACAAAATGTTCCCTTTTGACCAAAGTGTTCATGTGGTGCACATTGGTAGAAAAAAATACTTAAATAAAACCCCATCCTCAGGCTTTCATAAATATTATTTTTCTATGAAAATTTTCATACATATTATTTTATATTCGAGAAATTATTATACTATGAGGGTATTGATTCAAAATGTTTAAATGTTAAATTTTTATGAAAATAAAGGATGTTCCAACAACAATACATAGATTATGGATAATGGATGTTCACATATCAAGACTTGTAACACACACTTCTTTGAAAACATTATCAATCTGAAAAGAGGAAAAGTAACTTTCGAAGATAATACTCTGGGAGAAATTATTGGAATACATAATATTGTTCTTCTTGGAAAATATTTAATTTCAAATGTCTTTTTTGTTATATGTATTAAGCGCAGCCTATTAATAATATACTAATTATTTTATGAAGGTCACCTTGTGAAATTTATGAATGATTAATTCCTAGTACTAAATTTAAAAGAAGAGTTTATTCTATCTTTTAATTAGCATGGGAATATTAATACACTAAACATAAATGACCATAGGATCCAAGACCTACCTTTCCTTAGTGTAATGTGAGATCAATATTGGTTATGTAATAGAATACTAGGATATTTTAATCTTATGAACATATGAAAAAATTTCAATAAAAGACTTATTAAGGATATACGGGTGCATAGATTTGATTTTTCTAATATTTTTGGTCCTTGACAATATGGAAATAAACATAATTCAAGAATTATATAAATTAGTGAAGTCTAAACTTTTGATGCATTATAGCTACTATAAATGGGTCTTTTCAGTCCAACACAAATTGGTTGTATTCGGGGATAATACTATGTGTTTATTTTTGTTGATAACTATAGTAGATTTACACTAGTGTATTTTCTATTAAACAAATCTGAAGCCTTTCATTATTTTAAATATTTTTTAGCCAAATATAAAAAGGATAAAAACATTCAATTGATATCTATTAGTAGTGATCATGGTGGAGAAATTGAAAATTCATATTTTGAAAATTTTTGTAGTAAAGAAGGCATAACTCATAACTTATCAGCTTCAAGAACACCTCAAAAAAATGGTGTTATTGAATATAGAAATCAAATTATTTAATAGATAACTAGAACCATGTTGAGTGAATATTCTATTGATAAATATATTGTGGCTGAAGCGATAAGTACTACTTGTTATTTTATTGATCATGTTTTAATCACTCATTTTCATAAAAAAACACCTTTTGATTTGTGGAATCATAAAAACCCAAAAGTTTCTAACTGAAATGTATTTGGATGAAAAGTATTAATCTTGAATACTAAATATATATTATATAAAATTTCACCCAAATTTTAAGAATGAATTTTCATAGGGTATTCCAGTACTTCGAAGGCTTACAGTGTTTTCAGAAAAAATCTGGTACTACTGAAGAAATAGTTCATGTTAAATTTGATGAATACAGTCCTTTTGTTTTTAAAAAATAGAAACCTCCATCCTCAGATGTATTTTCCAAAACTAATTATCAATAACTGATTTAAAATTCATATAATAATTACAATACTGAATAATTTTTTTTTGAATTATTTACCCCCAGATGAGTTTTTACCTTCTGTTGGTGAAAAGGTTTTACAATACCCAAATTAGTTGTTTATTATGAATCATCATAGTGATAGTATCTTTGTTTATGTCAATAATCCTATAAAGATTATATTTTGTTTATGAAACTAAGTAGAACATATTGCATCTATTTCCCAATTAGAACATAAAATCACTTATGAGTATTTAGGGAATGATGATTGGATTAAAACTATGAAAGATGTACTAAACGAATTTTAATGGAAGAATGTTGATAACTTGGTTGAATGAACAAATGAAAAATATGAAATTTGTTTAAAATCTATCTTTATAAATAAATGTGATGAAAATTTAATCATTGTATGAAATAATGAATGATTAGTTATTAAAAGCTATAATTACCAAGAAGAAAGGGAATATGAAGAAACATATGCTCCAGTAGCAAGAACTGAATTTATTCATATTCAACTAGCCTTTGAAACATTCATTAATTTCATACATTTTCAAATGAATTTGAAGTGTTCTTTTCTTAATGGATACGTTCAGGAGTACGTCTATGTTTAACAACATCCATGATTTGAAGACCCAGATCATCTTGCATGTGTTTTCAAACGTAACAATGCTTTATATGGACATAAACAATCCCATAATGCCTTGTATGAAATAATTATAGGATTTTTTTTATATAACATTTATGTTAAGGGAACTATTTTTCAAAATATTTTATAAATAAAGATAATAAAAATAATTTAATTTCTCAAATATATGTTGATGGCATTATATTCGGATCAACTCAATGATATATAACTGATTTATTTTGAAATCTTATGAAATATGATTCTTAAATGAGTATGATGGGTGAGTTAACATTTTTCCTCAGTTTGAAAATTTTTCAAAAATGATAATGAATATATATATCTCTATATAAGTACATTAAATATCTTCTTATGAAGTATGGATATGACTACACTAAATGCATAATCACTCAAATCAGTACCTCAAACTCTATTGATCTTAATGAAGCTGGGAAACTGATATATCAAACAACGTTCAGAGGTATGATAAGAAGTTTGTTTTACTTAATATATAGTCATCCAAAATCAACCTTTTCATTATTCTTATGTGAAAGATAACAATCTAATCCAACGTAATATCATTTAAAATTAGTAACAATAATTTATCTACTTTTAATGGGAATAATGGATTTAGGAATTTTCTATTATTTTGGGAATGATTTGAATTTTTTAAAAAATAAAATACTGATTTTGGTGGATATAGAATGGTTAGAAATAGTACATCTAGAACTTTGAATTTCATAAGAGATTCATTAGATTCTTGGTCATGCAAGAAGAAACCCTCACTTGAACTTTCCAATTCTAAAGCAGAATATGTTGTTGTTGAAAGATGATGTGCTCAAATGTTATGGATGAAACACACACTCAGACACTATGGAATGAGTTTTACCAAAACACAGATAATATATGATAATACTGGTACCATTTCCTTAACTAAAATGTTGACCATTATTATCATACAAAGCACATAGACATTATGAATAATGTTCTTAGGTATCACACACTAAAAGAAGATATCATTATTCTTTTTTTCAGAACACAAGACCAACTTGATGATATTTTTACCAAATCCTTACCATCTGACATATTTGAATACATTATATAAATGTTAGGAATGATAACTATATGGAAATCATCATTATTAATTTTTTTGAAAAACAATCCCGTACATTAAAATAATCTTTTTTATATGTCGTGTACATATGTTTACTCTTTTATATTTTCATAAATTTTTTTCTTTGAAAATATATCCATATACTAAAAAAAATCCTCTAATAGAAATTTATAGAATCTAAATTGTTTTACTTTCCTTAATAATAATTTTTGGAACCTA
This sequence comes from Viscum album, assembly GCA_963277665.1. Lineage (NCBI taxonomy): Eukaryota > Viridiplantae > Streptophyta > Magnoliopsida > Santalales > Viscaceae > Viscum > Viscum album. The sequence continues at coordinate 833,569,417 of OY728156.1, forward strand.
TCTTCATCAGGAAGAACCTCATCAATACTAAAAATTCATTATATATAATTTGGAATGTATGTTTACTTGATGAAAAAATCATAATTTCAATTTTACTTATTGGTATATATATATTGTTTTAAGAAAACATTATCAGATTCACATTCCTTAAATCTGATTTTTTCTTGAAACCTCAAAAGTTAGAGACCTTAAAAATCCTTCTTTGGAATTGATTTTAACCATCAGATCATATCTAGTTAATATCAACCATTGGATATATTCAAGACTTAAAACTGTTGCAGCGGAGTCTATTTTAAGGGACCACATATTCTCATCCCACATTTTATATCTCACCTTTTTCATCGGGGATATTCCGCTCTTTATGTGTGTTATTATGATTCATCAATTTCCATACATTCCAAATTTCTCTTAAAGATTCTACTTAGACTTCACGCAGAGTCAGTCTAGAGTAGAACAAAAATATCTATTAATGTTATGAGAAAGGTTATTGGGTAAAAAATTCCTTGTGAATAATAATTCATTGATTGCAATTATTATAAATTTAAACGGATGGGAAAGCATTTTTGTTTATAAAAAAAATCATTATCCAGTCTACAGTTTCCTTGTAGTCGAATTTTATGATTCAGTTTGTTTCTAGGATAAAGTTTGAAGAGATATTTTTATGTTTAGAAGCAATTGAAAATCATACACTTTTTCCTTCAACAAGGCCTCCTGCATCATTGATATACTCTATGAATGTGGAGCTATCCTCACAAAATTTACCTAAAAATAGAAACATATTTTTTGAATGATATAGCTAATAAATGCCTTGGACTCATGAATTTTAAAATCCCATGATTTTTCATCATTAAAAAAATCATAGTATGGTAGTTTTATGTATGAAATGTTTCCCTATTCCAAGGGTGATGAGGATTCACCAAAAATTTGGGATATCTTTCTCTTGGATTTTGTAGTGAACCTAATAAAGGTAAATTTTCTGAAATGCATCCTTCCCATAATCAGTAACATCAAGCATGGAAACCAAATTTATCAGATATTAATGTATTTGGTAATCATTTTGATGATTTTATTCTTGTGCTTATAATAATTCAAGATCCTATAGACCTCAAAGTCTAAGAATTTCAAGATTATTTTATTCAGTAAAGATTTAGTATGAAGGATGAAAATAGACTTCAATGTTGAATCCTAAGAGTTTAATGATCTTCTTGATAAGGATGATTAGTCTAAATCTTAGAAAGGTGAAGATTCTAAAACCACATAGAAAAAAACCTAAGGAGTCGAAAGATCAGTGAATTGAACAAATTTTATAACCTTAATCAGAACCTCAAAATTGATGAAGAAAAATAATTTTTTCGGATGAAGTGGTTGCTAAATGGAGGGAGCATAAGAAGAACAGAAATGAAGGTGATCCTATTTTTGTACTTCAACCTCTAGAGGCTAAGGGTTAGATGATTTTTGAAGTTGAAAATATCATGAAACAAGAAAGGGAGAAATGGTAGAATGATAAATATTATAAGGCTCATCTTGTTCAATCATTTTTTAAATATGTTGAGACATGTCCACAATATTTTTAGGTGTGGGGAGAATTTTTAAAGGACACATTAGTTTCAGAACCAATTGTTAAAGAAGAAGAAATTCCACATGAAGAAGAATAATAAGAGGAAAGTGAATACATTATGAAAATTGTGTAAGAGTATAATGAAGATAATAGTTCTTCTGATAAAATCTCAATAACAATATCCCAAGATTCATTAACTGAAAGTTATTCAGATAAATAGAAAGAAAATTCTAAATAGGAGGACATTAACAAAAGTTATTCTAGTTAAGAGGGCGAGGACAATAAGGAAATTGTTTTGGAAGATGAAGAGGAAGTTATTATTAATGAACAAGATCATGAGGTATACAATATTGTTTAAAAGGAATATGCTAACAGAAAAATATTTACACTTGATACACCTCAGAAAGATGTATCTGGATCATCTAACTCAGATATTGTTGACGAGGTGAAAGATAATCCTCCCTAGAAATGTGAATTAGATTCTTAATCATCATCGTCCATGGGACATGACATTGTGGTTCAATCTTTGAAGATTATTTTTGATTCAATTCCATTCCTTATAAACATTGAATCCTAGTGTCAGCTTCTTCATCATTCATTTTACATGGAAATGGATTCTACATATATTTTGACAAAAAATTTAATCAAGCAAGAAACAGATTTCAAAAGCATCATTATCAACTTTGAAGGGCATATAATTTCTTCAAATAATATTAAAACTTTTTCTAAGTCAGTAGTTTATGATCTTAATCTTGTTGGTTATAATATGGATTCAATCAATGATACCTTCAACAAGTCTAATGAGAAGTAAAAAAAATCATTCTAAAGGTATGAATCAAGAGTAACCCACTCATAATCAAGAATATAAAGATCTCTATAGAATTCTTGACTCTGTTTCCATTCCCAAAAGAAAGATAAAAATGTCACCGATCAGTTTGCATTGAAATTCATATCAGAAGATGTTATCAAATCTCAAGAAGAGAGTATTCCATCTCTCAATAAGAAGAACCAAGAACAAGAAGACTTACTAAAGAAGTACCAAGGATTCCATAATAATATTAATAAGATAATGGAAAGCATCAAGAATAATTTTCTACAGAAGATGAATGATGATTGATTTTCATAAAACCCCAACAATTTGTGGTTATAAAATATTTGACACAAATTTAATGAAATATCTTTGTTATACATTGCTTCATATGAATTTGTTTCAACCCTTTTAGGTAAAAAATTATTTTTCCCCTTCCTTTTTGAAAACAACAAAGGGGGAGATATGTTTTAAAAATAATGTCATATTAAGGGGAAGTTTACTCAAAAGAATAAATTTCTTATTATAAGGGGACCATAATTTTTAGATTATTTTCTGAAGATAATGAAATTCCTTCGAAAGAAAATTTCTATGGCCAAAGCATAAGATTCATAAGGTGAAAAAATCTAAGGGGAGGTAGTCGTATTAACTATGTCACCAAAATAAGGGAGATAAATTTTTATTTAAATATTTTGAAACTTGTTAATATTTTTCGAAAAGTTTATTTTTCTCTCCAAAAGGGTGATATTTTTATGTAAATATTTTTTCTTATGAATTATACAATAAATTATATTTTGAAAATCATAAATGGTTTTTCCTTAAATATTATTTTATTTCACCAGTGAAATTAATTTCCATATATATTAACAAGATTTTATATTTTATTCTTAATGTTTCAAATCTATGATTAATCATATTTTTTCTTAACTCCAAATTAACATAATGAAAATCAACTCGTTTTCAAAATCTCAGAACCATGCAATTTCTTTGAATCTGAGTCTCAATATTTTGACACTCTAGTTTCATCAGTTTTTAAAATCCAAATTTTAATAAATTAAGTCTTTGAATTCTCAAAAATTAGGACACTAAATTCTCATAAATTCAAAATCATGAATTTATTAAATTCTTACTCCTGGTTCTCTGAAATCTAAACTACAGATTAATTGAAAATAAGACTTTTAATTTTCAAAAAATATGACACCAAATTCGACAAATGTTTTACATTGAATTCTCAGAAATTTGAAATCTATTTCTATTAAAAATAAGACTCATTTTATATCCAAAATCTGACTTTGTTTCTATCAAAAATTAGAATCTGTTTTTATTCAAATTAATACTAAAAATTTTAATTTTTCCAAATTCCATTTGTATAGATATTTAAACTCTTTTCTCCAATATATTTAGAATATATTTTATTTATTCTTGTTAAAGTAAATTTACATAATAAATATATTATTGTAACATTATCATATTCTAGTTTTCATAAGTTTCATAAACATATGAATGTTTTATTAGATTAAATTTTATCGTAAAATTTTTTTATAACTAACTGTTTGTTGAGTGAAACTAGTCAGGGTCCCTTCAAAATTTAACAAGAAATATGATTGTTGGAGGAGGGAGTTGACTATTGGGATTTATTCCAATAAAATCCCCAACCATTTGATGCTTTAAATATATGTGTTGACACATATAGAGATTACATGTTGTGATGATATTAAGTGATTTATAGAGAGAGAGTCTCATGCTTTGTGTAAATGTTGTGGACAACTTGTTCAAGCTCTGAACAACTTGTTTATCATGCTTAGTGTAACACCAATTGGATAATCAATTGAGGACTTTCAGGGATAGTACGATAGAGGTTTTTATTACAATAAACATAAAGGACTTTCAGGGATAATGAAAAAGACTCCAATACACTAATCGAGGGATTATGCTAATGTGGGTAAAACATAGTTTCATGAAGGTATAAATTAAGTTACCATATACAAGGTTGTTCGATACGCTTCTTTGTGGGTTAAAATATTTCATACTTGTTAACTTTATTTATTACACATTTTTATTTCTGTAGTTTTTCATTAATTAAATAATATATAACATTATTATACATTCTTATACTTTAATATAATCATAAATAAGTTTATATATAATTTAAGGTATAATATTTCTCTAAGATAAACATTCTAAAGTATATTTTAGATAAACTTGTTTCTGTTTAGGTTATTTATAATTACCCATTGTCCCATGAAACTATTCCCTTGTTTATTATCCAAAGAGGGATTGTGAATTTACCCATTTTAGCTTTGATAAACATGGATTTTCTTAAGGAATGAAAATCAACTTATTAAAACATAAAATTGACCTCTTCATGTAATTCAGTGTATGCATCTCTATTTAGATCCTATATTTACTGCCTTTCCTTTCATTAGTTTTACAAGGCCTATTAGCATTCAACTAGTTACATAATCCATTTAAAGTATATTCCATAATAATTTTTAATTTTGATAACTTCCATTAATTTGGTATGGGGTGATATAGATATGAAACCTACCCTTCATTTACATTTATGTCCATTTCATATATTTAGTATACTTTCCAATTCCCATTTCTCATTTTATCATCAAATTTATGCACTTACATTAGATGGTTCATGTGGTGAGAATTCATGATACCTTCCACTGTGAATTCTCAATATAAAAAATCTATTTAATATATAAATTCTTAAACTTAGGATGTTCAAGACAAGGCACACCAGAACAGTGGTGAAAATGTTCCAAAACACTAAACAATAATATTGGCAAAATCTTATACTTGAAAACAATTAAGTTAGGGGTGTTACCACTAACATGTAATCACATAATTGGAAAGAGTGTAACCATATGATTTTAATGATTATAATCATGGCATATAAATTCCAAAAAACAGTACCTGGTGAAATCGGTGGTCCCCACACAATAATTCCAAAGTCAATGAACATGAAGGATGGGTTGTTGACCACCCACCTTAGGCTCGTATAACTATACTATTATATTATTGTCCATTTATTTGTCTTAGATTGGAGTAGATATAAAAATAATAATAAAACTTCTCATGCGTAGATATTTTGATCAAGAGAAATGGAGGAGAAGAAATGCTTAAACAGACTTGAGTACATACAGATGTGCATCCAACGTGATGAACAAAAGTTCGATCAGATACCGGATGAAGGAAAACCTTGAATCCCTAGATTTGGCCATCAAAAATCTCCAAAATCACAAACATATAGGTTAACCCCACATAAACATATAATAGGGAAGAAGAGAGTATCTGATTACATTATTAATGGAAAACTGGAAAACTACTGATAAAATTATCTTCTGCACTATTTTTTCACATAGTATGACAATCCTTGTGAAACATGTGCGTAGTTACCTGGGTAGAAGGGGATCTTTTATGGTTAAGCCACATCGACATGGGCCAATCAAGTGAGGTGGCTCTATATGAAAAAACATCATCCACATATTTAGGCAAATAGTTTGCCAACCATGTGACTTGGCCAATTTTCCCCATTATATGGGTTCGGGGATTTGAACATTCCTTAAAAAACCTTAAGACCTTTAATAACCCATTAAAATTCCACATTCCATTCAAAGTAATGATTCAGATAGAAATTTAAATGATCCATACCTATGTAAAAAATATGGTTCATAGAATATATCCCCTTAAAAGAAATCATCGATGAGTTCACCATTAAAGGGTGTAGAGTCATTGAATGAGAAACATTCTTGCCACTGAGCATATTTGTTAGCTTCCCTCTCCCAAGTCTCATCCTATACTCAGTTATTCTTCCTTGGCACCCATAAAAGAGGGACAGACCGGCCTCAGAGAGCCTTCAAGCTCCTATTAACGAGGCATACTCGACACTCCACAAATGTAGCATCATCATATAACTCAACATCCTCAGGATCAAATGTAAGGGATGGATCAACATGATACTGGAATAGTTTTGAAACATGGAACATACCATGCATGGAACGATATATCTGATTTAGTAGCAATTGTTAGGCTACCAACTCGACACTCTCTATAATTTTAAAAGACCCTACAGAATGAGGTGATAGTATTCACAACGTCTATAACCATATATTCTAGAGTCTACGAGATGCCCAAAGAAAAATAGATCCCCTGACATTGAACTCAATAGGTCGTCGATGGTGATCAATATAATATTTTTTTCTATACTGATTAGTATTCATATGATTTATGATCAGAAAAGGATATGCTGAATTCTCCTAAATGTGATGAGGTACTAGTAGGGTTGCCTCACCTACCTCTTTCTAGCATAGGGGTGAACGACAAAACCTACCATATAAGGCCTTAAAAGAATCCATATAAATAGTTACCTTAAATTTTTTATTATAGGGGAACTCGATGAGAGGGATACGATTTTCCCATGAGTTGTCGAAACAAATAATACATTCTCAAAGCATATCCATTGAACCTATATCATCTTCCAATTTTCCATCGGTATAAGGGTGATATTTTATTCTTAGAAACACATTTGTTTCCATATCTTTCTACAAACCCTTCCAAGACCATGAAGTGAAATGTTAATCCCAACCTGAAATAATAGTACAAGGAAAACGATGTAGTTGTTTGATATCATGGAAATATAGTCTTCTGAGCTCATCATCTATGATTGTTTCATGAATATATATAAAGTGTGATGATTTCATCAGTTTCTCAATGAATATATATATATAGAATCACTCCCCCTATGCGATCTAGGTAACACAACTATGAAATCCATGGCAACCTCATCCCATTTCCATCCCAGGACTCGATGCTGTTGTAATAAACATGCATGTCTCTAGAGCTCTACCTTCACCTGCTAATAGGTGGAACACCTAGTTGTAAATATATCTATATAAAATTTTATCCTATGAAAAAAAATAGGTATTGTAAGACCAAATTCATCATTGAGATGCCAGGATTAAATGCCGACTATGAAGTGTGGAACTCACGCATCAACTCTTTTCACATATCTGCATGAATCCATATATGCCCGTGTAGACATAAGACATCGTCTCTATCCATGGATGAATATGGATAAGATATATCTCTTGATATACTCTCATGGATAACCAAGCCTTCCAGATATGAAAACCTTATACTCTTCACCTTCTCGAATAGGGAAGGGGTTACTTTCAAGGATTTGAGGTAAGACTCCTCATTACTGTCATGAAACTCAATATGCAACATAGAAAATATGTCCATTACCTTCTATTCATCAATGTGTTTCTATATTTTTTATACTTGTTTTTTTTTTTGAATCAATGTATCCATAACAACATTTCCCTTCCCATGAATATTGGAAAGCTCAACATCAAAAGATTACAGATATTTGACCCGTCTCCGCTGTCTGAGGTTCAAGTCACAATGTGGAAAGATATATTCGAGTCTATTATGGCATGTTTTCATTAAAATTCCCTCTCCCAATAGATATTGCATTCATCATCGTAAGGCATGGACAACTGGTGCTAGCTCAAAGTCGTGCATCATGTAATTTCCATCATGATGCCTCAACTATCATGATCAGTATACAATTTATCCACCCTCCTACATCAGCACTTCTCCTAAGCTAATGCCCTATGAATCATATAATATTATATAACCAATAACTAGCTATGTAATAGTTATAATTTATGGTGATACAAGACTCCCTTTCATCTTTTGTAAGGCTTTATCACATGCTTCTAAAAATAGGAACTTGAAACCCTAATTTTTATGACTAGTAAGAGGTAAATAAAAGAATGATATGTTCTATATGAAATTATTTTAATATCCCTCGAGCCATAAGAAACTCTGTATGTCAAAATGATTCTTCGGATACTACTAGGAAACCACAAAACTAACGTTATGAGCTAAAAAATACTCTTCATTATGATATTATATGACCTAAGAAGTGAAAATTGTCGATTAAAAAGATACACTTATAATTCATGGTGTAAAGATAGTGCTCTCTTAGTGTACTTAGAATGACCTCAAGATGTTTGGAATGGTCTATAAGACTATCAGAATACACCAAGATGTTGTCCCCAAATACCATGATAATGGAATCTAAAAATATTTGGAACATCCTATTCATTAGAGCCCTGAAAATGGCAGGCATAATTGTGATACCTAATGACATAACAAGTTAATCATACATACCATAAATTCTACTAAAAGTTGTATGAATTGTGTATGATGGTTTGACTCACACATGATGATAACCTGATCTTATGTCATTCTAGTATATGACTTTTCTCCCCATAGATGGTCAAATAGATTTAAAATTCAAGATAATGGTTAACCGTTCTTGACTGTAAGCTGGTTCAACCTTCTAAAATATACATATAAACATTGGGTTCTATCCACCTTCTTGGAAAAAAATCACGGGCAAAACCAAAGAGGATGTACTGGACTGTATAAAGCCTTTGGCCTATTAATCCTCTAACTGTCTCTTGGGCTCTTGATGTTGTGCTTGTACCATCCATTATGGTGGAATGGAAATAGGAGCTTCTCCAAGAACAAGTTTTCTTTTAAACTCTACCTCTATTTTAGGGGGAAATCTAAGTAAATAATCACGAAAGACATCTCTGAAATGATCCACTACTAGAAGGAGATCAGTCCAGTGAAAAAACATCTCCTTAATGAATATATTTTTAATCTGGGGGGCCACTCTACCTAGTCCATGATCTTTAGTCCATATCTTCCATCCATGATAGCCCAAACACCCTTATGTTGATAATAACTTCCCTCTGGTGGTGTAAAAGCTACGATGTGATAATAGAAGTATACAAAAGTGTGCTGATGTACAAAGTAGTCCTTCCCAAGTCCAAAAAAATTCCCATCATATTGAGAACAATGAGGTTCCATAAGAAAGGGTAACTACCTACCTTGAGTGTACAGTACCTACACAAGCTTATACCCTCTGTTCATACCCCTAATGGTGTATCTAGGGTCATAAAACCATAGTAATACCATATCTCCAGTTCAAGACTTCCCGCGATGGATACAAAGATAAAAGAGTTCGAATCACATGTATCAAAAAGAGAAGATATTATATTAGAGGTCTCTAGAGTAGTACCTAGTACTATAGATGGTCCCACAACCTGATCTTTAGGTATTTTTTGTAGTGCATTCAAATGGAATCTTGTAAAGCACTGGGAAATAGATGGGATACCATGACCATACCATCTCTATTAGTGTTGTTGATGATCAGGGGTCCAGCCACCATGGCCACAACCTCCTCCTCTGCAAACCCTTTCAGTTCTATTCCAACTCCTCAACCGAAGAGGCATAAAAGAAATCTCTCTTAGAGGTGGAGATGGTGCAGAACCTTTTTTACTAGAAGATGGTGATAAGGTCCTATAGAAATTCTATTCCCCATACAGCCACACGCATAGCACTCCAATGAGTCTTCATCATATTGATTCATCTTTTACCCCCATCATCTGCATTGATGACACACTATTGATCTATTGAAAAGGGAATTTTTTTGTCACTTACCTGATTAAAAACCTCTAGAAAATGATTACCACCACCAGAAGAACAACTCTCCAAACGTGGCACAAGGCCAATATGCCCAAAACTATTTCCTTCCCTTAGGTTATGCATAGTGATAAGAGAATGTTTGACTATTTTAGAAAATATAGTTAGGCGAAAGACATTACCCTACGTACATTTAGTGTACTAGATCCCATACTCAAAGAATCTATCACAATAAATCACATCACTATCTAGAAGCAGTGTGATGTGTTTCAAATCTATTAAATGAACTGAATATTTAATAACAGACATAGCACATTATTAAATATATATGATCTCTTTGGATCTATCAGCTTTCAACGTCTGAGAAAATAATTGATCATATAAGGTAATTTGGAAAACAACCCCTAACATGTACTGATAACAACCATTGTGGGTAATCACATCCCACCAATGCTTGGCTGAATCTCAAATAATTTATGTGGAAACATTGAACCTCTACTCTAGAAGAGTTTACATATTCTCAAATATAAATATGGTGGATTCTAGAAAAGATGAATTATCCTATAGACCGCCATCCCCTGAGAATGTATGAGGATTATGCTACTACAACTCATGATTCGGATCAGCCATCATGGGTGAAAATCATGGGGCACTATGCATGGACTGCATCATTTATAGAAAACTATCACAAACATGGGATTCAGTGCACAAATTAGGTATAATTGGCGATTCCTCAAGTGAAACTCTTGGAGGTAAGACTGGCGTCTAAGGTCCCACCATGTTTGAAGCATGGTCATCTCCACCTTTTTGGCAAAAGACAAGAGGACATCCTAGCTCCATTGGTCTATAATTGCGATTCTAACACCTTAGAATAAACTAAAGTAGAAAGATAATATCTATAATGGAATATAAATGTAGTAAAACTCACTAACTGAGGAATACTACACCAACTACCTTCCTAGATATCCAGGTATAGATAAATTCATATGTATAAGTTTTATTTCACATTACATTTAATTACCATGTCCACTCCTTTACCTTTCATTAACATGAAAATGTAGGATAAGGATTTTTATACAATTCATTTTAGAATTCATGAATCAATTTATAATGGATATTCATTTTTTTGAATCAATTCCCACACAGCTATCACAAGAAATGAAACCCATTTTGTTAAAAAATAATGGATCAACTTAGTAAATTACTCATCCCAACCCATGAGGTCCCATACACCTCATGAATTGAGATAAGAAATCAAGAAATCACTACTAATAGTGTTACAATCATATGCAGACTATCAAAACATAAATAAAAAATCAGTGGAATATCAAGAAATGCAATATAGTGAAACACAATTATATGTGATGGCAACATGCATGGCATGGAAATCCTAGGTTCCTATAATGATGAATGTATTAATTATTCATTCCCTCATATTAGTGGGCCAAGGATGAAATAAAACCCTCACGTAAGGTAATCATAAACAACACCACAAAACATGTGTGTCACCCAATAGTGAAATAATATAAAATGTAATAGGGAAAATATAACATCATTTATATTTTAAGAAATGTGGATTTTACCCCAAACATGGGGTTTCCACACCCAAGAATAGCTTATGACCATGTCCCAAGAATTCATAATCTCAAATATCTTATCTCTAAATACTAATGTAAGAAAATAACCCATTTAGTTGAACTTTGTGATGTCTCAGACCCGGATTCCACTCAATGGTTGCCCCGAGGCCCGTTTCCCTCATGGCCTCAAGCGAATCTCCCCAATGCCAGAGGCTTTTGACTAGAATCGGGGGCCTATGATGTGTCCATGGGGAGACTATCAACTCATTATTGAAGTGTAGTAAAATAGATGAATGTAAACATAGCTAAATTTTGGAATAAATATAAGTAAATATAAGACATTGTGGTAAATAGAGACAATGGTACAAATAACTGAAATGAATCGAATACCATTCAACAACTTTTTCTATGTAATGTCACTAGAAAAATACAAAACATTGATAAAAGACAGCAATCATAACATGTTCAACAAAAGTATAAAGGAAATAAAAACTATCCTAATCATCTTGAACTCTATCTTGGTCATCTACTATCAAGATCCATTCTAAATAGTAATCAACCATGTGTTTGAAGCCGTATTATTCCCTTTGTCAACACCTGGAACTATGTAATCTACTCTAGGTACCAAATGACTTCTATAGAGAGTGTGAGATAAATCTCAGTGGGCCACCAAAAATGGTCTCCACAATGTATGACTCATGTAATGGAAATGTAAAAGTGTGAAGGAATGTATATGTAAATAAAATTAGTATAATGTAACTAAATAACCAAGTACCTACTTCCGCCCATGGATGGTGTCAGAACATGTAATCAATTCATTATTTTCATATTAATAGATTATAATCAAGTCACTTGTTAACAACTGTGAGGTTCCATGTTTTGACAAGGAAGCCTTCAATGATATCTAACAGTGACATCCTGAGGTAATATCCAAGGAAATGTAGACCACGAGGGTCTCCAAATAAGTAATAATTGTATCCTGGAATGGGTGCATTTGTAATCCAGGGATCATATTCCAACTCATTCTGTAATAAGATCCCTATTGAATCCAATGTTATTGTGAAAGGTAAAACCTGGCTATATAGAGACAGGGCCCTCTGGGGTGTACCCACAAAACCTACTTTTAATGGTAGTTTGATGGAGTGTATCCCAGGAATCATGTAATGATATTTAAGGGAAATTAAGGTGTAATAATTGGAATCCAATTAATAGAAAATGATCAAGATTTAAGTGTTTCTCAACATATGAAATATGTATCCTTGATTCAGAATGGGTTTCTCGAGTTCTCATCTCATTCTATGAATAGTATATAAGGGAAGATCAAGTCTGGCCACTACTATTTAATTATAAAGACCTATAATATTTCAATCCATTCAATCATTTTCATTCATTAATGCAATAAGATCATGTAGAATGCAACCTTTTTATCATATTATTTGGTTCATTCCTTGCCTTTCAATATTTTAACAGGGCCAGGTATCATGCAACCTTTATTTTAATCCATTTAATATATATTCCATATATAATGATCATTTAGATAACTTCCATTTATGTTTTATATTCTTCTATGGATATGCAACCTATCATTAATTTACATTTAAGACCAATTCATATACTTAATATTCTTTCCTATTCAAATATCACATTTTATTTTGAAATTAATGCACATAAATTAGGCAGGACAAGTGATAAGAGTATATGGTAGTTTCCATGATGAAATTATAATTATAAATAATACATTTAATATATACATTCTTACCCTTAATAAGATCAATCAATGGAACTCTGAAAGGGTTTTACAAATGTGCCAGAACACTAAACAATAATTAGGAAATAACCTTTAACAAGGTAAGGAATGAGTTGTGAGTGTAACCACTAAAACCTAATTGCATATTTGGAAAGAGTATAACAATATGGTGGTAATGATAACAAACATGTATTATAAATTCCATATATGACACCCGATGAAATTGGTTAGCCCCAAATGAATATTTTAAAATCCAAAAACATGTAGGATGAGTTATAGACCACCCACCTTAGGCTTGTACAACTCTCCTCCACTGGTATCAGCACTTGATGTGGCATGGATCAGAGTATATCTAAAATAAGAAAACAATGTGCATACCATGATCTCTAGGTCAATAAAAAGAGAAGATAGGAAAGGACCAAATAGACTGAGGTACATAGTGTTGAACATCTAACATGATGAACAAAAGCTCGATCAGATCAGGGACTACAGAGATATTTGAATCCATATTCTTTCCATTAAAAATATCTAAAATGAAATCCATTTTGGTAAATCCCACATAAACTCAGATTAGGGAAGAAGAGTGGATCTAAGTAGATCATTAAGGGTAAAACAAGAAAATTACAAAGAAAATTAGAATGTTCAATGTTGGTCCACACAGTTTGACAACCCGTATGAAAACAGTGCATGGTTACCTTGGAAGAAGAGGAAATTGCATGGTTACTCTGCATGGTCATTCACCATCTTTGAGAGGTGGCTCCATCTAAAAAAACACCATCCACACGGTTAAGAAAAACATGTGCCAACCATGCACCAACCATTCGTCTTGGCCAGTTTTCCCAAAAATATTGGTTTAGGGGTTTGAACATTCACCATACACATGTGAGACCATTACTAAACCATTATGAATCTATATTTGGTACAATGTAATGATTTATTCTGAAATTTAAATTATCTATACCATAGTGAAAAATCGAGCTCTTATAAGGAATAGGATTCAACATGATAACCCTACAAAAAAACATAACCCAAACTCAAACCTGATGCATCATAGAAGACCACAATGCCATGATTGGACATTAGAACTATCAACACCCCGAAAAATGCAATAATATGTTTCATGTCAATAAAATTACAAAGAAAGTTATTATCTGAAGAAAGTTTTACTTTTTTCCAGGTGAGTGTGATCATTAGGGAAGTGAACATTGAGAAATCCTTTGAAACCCTTTGATAATAACCTCTTATCTCATGAATATGTTAATATTGAGAACATCATGTGGCTACTCCCATGTCATAATAGCTTCCATTCTCAAAGGATTAATTGAGATACAAATTTTTCACACTATGTATTCCATGAAACTCACTTCCAAAATCCATAAATAATATTTTGATATCAAGTAAGGATGTTAGTCAATTTCCCATATTTCTAGTACTGGTCTCAGATAGAGAACATGATTATCATCAGATATTGTGTAAACCATGATGTTAAATAGGATTACCACCATAATGTTTTTAACATACTCTTGGAATAACCATTTCAAAAAAGCCTTAATTATTTTAGGAGAATTTGTTATAACATATGGAATGGAATGATACTCATAATGGCCAAAACATCCTCATAAAGAAGTTTTATAACTTCTATATTCTTTTATAATCTTATTGTTATAAATAGATAAAAAATAATCCATTTAGAACCTCCTATCCCCATCCAAATGATGAAATATTTCATCTATCCAAGGAAAAAAGATATATTTTCATTAAATTAACTCAATTTAGTTTCTGATAATTGATACATTGGTGAAGTGTTACATTATCTTTCTTGATAATGATATCATGAACCACCCAATGTTAAAAACTCATAAATGAAAATAATTTAACTAAACAATCATCCAAATGGGTCTTTAACTCCTTAATTTCAGATGGTTTTATGAATTATGAATTAATGGAACCTGGTTTAGAAACATATATTATATCAATAGATAACTCTACCTATCCTACGAGTGGAATTCCAGTTAAATCATAATAAAAATTCCCTATAAAAATAAGGAAAATTGGAGGGAGAATATATCTCCAGAAATCCAAATCCATATCGAAGAAAAAAATATGATATTAAATTCACTTAACCTAGATAAAAATTTCATGATATACTCGAATTTAGGAACTGTTCTCCATGAAATATACGACATTCCCCAACAAGAGAATTAATAGAGACTTGTGAAAGAGAGAATACATTTTGAGCCTTATTAGAAAAGATTCAATACATACCAAAAATCACATTAATTGGTTTCATGTTGATAAATAGGATACCACATGTAATATAAATATCTACTAATGAGAAGATTCAAGAAGGGAAATGGAGACCCTACTGTCTCTTCATTCTGAGGGTTGTAGTAATATCCATCACAAAAGAAAGAAAAATCCCCTGGGAATATTTAGATGGTTCACAAAACCATTAAATATAAATGAGAGACTTTCACCATTATAAATTATTGAAGTCTGTACATATGGATCTAGAGTAACAATACCTATAACAATCAATGGAACTTTATAAGCTTCCTCTGGATACTCTTCCACTGTTTGAAGATGCATTGTTCAAAAATCATGGGGATGAAAAACCATTGTTAATGAACAACATGATTTCACTAAAATACCATTAGTTGAAAATGAGATCATTCTAATATCTTGATATGAAATGATATTCCATATTTTTTTTAGGGTACCTATCCATCATTTTCAACTATTAATATTGGGTTCCTCATTGAAAATAGATTTCAAATTCTTAGGCTTGACACATTTCATGAATGTGGAAGGGCCTCTTCTAAGAACCTCACGAGTTCTTGACAAACCCCACTATCGAGAATCGCCCTGAGAATCATCAAAATTCCGATTTCCCTTTATGGAACTCATTGAAAATAAAATAGGATAAAAAGGAACTCTAGGGATCCCTAACATAATTGTTAGGTCAAAACTTATTCATCATCACCCTATAAAGCACATCATCATTGGATGTGAGATTTATAAATAAACTATATTTGTGAATAGAATTTCTACGAACCATATCAAACTATCATGTCTTCATAATCACATTAAAAACAATATATGGTAAAAAATGCACATGCTTGGAAAATAAATTCACGCACTCGATCATAGTCTTGTCATGTTGCTCATGTTTTAAAAAATCTATAGCCTTATCTAAAAATATAGAATCTAGATAGAAATGATCAGAGATAAATATAATATTTTACATATAAAATAAACCCTCATACTTCTTCCTAATATACATCTGGTCTCAGTTTATCCTACTATGACCATATATCTTGATGGTTCCATATTTCACTTGAATCAAATCAGGAATTTCAAATAAATAAATTGGAATATCTATCTTTATTAAACAATTCTCATAATCTTTAGGAAAATTATAGCATTGGAATACTTGTGGATTCTGGTGTTGGGAATAATGATAAAAATTATGATATTCATCTCTCTGAGTTTCCATAGCTAGATCCAGAAATAGAATGGATGTTGGTGCCTATCCAATATCCTTGAAAACAATCAAAGAAATCTAAACAATGAGCTGGTTCAAAAGAGGATCTGATTATAGAGATTCACCAGTAACATCCACTTGGTCCCCCATTCACTTGTATTATCAAAGGAATAATTCTACAAACATCATAAATCAATTTTAAATACATTAAATGATTGAACATATCAACAAATAAAATAAGATAAATGGGGAAATTAATCCTTTTAGATATTATACAATGATTTTAATTTCAACCAACCCAATTCAAAAAAAAATAAAACACTAGAATTAGATCTCTTTATTCATGAGTAAACCTTTACCAAACCACCCATTGTTACATAATATTTTTTAAAATGAATTATGTATAGTAACTCACACATAAATACCATCAAAGTCCTAATAATATATCCCAAAATGTATACTGCATTAATTAATTATTTTAACCTACACCTTTGATACCACTTTTTCACAAACTATTCTATTCAAATCAGTACCATGATACCCTATCCGACTCTAACATGTCCAAAAGGGTGCTTCTATGCTCCAAATGTTATTTATTATCTCATATAATCATTCATGATAAAAGAGAAAAAGTTACTATACTCAACACTCTAAAGGGTAAAAATACCTGAAATGAAGTGGGTATAAGAAAAGATAAAATTGTACACCATCAATGTAATAAACATTATGTCAAACATCCCATTTGATACATCACTTCAAGCCTCAAACAATTAAAACATACACCACCATTATATGTTTCTTTCCATTTCCTTATTCCTGGTAGAAGGAAATCTATAAACACTAGATTGAAAATGTTGGGTGTGAGCTATGAATCCTAGTAGGGTTGTACCATCTGTTCCATACCAGATTCCATAGTAATAAATAAATTATTTCATTCATATTTAAATATAATAGGCATGTAAATTTAATATAATATTTGATTGGAAAAATTATTTATCTTAAAAATAATGGAAAAAATTTCAATCATGGATTAAATTACCATTTTATATAAAACAATGTATATAAATCAAGAGTCATGAAGAAAAAAATTATATAATCAATGGAATATATATTTATATATAATCACAAAATCCCTATGTTCATCTTCCCTATGGTATGGTAATTCATATTTATAAGAACCTCACATGTCTTATATTTGTGATACTTACAATATGTACAAACACATCTCAAATTCTTAGGCCAAATAAGACTCATGAACATCCCATAGGGGTTAAGATCAGCAGAATCAGTTTTTTTAATCAATCATTATTAATCCATTATTAAGGAATTATCATCCAAGATTAATTTCTCTAAATAACCCATTAACTACCTAGTCTCGTAAGTGCTCAGTCAATCAGTAGAAAAGGGTAAAATCATATAATTTCAAATCAAAAATAATTCTCAATTCAATTTCCTAATTTTTCAATTCCAATATGCCAATATAGATAGAAAAAAAATTGAATTTTAAACAGATAAATCCATTACAATACAAAAATATCATAGGTTTTTATCAATTTAATTTAATACATTTTCTAAAATAAATTCTCATATCATTTCATCCATTTCATTAATTTCAAAATAAGCACAAAATTCCAATTCCATTATAATTGTTTGTTTCTTCTCAAATCCATTCCATTTATAATTCCAATTCAAAATCATATCAATTTGGGTTTTCAAAAATAAATATTATTTTATTTCAGACAATTCATTAAACAAAGGATTAAATTACATCACATATCTCAAAAGGAATCACCCACCTTTAATCTACTAATCACAAATATACAATTGAAATCCATTTTATCACTTTTCAATGTTGACTGATGGTGAAAGAGATCATGAAATGAATCCTATAATAATGATTGAATTAAAATGATTTTATCTCAATTAAAATATTTTCAATTTTACACTTTATTAGGATGGTTGAAATAGGGATATGTAGAAGGAAAATTATAGGATATTCCCATATCTAGAGAAGATTGAATGAGATCATTGACACATTGATTTTCCATGGAATAAGAATGGATGGGCCTAGATCATCGCTATTCATATTTTCTATCCATGGAATCCATGTTAAGTTAAATTGGGGGTGAGAAGGAACTGAAAATGGGGTTCGGTAAATTTATATTAATTTATGGAATTTTAAAATTACCATACGCATGGTTTCCTGAACAGTGCCACAAATTTAGACAAATAGTGGATACTAACCAAGATTCCCCTATATAATCCTTATCTGAAGGACATAGTTTCTACATTGTGTGTTAAAAGTTTTTGAAATAGTGGTTCAACTATGATAACCCACACTATACATGGTTACATGGATTACACTTATTAGGTTCACTTTTTGGAATATTGTGCACCAACTATTCAATACCGAGAAAACCATGAAGGATTTCAAAATTTCCCCTGAATCGACTAGAGGAACGAAATAACAAAATCATGGTCAGAGGAAGTATTAAAGATAACCATAATTCAAGTAATGGGATGTTACATGTAGTGTACACTTCAGTTATAATCATAAAAACAATAAATAAAATTAGATTGATTAATTATTACATTAGGTCAAGATCTCTAAAATTCATTATATAAAATTGACATTTCTATCTATTAAAAAAATTATTGTTATCTCAATATAGTGGTGATATGGTATTATCCCTTTATTCACATTGATTTAGGGATAACAAGTAAAATAATTAAATTTTAAATGAATTTAAATAATAACACTCTTATAGAATGTAAAATAAATCTAATGTTATGCAAAAAATATTGAATGTAGAAAAAAAATATCCTTAAAAGTACATGTAAATGCATGATGTCTATGAAATTAGGTCATCTAAAAAATAATTTTCTAATAAATAAAAACAAGTCAATAAATAATTAAAAAGAAATCACCCAAATGAACCCCCCATAGTATAATAAATTAAAATCCTAGACTACATACATAATAGTAAATCACACATGAATACATGGGTTAATGAAAAAAATTGGTGTTAAAACCTAATATTCTAATTTATAATGGAATGGATTTCTACATAAAAACTATTGATGTGGGTTATGAGAATGGTGTGTTCAAAGGTACACTTATGATCAACTATACAACAAAAAAAACAAATTTCATTCATCATTTACTCCCTATTATGTATATGAATAGTTTGGTATGTATATCACATCACCGCATAAAGGAAAATATATTTAAATATCAATTAATATAATGAATTATATGATAATTTCATCTTATGTTTATTGAATCGATCTGATTGAATGTTATGTTACTGAACATTTTTTGATCATGATATTTTCCCTCTAGATGATTTTTATGTGATATTGATCACGGAGTGTACATCCTTATATTAATACCAAATCAATTTAAATAGATTGGAAGTAACCTTAGATATTTTTTATCATCCATTTATTTCCAATATATGTCATGATGAATATAAATTCTAATGGATATTACATCCATTAATGTTTTATTACTACATTCTCATGATGTGTATTTATACCAAGTGGGTGGGGGAGAAAATAAAATTTTAATACAGCTTATTATTTGAGAATATGATGATTCATTTCCTGAATAATTTCATAGTCTTCCCCAAAATCATGAATTTGGGTTTTTAGAATTACTTACACATGGTGCATCACCTATTTCAATGATCCTAATATAATTTTTCCATGTAATGTGTATGAATTGGGGAAGATTATATAGGGGAATATAAAAAATGATATGTTTTTTATAATGCATCCATATTGGGTGAACATGTTCATTTTTTCATTGAATAATGATTGTTAGTGAATCATTTTATCCAATATAAGAACATAACATGATATCTATCAGGAACATATAACATCTAACCCATATTGTTATCTTGGTCAATCAACTACATGGGGATAAATATGTTACATTGACTGAACACTGATATTGGCACCATGAATTAAGTATTCATTAAGAGGATATATCCATGAAAACCTATCATATGTGTTTTCAACACTATGGTATTTTATTGATTCCATTTTGAAATTACAATACCCTTGATATCATCAAAGATCTAATGAATAATTTATTTTGACATTACATTTATTGGTTTTTGGTTGTCATTATAGATGACATTCTCATATAATCATTGACAATGGAAGAGAATGAACATGATTTATGGATTGAATTGATTTCATTGGAAAGGGAGAATATTCATTCCATATTAATCAAGTGAATATTATTAATATAGACCATATCATTTTTAGGTCATGTAATTATAATAATGTGTAACAATATGGATCATGATTTGATGGATGTAAATTAAAAATAGATTTGGAAACTCATAGTGTCTAAGATCCAATTTTTGGATTGGTTTGATACTATATATTATACATGGGAAATTGCTGACAACTATCGAAAAAAACTATGTAGAAATTAAATGGAGTTATATTACTTTCAATAGATAACTATTATGAAAAGTTCATAAAATTGAATAGATTTCTAGTCCTCAATCATGTTCTCACACTGCACTATTGTGAAGAGTGATTTGTTATAAAAAATTGATGCAACAGTAATAATACTAGGATATTTTCTCATTAATAATGACAATATAGTATTGTATTACCCTACAAAAAAATAAATATTCCATTGAAATTTGAAACTAATCATTATATAGAAAAGGAAACCTTAATTTTTCATTGTAAATATAGAGGCATGATATTAAATATCAATGTTGTGATTTATTGAAAATTTATAAAATATTATAGTATATAATCACATAGAATGAGTTGGATATTTGAAAAAGAATATTGAGGGAGTTGAATAGTGTTTATTAATGAACAAAACATTCCAAACCTCGGATGGAATCAAATGTTCATTGTGCTTTGAGCCAGATGGATTTAGCATGATTTTTCTTGATAAGCACTGACATAGATCTGATACATTTATATTACATGAGGATATTTATTGATCATGTTAGAAAATTGGACATTTAAAATATTAATCAAATTAATATAAAACAATCCATCCTTATGGTTATATAATAAGTACAAAAAGAGAATGTGGAACTAAAAATGAATGTAATCAATGTTTAAAAATAAAACTTGACTATAATGGAATGATATGTTAACATCCCCGACCGTGAAATATCTTACAGGGCTGAAATGGTATGGTTACAAGACATCAAGTGCACCTCCCCATACACCAAAGTCTATCAAATAGAAGATGGGGTGTGAAATTTATTGTGGGGATACTATAACCCCTAGTATTAATTATTATAGAATAATAAAATAATACATATAAAAAAACAAGAATAGACATAGTAGAATATAAATATAAGTGAAAATTGAACAATACAATAAATATATAGGAATAATATAAAGACATTTTTGAATGTAACTAAATAAAATGATTTACAGTATAAGAAAATCAATAGAATGTGGAAAATACGAAACAAATCCCCCAATACCGAACCCCATGTCATTCCAATATCTAAAAATATACTGACTAGAAAAAATAAATGAAGTGTATGGTCCTTTTACCTTGTAAAAACATGCAACAACACAATCATCCCAGTTACCAAAAAAGTCCCGAGTAGGGTGTGATTATAACTTACATTGTCTAAAACAATGTGCATAAAATAACCAGTCTAAAAATAAGATTATGAAATAAATATAAAATTAGGTTTCCTAACTAATTAAACAATTAATAACATACAAAAACATCATTCTTTGACTCCATGAGGTAATATCTCTATTCATGTATTATGACTATAAAAACCATCAACATTTATCCAAGATAAAATAAACTACCACAACACCACGCTAGAATACCTCTAAGATTGTCTTATGGACATGTCAAAAACCACCATATTATCATGGTATAGTCACAAAAATCAAGGTCAAATACCATTAATAATTATATCATTATGTTTAAAGACATATAATCATTACAACATGACACTACTCGTAACCCTCAATCTACAAGCATTATAGGATGGAACTAGGTCAAGCCCACTAAATTTCATCATTACATCATATAAGTGTGAAAATGATGGGGTTGATCCTAATATGTAAGCATTTCATCAAATAATACAAGACTTTAAATTCATCATGGATATTACAATATCACATCATATATGTCAATGGTTAATTATTCTAATTACCATGTATCGTTCAAATACAAATTTCAATTTAAATCAAAATTGATTAATTGTTCTACCAATCATGTAAATGCTATAGATTATGGACTCTATATCAAGAAATGGCCTAACATATCATGTCATGGTAAACACACTATAAACAATTGTCCAATTATCTTATTTTCAATGATTTCTCACCCAATGGGTATCCATAAGCTAGGTCAAAATCTAAATAAATGAAAGGACTCTATGGAATAAACACATTCATTCATTTAATTGATTTTGGTTCTATAGTAATTTGGAAAAATAAAAATATTTCATAAACATAGATATTATCAACACATGGGGTTGAGATTTATACCACTTTCTTTTAAATGAGAATCCAACAATGATCCAAATGATAACTTCCACTGAGGAAGAAGGTAAAGAAGGTCAAAAGAAGATTCCTAGATCAACATTGATCATGATCAAAACTAACTACATAATTGATTGAATGATTTTACCAGAACAACTAAAAGGTGATGGGAGATATGGAAGAAACCTATTCTTAAAGACATAGAAGGGGGTTTCTCAAATAAACAAGTCATCTGAAATATGTGTTGGAATGGTAAATTCTCCCAGAAGATACCCCTGGGTCAAGATTAGTAGATCTACATTAGATTAGAATAAAAATAATTTGAACACAAGGTATGAAATAGTAGGTCGAGTAATTAATTTTAATGTATGTTAGATACATTTTATTAAAAATATTTTTAATGGAGTATGAAAAAAAACGTTCAAATCAAATTTGATTTATTAAAACACCTAAACAATTACAAAAATTGTAATCCCTTTACACTACAAGTGTTTTTTTACATATGGTTTTTCTTCCCATATTCTCTTTAAACTACTTGAACCCCCTTTAAATATTCTAAAAATATCATGAACCCATTTCAATACTATCCCATTTATACATGGTCTATGTTAATTCAACAAAGGTTACATCCTGAAACATTTGGTCATCTTCACCAAAAATGATCTCTACAGGGTTATACTTTGGCTTTTCTCAAGTTTTCTCACAACCTAAGACTTCCATTATTCTAATGATATTCATCCATGATTTAAACACAATATATGTAATTTTTTTAAAAACACATAGAGATATATACTACTAAACATATGGGATTATAGAACCACCCCACCTAATAACATCTCATCCCCAAGATGCTCTATGTGTCACTGTGAGGTCACATAAAATAAATCTGGCCACTATGTTCATTTATCTGACTCCATCTCCCATGTCCCCTCCTAAACTCACCCATTCTACAAATACACTTGAACCAACTATATTGTACTAAAATAATGATATTTCTCACTAATATCCACTAAATTTGTTGTATGGTCCTTAAAGGATTCATCAACAAAAAGTTTGAGGTCTACTAAGTCTGTCACATTTGAAGGATCTTAATTATATCATTGTAGTTGTGACACGTGTAACATGTCGTGTATGTCACTATATTTTTTTGGAAGGGCTAAATTGTACACCACTAGAATGATCATTCCCATTATCTCAAATGACCTAATAAACATGGTTTTGGTTTTCCTTGCTTCTTGATATGGAATTTCCCCATCGTAGGTGACACTCAATGGAAAACATGTTGACTAACCATGAATTTTATTATTCCTCTCCAACGGTCAAAATTTGATTTTCAGCTACTCTGTTTGGTCACCAAAAATTGAATGATAAAATGAAACTGTTCTGATTCCCCCTACATGAGACTAGTCCAATCAAGTGTGGACTCATGTGATTCCAGCCAACAATGTGGTGAATCAAAACACCTTTTAACTGAAGCCTATAATTTTTATATTTGGATATATTCCTGGGAGTTATTATTACATTAAAACTCTATGGTTTCAATTTGGTTCTTCTATGAAAAATAATAATAAAATTCAAAATCTCATAACTTATCTTCCAAAACCTGAATAGTCCGCTCTTATGGGCCACTAGTCTATGGATGATCAGTAGTGCTCAAAAAACCTGAAATAGTAGTGCCTTCTGAAGAACCATCCCAAAAATTGACATGAAACAATGATCTATATAAGAAATGATACTCCTCGTAACACCATGAAACTGAACCATCACATATATTTATATAATTCATATATTATCAAACATGAGGTTTCCAAGATTAGAAATAAGTGGGATACCTTAGTCAGTCGATCCATAAAAACACTAAGAGAGTTATTTTTTTGTATTTTCCTGGGTAATCCCATTAGAAAATATATTATCATGTCAACCCATTTCCATTCATCAGTAGAAAAGGAGACAAAATCCCAACTGGCCTATAATTTTCGATATCTACCTCCTAACAAGTAAAGCAACTAGCTACAAAGCTTTCCACAAACTTTGTAATTGTTGACCACCAATATTGTTTATATAGATCACAATACATCTCTATTGAACCATGATAAACCACCCATATACCAAAATGAAAATCATTCATAAGATTGTCTTATGAGACCACAAGATCACATTCTCAACCACGGAAAAAGATTGAATTTCCAATGTTGAGTGACCATTCTAATTGGGTATCCCCATCATATAATTTTTCTCTCATCCCTGATGCCTTTGGATAATGCAACTACTTGGTATAAATCCATTATAAATGCATGGGTTTATCATATTTCAATGTTACAGCTACCAATCATTGTGACTGTTGAACATCCAGATGCATGTCTACAAAAATGGCCATTATTATTCACTGATCAGAAGACTAATGTACATCATTTTCTAGTGTCTTCAATATAAAATATTTGGAAAATAATATTCCCTTTTCTTGTGTATTATCCAAATAAATGATGAAAAACTACATATAGTTGACCAACCTCCTCTTTTAAATTTTTAGTTCTTTTTGAAAAAAGTTGTACCTAAGGCTCTTGTGGTAGGTGTATACCACAAAACTATCACCCAATAGGTAGTGTCATTAACAAATCAAGGAATATAACAACACAAATAAATCCAGATACTGAGTAGCTTAATTCATCTCATGTAGTCTAACCTTCCTAGAGCCATAAGAAACCACTTGATCCTTCTACATTAGAATTAGTCTGAGTCCAATTTCGGATGCATCAGGGTACACAGTATATGATTTACCCAACATAGGTAATTTGAAGGCAGGTGATAAAGTAAACCTACCTTTTAAAACCTAAAAAAAAAATAACGAGCATCAGAACAAAAATTAATCACACCAATCTTATCCTGCCACGACATTTGTGATTCAAAATATAGAAATCCATGATATAGTGCCGATAATACCTATCTAAACCCTTAATTCTATGAATCTTGAAGTTGATCCTGAGATATTCCCAAGATATCATGGATGTAATTTTCTTGTGGTCCACTAACACTCTTGTCTCTGAGATGATATAGCACATAAAGTGCACATTATTAATCTAGGAAATGATATTTATAAGCTTTTTATATAGATGAGGCTCTCTGAATGTACTTAGGTTGTTGTCAATATGTTTGGAATTATCATATTATGACTGGGAGTAGACTAAGATATCGTAGACGAAAAACACCACAGAGATGTTCAAAAGTAAATAAATATCCTTTTAATTATGTTTATAAATAAATTGTTATGTTAGTCAGCAAAAACAACATGACTATAAATTCATACCATCCATTTGTGATCCTAATATAATTTTAAGGTGAGTATGTTTGTATCGACATCAACTGATGGTAAAATTATCTCAAATAAATCATGGAGTATATTTTAAAACCACTAAACTGAACGAAAAAGTGAAAATACCCATAATCATTCCTTTGAAGGAGAACGGGATAACCACCTGGGGATGTACTATGCAGTATGAAGCCTTTATATTCTAAATCATACAAATGATATTTTAAATCCAGAATCTCTGAGGGATAAATTATTTATGGTGGGATAGAAATAGGTTATTCTCCATAAACCAACTCGACCATGAAATCGATCTCTCACTCAGGAAGTCTACTATATAACTCATTAAGAAATAAATACCAAAAGAAGTCTACCACCATAAAAAATGTATTTTTCTGCATTTCACCATTATCTATAATAAAACAGATATCTGAACCATGTTACAATCCATTATTAACTGAATTAATACTATATTTATAGCTTTATGTTCCCACTAACCATGGTGAAAATGGATTCCTCCTTCTGGAGATAAAAATGTAACCTTCCTCATTTAATATATGATATGAACCTCGTATAGAACAATCAAATCCACACCAATAATGAAGTTGACTCTTTAAATTTACAACATGAATTCTTCCCAAATGAAATAGTATCCACCAATATCTAGAGAACATGACTTGAATTGTTTGATATTATCATAACACACTCCTAACTATGTGTCTTTGGTTAAAACACTATCCAATATTTATACATCCAATCCAAAACCATTTTGAAAAAGACATGATAGAAAATAATGTAATGATTTTATATCCAAAAAATAAAAAGATACGGTTCATGATAAATGAATCGTAGATCTAATGATATATAGTCTTGCATCCATAATATCTGGAGTGGTGTCCATAATGTATAGTAAACGTGTCCCTATACTAAATACTAAGAGAAATTTCCCTTACCTTTCACTACTACTCATGAATTAGAGTACCGCCTCTCCAACCTTTTCCATAATTTCCAGTGGATTTATAGTTACCAACCTACTGAGGGGTAGATAAGAGATGTACTGTAGGTTAGTGAGGTGTTTAAAATATTCCTCCACTAACATTCCCTCATTTGTAAGATGCATGAACTAATGAGATTTTTTATCCCTCATTATCATTTGATAGAAATGGATTACAAACATCATCTAAAATCCATTCCTGGATAGCTCATCCAACTTCGAATTTTCTTCCATAATATCCCACCTACACTTGGATGGTTTGTGGAGAATAAATGAATCTAGATTCAACATTTTATTCATAGTTGTTGCTATATGATAGATGATTGTCTATACTAAATCAATTTATTACTCAGTTTTTTTGATTCCCCATTCCCTAGTATGAATTGTAGGATTTTTTCGATAAGTTCAATTTTTATCTTAGAAATTTAAGGAATAATATGAAAAATCACCACTTCCATAGATCAGAAAACCCTCTAGAAGTTGTTGCATAGGTGAACACCAATCTACTGGTTAATAATTATGGAATGATCTAGTTCAACTATGTTATAATACTTCGGATTTCTAAACTCCTAGATCTCATGTCATAGATAATGAGGAGTAATTTTCCAAATAAGAAAAATATACACCATATTGAACTGAATAATGATAAAGTCAACGTCAAAAAGTTTATCCAACAGTGTAACATAATGTATTGGTCTCGATAAACATGGAATTAAAGTGTTCCTACATGAGACATACAATCATTCCATTTATATAGTGAAATAGTTATCTCATATCATAGTTAAACATGCCAGTATATATCACATGAAAAAATAGATGTCCCCTATAATGAACAATGTGTGTCAATATATGTATATGTTCCAACTAAGATGTTTGTATTATCGTACCACTCCATACAGTTCCATGAGTAATTATTTCTAGAAAATAGTAAGTTCATAAAAAAACCTCACCCAACATGTTAATAAACCAATGTCAAATAACATTAACCATAACAATAACCCTACACAAACATCAATCTCATCCCTAGGTACTTTGATTCCCCCCATAAATGGGTTAGCCAATCCCATGAACAAGATCATTAGAACGTTTGACACATACAATAATTCATTATACCATTATGAAATAGTAAATATGATGAATATAAACCATTCTATATTGATACCACTTTTTAATATCCCCCAACCTGTCTCTCTTTCCCGCCGACAAAAATAAATTGTTACAAGTCCCCAAAAAATTCTCCATGTATGTCAAATGTTGTCAGCTAGCAGCTGGGTTGTGCAATGTATAGTGGGGAGACTATTACCCATGGTATGAATGCTCATAGAAATACCAAATAGTCTATATAAAAAAATAATCATTGTATATAAATAACATAATACAATAATTAGATCCTACTGAATAATCTAATAAATACTAAGGAATAATATAAAAACATGCTACAATGTAAATAAATATCATTATAGACAATCCAATTAAAATATTATAAAACTCGCGTTGAGAATCATAGGTCCCCAATCTTGAAGACCACATTTGTCCAAACATCAACTCCATCACATCCAGTAAATAAGAAATCAACTACATGTATTTTTTCTCGTGTCCAAATATGCATCTATGTAATCTTTATAGCTACAAATTGGTGGCCTAAATAGGGTGTCATTATAACTCAATAGGTATAAAACACCATGTAAAAACAAATAAACCTAATAATAAGTATATGAAATAATGTGACAAAATTATGTATTGTTTAATTCAATAGTTAATGAAACACAATAAAAACTGGATTTAGCTCTATGCTAAAACACATATGAGAATATATTACTAGCCTGAAAACTAAAACCATACAACCATGGTAAAATAACCTACATTGTAACTAGGATGGAAAATATATTGGCATGTCTTGCGACCATGACAACCATCACTATATGAAAATGGTATACTTATAACAATCATAATCAAATCCCTATTACCATTACAACATTTAGTTCAAATCCCAATGAGCATTACAACATGGTAATGGGAATATTATTCTCTCTATACGTATTATATCATTAAACTTGGCTGAGATTTATCAATGACCACGTTACAGCACATAAGTGTTCATATTCTAGGGTTGTGTCAATATATAAGAATTTTAGTATAGAAAACAAGTCCTATCATACAACAAGGATATCACACAGTCAAATAATTTATCTCAATGTTTAATTATGAAAATTACAATTTATGTTTCAAATACCACATAAATTAAATTACATTTTATTAAAAGTTATACCAATAAGAAAAATGAAAAATGTCATGGATTCTAAAATAAGATATGACATAATGTATCATGTCATGATAAACATGCACAAAATAATTATCCAATTCAATTATTTAGGAAGTTTTATCACCCAATATGTAGCTATAATTCTGTTCAAAATCTTATTAAAACAAAATAACTCCAAAGATTAATCGCATTCACTCTTAAAATTGATTTATTTGAATTCTACATTGGAGTAATTCCAATATTGCATAAATTTGGAAATTATCAAACCATAATATTATGATTTATCCCCTACCTTTCACTGATAATCCAACAACACATCCAATGGAAAACACAAAATAAGAAAAAGGTGTAGATGATCTCATAGAGGTTCCTAGATCAAAATTGATACATATAAAATACAACATTGAAATAAGTAATTGGATTTCACAAATATTGTTGTAGGTGGATGGAAGAAGGGAAAAACCTAACCTAGATGACTCACTAGGGACTCCCAAAACAAATAGCACATCTATAAGGGAGGTTGGCACTCCAAATTATCATTGAAGATTCCCCAGTGTAGATAAAAGAGTTGATGTAGTGGATTATAATGAATAATAGACACACATTGTGATTAAAAATATTGGTTTGGGAATTACAAGTCATGTAATGTTGTTACAAATGATGTCAATATTTGTAATGTAATACTCTAAAAACAAATCATATCATATTTTTATAAACACCCAAACAATTAAATGATTTTTAATCCATTAACATATCATAATTTTAATTAATATGGTTTTCCTTCCATTTTCCCATTAAATAACCCATTTTACTTTTAAGGCTTCTCTTTATACCAAGAACCCATGTTTTTACTAAATGAATTCATACCAAGATTCAATAAATTCAAAAAGGAATACATCTCAAAAAATTATGTCATTGTCCCCATAAATGCTCTTCATGTGGATCCGCTTTGGTTTTTATCCACCTTTATCACAACCTAAGACTAAGTTTATTCAAACTATAGGAATCCAAAATTAATAAAAAGGTGAAATAAATCTTAATGAAGAACTCATAGATAGATAAAACTAGAAAAGATGGGTTTCTACAGATATTATTCCTAAAAATATATATGTGGAACCAATAAAAAAATTGAATAAGTTAAAAATATATAAAGTTCATAACTCATAATAATTTATATACCTTGTAAGTATAATTATGTGTAAGTATATCAAAGAGAATTATTGGGGTGAAAATAAGATGACAGAGCTTTTAAAGTATGTTTCACAATGGCTAGTGTGTTAAAAATTTAATTCTAAACAATATAAATCTAATTGTATAATGCATTGATAACCCAACCCTATATTGAAATGGAAATATTTTGATATGTATTTCATTCTGGGATTTCTAATGAAAAATGTGGACTAAAAAATATATTGGATTTTGTTGATCGCATTACAAAATCAACATTTTTCATTAAAATCAGTGGTTATTTCTCACTAAATTACCATACAATATATTAAAAAATGAAGTGTAATGGTTTCATTGGGTACCAATATAAATTATTTTAGATTAAGAGACCATGATTACATTTTAATTAAAGTTATATATTCAATTTTCATTAAAATCACCAATAAAAATTATAATTTCATATCATTTTAAGATGGCTAGTCTAAGAGGACAGTCTAGAATGTAAAATATTTTTTCCAAGTTCACTAATTTTATTTATGTGGAGGAAAAATTAACATCAAAAATTAATTTAATTTTATTAAAATAGTGACTTTCATGTGAGTATTTAGATTACTCTTCATGATTAACTATGTACAGTGATGTTCAAATCACTATAATACTAAGATTCTATATGAATACAATATTTTTTTAGAAGTGTTCAAGATAAGGTAATTGAAAAGAATGTTAGTTACATTCCACAACATAACACTCCTATATAGTGTTGAAAAAATATTTATACTAAAAAGTAATTATAATATCCTGATTTCAATGTTAGTAAAGAAGAATTCCAATTAATATCTCCTTTGATGCATATAACAATATTGGAATACTTGGGAGATTATTTCTTGAAGTATTAGGCTATTTGAGATCCATAATTACATTGAACTGGTATGTTATCTATTGGATGATCCAAAAAACCTATCCTAAGATATATTTTCCATATATGTATCTGTTTTGTGGAAGAACATATCTAATAATAATAATTTTTAGAACTAATAATCATTACAGTTAGATATCTATATCTCTTTTGATAATCAACTAGTGGGAAATCTAGATAAAATAGACAATGTTTTTCACAATTGGAATTTCCCCTTGGTTATGATTTTGGGGGAAAAGTAAATTTTATAAAGTCTCATAGAACCCCAATTATGTTGTTAAGTATATGTTCTACAACTAGTTTCCTTATAATCTTGGAATTTTGATATAGAAATTTTTATAAGGGGGTAAAACGTAACACCCTAATATTTTAATTCTAGGCTTCCGATTACATCTCTACTAAATTTTGTGATTCTTAAACATTAGTAGTATTCTTTTATTATATAGGGTTATTCATTCCTACATCATATTCTCTATGTTTTATAATCTCATTTTAATGATATTTATTGAAAGATACATGAATAACATTTTTATTACCGATTTATACCTTTATTCCATTATACTATACATTCATCATAACACTGTTATGGGAAAATTATTTTAAAATCTTGAATAACAGATATATTAATTAAATTCCATTAATTTCAAGCATCAAAATAATTTTTTAAATTATCATAATATAGTTTTAATTCCCATAAACCATTTAGTATGAGATTTTTTTACTCCATGATAAATTAATAAATATTATAGATCTATGTTTAGTATTAGAGGAAAAACATTAATCTTTTACATCTATATTATAATATGGAAATCATCAATATATATCCAAAAAATAAATGATTAAACGTCTATATATTGATAATGAAAATGAACAGATAATAATCTTGAATTTTCACTATGTCATTTTCATCGTTCTATGTCAATAAAACTGATTTAAAATTTTTTAAAACATTTTGTACTTCCATTTTTATGTACATCATCATAGAAATTCTCTAAATAAACATAAATAATAAATCCTTAGTTTTCAATTCATAAAATATCAATAACACTCTAAATGATTGTGTGTTTCCAAAAAACCCCTTCCAATTTTATTCAAATAATCATAGAAAACCTATCAATGGGTAAACTCAATGAGGTGACAATGATGGTAAATAATAGTATATTCCCAACACAAGACTATTTTAATCTCATAGTTATATAAAAATAATTGATTACTGAACATTAATTTAGATTATAGTCATCTATATCCAAAGAAATATCTATTAAATTATTATTCTTTACAAAAATGTATAGTGGAATATTCTAAATTATATATATATCATGATAAACTATGAATTCAAAAATAATCTCTCTTACTAATAATTCTAAATATAAGGATAGTTTTCAATTAGGAAATGAATGGTGCTTTTATCAAATTTTAAAAGGTTGTATGGTATATTAGAATTTAATGTGTCTAGTTATCTCTAGGTCTACAACTTATTATAAGAATTAAATAATATCATAGAAGGACCACTTTACATCAATGAATTTAATATCTATAAATATTCAAAATAAAACATATTATTGAATAAATTATTTATCTGTTACAATATATTAATTTTTGTAATAATATATTAAAAAAATAAATTTAATATTTAATATTTAAAATTAATCTACATGTTGAAATTAAATTAAAATTAAAATAAAAAATATATAGATATTTCATTGGTTAAAAAAGAAGAATCTATAGGTTATTAATTTTCAAATAGATCTATGATCATCTTCCTTAAAACATATATGCAGATTGATTTATCAAATGACTAAAAATTATGAAAATTATATTTTTACTATAAAAGATGTTATATTAAAATAGAAATCCCTAACTCCTACTACATTGAAAATATATTATTTAATATTTTCTGTAAAATTAAAAACATTAATATAATTAAAACTATGTAACTAATCAAATAATTTAGTTTCTTTAAACATGACGATACATACCATATACCACAATCAATTACATAGCAACCATTATACACAGATTTTAATTGATCAAAATTCTTATCTTCTAATGATAGAACATATTCAATTAATAAATATTTGAAAACAAGTAATTGGATCATATACGTTTTTTGAATTCTAATGTTCATAAGAGGCTACATCCGTTGATATAAAATATCATTATATTTATTAATAATGAATTTTGCTAAAGAATAATCTATTCTCTAAGGGAATCCTCTATAGTACATTTAATAAAATGATTTTTTCATTTGATTAATGTCATAGGAAGTTTATTTATAACATTTATGGTATTAATATAATTTCTCATTGTATTTATTTTGGAAATTCTATAGTTGTATATATTTTAACAGATTCTCATTTTTATGGTAAATAAAACCAGTAATATCATGTGGATTGTAGTCATTTTATTCAATTTTATATATCAATTTTTCCCTCATCAAATTTTTCATTCCTCTTAGAATATTCCAATATTTTAACATCGTCGAATTATGTAATATGAATTTTTATTTTTCTATAATCATTAACTATATAATATAATATATTCAAATATTCTAACACATATTTTTGAAATATTTTTCTATATATAAATGTATAAATTTCTATTAGAGCCATATGTTTTTCCCTTATATTTAACAAACTATGACATGATATTAGTGCACCTTAAGTTTAAATTATTTTAACATTATAAAATTAAAAAAATTAAAATTTTCTTCTTCTTTATGAGACTACGGATATTAAAACCCTTCTCTTCTACTCTATGGGTATTAAACTCATCCTCAAGGACACATTAATCCCTGAGTTCTTTATAAAAACAATTATAGTCTAGTGTTAGATTAGTAAGACCATTTATAATATCTTTCTAATGAATATATTTAAATATTTATATAATTTGTATAAAATATAGTGACCTTTCAATTTTCTTCACTGAGCTCACTTAAACTGTAAGAAATAGTTTATCATTAACTTTCACTTCATCTGCCTACTAAATTAAAATATATTTTTCATTTTTACTTATAATATAATTTTAGGGATCCAACATATTTCAATTTTAACTCTATAAAATCTTTTTAAATATGGAAGACATTATACATTCATGGAAAATTGTTTTAGATGACTCTTTTTTATAATATAATATTATTTTTCTATTTAATAATATCTTCATATATTATTATTTCTAAAAAATATTCTTTAACCCATAAAAAATATATATATTTCCTTCACATTCATCATCAATTGAATATGAATTATATGTACATGGTTTGTCATTATGTGCATTAATATTTTAATCTCTAGGAGATGTAAAGGTAACAGTTCTTTTTATTATTTTCCTTAAATGAATCATCATTAAGAAACATTCATACATTATTAAATTTATGATCATGTATTCGAGATTAACTTGGATATATTCTTCATATCATAAATACATTCCTCTTTTATTCACATTAATTTAGTGAAATTTCAATGTCCCTTTATACTATTTGATCATCTAATAATTCTACTTATCTAGTTAATTTTAAACTATTCATATTTGTCAGCACACATTGATGAATTTGGAAAACTCCTTAACTAGCTATGTGAGAAACTTATTTATAATCTTCATGATCAGAAGCCACATAGTCTCAAGAACTTTTAATTTAACAGAATGTGAAAAATCAAAATTTTTAAAAATTCTATAACTATTTATATGTAAATAAATAACTTATAACCATATTCGTATAACTTAAAACTAACAATGTATTTTAATTTTTTTTGATTAACATAAATACATATTTTTTCCTCTCAAAAATCTAACTTCATTCCGCTGAAATTTATTTGGTTTAACCATTATAAATCAGTTTTAACACTTATTTTGATTATGAATTGTTTCATATGATATTGTTAACAATTGTAAAGATCTAGAATTCAATTAATGAAATATATCTACTTATCATTATTTCATATAGTATAAGTCCCATTAAATTACATAATGAACATAATACAAACATAATAAATTGATAATCAATGAACTAAGTAGAATTTTCAGAAAATCAGAAACTTATACCAATGGAATAGTTACTTGAACTTTGGAAAGCTAATATAACCCTAATGAATATAAATTATGAAATTAAAATAGTAACCTCACAAGTGAAAATATATATATAACTTATCCATTTACAATTTATAATATCCCATAATTATATCATATTATATGTACATAATCTTTTTTAAATTGTTAAATTTTGTATAGGTATTTTAGTGAAAAATAATAGTTTTTTACAATTTTTTCCTTATTATAATGATATAAAAGACGATATGTCTTCATAATATATATTCATACATTAATATTATGATGTATAAGTTTATAATATAATTTTATGAGACATTAATTGTTCAATGTGTTGTAAAATCAATTGTAATTTTAAAATTGCTAATTTTCAAATAAATAATATAAATAAAAATTAAATTCCGCATATTTAAATAATTATTTTCAAAAAATGGAGGCCATTTTTGAATTATACAGGTGAAAAAATGATTGGGAGGAATTGTTTTTATTATTCTAAAATAGTTGAATTTTTTGTGAATAGTGAAATACAATAATTAACTGTATATGGTATGTAAATGAATATTTCAGTAAATATTGAGTCATGTATGAAGTAAGTAGAAATTAGTTATATATAAAATAAATTAGAAACTATATTTATTAATAATAATATAAACTATTCATAGTCCTGGGGAAAAATAATAAACTAATGGATAATATAATGTGTAATCACCCCTCTCATCTTTTATAAATACCACAGTCCCCACCCCTTCTACTCACACCATTAAACATATGATATATATAAAAATTATTCCAAATCCTCTTACCAGTTATCTATCAATTTCTATGAGCCCTTTTTCTCAATAGAATATAAAACTCATGTTTCTCAAGGAAGTTCGCAAGGAGGATAAATTCAAGCGGTTAAAACATAGTTCCTTTTACTTTAATTTCTTTATGTCTTCATTTATTTTATTATTCTATCATCATGTACCCTTGTTCAATAGGCCATGTAAATATAGTACCTAAAATATTATATAATGGTATTATGTTAATCTAATAATCCTTCATCATTTAATTACTCTCCCCTTATTTATATAAAAATAAAAACATCTTCCTTGATGTTTGAATATAACATATTAAAGGATGATGAGTATTCAATTTATTTTACATTATTCAAGTCTGGTCCCAAAAAAAAATTAATAACTAAACAAGATTATAATATATATATATATATATATTACATTTCATTTAATGTTCAGGGACAATTATATATACATGATATTAATTAATAAAACCAATCTTGTCTGTGATGATTGAGAAACCACCAAATTAATAAAAACGATTATCACTAAAGTATTTTTTTAATGATTCATACATACCCCAAAAAACCAAATGAATTATATAACAATTTAATCATATGTATGTTCATTAATAAAATATTAATTCAATTATAGAAATCCATTTCCAATTTACATGATTTTCCATACATTTAAAAAAGTGAACCAATCATGGAAACCATATAAATGAATTCCATCGAATGATGAAATTGTACTTTATTACTCATAAAAAATCCATAAATGAACCGAATAAATTAATAATAAAATAAATAATTGTATAGAAGTTAATGAATTAATTAATTAATTAATTCAATTTGAGAACATTGTCCATCATAAGGTATGGCAATCTCACCAAACTTCCACTTTTTTCTTTGGGATACACATTCTCCATCTTTATGAAAATGTAACTATATTTATTATTATATAATTCTTATAATATATATATATATATTCAAAAATAATTTATCAACGTTTTTACATCATTTTTTATGGGGGATATAGATGTTTTAAAAATAGTTCCCTACATAATTTTTCCCAATTGGCAATCCCTGTTTAAGGGATCTTCATTATTTATTACCCATTTTAATGTACAATATATAATCTATTTTAATACACCATTAGATTTATGAAAAAATTCTTTGTTATCATTAAAATATATCATTTTTCATTCTTGTTTTTATATGTATAATTATTCCTTGTCTGTTTCAATGAATCTTTAATATTTTCTTTAAACCATAATAAAGAAACTTATTCATAATGTTTTGTTTAAAGTCTTTTAAATGTTTTCATATAAATTTGAAGTAACATATAGTGAAATATTCTTATTTTACCATATGAATGTACATGTATAATTTAAATCCATTAATTCATGGATACCATTTCAATACGCCCATTTATAATGATTTATAACATGCTTATGATACCCATTTAATTCCTTGTGTAACCCTTATATTTATTTCTCTTGTGGTACACATATTCATGAAAATATTATGATGGGTGAACGTAGATAGTACAATAATTCATTAGTTATTTTTTGGTCTCATGGAATTTCATGTGGAATTATATTGGTTTTTCACCTTCACTCATGCTCAATGGGAAACCATCATGGTGGTTAGCCTCGACTCATGCTCTATGCATAACTATCTTGGTGGTTAGCCTTGACTAGTGCTACTCCTTGTTAAATAAGCCCAAAATCATAACTATTTAATGTTGTATGTTGTTGTAACATCTCTATGATTCCATGATTACCTGATCATATATTCTATAATTTATTCTTCCATATGTTTATTCATTTTCCATGCCTTTTTATGTCATCTTGTTATTCATTTTAACCCATATCATGTGATTTGTTCCTATGTTTATTACCTTACTTAGTTGTTTAGATCGTCTCTTTGTTCATATATTCCCCTTGATATCATATCCATATCTAACATATAAGAAAATGTTTATTGATATTTAGGAGTATTAGATAAAAAAAGTTTCATTTTGGTGCCATGTAGTTAAAATGCCTATCTAATATCCTAGAGACTTTATACTTTTTGATCCTTGGTTTGTTTTTGGTGTTTACTTATGCTTAAAATAATGTAATAATATGTGTAAAATGATTCATTCTCTATAGTGTGTATCATAGTATGTTCTATTTATTTATTTCATAGTTGGACAAGACAACATTACTATGAACTATAGGGATAATTATATAACTGTGGATAACCCATTTTGAATCCTAGGGTATCACAAGATATGATATACTTTTCATTTATATGTTTGTGATTCTATTTTCAATTTATTCTTGTAATATTATTATTCATAAATTATATAATCCCACTAATTGTACCTAATCTTTTCAAGTTAATAGATACAAATAGAAGAAATCATGCCTATAATAAATGTGATAATAATTTTGATGATTTACCTAATATGATGGGACTAGGTGATCAAAACATTATGATAGTATGTACTCAAATGGACCTATTTATGAATAATAACATTAATCATGAGTAAGTCCCTCCATATACTAAGGAAGAGGAAGTTACGTTGAATCCTTCAAGAGAAAAATTGCTACCATGTTTAGTGGATCGTCTGATCCCATCATGATGGAACACTATATTTTATCCCCTAAGATGATATTCTCAATCCTCCAGTTCTGAAAAGAAGAGAAATTTTTTCAAGAGGACAATCACTATGATAGGGAAGATGATTAGTGGTGGAAACTAATTAAGAACATGAAGTCCAAAGTGGAAATTTATTCCATGGTCTAAGAATATTTCATGAAAATATTTTTCAATAAATATTTTTTCCACAATATTCATCTAAAATAAAAATATAGTTAATAATATTGAATAAAATTAAAGGAGATTATATCTGGCCATTTGAGGAAAACAATAAAAGGCATTCATAGTACGCCTCAGCATTTTTTGTGAAAACTGAATGAAAGGTGAATCTCTTATTTATAGGACTAAATCCGAGTCTACAAAGAGAACTAGTGATTCAAGTATTTAAAAACAATGATGATGTTGTATGTTATTCCCTCAAGGTTGAAATTAAGATCATGGTCCCTTAGGTCTCCCATGTCCCCAGTGATAAATATAGGAAAACAGGGTCCAATATTTGAAGATAAATAGATAAATTCCATGATCTATTGAAAAACCAACATCCCACATGTCTAAATTGTTAGAAGAAACATCATGTGAACTATGAAAGGGAACCATGTGATTCTTCAAATTTGAAAGGGATGTGAATCTATCAATTAACTATAGAAGGGATATGAATAATCCAACAAATGTGGAAGAAAAAGTGAATGTTAAAA
Source organism: Viscum album (assembly GCA_963277665.1). Lineage (NCBI taxonomy): Eukaryota > Viridiplantae > Streptophyta > Magnoliopsida > Santalales > Viscaceae > Viscum > Viscum album. Next base: position 833,609,414 of record OY728156.1, read on the forward strand.
TCAATACGTAGCTTATAGTTCATTGACACAACAGTAAAGAACTTGGGAATTATTAGATTCAGTTCTCTTAGACATGGGTTGTTGTAGGTAATAAACAACAACCTCCCAGGTAAAATTGAAGGAAATATGCTATCACTATTGATTAGGTGGGTCCATATAATGATGTAGTGATCGGTTTGATGGTTATTCATTCAGGAATAGTAAAAATACTAGTTGATTCTAGTTATACACATTTATTCATGGAATTCAAATATACTATAACTATTTAATCACTACCTCAAAATATGTAGGTTTAATTATATATAAGAATAGAAAATGGGGAAATTATTGCATCGAAAGTATATAACTCATCCTCAGTTAATTTTTGTTGGTAGACCTCCCAAAAAATCTTGTCATTCCTCCTTTGGTGATGTTGATGATATTTTTGGTATGGATTTTTTATACAAATCCAACATCAACTTTCGAGAGATGGTGATCACTCTTCACCTCACAAATCATCCCTTAATTATATGAAATTGTATGGATGATGATAAATCTCCATCAGAGTAATCATATCAATTATATATATTATTTATTTTTTTAAAATCACATCGATATCAAATGTTTGAGAAAAAGCAGAGAATCATGCATGAAGTCATGCCCATGGTGAGGGACTACAGTGATGTGCTCCCCGTAGAATTGTCTAGCCTTCATCTGTATGGAGATGTTGAGTTCTCAATTGAACTTACTATTTGATCTATACCCATATCAAATACTAAATGTATAATGGAAGCCATTGATATGGAATAATAGAAGAGGAAGATATAAGAAAATATGGAAACAGGTTCTATACACCCGAGTGCTTCACTATGGGGCTCACCAGTCAACTTTTTCCAAAAGAAGTGTTGATTAGTGTTCCTCTTCAATGATTATCATGTTATTAATAAAATAATGATAATGTAAATTATTCCATACCAAAAACAGATGACTTTTTTGATAAACTATGTTGGTATATGTATTTCTATAAGGTGTACCTTCTATATGTTAATCACATATTAAAGATGAGGAAAGAATATATTCTAAATATAATCTTTGGAAAAGGGTAAGGACCCTACGAGTTCAATGTTATTCCCATTGGACTCACTAATTCTCAAGTGATATTAATGGAATTAATGAATAGGGTCCTTAAATATTACCTCACCAAATTTTTGGAACTCTTTATAGATGATATTCTAATTTACTCTTTGATAAATGAGGAACATGGAAAGTATTTAAATATTGTGCTAAAGTCATTGGTAAGGAATAAAATCTATAAAAAGTATAGTAAACGTGAGCTATATAAGGAGGATGTATCATTATTGGGGCATGTTATCACCAGAAAAAGAATATCTATAGACCCTTCCAGGACTAAGGAAATCAAATATTGTCCTAGACCAACATCTATAATTGAGATGGGTAGTTTCCTTGGTCTATCCAGGCACTAACTACAATTTGGGAGGAACATCTAGTGATTTCAACCTCACTAACCAAGTTTACTCAAAAGGGGGTGATGTGTGTTAGAATGAAAGAATGTGAGGATTTATTTAAAGAGCTCAAAAATGGGTTTATCACTACACTGGTAATCACACTTCCAATATTCGGTGAACAATTGTTGATCTACAATGATTCTTCAAATAATGTTTTATACTATGTACTAATGAAAAATGACAAATAGATATCTTATTCCACAAGGAAGATGAAAAATCATGAGTAAAACTATCCTACACATGATCTGGAGTTACCATCTATGATCATTGCATTCTAAATATAGAGGAATTATCTCAATGGGGAGAAGTTTGAGAAATATAACGATCATAAGAGCCTTAATTATATATTCCCATATTAGGAGCTTAATATTCTTATTGAAGATGGTTAAATATCATAAATGATTACAATGTATCAATCCACTTCCATCCCAATAAAGTAGATAAGGTGGTGGATTCACTAAGTAGAAATGATATAGAATCATTATTAGTGATGACAATTGAAAAGGATCCAATCTTCATAGACTCATAAATTATGGAAATGGGAATTGTAATGAAATGAACATCATAAAAACATTATAAAATGATTTATCAACCATCCCTTATGTAAAAAATATAATATTCTCAAATGAATGATGTGGAAATTTAGAAAATGATGGAAGCTATCAGGAATGTGAAATCCTCTGAGTTCAATATTGATCGTGATGTATTCATATGATTTGTGTCACAACTATGTGATCAATTGCATTAATAAATATAGAAATTGATTCTAAAAGAGACACATAGCCCATCACTATCTATTAACCTAGGGACCACCATGATGTATCGAGATCTCTGACAAAACTATTGGTAGGATAATAGTTTGAAGGAGGTCTCTCAATATAAATGAATGTGCCTGGTATGTCAACAAGTAAAAGATGAAAGGAAAAATATTAATGTTATTACACAACCATTACCCATTCGAACATGTAAATAGGAAAACATCACCATGGAATTTGTCACTAGACTACCAAATACATCTAAAGGAAAACATTTTATTTGTATTTTTGTGTATCATATTAGAAAAATAGCTTACTTTATCACAATTAGATATAATTTTTCACTAGATAAGTATGCATGAATATACAATGGATAGGTGGGAATGCTAAAATGAGTAACAATATCTGTTGTATCAGATCAATATCTAAGATACACTACCATGTTCTAAAAAAGTATCCAACATGATATGAACATTTAGTTGATATTCAGTATGGAATAACACCCTTAAACTAATTTACAATCCAAATGAAATACTCAAACACCGGATGACATGATGAAAACATTTTTTCGAACATCAATGGAGGAAGGTACAAACACGTACCTCTTATCATGTTGTCTAACAACATCAATTTCCACTCAAGTGTCTAAATGTATCCATATGAATTCCTCAACAAGAAAATATGGAAAACATCATCTTGTAGGGATTAAGTCACAAATCATAAACTCTTAAGACCTGAAATGGTTGATGAAATTCTGCGAAAGGTGAAAAACATTTAGAATCACATTGAGGAAGACGATAGTCGACCAAAGATCTCTGCATACAATCATCAAGGGGACTTAGATTTTTATGTTGGAGACATGGTATTCCTCTACATATCTCTATATAAGACATTTCGTATATTTGGGAAGAAAACAATGTTGATTCTTAGGTATATTAACCCCTTCAAGATTATAGATCATGTTAGAGATGTGGAAAATCGACTAGCACTTCCACCTATAATGTTTGAGGTACATGATTTATTCCACATATCCCTCACGAGGAAGTACATACCAAATCCCTCAATGTACTATATTTAGGGGTGGTTCAGCTAGAAAATGAAATCTTATATGAAGAGAAGGCAGTGATGATCTTTGACCGTAGAGATAATGTTCTATGAAAAATGTATACTCACTTGGTCATAATACTGTGGTTGAACTATAAATACAGAATGGTATCATGGGAACTAGTGAAAGTGATGATGGATAAATACTCGTACTATGGAAGAAAGGAATATTGATTCCTTGGTAAATCAACCCCTTTATGATTATAGATCATGTTAGAGATGTGGAAAATCAACTAAAACATCTACCTACCATGTCTTAGATACATGATTTATTCCACATATCCCTCATGAGTAAGTTCAAACTATATCCTTCAATGTACTAAATTTAGGGGTGGTTCAATAAGAAAATGAAATCTTATATGAGGAGAAGGAAATAAAGATCTTTGAACGTAGAGATAATGTTCTATGAAAAATGTATACTCACCTGGTCAGAGTGCTATGGTAGAACTAGAAGTAAAAAATAGGTATCATGGGAACTGGTGAAAGCGAAGATGGATAAATACTTTTAACTATTTTGACCATTGTATCTAGAAAGTTATTTTGAGGGATCATTTTCAAAAGGGGTAAAAAATATAACAACCCACAATTCTATCAATGTAATTTCCCTTCATAAAATTATGTCATGTAGTCAAAATCACCTAAAACCACCTAGATAACACAATAAAACATTATAAGTTATTATTTATTTAAATAAGTGGAATTTTTATAAATTAAGATACCTATAGTGATGGAATAATTACTTGACCATTGGAATAGTAATATAACCCTTAAGAATAGTAATTGTACCAAAAGAATAATAAAATCACCAATTAATGTATATATATAATATCATTCATAAAAACTAATATATGATATAATTATGTAATAATATAAGTAAAAATGTTTTAAAAATATTAAACAAAGTATTGATATTTTCATCAAACATAATTTCTTTTATTTTCATTTTTTTCATTATTAAAATTAGTTAAAAGAGAATTTATTTTGCTGATTTTTGTTGATGAATTATTGTTTTGTTTTCTTTTTAATATAAGATGATTTTAGGATTCCTTAATTAATTTCTCAATGTATTTAGTTTTTTATAAATTTAAAATTGCGATTTTTAAAATAAATTATATGTTTATTTAAAAATTAATGTTGTCATATTTAGAAAATTATTTTTATAAAATATAATCCATTTTTGAACGATACAAGTTAAATAATTATTTTGATAATTTATTTTATATTTTTTGAGAGAAGTGTAATTTTTTGGGAATTGTTTAATATATTATTTTATGGTACAACGTTAATTAATGAATTTTTTAATAAGGATTGGGTTATGTATGATAGAAGTGGAAATTGTTTCAAACTCACATGCATTACTTTCTATATATAGTCATAATAGTCAACAATATTTATAGTATTTATAAATTATTTATAAATTAATGAATGAAATACTCGGAAAACTACTCCATCCTTGCCTATTAAACCACCATCACCACCCCTTATCATCACACTTTTAAAGATTTGAATTATCTATAAATTATTACTATTGAACATACAAATTTTCTCCCAAACATCTAGTATCCCATGGCTTCAATAAAATAAAAATATCAAGTGTAACAAAAAGGTTCTCAAGGAATAAAAAATCAAGATGTAAATACAACATTCCTTTTATTTCAAATTCTTTCCATCTTCTTTTATTTTATTATTCTCTCTACCCCTTCCCATATTCATATGGAATGATAACTCCATTATCTAAAATATTCCATAAATTAATTATTTTAATGGAATAATCACTCATAATTTATTTACCCCTTGTTATTATAAAAATTAAATCATCATTCATGATGTGTTAATTTATCTTATTCAAGGAACACATGTATTCAATTTCTTATACTGAATTTATGGATGGTCATAAAACCATTTTACTGGTTAAACCAGATTATAAAATATGTATTAAATTCTTTTAAATTTTCTAGAACCATTATATATTCACGAAATTAATTAATATAATAGAACATGTTGGTGATGATCGAGAAACTGCCAAATTAATTCCAACGCCTATCACTAATGTCTTATCTATTGATTAATTTATGCCCCCCAAATAACCAAATGAATTATATAACTATTTAATATAATTTATTTTCATTAATAAAATATAACTTCAGTTCTATACAACCATTACCGGTTTACATGGTTTTCCATACATGTATACAAGTGAACCAGTCATGAAAACCAAGGAAACAAACACTCTGGATTGATGAAATCGTATCATATAAATCAAAAAAATGTCATAAATGAAATGAATATATTTAAAATAATTAAATACATGTATAATATTTTGTGAATTAATTATCTTATGGATTTAATCTGTTTATCAATAAGATAAGGATCAAGTTTAGAACACTTTAAGACATAAGGTTAGGTATTCCCATTGAACCTCCATTTTTTCCATGAGGTTGTGCTTCATATTTGTTTACCCCAATGTAAAGCTTATGTAATTTAATATATTTCTTAAAAATTATTTATATATGGTACATAATCATATATATAGATCATTACTTCCTTATTTTATTGGGATGTACGTGTTTTTAAAAATATCTCCATTCACAATTCTTCAAGATAGGAAATACCGATTAAAGGAACTTCACAATTTCTTTCACTTTTTCATGTTAGAAAAATATTATTTTTAAGCCAAAGATATTTTTCTAAAATCACATATTTTATAATGAGAGACTATATTCTACTTAATTAATATTTTTTTACAAATATTTATTCCTTTTCTATTTTAAAAAATATATTTAATATTTTCTTTAAACAATTGTAAAACAGTTTATTTATAAAGTTTCAAAAACACATTGTTTAAATGGTGTCACTGTATTTTGACATCACTTATCATGATATATACCTATTTTAACATATTAATGTCCATGTGTAATTTAATTATATTATTTCATGGGAGATTTTATGATACTCAAATTTATTATTCATTATAACAATATTATGATACCCATTTCATTTCAAGGGCCACCCTTATGTTTATTTTTCATGTGGAACAAAAATTCATAGAAAATTTATGAAGGGTGATATCAAATAACTCTCCATGTATTGGTTATATTTTAGCCATATTTTATGTCAGTTTTAATGGTCTTGGTTGTTAGCCTTGACTCATTCTCCTTGTGCGATGGTCTTGGTGGTTATCATTTTCCAATTATCAATGTGCAACGGTCTTAGTGTTTAAGCATGACTTGTGGTCCTCCAGGTGCAATGAGACTTGAATCATTATTAAATCCTATTGTATATTGTTTCCACCTTTAAATGATTCCATTATTACATGATTTAATTTTCTATATGTAATTATTCTTTAATATTATCCATGTTTGATGATTTTGTGTGTCATCATGTTATGCCTTTTATCCTATGTGGTATGCTTTATTCTTTTGTTTATTCACATAATGGGGTTTTAGATCATCTATTTATTCATGTATTCCTCTTCTAATCCATTTCAGATGTATGGTTATAATGGAATTTAGGATCATTTCATGAATATTAAATAAAAAAAGTTTTATTATAGTATCATGTTTTTTAATTATGTATGTAATCTTATAAAGACACAAGACATTATAATTCTTGGATATTATTTCTGGTTTAATTATTCTTAAAATCATAGAAAAATATTTCTAAAAGGGTATGGTTTTTATAATAATCTTATAAATTTCCATATCAATTTATTTTATTTTATTAATATAGGATGTGATAACTACTTTCATAAATAAAAATTTACATTAAAGAATATTTCTTAACATATTTATTGTTGTAATAAAATGGAGAGTTAATATCCAATAAACCAAATGGAAATATATTAATTAATGTCAAGAATGTTCATAAGAATAAAATTTTAATATTAAATTTTTTTATATATTAAAATATATTGTAAGCTACAAGAGGGTTTAATGGTTATAAAAACATGAATTAAATTTTTGTCTTCATTTCAATTATTAAATAAGAAATCATCTTAATGATTTGATAAAACAAAATAATTATAATACAATAATTTAGAAGTGTAAAATATGTATTCATATAATATATAATTTTTTCATTGAATTTATCATAATCCCAAAAAATACACTTCTAATATAAAAATTTATAATAAAAATTTAAGGGATAAATATATTATAAAAAAGTATTGATTCGTAAATAAAATACAATATTATAATTTTTTATGGATCATACATTTACCTAAATCATAAGAAGTCTTGTAAACCAAAATCAACATATCAATTAATTTGTCCCATTGAATGGTCTTTTACCCAACAAAGATGAGTCTCATGACTAAACATGTCATATGTTTTTTGTATTCATTAATAGATAGTAACATCAATTTTTTCTTCTTTTGAAAGTTCCTCAAAGTGTCCAATCATTTTTAGAACATATTCTATTATATGGATGTTCACAATCTTGAAGGATTATAAACATTGTGAATACATGAAAAATTCAAAATCTATTATAATAAAGGCCACTAAATTGAGCTATGCGAATAAATTAAAAAATATAATTGAATGAAATGTTGTACAAAAATAAAAAGGTATTATATATACAATGTCATTGTGAGATAAAATGGGTATTTTCTTGTTATCCTAATATATAAATATGTAAAACACATTTTAGTAAATCCTTCAATTGTCAGGTTCCTCAATATAAAAGATCACCTATAACCACATCGAAAACTACTTTACCTTGATCGAATCAAGAATAACATCAGATCATTAAATGATGTATGTTATGAACTAAAAAAATTCACAAAAAACATGTGGATGTAAGTTGGATATAAATGTTAATCAATAAGATCTTCATTATAAAATCCTATGAAATTATAATTACTGGATTAAAAATTTATAAAACTAATATATATACAGTTAAAATTTATTGGATAGTAGCAATTAATAACATTAGTGTTATGTGATTTTATATAAAAATAATATTGAGAGGCTATAATATAATAGTTCATGTAATTTTTTAAAACCCTTGGTATTTATGAAATATTTTTTTGACTGAAATATTTTTCATCGAATGCTTGAGTCATAAGAAAAATATAGCATTAACAAACCATAATATACTATTATTATTAATATTTCATCATGAATACTATTATAATGTGATTAAATATAGAAACAAAAATATGAATAAGAAAATTTTAAAGAAAATATTTTTAAGGGTTTTAAATAAAGAAATAATATTTTTTTGATACAATATTTTCGTTTGAGGTGTTGATCAGTTATGCTTCTGTTATAAAATATCTTTATTATTCTTAAATAGTTTCCTAATATGTTAGGAGTTATTTTAGGACATTCTAGGGCTTGTTTATATATCAAAGATAAAAAAATTTCAAGAAAAAGTATGGGTGTATATCTCATTTAGATTATTCACTTGAGGCAGTGTAGATTAAAACAATGGGTGGAAAGCTATAGTAAACTATAGAGGGTTTCATATGATACACATGTTTTTATTAATCTATGAACCTATAATGAATGGGTAGTTCCATATTGGTTTTTCTTTCTTATGGTTAGCATAGAAAATGGAAAACCCATGAGGCCAAAGCATGGGCCCATTAATATTTGGGGAAATTACAATTTTTTTCTACATTTATTAAATTCATATCCCACCTTCATTCATCTCCAAATCATATGGCACCAAAAACCTCTTGGTAATATCCTTTTCCTCCATGATGGGATTTGGGATACCTGTTTCATCTGACATCTATCACATTCACCATATTCATGTTAACATTCCATCCCTATGATCTTCAATCTTCTTTTTACACTTTGTTGTTTATATCAACATATGGAATGAAACATTGTGAGATCTATTGTGGAATATTTTAGTAGTACTATTCTATATAATTTAGTTATTCCTATAGAGATAGAATCTTAAAAATATATTAGATATGGATTTATCTCTCAAACTACAGTAGGTAGTCTGGATCATTTTCCCAAAAGTCAAGATATTTATATTCAGCAAAATTGTTATCAGTTCTAATCTATTTGTGAAATAACTACTAAATGTAAAATTCATTTAATGAAATGATATCACATTTTATATGGTAGTACTGGTGAACCAATACACTGCGGAAGGATTTCTACCTTGGTAAGATCCATTCCTTCTAGGTAACATTCATAATGGCCTATGAGACTTAGAATTTTTTATGAATTCAGTCCACTATATAAAGGGTGTTTATTTGATTCTTATGAATGAATTTTAATTTTTATTAATTCAATGGTAAATAGTTTTCCATGTGAATAGTCTATATATCATTATTTTTTACAGTTTTATTTATCTTTTTGAATTAATTATCCAATGTTTATTAACTTAGTTGTTAGGTGATTGAAGTAGAACACTTGCCATGTCCATCCAACATGACATGTTGAGGTCAATATGAAGGTTATAATTTGGAAATCATTTGATGGGATCATTGAGTATAATAACATGGATTTTTATAAATTAATTTTAATAATATAGTAGGTATACATGTGTTATTATATAAAATACATTGGATGAGACCACCAATTAAATTTCATTACAATATGACAAGAGTGATAGTTCGTTACCTATGTGGAATACCATGGAAAATTAATAGAGGGGAATTCTTTTATATTTTTCCATGTGTTAAAATTGGTTTACCTACATGGAATTCCAATTATGTACTCAGAGGAAAATTCCATTATTCGATGCCATAGGAAATACATGTGATCCCAAGTGGTAATCCATGAATGGTATCACATGGTGATGGGTTCAAAGAACACTGTGAGCGATACCTATAATCCCATTTTATGGAATGCATATGGAGAGTTCAAAATTCCAATTAATTTTATTAGTTGGAGGGTATACCATGTAAAATATCACACTTTTATTCTTTCAAATTGTTAAATTCTTGACTATATAGTTATATTTCATTCATATGTTTATATTCAAATATAATTATGGAACCACTCGTTTTTATAAATATACTCATTATAATGATACCTCAGGTCTTGGATAATATTACACACATATATATATATATATATGCATATATATTTATTAAAATAGTTTCTATATATGTACGTAAATAAATATATTTTTATATATAAATACATAGTGATATCCTTTGAGAGATATTTTAGCATAGCCGAAAGCCCTTATTATCAGTCGGGTGTTTCTTGAAGAACATGTACAAATGTGAATAAATACATTTTCTATTATAAATGTATTACTAACTTCAAACATATAATATTATTTAAATATAAAATACATTTCCAGAAACCGTTAATGTAACACCCGATATTTTTATGAGTAATATTTTGTTCAAAAGAATCTTTCACTACACACTTTCTTGGCTTACTTTACACGCAATCGCGACCTTCCTCGATAGCTTGCGTTGTACGCAATACCGAGTTTCACTAAACAACGATATGCTATTAAAATTTTATTAAAACTAGCAATTATGAATAGTAATAACCACTTTTTGAAATTTTATAAATTTTATTTTTCAAAATGGACTTCATTTTTGGATTCGGAATACCGAAATTAGCCTAGGGTTAAATTTTTGTATTTTTCTGAAAACTTTCAATTTTTGATGAATAGTGAAACCACTAAGTGGTAGGTTAAAAACTGAATTTTGCATAAAACATAATTTTACCGCTTCTGTGAATAGAATTTCGAAAATCCAACAGACACGGTTGATATCAGTAAGTAAAATGTGGTTCAATGAGATAAAAATAATTTTTTGGTGAATAGTAACTTTTTACTTTTTTTACTGCGGTTAATAGTAAATAGGGTAACTAAGGGTAAATATGATATTACTATTACCCTAAAACATGTACTAATTCTATTGGATAAGTGTAATTCGACCAAAAACAACCTTATGAATAAAATATTACCATTTAGGCCCACTTGAGTTAGATTAGGACATTTATTATTAATTTATTTAAAGAAGGGTTAAAATAGTTAAAATCAATGTTTAATAAGTAAATCATTTTTAATATGGGTTTATACATAAGATAAATTCGACAATAAATATTCATTATAAAGCTATAAAGATTTCCTACATAATGGTATTTTATTTATAATTTTTAGACATTAAATAATTTAATTTAATTATGACACAACGATGATGCAGTAATTATCTTATTTATGAAATATTGACATAATTGATGTTATAAACACCAAAATAAATGTAATTTGAGACTTTTTATGAATTACACTAATTTTCTAGGTTACTATGATATATTATTGTTGATTTAATATACTTGGTTCGAACGTATAATTCTGTTATGACTTTCACAAAAATCATATATCAAACAGTGTCAAAATTGACACAAAATAGTTTTTAAATAAAATATTATATTATTAATTGTTATTTTATTCCTAAAAATATAAGTTTCGGCAAAATGACTTATATAAGGATATATATTAATAATAAACAATTTTGGGTTCGTTTGGCATGTTATAGTAAGTGTATTAACCATATAGTGAAAGAAAACAAAAAGACATGGTAAAAGTTAAGTTATTTAACATAGAGTTAAATCTAATTGATAAGGTTAAAATAATATCCTCAACTTGTCTAAATCCTATTGGTTGATAGGATTTAGACCCATCCCCACTTTAGCTTCGAACTAAGACCCTTTTGAACCATTATAAACCCATTTTGACTTTAATATAAAATAATATATTGAGATATTCCTAAGGTGCCCCTCTTCTCCCTTATAAAAGGGAACCTCCTCCCCCTCCTCCTCACACCAATTTGAGCACTCAAGCTCGGCCAAACCCTGCCATTTTCTCCTCTCTACTTCCCTAGTATCATCCTAGAGGTCCTGGTCTTCTTCAAAGACCATCCTTAGTTCTTTATGTGGAGTTTAAGAAAAGGCGCGTCAAAAAGAGGTAATATCCATTACCGATCTTTTTCAATTTCTTTCTTCTTCAACTTCTTCTTCTTTAGTTGTTTAATGATAAAGTAATAACATCAGTAATTCTTATATACTTATATGTTATTATAAATATGACACAACTCTAATTAACCTTCTATCCATCCTACGGAAAAAGGAAATCACCGCGCGTGCGTACGTACGGAATACCGTCTCCACGCCGTGGTGTAATGTATTTTCCACCATCACCTTACAAGGATGGGTATAATGGTGTAATGAGTAACTATTTATGATTATTATAATGTAATATTGATACTGAAATAATATATATATACTCAAATACAATTCCACGATCATAGGAATGATATCATCACTCGTGCGTACGTACGGAATACCGTCTCCACGATGTGATGCGACACGTTCTACATGATCATCATTACATAGTAATTATATAAATCAATTGAATGAATAAATATGATATATGTTACACTAATACCATTCTGGATATAAGGTATATATAACCTTAAAAGAATAATAAGAATTTATTCTGCAAAACACGCATAAGAACAAAAGGCAATAAAGACCCGAGTAATAAGTAACAATGAAATATTACTAACAAGAAGCTAAGAATATGACCATATATGATATCATATCAATATTTATGATTCTGGAATAAGTCAATAACATTATTTAAATCATTATACAGGATCTTCGGACACGTACAAAGCAAATCGGACCTAAGGTAAGGGAAATATCACAATCTCTTTTTTATCCGAGATTGTTTATACGTTGGTATTTACTGGGTTGTATTTTATCATCCACATCCATGTTTCATCAATATGTAATATTAATTCAATCCACCTAAAATTGTTTAAATCCATTTTTACCCTTCGGTGAGTTTTTAGTAATATGTATGAAAGGAATCTTTTGTCGTTTTTCGTACGATGTACTTTTTGACTTTTCTGACAAAAGTACGAAGAATGTTTTTTTTAAACTTATACGACATGAATGGATTTTTAAAACATTATTTCCAAGAAACGTCCTTTAAAATTTTTCAAGTTTATTTTTAATCAAATTCTTTTATTTTAAATTCGTATGACATGTTATGAAAGGAAAAAAAATTTGAAGTAGAAAGGATATTTTCCTCAAGAATGGAGTTCAAGTATTTTATCAAAATTATTTTCCATATAAGATAATAAAAGGGTTCTGTTTTTATCCCTATTATTACATTGGTTTGATTATGTTGTGATGGAAATATTTTTATGAATTCATTTGTCTTATATGAATTGTTTTATGATGTCATGTTGTTTAAGAATCCCATTTTTATTACATGGGATACGCTATGATGTATGGTTTATGATTATGTGGAACACATAAGAAATGTTTCATTATAAGATGGGTGGGACCTATATCTCCCTCCAATGCATTGGGTAAAGATTTTATATCTCATGATATAGACATGGCTGGAATGGTAGGTTATACCGGATCAGTGAAACAGGACTGAAACGAGAGTGACTCGGTTCAGAAAGGGACTTTGTCGACTAAGATAGTCTTGGCAATTAGTCTTGACTAACAAGAAATGATTCTCGATGATTATGTGTGCATGCCACAAAGTTTTCAAGTTTTATGTCATGATTATGGGGATCTCATTTTCACTTCTATGATTTATTCCATGTTAAGATATTATGATCACTTTTGCAGGTTATGATTTTCAAAAAGATATGATATGATTTTTATTTCCTTTGTTTACCCTTACTGAGCATTTGAGCTCACCCTTTTATGTTTTCTTTTCCCCAGGATATAAAGAAAGGTTTTAGGTAAAAAAAAGGGAAGATATTTATGGGAGATATTGAAGATCTTTCACCACGATTAGAATATTACGTTCCGAGTTTCCAAAGACACTAAACTATTACGATCCTTGTGTGTGTGTTTTTGTTATGTAGTAAGTATTCCGCAAAAGTAATGTAATGTCCATGTACGTCAAGATTCGGGTCTCTACAGTTGGTATGAGAGGAAAGGTATAGTCAACCTTTGGAAACTAGGATGTGAAAGCCTTAGTAAGAACCCTATGGATAAGTCTAAGCATAGAACAAAATCTTAGTGTTTTAGAAATGTCCATGAATACCCTAGGATAAGACCTTAAGTGTGAAATTTTATCCTTGATTATGTGGTTTTCCTATTATAATTAGTGTTGCTCACACTATTCTTATTGGTTTTAGTCAATGGCTGGAACCCGAAGGAACCGTGTTAATGCGGAATGCGATGGGCAATGCAATGATTGTCCCCCTGAGCAACCAAATGATATGGGAGCAGGAATGAAAAATCTTAAAGTCATGCTCACACATCTTTCTCAAGCTATGAATCATGCATGACTTCTAAACGAGCAAAGGAAGGAGCAACATTCTGTTGAATCCTTCATGAAGCAGCGTCCACCTTCTTTCAGTGGGTCTACTGATCCATTAGTTGCTGAACAATGGATTAGTACTACTGAAAAGATATTTTCAGTTCTTCAATGTTCTGAACATGATAAAGACATCCTAGAAGTGTATTGTTTGGAAGGAGATGCTGATCAATGGTGGAATCTTATTAAGAATACGAGGAAAAGGGATGAAATTGAGTCTATGGAATGGGACGAGTTCAAGAACTTATTTTTTAATAAGTACTTCCCTCGTATTCTCCGAACAAAGATAGAGAAAGAGTTTCTTGAACTGAAGCAAAGGGATGATGAATGTGTTGGTACCTATGTAGAAAATTTTACAAGACATGCAAGGTACGCTTCTGGTATTATTATCCAACCTGAGAGTAAGATCGATCGATTCTTTAGTGGCTTAAAACCAAGTCTTCGAAGGGCGTTAGCCATAAGGGACTTCAATAGCTATGAGGAAATCGTTCGATGTGCTCTCAAAGTCGAGATGGAGATTGGAGTAACCCATCAGTCACATGGGTTTGATAAGAAGAGGAAGATGGAATTCAAAGGAAAATCTAAAGAGAACACTGAAAAGAGGATGAGCTTTCCCTTATTCTCAAAGTGTGGAAAGAAACATGGAGGGATTTGTCTTAAAGGGACAAGTAAATGTTTCAAATGTGGAAAGGAAGGTCATTGGGCATTTGAATGCCGCGATAATGGGAAGAAGATGTATAATGATGCAAACAAAGGAAAGGATACACAGAATGAACCTACTACACTTCAATGTTTCAAGTGCAAGGAGATGGGGCATTATTCCAATCAATGCGCAAATCCAAGGGTTGATGATGATGGTCGACGTCAACAAAATCTTAAGGCTAAAGACCAAGGAAAGTGACATGCAATTTCTATCAGCGATGTGGTGTACGATAACGAAGTGGTGAAAGGAACACTTACCATCCACTCTAAAGTAGCAAATGTTTTATTTGATTCTGGATCCACCCAATCTTTTATTTCTAAAAAATTTTCTAAGGGTATCACCGTATTACCTCAACAATTAGATGTTGAGTTAGCTGTGACAACACCTAATGGCACAACAGTCGCATAAAAAGTTTATAATTCTTCTCTGATCGAAGTTTGTGGGAAAGTGATTCCTGAAAATCTTGTGATCCTTCCTTTAGTGGAATTTGATGTGATTCTTGGCATGGATTGGCTTTCTCTACATGGAGCTCATATCAATTGCCAAAGAAGGGAAGTCACATTTCATATTCCAGATCAATCTACGATCGTCTATCGATGCAAGGATGAATATAACCTTCCAGTGGAAATTCCTTCCATCTTATGGGTCTTGATTCCACTAAATGAAGGTTATTTATCTCAAATGGTTGGTTAGAAACTTAAGATTAAGAATATTCCCATCGTACGAGAGTTTGATGATGTCTTTCCGGAGGAATTACCGGGTCTTCCACTAAATCGTGAAGTTGAGTTTTCAATAGAACTCGTACAGGGTGCTTTGCCTATTTCAAAAACACCTTATAGAATGGCCCCAATTGAGTTGCAGGAATTGAAGAAGCAACTCCAAGAGAATCTTGATAAGGGATTCATACGCCCTAGTGCATCACCTTGGGGAGCACCTGTTCTATTTGTTAAGAAGAAAGATGGATCAATGAGACTCTGCATTGATTATCGATAACTTAACAAGATCACTATCAAGAAAAAATATCATCTCCCATGCATTGATGACTTATTTGACCAACTACGCGGAGCTCAATACTTTTCCAAGATTGATCTTCGTTTAGGGTATCATCAATTAAGGGTCAAACGGGAGGATATACCAAATACGGCTTTCCGTACAAGGTATGGACACTATGAATTTATAGTGATGCCATTTGGTCTTACTAATGCCCCTGCTATCTTCATGGATCTAATGAATAGAGTCTTTAGAGACTATCTTGATCAATTTGTGGTAGTCTTTATAGACGATATTCTTGTCTATTCAAAGAGCAAGGAAGAGAATGAAGATCACTTGAGAATAATATTTAAGCCCCTGAGAAAGGAGAAGCTTTATGACAAATTTACCAATTGTGAATTTTGGCTTCAAAAAGTTGCATTTTTGGGTCACATAATCTCAAAATATGGGATATCCGTGGATCCAGCAAAAACAGAGGTTATCGAAAGATGGTCAAGACCAACAACAGTAACTGAGATCCGAAGTTTTCTTGGTTTGGCTGGATATTATCGACGTTTTGTAAAAGATTTTTCACGATTATCTAATCCACTCACCAAGTTGACTCCGAAAGGAGTTAAGTTTGTTTGGACAGAGGAATGTGAAGAGAATTTCAAGGAGTTGAAAAGAAGGTTATCCAGTGAACCTGTTCTCACACTGCCTTATAGTGGAGAAAGTTTTGTTATCT
The DNA here is from genome assembly GCA_963277665.1 of Viscum album. NCBI lineage: Eukaryota > Viridiplantae > Streptophyta > Magnoliopsida > Santalales > Viscaceae > Viscum > Viscum album. Next base: position 833,626,475 of record OY728156.1, read on the forward strand.
ACAGTGATGCATCCAAGAAGGGATTTGGGTGTGTTCTTATGCAAAATGATATGGTGATAGCTTATGCCTCACGACAGTTGAAAATCCATGAGCAAAATTACCCAACACATGATTTGGAGTTGGCTGCTGTAATCTTTGCATTAAAGATTTGGAGGCATTACCTTTATGGTGAAAGGTGTGATATTTATACTGATCATAAAAGTTTAAAGTATATTTTCACACAAAAGGAGTTGAATATGCGTCAAAAAAGATGGTTGGAGATGATTAAGGATTACGACTACTCAATCCATTACCACCCTGGGAATGCAAACAAGGTGGAAGATGCATTAAGTCGACAAGACCATGCTAGTTTATCCATGATGAGGATCACAAAATATCCAATATTTATGGATTTAAAAAGGATGGATCTTGGAATTATAATAGAAGAGGAATAATATTATCTTTCTCAAATGAATGTTCAACCATCTATACATTTGATGATTAAAGAGGCACATAAAGAAGATGTCGAGTTACGAAAGAAGGTGAGAAATGTTCCTTAATTTAACCTTGATTGTGATGGGATAATAATGTTCAAGAATCGGGTTTGTGTTCCTCCCATCCCCGAATTAAAGAAGGAGCTGTTGGATGAGGCTCATAGTTCATCATTATCTATTCATCCTGGAAGCACGAAGATGTATAGGGACCTGAAAGAGTACATCTGGTGGGATGGCATGAAAAAAGATGTTGTTGAATATGTCTCTAGATGCTTGGTTTGTCAACAAGTTAAAGCTGAGAGACAGAAGTCTAAGAGGATGTTACAACCATTACCCATACCCGAATGGAAATGGGAAAACATCACTATGGACTTTGTCACAGGACTTCCTAAAACATCCAAAGGCAATAATGCTATTTGGGTCATAGTTGATCGTCTTACAAAGTCTGCACACTTCATTACTATTAGAGAGGATTTATCCCTAGAACAGCTTGCCAGGATATATGTAAAGGAAGTAGTAAGATTGCATCGAGTACCACTTTCTATTATATCTGATCGGGATCCGAGATTTACCTCGAAGTTCTGGCGAAGTCTTCAGCATACTCTGGATACAGAGTTGAGTTTCAGCACTGCTTATCATCCCCAGAAAGACGGTCAGTTTGAGAGAACAATTCAAACCCTAGAAGATATGTTGAGAGCTTTCTCTATGGATTTCAAAGGAGGTTGGGATCAACACCTACCTTTGGTGGAATTTTCTTATAATAATAGCTTTCACTCCAGTATTCAGATGTCTCCTTATGAATCTCTCTATGGAATGAAATGCAGGACTCCAACTTGCTGGGATGAAGTTGGAGAAAGAAAGCTATTAGGACCTGATCTCGTTGATGAAATGGCAGAAAAGGTCAGATCTATTCAACAACACATAAGAGCAGCTCAGAGTCGACAGAAAAGTTATGCCGACAACAGAAGAAAAGACCTAGAGTTTGAAGTGGGTGATAAAGTGTTCTTATGCATATCTCCCTAGAAGAGGGTTATGAGATTTGGATAGAAGGGGAAGTTGAGCCCTAGATATATCGGTCCTTTCGAAATACTGGATCGTGTTGGAAAGGTAGCTTACCGATTGGCGCTTCCACAGAATCTCTCTCAAGTTCACGATGTGTTCCATATATCTCTCCTGAGAAAGTACATACCTGATCCTTCACATGTACTCAACTCAGAAGTTGTACTGCTGGAGTAAGATCTTTCTTATGAAGAACAGCCGATAGTGATTCTGGATCGTAGCGAAAAAGTCCTACGAAACAAGACCACTCGATTGGTGAAAGTTTTATGGAGGAACCACCAATTAGAAGAAGCTATATGGTAGCTTGAGGATGTAATGATGGAGAAGTATCCAAATCTGTTTGTTACAAAGTGACGAATTTCGAGGGAGAAATTCTTTTTAAGGGGGGTAGAATGTAACACCCGAGATTTTTATGAGTATTATTTTGTTCCAAGAATCTTTCACTACACACTTTCTTGGCTTACTTTAAACGCAATCGCGACCTTCCTCGATAGCTTGCGTCGTACGCAATACCGAGTTTCACTAAACAACGATATGCTATTAAAATATTATTAAAACTAGCCGTTATGAATAGTATTAACAACTTTTTGAAATTTTATAAATTTTATTTTTCAAAATGGACTTCATTTTTGGATTCGAAATACCGAAATTAGCCTAGGGTGAAATTTTGGTATTTTTCTGAAAAATTTCAATTTTTGATGAATAGTGAAACCACTAAGTGGAAGGTTAAAAACTGAATTTTGCATAAAACGTAATTTTACCACTTCTGTGAATGGAATTTCGAAAATCCGACAGACACGGTTGATATCAGTAAGTAAAATGTGGTCCAATGAGATAAAAATAATTTTTTGGTGAATAGTAACTTTTTACTTTTTTTACTACGGTTAATAGTAAATAGGGTAACTAAGGGTAAATATGATATTACTATTACCCTAACACATGTCCTAATTCTATTGGATAAGTGTAATTCGACCAAAAACAACCTTATGAATAAAATATGACCATTTAGGCCCACTTGAGTTAGATTAGGACATTTATTATTAATTTATTTAAAAAAGGGTTAAAATAGTTAAAATCAAAGTTTAATAAGTAAATAATTTTTAATATGGGATTATAAATAAGATAAATTCGACAATAAATATTCATTAGAAAGATAAAAATCTTTCCTACATAATGTTATTTTATTTATAATTTTTAGACATTAAATAATTTAATTTAATTATGACACAACGATGATGCAGTAATTATCTTATTTATGAAATATTGACATAATTGATGTTATAACACCAAAATAAATGTAATTTGAGACTTTTTATGAATTACACTAATTTTATAGGTTACTATGATATATTAGTGTTGATTTAATCAACTTGTTTTGAACATATAATTCTTTTATGACTTTCACAAAAATCATATATCAAATAGTGTCAAAATTGACACAAAATAGTTTTTAAATCAAATGTTATATTATTAATTGTTATTTTGTTCCTAAAAATATAAGGTTCGTCCAAATGACTTATATAAGGATATATATATTAATAATAAACAATTTGGGGTTCGTTTGGCATGTTATAGTAAGTGTATTAACCATATAGTGAAAGAAAACAAAAAGACATGGTAAAAGTCAAGTTATTTAACTTAGAGTTAAATCTAATTGATAAGGTTAAAATAATACTCTAAACTTGTCTAAATCCTATTGGTTGATAGGATTTCAACCCATCCCCACTTTAGATTCGAAATAAGACCCTTTGGAACCATTATAAACCGATTTTGACTTTAATATAAAATAATATTTTGAGATATTCTTAAGGTGCCCCTCTCCTCCCTTATAAAAGGGCACCTCCTCCCCCTCCTCCTCACACCAATTTGAGCACTCAAGCTCGGCCAACCCCTGCCATTTTCTCCTCTCCACTTACCTAGTATCATACTAGAGGTCCTGGTCTTCTTCAAAGACCATCCTTAGTTCTTTAAGTGGAGTTTATGAAAAGGCGCGTCAAAAAGAGGTAATATCCATTACCGATCTTTTTCAATTTCTTTCTTCTTAAACTTCTTCTTCTTTAGTTGTTTCATGATAAGTAATAACATCAGTATTTCTTATATACTGATATGTTATTATAAATATGAAACAACTCTAATTAACCTTCTATCCATCCTACGGAAAAAGGAAATCACCGCGCGTGAGTACGTACGGAATACCGTCTCCACGCCGTGGTGTAATGTATTTTCCACCATCACCTTACAAGGATGGGTATAATGTTGTAATGAGTAACTATTTATGATTATTATAATGTAATATTGATACTGAAATAATATATATATACTCAAATACAATTCCACGATCATAGGAACGATATCATCACTCGTGCGTACGTACAGAATACTGTCTCCACGATGTGATGCGACTCGTTATACATGATCATCATTACATATTAATTATATAAATGAATTGAATGAATAAATATGATATATGTTACAATAATAACATTCTTGATATAAGGTATCTATAACCTTAAATGAAGAATAATAATTTATTCGGCAAAACAAGCATGAGAACAAAATGCAATAAAGACCCGAGTAACAAGTAACAATGAAATATTACTAAAAAGAAGCTCATAATATGACCATATATGATATCATATCAATATGTATGATTCTGAAATAAGTCAATAACATTATTTAAACCATTATACAGGAGCTTCGGACTTGTACAAAGCAAATCGGACCTATGGTAAGGGAAATATCACAATCTCATTTTTATCCGAGAATGTTTATACGTTGGTATTTACTGGGGTGTATTTTATCATCCACATCCATGTTTAATCAATATGTAATTTTATTTCCATCCACCTACAATTTTTTAAATCCATTTTTACCCTTCGGTGAGTTTTTAGTAATATGTATGAAAGGAATCTTTTGTCGTTTTTCATACAAGGTACTTTTTGACTTTTCGGACAAAAGTACGAAGAATTTTTTTTTAACTTATACGACATGAATGGATTTTTAAAACATTATTTCCAAGAAACTTACATTACAAGTTTTAAAGTTTATTTTTAATCAACTTATTTTATTTTAAAGTCTTATGACATGTTATGAAAGGAAAAATGTTTTTGAAGTAGAAAGGATATTTTCCTCAAGAATGGAGTTCAAGTATTTTATCAACATTATTTTCCATCTAAGATAATAAAAGGGTTCTGTTTTTATCCCTATTATTACATTGGTTTGATTATGTTGTGATGGAAATATTTTTATGAATTCCTTTATCTTATATGAATTGCTTTATGATGTCATGTTGTTTAAGAATCCCATTTTTATTACATGGGTTATGCTATGATGTATGGTTTATGATTATGTGGCACACATAAGAAAGGATTCATTATAAGATGGGTGGGACCTATATCTCCCTCCAATTAATTGGGTAAAGATTTTATATCTCATGAGATAGGCATGGCTGGAATGGTAGATTATACCGGTTCATTGAAACAGGACAGAAACGAGAGTGACTCGGTTCATAAAGGGACTTTGTCCACTAAGATAGTCTTGGCAATTAGTATTGACTAACAAGAAATGATTCTCGATGATTATGTGTGCATGCCACAGAGTTTTCAAGTTTTGTGTTATGATTATGGGGATATCATTTTCACTTCTATGATTTATTCCATGTTAAGATATTATGATCTCTTTTGAAGGTTATGATTTTCAAAAAGATATGATATGATTTTTATTTCCTTTGTTTACCCTTACTAAGCATTTGAGCTCACCATTTTATGTTTTCTTTCCCCCAGGATATAAAGAAAGGTTTTAGGTAAAAAAGGGAAGACCTTTATGGGAGATATTGAAGATCTTTCACCACGATTAGAAGATTACGTTCCGAGTTTCCAAAGACACTAAACTATTACGATCCTTGTGTGTGTGTGTTTTTTTATGTACTAAGTATTCCACAAAAGTAATGTAATGTCCATGTACGTCATGCTTCGGGTCTCTACAGTTAATGGAGTCCTCATATGTTTATCTTACACCCTATTTGGGTTGCTGATCGATACCCAAACAGACATCACTGATACAGGTCATGATAATGGGGAGCATCACAAAATGAATGCTTGAAATTATTTACATGGTTGGATTTTGGTAGAAGAGGATAATTATTAGTCTCATTCTACTATTGGATATATATTTTGGGATTTTTATCTTTTGTACAGTATTTTTTATGTGCCAACAACTTTACTTCCATGTAATCCAATTTTTTTCATATACACATTTCATAATTTTTTATATGAAATTGTTTCTAGTTCATCCTATTTATTATATATTCATAAATTATTCATTTTAGTTCAATTATTATATTTTTTCTACTAATTAATATTTTTGTATACCATTTCTCTAAACATTGATAATGTGGGTATAGTCTCTTAATATAACTACCATAGACACCGAATATTACTCTGCAACCCTTGGATTATGGGGAGATTCGCTTAATTCCATGTAGCCAACAATGATTAGCTTCATGTGATTTAAGTAGGACTCAAGAATTTAAATATTGATTATCAAAAATTCAATTTTTTGTAAATTGATTATATGTTTTGAAAATTCCATTTTATAAAAAAAATAGTTTAATTATTTGTTTTGAAAAAAAGTAATTTTTTCACATTTAGAAATTTTATTTGATAAAATAAACTATATTTTTATATCTAAATGAAAAAAATTATAAATGAATTATTTTTTGAAAATTTTCGATCAATGTAAATTTATATCGGAATTGTAAAAAAATAATAATTTTTATTAAAAACTACATTTTCATTAAAAGAATTTCTACGATCAATTGATTTAATGAAATAATTTGACCTAATATTTTAAATTTTATATTTATTAATATTATTTATGATCTATTATAATATTTAATATTAAAATTTTAAAATTTTTCTTTCAACACTTGTGAAATGATTCCCTTTGGAGAACCACTATTTCATCGCATATGTGGGTTTAATAAAAAATTAGAAAAAATTAAATACATGAATTGAATTTTTAAAATTTTATTGAAAACATTAAATAAAAATAATCAAAATTTTATAAAAATGATAAATCTATTTTTTATCTTAAATTATATTAAAAATAAAGATTTATTTTCCACAATTAAGGATAAACTAGGATTACTAAGGAGATAAAAAAAGATAGTGAAAAAGTCATCTAAAATCGTATCCAGCTAGCAATATATGTATATGTATAGACATTATCACAACTAAGGACTATGTATTATCCATTAATTATCCTTTTTTATTTTTAAAAAATCGGTATACGTTTTTATTTTCTATAATTTATACCATAATCTCTCCCCCACTCATAAAAGGGAAATCTATATCCTTTACTCTAAAACATATGAAACTAATTTTTTAGAAACTAATTTCCTAAAGAAGTTACAAAATTCAATACCTTCATCATAGTGGCCTTATTTTTATTATTAAACCCACTTTATATGTCTTGTTGTGTGACTATAACGTAGTTCTTAGAATAAGAGGTATAGTCCTAAACCATGTGTTTTCAATTTATTTATTCCTGTAACACCATAAAAACATTTTCATAAATTATGATATTAAAAAATAGTTATCTAGAATATACATATATTATTTTCATTTAATTTAATTACATACATCTATCTCTTCTTCTATAAAGTGGTAAATTAAATCATTGATCGTGTCTATGGCAATGTACTTCCTCATGAACCAATTTAAATAAATTTACATCATTTCCTCTTAGAGTTGGAGATAATGGTGGAATTAATTTTTTTATATTTTATTGATCATATTTTTATAGTTATTAATTTATAATATAACATCTACCTTCATACCTTAAAATCCATTTTTAAATGATAACATCGCTCGAGCGTACATATGGACTACCGCCTCCACATAAATATGTGATATTTTTTCATTTTATATTAAAATGGATTGAAATAAGGATAAATTAAATAATTTTATATGATATATATTATATAAAAATTTTAATATAAATTTTAAATAATATTTATATTCATTTTTTCTATCCATCAATGATATGGAAAAAAGCGTTCAAGCATAAGTTCGACCTATCATCTTCTTGAATGATGTAATTTATTTTACTATTTATACCATTAATGGATTAAAGAAAATTTATAAAAATGAATATATATGATATTTATATCATTTATAGAAATATTTAATTAGTTTAAAAATTATTAATGTAAAAGTAAAGAAAATACCTATCCAAAACATATAAGAAAAAAAGCAGTTATTTCCCAACACATGATTATTGTGTCATGTTATGACGATTCATGTATAATATTTTATTCCATCATGAAAAATCATTTAATAAATAAATTATTTATATTTTTAAGAGGTCATATTAAATGAATATTATTTATTTAATATTCGATAAATTTATATTTTTGAAATATTTTTAATAAAAATGAGAATTTTATTTTCCTCAATAAAATTTTAAATATATATTTATAGAATTTAATTTCATAAAGGAACACCACAACTTGTGTTACCTGTTTTTTTTTCTATGTATTTGCTCCAATTGTACCATTTTTACTCTATCTTCAATTTTTTTATTACAATTATATGATGATAATGAAAATATTTTATTTTCTATGGGTTATGGTATAATTAATTGATGGGATGATCATTAACATGTTTTATTTAAATGGGTTGTGTTATGATGTAACATTGATCTATACCTTTTCCATTGAATGTGTTCTGATGTAATAAATGTTTTATAATCAGGTGGAATAATTATTTCTAAATTATGTGATGAATTGTACATATATCTTCATCTAATTAATTGGTTAATGATTCATTTTCTATGAACTCAGAGAGTACCTAAGATTTCATCCGATGGTCAAAAAATACAGTACGTGGGTGGTTATCCCATTTCTGAAAAGAGATTATTTTAGAAGTTATCACAAGCCTAAATTTGGTACACTGGTGGGTAGATAAATCCTAACATGTTATGAATTTATTTCATGGTATCCATTCCCCATGGTTTTCTATTACTATATATATTCCACAAATCTATGAATTATATCAATCTTTCAGATGTCGTGACTCATGTTCTTTGAATCCATTATGATTTTAATCTTATGAACTTGAATTTATTTTGTCAGGACTAAATTTATTTATTTATTTAATGTATGGTGTAGTTTTAAAATATTACTCACATGTACTTATACCCTTATTTTCATGTTATGATGTTATCCCACTTTCATACCCTTACTGAGCATATGATTTCACCCTTTCATTTGTTTCCCTCACATAAGTTATGAAGAATAATATTCTATATGGTATGTCTATGAAGGGTGCTTGTTATGAGGAATATAATTGGAGATGGCATAGATCATTGGTGAAACAATTTCCTTTGTGTCTATGTTTCCAAAGGATATACACATATACTATTCTAGCATGGATTTTTTTGTTATTCAATGAATATTTATCAATTAAGATGTAATATTTTCTATTTGATAATTGTGGGTCTTTACAATTGGTATAACATAATGGTTTAATTTTTCATTAGATACCTATATGTGAAAATTTTCTTGATATCTCCAAACATTTGTCAAGGGGGATTTCAATTGGTACGAAAATGAATGGAAAACTATCATGGAAAATTAGGTGAAGGATAGAGTGAGTGGTTTCAAGGTATTTAAACTGATTTTAAGATTCTACAAGTTGATGTGTATAACATCCACAACCTAGGATCCACCAAACCATTTCCACAAGCCTCATATCTAGATGAACTAAAGAATTCCTCCCTATATGCCAAAGGTTAATGACTAGTGGAAAGGGTATAAAGTATAATTTTGTGACTCTATACCCCATTTAACAGATTAATCAACATCAATCGACTAATGAAATAAGGGAAACAATATCAACAAACCTTAATCATGCATTACTAACCACTTCCCCTAGAAGGCTACAAAACAAAAATGACAAAAAATAAATATTTCATTTCATGATTACAATTCTAAAGTGAGTGAAAACCCAAAATAAATTCAATTAGTGGAATCCCCAAATTGGGTCATAAAACCTTTTCATTATCCACATTCATGCACATACCAAGTCCAAATCAACTCCATATCATTAGGATCATTCCCTTGTACTGAAATGAAACCATGATATCTTTCCCGGTACCCAATGGTGGCTTGATCCAGCTGTGAGTACAACATAGTTGGCCACCAGCAATGATGTAAAAACAATATCTAGTCTAAATTGATAGTTAATTAAAAGACTAAATACATGAAAATGTAAATTGAAGACAAATTTAGTACCATTTGGTAATAATATTCACATGGCCCCATTCAATAATTATTTCAATTTCCATCAGTTATACAATATTCATCACTAATTTTGTCTTCATCAAGTGTTCTATGGGATAAGAATTTACATCATTTACACAATGGTTTAAGCTATTAAATTTCTAGGAATTAGAGATTAACACATTTTCGACATCTGACTAAGGAAAAACACTTCACAATGAATCATATTAAAATTAAATGTGGTCTTCTGTCCCAGTATTCTAATCTAATAAAAAAATTATGAGCATTGATAATCAATAGGACTCTTGAACTTGTGTATTCATAGGGTGGTCTTTAGAGACTCAATAATACCTAAACTATTTGCATATAACACCAAGTAAATACCCCACATACCACAAATAAATGTTCACATTCTTGTTTTTATAATTACCACATATACCAAATCACAAACCTGACCCAATCAATATATGTATCATTCACAATTTTTAACTATTCAACATATGATTCCACATCAATTAATTACCGATTAGAATATTCTGTATTTACATTTTATATGACACTTAACTCATTTCCCTTTATCTTTACTTATAATATTATTCATATTATAAAATTTAAATATAGTATCACATTTACCATATTAAAAATTCACTATAATTAACACATTTACTAGTTATATTTACATGTATTTTCTATTTGACATGTTTATCCTTCTTCACATGCATTAACCCACTTATGAATGTCATGTACAATTCAAAAGTCATTTATCAAAATCACATTCATTCAACCATACCATTTCATTTTTATACAAACAATCGTTGATTCCATTATTTAGGGCTGTAAACAACAATCAATATCCCATTTTAAACTCAACAACCATATCAACATGTTCATTATGGTATCTATATTATCCCTAGTCCAATATATTATTAAAATGACAATTTTCTAAGAATATATGTTTTGGTGCACCCCAAGGGTGGCCCTAAAATGGTATAGTCAACATCCATGAATCTTGTGAGGACCATGAGGGGTTCAATTCATAATTTAGTCAACTTTTTCCCTAATCAATTTATGAACATAAAAATCACAATAAGCGGGAACCATTAACAAAACCACATATGCGTGAATCAACTTCATGAATATGGGATATAATTTATTGATTAACTACCTTGAATATGAAGATTATAACAACCTCAATCTTGACATGGATTTGTATTGAATAACCCTTTCAATCCCCAATATATGATCTACTAGAAAAGATGGTTTTATGGCTTGAGAAGAGGAATAGAATAACTAAAAGACCAATCTGAAAAAGAGAAGTGAGAGGAGGGGTTGAGTTACCTGGTGATCTGATCTACACCCAATGATACTTCAAACATCAATGAATCAAAGGAGAACTACCCTTTAGAATATTTGGGGTCATAGGTTCTCAAAAGGGTTTTAATGGGAATAATGGAGAAGAAAATATGGTGAGAGACTTAAAATCCAAGGGTAGTTTATTAAAATCATACTTTTTAATGGGAAATACGGTTTGGACCCATGGTTTTCCAAATAATGCAAAAAACATGTTCCAACCTATACCCATGATTAGTTAAGATACATGGTTACATGGGGAGGCCCATGCAGTTCGATTTAACATTTTCCAACTGTACGGAATGCCTGTGTATATGACTACATGATTTGGAACAACCCCCTTCCAAAATTTCCTTAAACCTTCACTCCTCATCTAGGATTTCTTGGTTTGGTTTCATTGTTATCTCTAAATGTGCAACAATAGTGCGAAATGAACTAGATAAAAAAATATCCCTCTATTTTACATACCAGCCCCCAGAATACCCCCAAACCCTATCATACATCCGGTAAAAAATTCATTAACACAAATTAATATATTTATTCTAGACATAAAATATATACATACCTAAATAATGTTTTGGATCTTATAAAATATCCACCTTATAATGAATTTCCCTCAAGCCTCACTTCCAACATAACTAATATTCTGAATCAAAGATATCGCGCTATTAGGCCCACATAAATGAATCCCTTTCCCATTTTTTCATAGGAACACTACCATGATACCATAAAACTCAAATAAAAAAATATTATTTCCCCACAATACGATCTCACTAAGATCCAAAATATAAACAAGACACTCCCTAAATGATGCATCGTCTGTAAGATGAACATCCTCAACATCAATCACATGAGATGGGTCTAGGTGATGCTTCCAGATTTGTTCCACATACAAAAAAATGTCATACCACTATACTTTTGTTGAAGAGCCAACCAAATGCCACTGGTCTGATCCTCTCTAAACCTCAAATTTATCAATTTAAATGGTTTCCACCATTCCATATATCTAAATTTGATGATAACCAAGCATTGGAGACACCTGTAGAAACACACGAACATCCAACATATACTCGAGAGTAGAATGATGGTGCTTCTCATTTTTCTTCTGACTACTCTGTGTTGTTCCCCTATGTTTTTGAATCAAAAAATTTTTGTCTTAAATATCTTTCATGAGACTCGGTCCAAATCACTTTGATTCCCCATCATCAAACCAACACAACAGAGATCGACATAGTCTACCATAGTGCACCTAAAAATGGAAAATATAAATTTTATACTCATAACTTTTTTTGTTGGAATAATAAACTAGAACTAAACTATTTTCCCATAATCCACAACTGTCTAGGACACAATCTTTCAACATGCCCTAAAATACCATAATAGTACACTATGACTGATCGTCCCGTCCTAAATAAAAATTCATACTCATAATCACTAGTGTACAAATTAAAATTTGAAATCACTTCCAAAAGAATGAGGTAAATTACTGATCTCTACCTAAAAATGTATTTCATGGAACCCCATTAAACTATATATTCTCTAAAACATACAACTAACACAGTGGATTTGCTGTGAAAGTCTCCTGAATCAGAACGAAATGTGATTCATTTGTAAACAGATCCACAACCACCCAAATCTCATTATTCCACCATGGATTCCTCATAATAATAATAATAAAATTCATCATCACATCATCCCATTTGCAATATATATTGTGAAATGGATGTAACAAACCACCCAACTATTGATGCTCAATATTCACCTTCTGGCATGAATGGTATCGTACCCAAAAATCTACAACCTATTTCTTCATCCCTAGTTGCTAGTAATACCTACGAAGATCACGATACATTTCTGTAAAATTGGGATTCTCTTCCCAATTTGATGCCTGAACCTTTCACATAAAATACTGTCATATACATGTCAGAATAACTGCAGGACCAAAAAATGATTCCATTATCCCCAATGGTTCAACAATAAGGTGACATCCCACCTTTAGAACATTCTCTTTAGTTCACCCATTTATTATTTTCATACTACCACTCCATAATTTATATTAAAAGTGTATAATCAACTAAGATGATGAAAGGGTTGTCTTACCTTGTCATTCCATCACAAAAAGATGAATATTAATGAACAATGTCGTCATCTTTATTTCTGATCATAATTCTTGATCAGCCAAATTTTGAATCTTATAAATCAATGAATTTGAAACATTATTTTCTTCCCATGAAGTGTAAATCACCCCAAAATGGAACGACTAAATGTAATCTTCCTATATTCTCTACTAATGATTCAGGTTTTTATGATATAAATTGTATACCATGCATCGATTACCAGTAAACACTATAAACCATTCAGCTAACATGTAGTGACGCCAACACATTAAGTAATAAACCATCGTAAAAAATTATAATTGGTATTTTGGGTAGTTGTTTTCAATAGCTCTCAATTATTTTGACCCATACGCCAAAAAACGATCATTTTTCATCAACTTTGCCACAATAAAAACATCTAATGCATCACAAATCAATGTATAATTATTATCTTTCTTATATAGGATCAGAATTATTGTGGTCTTAAACTTCCTATTTAATTCATGAAAGTAACTCTCACATGCCCCAGACCATTAAAACATGATTCCCTTCATGATCAAACCTGAATGTGGGTATTCCAAATTGGAAAAATATTTAATGAACTCCCATAAATTACTAGCTAGACTAAGAAAACATCAGTCATCAGGCACATTCTTGGGATTCTCCAATGACAAAACCATATAGACATTCTACAAATCCCCTAAGAATCCCTCCTCATAGATTATATGACCCATGAAATGAAACTATTAAATCCATAAATAATATTTGGATAGATTGGAGTATATAATATAAAATATTTGTCTACTAATGAATATATCAACATGTTTACCATGATCATCAAGAGTCTTAGAGTATTCCAAGATTTCATCAAAAAAGAAAACTACAAACTGATCTAGGTATGTATGAAATATTTTGATCATAATAGGAATAAACACTTATGATGCATTAGATTACACAAACAACATAGCAAAAAACACATAAAACAAATACCTATTCTTTAAATGAGTCTGTGGTTTATTATAATGAATCACCTTGTATCAATGATACCCCAATATTAGATCAATTTCGGAAAACACTAAACCACCTCTATGATGTTCAAATTGATCATCGATTCTCAGAAAAGAGTATTTATTCTTAACCATCATCAGTTTCATAGTCCTATAATAAATACACAAGAGAAAATATCCATCATCATTTTTGAAAATATCACTTGAGATCCCCATTATGATGTACTAGTATGAATAAAACATATATTCTCAAATTCCTCTAACTGTGTTTTATGCTCCTGGTGTTATGCAGATTCTATTACATATTCCATTATGGAAACTATTTCTGATCCCAAAAGAAACTCTATAGTGAACTATAGTTATCTCTTGGTCAGTATCCCTAGTAATTTCTCAAAAAACACATCCTAAAACTAATCGAACATGGGAGGGAAAATAGTTACTCTACACACTCATAATCAGGGATGAGACAATCCACCTGAGTTGTGAGCTCACTTAACTGCTAAAAAATTACAAATACACCATAAATCCAAACATCCCACTCACCACGATTGATATAAGTGTCTCCATCAAAAGAAATTAATGTTAACTTGTGGTGATAATAATTGATATGGTCTTGGAACGACACTATCCAATCCATAACCAAGATCAAATCAAAACCCTACATCTCAAACATAAACAAGTTAAACATCAAATGGTATCCATTAGTTTCTAGATAATTTCCCTTACACTTCCTAATATGTTTATCTTTCACCCCTAATAGCGTGTTTATTTACAAAACCCCACACATATGTTCTATTTATTGTCCCCAAAAAATTAAATTGCATAGAAATGAAATAATCTAAGTCACATGTATCAAATAAATCACCAGAATGCATAGAGGCTAAGGGACTTGTAGCTCAAACAGTCGATAGAATGACCATAATAGCATCATGTATACATTGAACTGTATGAATTTGATATATTCTTTACCATTGGAATATATATGAGATCCATGTTCCACACAACACTGCAGGTATGGACACTCTCATGCTAGAGTGTCATGGCCACTACAATGACTAGTACAATTGGGAGAACTCTAGCTGCCTACTTGATATGGGGTAACCAACCCATTGAACTCACAATGCATTATCCCCATATCTCTAGAAGAACCCTTAGTTTCAATGTTCCTAAAAAACAAATATACATTCCCCATCCTTCTGAATGATCAACACCCATCCAGTGGTTGGTGTCATTATCCAAGAATATGTCCAAGCCAACCACATTGATTTTAGAAAACCCATTCATTATCCTGAGGGGATTCTTCCATTTTATGACTACCAAACCCAACAATTATAGGGTGAGATATCTCTAAGAGGGTCTACTTTTCAAAGGAATCCTCACGAAGAGATCACACAATTGAGAAAACATGCCCACTACCAAGAGACTCTGACAGATTTCTTTCTGAAATGTGGTCTTGATCTTCCACTTCTGCATGCCTCTCTAAACAAAAGAAATCACACTGTAATTAGTATCATGTCTAATTCCATCATTGAAGAATATCACAAATTTTTCCTCATCCCCTACCTATTTTGTGAAAAATCATTTTTTCCGAAGAAATGGCTAGCATAATCAATTAATGTCATTGTTCCCTGAGTGAATATCAATAACTATGCAACCTTCCACTACCTCAAGGTATCCAGGTAGAAATTATCTAGAAAGTTTTATTGTAATCCCTTACGTAACATACCATACATTTTCTCGGTTTGAACCAATATGTCCCACTATTATTTTTCCTACACTAGATAAATATAATCCACCAAATTGACTCTCTTCCATAATTTTCATAAAATTAGTGATTTTATCACATAACTTCTCTTCACCAATATTACCTTGAGTCTTTGGGGTTCCTTGCTCCACTTTTGGAGGTTTATTCTCAGAAACATTCTCTTGTTTCCCACCTATCATGTGTCGACATGGTATCATCATCATAAAATTCCATGGATGATTCCTATAACATATGACATAAGCTTCCATAAATTATATAAAAGAGTTTCTATATTCTCCATAACAACTCCTCCTACACACAACATCCCAACGAACATAGTCACACCTTGTACTCTACCCTCGACCATCCCTACCATTGGGTATAACTGACATTTTTTAAATCAAACATATATAGCTACAAGTCTTTCTATAGACAAATTTTAGAAACTATTTTCACTCTCATATTATAAAATCTTTCATTCAGGAAAATTCGTCATTCCAGACATGTTACAACCAGTTGGTTAATTCATGTAATTCCATTCATTAAGAAAAATAGTGTAACCATTATTTAACATTACTTCCAATTACTCATTTTCATTATCTTTAGTTAACATGATTTTCTCAAATTTTATAATTGTAAAATTCATTCTACCTTTCCTATCCTACACACCCATCCTGAAGTTTCTATCTTGACACATCTCACATATATCCCTAACTTCTTATTATGATGCATGAATGCACAACATCATGTCATTCTATCCACGATTAAAATATCATAAACCGGTCACATCACAAAACAAGTACATCACCCATTGGTGAGAAATCATTCAGATATAACAACACACATAAAGAACAACAATTACCAACCTAGAAACTTGAATTTTCTATCATAAATGGGTTAGCTAATCTCATTCACAAATCACATTCTGAAGGATTTACATGTCCTATTTTACCATCTACCATTCCCAAATAAAAGGAACACAAAAATACCTGCTCTCAAACCACTTTCTATCATCCTCGGACAAGGAGGCACTAAATTTGTTCCATAACCCTTGTCTCCACATGACTCAAAAACAAATCCTCATATGCTAGAGGTTTCTAACTAGGAGTTAGGGTCTAATGTATCATTTTGGATGATATGCCCAACTTGATAGTGTAATCCACAACAGACATCATATGAATAGAGAAGAACTATTTAAATAAACCAGAATCAAGCAAAACTAACCATATCCCTAAAGTATGGTAAAAACCATAACCACACACACACAAAGACATCATATAATGAAAACAATTCTAATGTGATTGAAAAATCAAAATTAATAGACACAACTGAATCTAAAAAATAGGTATTGAATTCATGTCTGGATCCTCATCCATGAACATCCCAATTCAAACTCAACAACCTAGAATATGAATCTTTCTATTGTCCTAACATGCATCCATGATATCTTTTCGGTTACTCAATGGAGGTCTGACTAGTGTGTGAGAAAAAATGAGAATGATACCACCAACAATGTCTAAAAAATACAATCTAAATAGAGAGTGCATGAAAAAACTAAACATATGAAAAGGTAAAAAAACTCATGTTCCCTTAGGTAATAAAATAAACTTTTTCGTTTCTATCATTATTTTCCTTTCCATCAGTTATACCATTTTAATTATTATATTTTTTTCATCACGTGTTCTATGGGTTGGGCATATTCATCATTTACACAAAAGCTGAATCCATTCAATTTCTATACATATGTGAATAAATCTAGTTCCCTTTATGACTAAGGAAAAACAATTCAAAATAAATCATATGACACTTACCTTGGAGCCTTATTATAGGTAGTGTCATCCAACAAAACCATTTGGGGCATAGAGCCCCAATTCGACTCCATAATATGTGCATTCTAGAGGTGGGGTTAAGTGTATCAATCCATCCTACCTCATGGGTTGATAATGTAAAGTAAATACCCCACATACCACCATACGATGTTCAAATTATTATTTATCCAAGTACCACATATACCAAATCATAGACCATAAACAATCAATATATTTAATATTCACATTTCATAACTAATCATTATTTGATTCGACAACATGAATTAACACATTACTATAATATCTATTTAATTTGCATAGCCCACTTTACACATTTCCATTTCTCACCCTTTATCCTATTAATCATATTTAAAAATTTACAATAATTATCAAATTTAACATATTCATAAATTCAAGTAATTATACATATTTACCCATTGAATTTACATGAATTTTCCCTGTTAACATATTCATCCTTTTTGACATGCAATAACCCACTTATGTATTTCATGTAAAATTATTAATCCATTTAGAACAGTCAAATTATTTTTTCTATACCATTTAATTTATTTCAAACAATCCCTTATGAAATTATTAAATTATATACAAAATAATCAATATCCCCTTTTCAATAGAACTAACATATCAATATGATAATCATGGTCTCAGCTTTATCAGAAGTCAAACCTATGAATAATATTACTATTTTATTACTTACAAATGTTTGTGCACCCAATAGGTGGAACTATATTAGTCTACTTAACTATCCAACATACACTGGATATACAAAATACCCTTTCATTTGTATCCCAATCCCTAGAACACCCTATGAACCACCTCATACAACTGTAAAATTTTCCACTAACAAAAAATAGTAGATTTAAAATAAAATATAAATGAGGACATACCTCCATGATTTATGGGATCTCATAATGTGTCAATACCATTGTTCAACATAGGAGTAAAAATACCTAAATGGGATCATTGAGTTGGACTCAAACATCACCAGTTGTATGATGTTGGGCCTTGCTGCACACCGTTTTTGACACCATCATGCTTTATTCTTTGGAAATTCAAAACCACTTTATGCAAAATTATGAAGGATTTTAATAATGACCATGAATGAACAAGGTTAAGAATATTTTTTTTTTGAATTTTTAACTATATAGATATCATATTACTCACTTTTAATCATTATGTGGTTAAACACTATAGTTATTTTTTCATGAAATCGGATTTTTTAAATTGTATGTTTGGAAATTTAAGGAACCTTGTTAATGCCAAATTCCAGGGAAAATATAATTACATTTTTAATGAGAAACCAATTGGTATGAGGGTTTGAAAGAAAATATTTTTATTATCTGAAGACAAAATTTTTAATCTATGAATCATGTTAAACATTAAAATAAGAATTTGGGGAATAACATTATATTTAGTATCTCATGAGGAAACCTCCACCTTCTTTTAGTTTTCTAACTAATTAACCAGTTGTTGAGAAATAAATCATTACTGCTGAATGATATTTTCCATTATCCATTGCTTAGATCATGAAAATTCCATTTTTTTATTTGTTTAATGTAAAGTGGATGAATGGTGGAATCATATAATGAATGCAATATAAAGGTAAATAATTTATTCCATGAAGCGAGATGAGTCTACTATGTTATATTTCAATAAGTTAATTCACTATATTTTTCATAAGAAAATAGATATGTAGTTTCATAAACTAAAAAATAATTATAATGATTTTTTTGATTCAATGAGTAAAATTTGACAATACATGTCAGGTATGCTTCTACTATTATCATATACAATGAATGTAATGTTTATTGAATATTTCGTGGAATAAAAGAAACTCTATATAAGGAATAATCCATAAGTGACTTCATTTTATATGGATAATTCATATAATGTGATATCACATTGGGAATGGGTATTGGAGTTACACATCAGTATGAAGGATTGGATAGAAAATAATGATGTTATTTAATGGAAACTCTAAAACCCATGAATAGAAGTTACGATTTTCTTAATGGGAGAAGTGTGGAATGAATGATGTATGAAATTTCATTAAAGGGACTAGTAAATGTTTTTTATACTGAAAGTAAATTCATTCAGCATCTGAATATTGATGTGAGGAGATGATTCCATGTACCTATAAAAATAAATGAAAATATCCACAAAATTCACCTTCCGCGCATTATTGTTTCGACTAAAATAATTTTATGAATTTTGTAAACATGTTCTCAAATAAAAAATGATAATGATGACTACAATTTTTGAAAACCTATTAAGATAAAAAATAATTTGAAATCTCATGAAATCACTATTTCTAGATTTATGTTACAATAAAAATAGGGTTTAAGGTACACATAACATCCAATATGGAATTTTTAATGTCTTATTTGACTCTTTGTCTTCCCACTATTTTATATCTAAAATTTTTACATGGGTACCTAAATATAACCTCGATGATTAGATATTGAATTAGATTTTATAACCTCTTATATAAGGATTATAACTTCTCAAGTATACCATTATTCCTTAGTTGAGTTTTGTGGGAAGGTGTTTCATGTAAAACAATTCCCTCATCTGGATGAATTTGATGTTATCTTAGACAATGATTGGCTTGATCTTTTTATATACCAACATAATTTCTCTATAATGGATTTCAGGTACAACATTGTACTCCAACATATAATCATGCATCAATGTGAGAATAAATATGAAAATCTAATTGATATTGAACACATTTTTTGCAATTGATTTATATTCAGAAGGGTTTTTTTCACAAATTGTTTGTAAGAAACTGGGCATCAAAGATAAACCAATTTTACTGGAATTTCTTGACTCTATTCAAGAAGAGGTTCAATGTAATCCACTAAATCCAAATGTTGAGTTACTAATAGAATAAATACCTTGTTCCACACCTATTTCAAAGACTTCCTATATAATGGAATGGATTGGGCTCTAAATATTTGAAGAATTAAATCTAATATAGTAATGAAAATGTATTTACTAAACCAATTGTGCCCCACATGGGTGAACATGTACTCTTCTTATAATTGAATATGGATTGATTATAATCTACATTGATTAACAGTAACTGATCAAGATAACAATAAAAAACAAGTATCCACTAGTTGGTGTTGATGATTTGTTCAAACAACAATAATGATCTTAGTACATTTCCATGATTAACCTTAATTCTAGATAACTTCAATTGATTCCTTAATTTGATGACATACACACTATTTTATGTCATAAATTATATGCGAACTCTGGAATATATTGTGATTTTATTTAATCCTACTAATTCCACTACTATCATTATGAATGTAATTAATGGATTTCTTAGAGATTACCTAGACTAGTTTGTGGTAGTATTTATAGATGATATTCAAAAATATTAAAAGGGAAAAAATACCATAAATATAAATTGAGGATTTTAATAATAAAAAAAAGGATGGAGATATTCTATGAAGTATTTTCCATGTGCGAGTTTAGGATACAATTGTTTTCATTTTTTAATATAATATATTGCGAGGGTATATCAATGGATTTATCAAATATATATGCTATTGAATAATGGCCTAGTCTAACCACAATGACCATGATCTATAGTTTTATATTTTGGAATGGATCTTATTGATGATTTGTGGTGAATTTATCTCTCCATTCTAATCCCCTCACTATGTTAAACTAGATGGGATATAGGTTCCTCTGAAAAATAAATGCTTGTAATGTTTATAAGTGGTGAGAAAATGTTTTTTGGTTAACGTATTCTTATAAAAACCTTTTTGGGTAAGGGTTTGTAATATATAATGATTAATTAATGAAGGGATTTGAATGGATTCTTTAACATAATTTTTGGGGATAGCATATGCTTCCCAAAATTGAAGATTTATGAAGAAAATACCCATCTCCTGAATTTGAGTTAGTTTTTGATGTTTTGTGCGTTAAAAATATAGATCAATTTTTATTTGAGAGAAATGATTATATATATATATATATATATTTCATAAAATATAATCTTATGTATTCATACAGAAAGGGTTGATCAGGTTCCATATAATTTCGTTGGATTCAATTAAGGATTATGACTTCTGAACACATTAAAACCCAATGAATGAAAAAATGGTTATTGATGCATCGAGTTTAGAGTTCCATTAAAGATTTTCCATGAGTACAATCACAAAAGATATAATAATTATTGATTTTTAAATGATGTAAATGTAAATTTTCAAGGAAGGGAGGAAATAATATCTATCTAAAATCAGTGTTTAGAGAAATATCCATGTAACGATTAAAATAGAATATAAGTATGATATAGTGTACCATAATAAGACCAAAAATGTTTATAAGATTAAACATCATTATTATGGACTGATATGGTTTAGTAACCATGTATGTGTTCAATCTATACAGTAATTTAAGTCTTTATTAGAGGAGGAACAATTTTCATCCATGTCTATTCATATAAGAAGTATGAAGACCTTAAGAGATCTGATAGAGTGTTTCTGTGTAGAAAACAAAAAGATTGATATTAAATAATATGTATCTTAGAGATTTGTATGTGGAAATTATAATATTGAGATAAAATGTTGTATGGGGATTCTTGAACCATTACCTATAATAGAATTCAAATGGGGAAACATCACTATAGATTTTGGAATTGGACTCCCTAAAATATCTAAAAGAAATAATCTATATGCCTTGTATTAAATCACAAAAAAAATTCAAGAAACATTATAAATAACAAGGAATATTTTTCTTTAGATAAAATTGATAGTATACGAATTATTGAACTAGTAATGATACATAGGGTGTGACATTTAGAGTGCATAAAATTTTCATATATGGATTTTCTAGGATTGGAATACCAAAGATGATCTGATCCAAGCCAAGGATCAGCATATTAGGAACAAGGCCACTCATGAAGGTGGATACTTCTTCTTTTCATTCATCTATGCGAGTTGAGACTCTGGCCTCAGAGAAAACAAATGTCATGATCTCAACAGTTTTTACCCTGGGATTCATCCTGAGCTAACTGGTGGGGATTTCAATATTGTTGCAGATCCTTCTCAGAAAAAGGGATGGGGTCAGTTCTCCAAGGAAGAATGTCTGGAGTTTGTTCATTTGAGGGCTGGTAAAGAGATTTCAGACGATGGCTACATAGGTGACCAGTTTACCTGGTGTAATAACCAATGAGGGGTTCTCTAGTCTTGGAGCCATCCGGACTGCTGCTTGGCCAATGTGGAGGCCATATCATCTTTCCCTCACACCAAAGTGTCCTATCTCCTACGTGGAATATCTAACCACTCTCTTCTTTTTTGTTTCCCAATCCCCAAATAATGAAAACCATGAAGCCTTCATATTCTACCAATTCTGGATCGGCCACCCCACTTACCATCATGTCATAAGAAACGTGTGGGCCAATCCTTCTCAAGTGAGACTCCGGATTTATTTTCAGAACATACTAAGAAGGGTTAAAACCATATTTATGCCTAGGAAAAAAATTCATTGCCGAATGATAGGGAAGTGGAGGACTCCGTTCATGAGGTTGAAAATCTTCAAACCTCCCTTGAGTTGTCCTGGGTTGACCGGGTTTTTGATTAGATGTCTAAGAAAAAACACTCTCTCAAATAAAAGACATAATATCGGGTATACAATTTTTTTAAATTTTTTTTAAAATATTTGGGAGACATACTCCGCCACTAATTAGAGATATAATTTAATAAATAATTTATTCTTTTTAGATATTTACTTCAACCATACAGAATAATGGATATGATATAATTTAAATTTTAAAAATATTTTTTATGTTTGTAATGTGGTTATTTCATAACCACATTTTTCATTTTATTATAAATGTGAAATTCATTATAAAATAAATATTCTAGGATTCTAGAGTGATTATATTCAAACTTATAGAATTCCAAGTAAAATATATAAATGGATATGTAATTCATAATTTAATACACATATTACTTAATATTGTAATAAGAATTTAATGTAGGTTGATAAATGATGGTTTAAAGAGTAATGTTTTGTTACTAGAATATATTTTTTATCATTTAATATCAAAAAATATTTTAGTACATGTTTCGAAAGGTAAAATAGTGGGAAGAGTTAAATAAAATAAAAAATAATATCAATGAAATTAAATTAATACCTGATGAAGATGATAATCATTGAAATATTTCAACAAAGAAAATAAAAATTATTAACATCTTAAAATTATATTTAATTATATGAAATTGTTTCAATACCATGTTCAATGAGATATACATTGGAAATACGACTACTATGAATCACTATTATTCAAAAAGAACCATTTATATATTATACTACACACAAGTGATTAATCGGAGGGTATTCATGTTGTTATCGATGGTATGAAACTAGATATATATATATATATATATGTGTGTGTTAATAAAACCCTTATTGTATATAAATAAAAAGTACCCTCATTAAACCTATCATCTATGATATTATAAAATAAATGGCACTCTAAATTTATTTATTTATTCATAAAAACATTAAAAATTTAAAATAAATCATGCAATACATATATGAAAATCAAAACACTCTATCATTAAAAATGGATTGATATTTTATTTTTTATTAAATTATATTTAACCTCTAAAATTATATTCTTGAGTTAAACTTAATTGATCCTCATTATAGATTAATATTTCTAATGATGAAATTGAAAAGTTATCATGGAAATTATTATTAAAAACAATAATTTTTTTGATGAGGTACAAAAGTAGTATTTTTTAGTTGAAATACCACCTAAACAACCATATAGAGAGTTATAAATGAGGTATCAATTATAAATAGAGTAAATGTTTCATATATAGTCTGAAAACAAATTTTATAACTCAAATAGCCTGAAATCCAACATTTATTTAAAAACATTCTAATGTAATCCTTGAGGATTCCATAATCAGGGGTGGATAGGTTTGTTTCTTATCGTTTTTTTAGTAGAAGGTAAATGATGATTTTATTTTGGCTCTAATGTTTCAATTAACAGAACTACTACATCGATTGAGATAAAATTAAGATGTGTAATTAAAAATAAAAAAAATAGGAACACGTTATATGCATACTAATATTGATGAGGGGAATGTGATTTTTCTATCTAAATAGTTAAATAATATGTGATTTATTAATCTATATGATAATAAAATACCGGAAATATAGATAATTTATGAGTTATATCTAAAATATTACCATACTATATTCCATATATACATTGAATTTCTTGAAAATATAGATTATAATATTTTTCATATCTGTATATGATAATAGTTTTGGATACATGATTAGTTGACATTGTGTTTTATTGAGATCATATGATATTTAATTTTATTTTGAGTAGCATTTTTTTAATTCAAGTAAATTATCATTAATCATTTTATTAGATTCATTAAGGTATATCTATTTTAATTGTAAAAGGCATGTGGGATCCTAAGATATGGGTTTATAAATGATGATAATGTTTTGGAAGTATTATGAGATGCACCAAATTAATTTTATATTATATCATAATGAATTTAGGGATGAAATTTCATAATTTATTTTATACGATGTAATATGTGGTTAAAATATACTATAAAATTTTCAATATGAGTTTTGGAAATATCTAATTTTTTTGTGATGTCTTCAAAAGTTTCCGTAATTGATTCAAAATTATGTGTATATAAACTATAAATATTTACTATGTATATGACTAACTAGTGAAAATTGGATATTGTAGAAATTTTTAACTATTGGAAACACCTAGGGGTGGTGGTTTTGAACAATTCATGGTCTAACCATGTCTTCACCATGACATTGTGTAGGTCATTCTCAATTTATTGATCATTTAGAATTCTATCATATTACAATATAACATTTACGAATAGTTATAATATATTTTAATATGACTCTATTAATATTTATTCCCCATTATATTATAAAATTATCTAGTGTTATAGTTTAATATATGAATTTTAAAATTAAATAAAATTATATAGGGTCATACAGAACATTAGAAAGAGTTGAAATGTAATCAATAAATTCTAAAATGTTGCTTTATGGTAGGATAATCTTTTGGATTCTTAGAGACTATTATAATCTTATATGGATTCATATGGTTGGTTTTGTGAGTTTGAGATGTTATGATCTTGAGAAAAATCATTGAAAATTACATCATTCAATGATTTCATTTTGGTCATCCATAAGTATAGTATTATAACTGTAAATTGATAGGATTGACATCCTATGCTTGATTTGGGTAGTTTTTATGACCTATGGATAATATTGAAGGTAAACCCCCTTTACTTACACAAATTTGTTTTTCAATGAAACACTTTTTTATAATGTTTGGACAAGTTTGATCATCATGGTGATGTAAAAACAGTGACTTTATATTATTATTTATTTATAACATTGAAAAATATTTCTACATTTATGATATTATAAATTAATTATTAAAAAAAATTTTATATTTATTAAATTTATCAAAAAAAAATTACTATATATTTTACACTACATAACACTAAAACATCAAAAAAAAGTTTTTAAAAAAAATATTCTACACCATGGTTTTAATGAAAATTTCTATTGTGGTAAACCTATAAAAATAAGAGAAATAGAATATCATACACTAATTGTAATAGTGAATTATTATGAACCATTTTATGAAAAATCAATATCATATCTATAAAATATTTTTCAATTGTTATAAAGAAATATCTAGTATTTGATTTTTACCATTTACATAAAGAATAGTAAGACATGTTGGGACTAATTATTATATTAATATTTTCATATATAGATTCAAAATTGACCTCAAGATATTATAATATATAAATTATATAAGATTATTTATTGAAAAGTAAATCATTGGCTACCTCATAATACCACCTCTTATATACAATTTTTATTGTGTAACTCTCCTATGTATAAATATCTAATGATCATTTTCATTATACTAATCATAAATATAATAATTTTTTCGTATATAATCTATATATACCTCCGTGTAATGATAATTTTCATAGAAATAATGATTTTAAATACAAAATTGGATTCAATTATTTTTTAACATAACAAATTTCTCCAAATAAATACCATTTATCTTGGAGTAGGGTCTAATGAAAAAAATAAAATGTGTAAACAATTAAAATGGGGTATGAATCTAGTGTGGAATTTTTTTTAAAAAAAACTCTAGATAATAATATAATATTTTTATCTTCTCTAAGAAATTTACCTCATTTTGTTGTAAGAAAAATGGATTTGTCTTCTTTATGAAAAAAACCCAAAACATAAATAAAATATAGAAAATAAAGGGAATTGAAAGTTGTTTTCATGGTTTCTATCCTATTTGGAAACATACTCATTAATCATATTAGGGGACAATATCATTCATATTAGTAGATAAAAATTTAATTTAATTTGAAATTTCATGTTCTTAATAGATTTTATTATATTTGAATGTCTCATTAAATTATAAAATTATATATTAATACATATTTTGGCATTAATGTTAGTTTAATAATTTTCATAACATGTGATATATTACCTCGGGTTAAAGTATAACTGTAATGTGTATTTTATTATTATTGTTCTCATTTAAATTTTTCTCAACTGAATTTTATAATATTATATGAATTAATATTATATAAAAAATGTAAACAGATTCTATCCACATTCCAATGACCCCTAACATATTCTGAGGGGTTATAATAGTCATGTGTTATCTTTTAATGAATATTATTTGGATTAACCATATCAAGAATATTAAAAAAATTCAGTTATTTTTCTATTTTATTTTAATTCCATACATTTGATAAATAGAGACAAAAAGAGTAAAAAAGGAACAATCCAGATGGAATTTAGTAGCTAACACAGGTATGGTTAATGTATATGTGAAAATGATTCATTATTTTGGTTCAATATTTTTATATGTTAT
This sequence comes from Viscum album, assembly GCA_963277665.1. Taxonomy (NCBI): domain Eukaryota; kingdom Viridiplantae; phylum Streptophyta; class Magnoliopsida; order Santalales; family Viscaceae; genus Viscum; species Viscum album. The sequence continues at coordinate 833,654,263 of OY728156.1, forward strand.
GATTTTACTATTTCTAATGATTATAGTTTATGACTTTATACTAATATTGTACTGATATATATTTTAAAATGAGAGAATGTACCCATTCATTATATTATTATTTTAGGAATCAAATTTAATTTATTTTCTGATATGAAACAACAAAAAATTATGATTATATTCAAGAATGTTATTAATTTTTTTAAATGACATTATAATGTATGAAGAGGAACTTTAAATAGTTATTTTACAGAATATTGAAGTATAAATGTTTTATATGAATTTTCAATATATTTTTCAGTAATACTAACAACAGCATATTTTTTTGATTATTGACATTTTTTCTAAAACTAACATCAATATATTTATATTATAAATTATGTAATTTTTTAGAAAAATAACATAAAACATGTTTCAAAATTTATTAGAAATATATTTTTAGTAAAAGTGAGGTAAAATGATATTTCCTACAATTAATGTTTGATTCAATTAAAAATAAAATTAGAAATTATGTTTTCTAGACTTATTGACCCTGGTTTCATACATAAGTGGCATAAAAACAAAAATATCACATCACCGAATTTTGGGATATAATTTTTTCAGAGTAATATTTTTAAATATTTAGTTTCCACATAAAATATATTATACCTTGATGCACATTTAATACATATTTTATAATTTTTGACTCAACACTATTTTTGACTTCTGATCTAATCATTTATTTCTAAATATCATTCAACATGTTTTATATTAGGGATATAGAATTATATATGTATATATATTTACCCAAAATCTATTTTTTTATTATTAGTAACATTTATATATAAAAAATTTTGTTGCTCCCTCTGGAAGATTGTTGATTTCATGTCTATGATTGATGTTTTAATAATCACAAATCATCACATACCATTAATGCTTAATCTGGTTTGATTTCTCATAAACTTAATTACAATCTGTTAATGAATCTGTTATCATGTTTTTGTCTATGCTTATTGACTTACAATGTATTTTGGAAGTCTTCTGGATTAAACAGACATCGGAAGCACCGATCCAATATCAACAGACATCGGAAACACCGATCCAATATCAACAGACATCGGAAGCACCGATCCAATATCAACAGACATCGGAAGCACCGATCCAATATCAACAGACATCGAAAGCACCGATCCAATATCAAAGGACAACGGTCGCACCGATCCGATATCAGGATGCAAATGACTCATCGATGCAAATGACTCACCGATCCAATGACACACCGATGCTGATCAATATGAGTCACCGATCCAATGACACACCGATGCTGATCAATATGAGCCACCGATCAAATGACTCACCGATGCTGATCAAAATGAGCCACCGATCAAATGACTCACTGATGCTGATCAAACTGACTCACCGATCAGATGACAGACCGATGCTGATCAGTCTGACTCACCGATGCAGGTCAAACTGACTCACCGATCTAATGAAAGACCGATGCTGATTAGTCTGATTCACCGATGCTGATCTATCTGAGTCACCGATTATTACTCACTAATGCTGATGACCTACCGATCACTTGATTCTTTAATAGTCATAAACAACTGTTTGAATTTCTTTGTCATTATCTTTATTTAATCTAACCAACCGTCATATTAGGTATATTTTAATGATCTGACAATTAATTAATAAAGGTTGTTGGATGTCAGGAAACCATACCTCGTACCTACTGAAAAGAAACCACTTCTATCTTATGGAGCACGTGATATAATGATTAGAAGACTCTGCTGCAAAAAGTGGAGATGAAGGATATTTTTAAGAGAACATACGAGGAATACAAGAAGCATGTTGAGTATAACTAAGTAGAAGTGATGATACATATCAAGAGATTACACAGAATCTCATATACAATCAAGCCTACTCAAAGGGAGTTTTGTGCATAAAAAAAGAAAGATTGACGAACTTCATCGACTACATCTCACTGCCTATGAACAAGAAGCATACGACACTCTTCTTCTCAAACAAAAATGAGAGGAGGACTCAGAATAAATTCTGACCAAATACAAAAGAGTCCAGAGCTACACTGAAATCACCAGAGCCATTTCTAAACTCTACATCTCTGCTCTGTGATACATTTGTTTTAAATTTTGAGCAGTGTGTGTTATATGCTGTATTAAACACACACACTGACTCTTGTACTTTCACTGGAGGATCTGTAAATCCTCAGCAAACCTTTTTTCACTTCATTTCCCACCGTGGATAGTGGTAGAGGTTGTGTGAGACCTGGACAGCTCTGAGCTGTTGTTTGTTTTCCCACATAGAACTGTGGTAGAGGTCTTGTGACCTGGACAGTGTGTTCACTATTGTTAACCCCGATCCAGGGTGTGGATCATTTTTATATAAACTTTTGAGAGGACTAAGTCTCGACTTGAGACTGAACCTCTTGGTTAATTCTCTGTGTTTGTATCTACATACTATATCCATACTATACATATTTATTTCATATTCCACTACTACTACTTTGAAATATAATTTATTTTCAAAGATACTTTGATAGTTAAACTCGCAAGTGTTTATATTAATTATAAACCATTAAGTTAGTTTCAAAAGTTAATTTAATCATTATATTAAGTTTACTGAGAACTAATCAATCTTTGAGAAACTAATTGAACCTTTATAATCTGTATAAATTCACTACAGTTTAATCTATTTTTGAAATAGGGGGATTTTAATAAATATTGTTTTTAACAGAAAATTTTAATTGGAACTCAATTCACCCCCCCTCTTGAGTATCCACTCAGACCAACATTTGGTATCAAAGGTTGTAAAATATTTTCTAAAGTAATCTATTTTTCAACTGTGATTTTAGTTGTATTTTAAAGTTCTTAAAATTTCTGTTATTTCTAAATATTTATCTCTTTAAAAATTCTTTTTGTGATATCATGGATAATAGACTTGAGGGTGATGCTAATAACCGGCCACCTTTCTTTAATGGAAACAACTATGCTCAGTGGAAGCTAAAAATGAAAATTCACTTAGAAAGTATGAGCTTTGATATTTGGACTGCCATTGAAGCTGAATACAAAATTCCCAGTACTGATAGATATAATTGGGATGAACCTACAAAGACTACTTACAATAATAATTGTAAAGATATGAATGCCTTGTACTGTGCTCTAGGAGATGAGGAATTTAATAGAATTTCTGCTTGTAAAACTGCATATGAAATTTCAGATACCTTAGCTGTTTCTCATGAAGGAACAACTAATGTTAAGGAGATGAGATTGAATACCTATACTATTAAGTATGATAATTTTAAGATGAATCCTGATGAACCCATTTCTGGTATGTATCTCAGGTTCAATGAAATTGTCAACACAATTACTTCTCTGGGAAAGTATGTTCCAGCAAAGGAACAAATCATGAGAATTTTGAGATGTCTACCTGAAAGATGGAGAGGAACCTCTGTCTCCATTAGAGAATCGTGTGACATTGGAGAACTGCCAGTCAAGGAACTAATTGGAAAGTTGATGATGTATGAAGAAGAACTCAAGGTAAACAAAGAAGAAGATGATGAACCTAAAAGGAAGTCTATTGCCTTCAAGACTACAACCTCAAAGAATAAGGATAAGGAAAAGCTTAAAGCAATCAATGAAAGTTCAAGCAGTGAGGAAATTGAGAATGATTCTGACAGTGATGCTGAGATGGCTCACATTGCTAGAAGATTTAAGAAATTCTATAGGAAGAAGAAGTTTTTCATAAAGTCAAACTACAAAGGCAAGTATGATAACAAAGGAAACTGGAAAAAGGATTGGAAGAAGTTTGATAAATCAGATGAAGTTGTCTGTTAGGAATGTAAAAGAAAAGGACACATAAAAGCAGACTGTCCAAAGATGAAATACAGAAAGAAGTATGAATACAAGGATAACAAGTACAAGAAATCCATGAAGGCTACTTGGAGTGCTTCAGAAGTCATCACAAGTGAAGCTGAATCTTCAGACTCTGAAAGGAATCGAGCCAACATGTGTTTCATGACAAACACTTCTGAGGTAACATCTAAAACTCCTACTTCAAATTCATATTATTCTGGAGATGATTCTAAATGTGATAACATGTCTAAATATGAACTGTTTGAATATTGTGATATGCTTGAAGAAACCTGTAATGAGCTTAAAGATAAATATAAAGGTTTAAAGAAACAGTATGCTTTAAGTGTTAAGCATAAATCTGATCTGGATATAGAAGTAGAAAAGAATGCTCAGTTGCTTAAAGAGAATACTAAACTAAAATTGTCTAATAAGAAACTCAGAAAAGACATAGAGAAGTTCACAAATGGAGAGAATACTCTAACACAGATGCTAGGAAAGCAAGTTGCACCTAGATATACTACTGGTATAGGATACCAACCTGGAGAAAGAAAAGTTTCCAAAACTAGATTTATTCCTAAATCTGGACAGAAGATAGTTAATTCTGGAACATCATATGCCTCAACCAGTTATATTCATAGTTATGGATCTAATAAGGTTTATCTTTCAAATAATGGTAATTCTACAATTTATATGATACCCATTAGGCAAAAATGGGTACCTAAAGTATTATTGGATAACATGTCTGGACCCAAGAAGATCTAGGTACCAAAATCATCTTACATCTAAATCTGTTTTGTAGGAGACCTGTTTGAAGAGCTGTCACAAGAAGATATGGTACTTAGACAGTGGATGTTCGAGACATATGTCAGGAGACATTTCATGTTTCAAGAGCTTAGTAAAAGTTGATGGAGGCTTTGTCACTTTTGGTGATAATTCAAAAGGAAAAATCATTGGCTTAGGCCAGATTGGTAACACTGATTCAATCTTGATTTCTAAAGTGTTATTTGTTGATGGACTTAAATATAACTTGTTAAGCATTTCTCAGTTATGTGATGATGGTTTTTATGTGAAATTTAAAAATGATTCTTGCATTGTTTTTAACTCTAAAAATGTTTTAGAATTTTATGCTTTATGAAATGAAAATGTTTATGCTGTTGATTTTGATTCTTTAGCTAAGCAGAATATTCCTTGTTTAAATGCTTTTCATAGTGTCTTGGCTTTGGCACAGAAGATTAGGACACTGCAATGGGCACTCACTTAGAAAACTTTCTAGGAAGAACTTAGTTAGAGACTTACCCAAGCTTTAATTTGCAGCAGACAAAGATTGTAATCCCTATCAAAAGGGAAAGCAACATAAAGTTTCTTTTAAATCAAAGAAAGAAGTGTCAACTTCTCAACCTCTCGATTTGGTTCACATGGATTTATTTGGACCTTCTAGAGTTTCTAGTTTGAATGGGAAGCACTATGTCTATGTTCTTGTAGATGACTTTTCTAGATATACTTGGGTATATTTTCTAGCTCACAAAAGTGAAGCTTGTTCTTACTTTGTTAAATACTCCAAGTCTGTAGAAAATCTTAGTGGACTCAAGATTAAGACCCTGAGAAGTGATCATGGTCGTGAGTTTGAAAATCATGAGTTTGATTCTTACTACTCACACAATGGCTATAGTCACAATTTCTCTGCCCCTAGGACACCCCAAAAAAATGGTGTAGTAGAGAGAAGGAATAGAACCCTGCAAGAAATAGCTAGAACCATGCTCAATGAATATGAACTACCTATTTACTTTTGGGCTGAAGCTGTAAATATAGCTTGTTATGTCATTAATAGAGTCTTGATCAGATCAGTTCTTAAGAGGACTATTTATGAGTTGTGGAACCATAGGAAACCTAAGGTTAACTACATCAAAGTTTTTGGCTGCAAAGTCTTCATTCTCAATACTAAAGACAATCTTGACAAATTTGCATCCAAGAGTGATGAAGGAATTTTCCTAGGTTACTATATCTCTAGTAAAGCCTATAGAGTTTTCAATAAAAGAACCAAATGTGTGGAAGAATCCGTTCACATCAAATTTGATGAAACTGATCCACATGAACCTAAAATCTCTCTTGAAAATGATCTCTCTGGTTTGAATCTCAATGATAAAGATAATGGACCTATAGATAAAACATCCAGTTCTGAAAATTTTTCAGAACCTGCTTCTGTTGAACCTCAATCTGTAGATGAATCTGAAATCTCTAGCCCTATATTTTCAATACAATCTAGGACACTAAAGAACCATCCTTTAGATGCTGTTGTAGGAAATCTAGATAAAGGAACATAGACTAGAGCTTCTCTAAGAAATCAAGTTGAACATCAAGCTTTTCTTTCACAGTTAGAACCTAAAAATATCAATGATGCTATCAATGATGAATTTTGGGTAATGGCTATGCAAGAAGAACTAAATCAATTTGAAAGAAACAAAGTCTGGAAATTAGTAGAAAGATCTAAGGACACCTTGACCATAGGCACAAAATGGGTGTTTAGAAACAAAGTTGATGAATCTGGAAACATCATTAGAAATAAAGCTAGGATAGTTGCACAAGGTTACAATCAAGAAGATGGAATTGAATATGAGGAAACCTTTTCACCTGTAGCTAGATAAGAGGCTATTAGGATCTTACTTGCCTATGCATCACATCTGAATTTCAAGCTATATCAAATGGATGTCAAAAGTGCTTTCCTAAATGGTTTTATTGTTGAAGATGTTTTTGTAGAACAACCACCTGGTTTTTTAAATCCTCATTTTCCAAATCATTTTTTTAAACTTTCTAAAGCTTTATATGGTTTAAAACAAGCTCCAAGAGCTTGGTATGAAAGGCTTTCAAACTTTCTTATCTCAAAAGGATTTACAAAAGGATTAGTTGATCCCACTCTTTTTATAAAAAGGATTTCAAAAGATGTATTAGTAGTACCAATATTTGTTGATGATATTATTTTTGGATCTTCTAAAAATTCCTTATGTACTGATTTTTCAACGGTTATGCAAAATGAATTTGAAATGAGCTTAATGGGAGAGCTTAAGTATTTGCTTGGTTTTAAAATTTTTCAAACTAAAGATGGAATTATTTTAAATCAATGTAAATATACAAAGGATATTTTAAAACGTTTTGGATTGGATAGTATTAAGGAAAATGATACACCTATAAGTACTACCTGTAAATTGGACACAGATGAAGCTGGGAAAGCAGTGGATCAAACCAATTACAGAGGTATGATTGGGAGCTTACTTTATCTTACTGCTAGTCGACCAGACATTATGTTCTGTGTATGTATGTGTTCTAGATTTCAAGCTAATCCTAAAGAATCACACTTACTGGCTGTTAAAAGGTTTTTTAAGTATCTTAAGTATACTGTAAATTTAGGTTTGTTTTATCCAAATGGACAATCATTTAACCTAACTATCTATACAGATGCTGACTTTGCTGAATGTAAGTTAAATAAGAAGAGCACATCTGGAACATGTCATTTGCTTGGAAATTCCCTAGTATCATGGTGTAGTAAGAAACAGAACTCAGTCGCATTGTCTACTGCTGAGGCAGAATACATATCTGCTGGTAGTTGCTGTGCAAAAATTCTATGGATGAAACACACTTTATTGGATTATGGATTTGATTTTAAACATGTTTCAATTAACTGTGACAACACTAGTGCAATCAATATATCTAAGAACCCTTTGACTCACTCTAGGACTAAGCACATTGATGTCAGACATCACTTTCTAAGAGATCATTATCAGAAAGGTGATATTTCTATAGAATTTGTTAGTTTTGAACATCAATTAGCTGATATCTTCACAAAGCCCTTATGCTCTGAAAGAATGAAATTTATTAAACAAGAGTTGTGTATGATCGATCTGTGAAACTGATCTATGAAACTGATATGTGAAACTGATATGTGAAACTGATCTGTGAAACTGATCTGTGAAACGGATCTGTGAAACTGATATGTGAAACTGATCTGTGAAACTGATCTGTGAAACCGATCTGTGTAACTGATCTGTGAAACCGATCTGTGTAACTGATCTGTGAAACCGATCTGTGAAACCGGTCTGTGAAACCGATCTGTGAAACCGATCTGTGAAACCGATCTGTGAAACCGATCTGTGAAACCGATCTGTGAAACCGATCACTGAAACCGATCTGTGAAACTGATCTGTGAAACTGCTCTGTGAAACCGATCTATGAAACTGACCTGTGAAACTGATCTGTCAAACCAATCAGTGCAACCGATCTGTCATACCGATCTATTTTTTTTATTATATTGTAATTAATTAGTAAATTTATTTTATACATTTTATGGGAACCCTAAATGATAAAATAAATGATACGTGGCTATTTATCTTCCCTAAACCTTTGACCTTTCATTTCCCGCCGAACCTTTCAACCTCTCTTCCCCTCTACTTCGATCCTTTGAACTCCTGCCTTCCCAAAATCTTCGAATGGCTAAGAAAAAAAGACCGAGCAAAGGACCAGATAGCCTTGTACCTCCAAATAGTGCTCGAGGGGAGTCGAGTAGTGGCTGTCAACGATCAGTAAATCTGAACTTGGAAACTCGGATTGTTGCTGTAGAAAGAGAAGTCAGCTCTGCGTGGATTTTGTCAAGTAAGTCACTGTTGCTGCAAGTTCTTGAATCGCAAGGATGGATAGACTGGTTTTCTAACAACTCTCGAATAGACTACCCGAAGATGGTACATGAGTTCTACATGAATCTGAAAATCACTCTAGATGGTGTGGAGGCTGCCAAGATGTCATCTGTGGTAAAAGGAAAGAAAATATCCTTCTCATCTAAGCAGTGGGCTGAGTGTTTGAATGTATCTCATGAAGGTCGATATGAGGACTATGCTGGGAATATATCTCCAATAACTGACTATTTTTCTTATGAGCTAGCTCTAGAGATTCTGACTGGAAACAGAGAGTCACGGAGAATCACAGCTTCAGAATTAGATGGTGAATGCAGACTTCTTTTCAAGTTTATTCAGCACCAACTTTGCCCTAGGAGAGGAGATTTTGCTGCTGTAAAGTACCAGGATGTTTTCCAGTTGTTTCTTTTGAAAACACAGGAGAAGATCAATTTGTGTAGATATGTGATGGTACACATAGCTGGTATGATGAAACCGTCCAAGAAATCCACTACCTTGTTTTATTCAAAGATGATATCTATCATGCTCAAGAATCTAGAATGTTTTGATAAAGATGATGAAGTTGCTGAAACAGATCATACCATCTGTCTCAACAAAGAGATCTGCAAGAGGATGAAAATAAATTGGAATCCATGGAAGAAGTGATGGGTTACAGATGAAGATAATTTGTATGAAGCCTAAAATCCCATTGATCATGGCAAGAGGCCAAAGGATTTGAGAGACCCTGGCTTGAAACCAGATGAGGAACTAGTTTATTCTGATGATGATGAGCAAGAAGAAGGAAAGGATGAGGCCACCAAAGCCCAAGAGTAAGAAGAAGTTGAGACTTAGGAAGGAAGTATGTCATCTCCTGATGATAGAAGTGATCCTGACACTGCTAGTCCCAAAAGAAGAATAGAATTTGGACCTGCTAGTCCACCCTTAGCCCTACCAGAATCAGAACCTATTCTTGGTGATGAAGAAGATTCTGATACTGAAGAATATCACAGTGAAGCTTCTGAGAAGAGTGATGATGGACCTACTAATGATGTTGAGGCTACTGTTGATGGTGATAACAGACCAGTGTATGGTCTTGTTGTAGATCAAATAGAACCACCTCAATCAGTACAAGAAATACATATCAGTGGCAAGGTTGATTCACCAAAAATCAGTGGAACAACAAGCTATGAGAAACCAAAATACACCCTGTGTGCTGCTGTTTGGGATGACTACCATGTTTATGCTGTGTTGGGATTTGAATATTCTGAAGAAGAAGAAGAAATTACAGAATCTACTGCATTTGTTAAGAGGAGCCTCCCAATAGAAGCAAGGTTTGTTCCTGCTGTTGATCCTACAAATGTTAATTTACCTGGTTCTAGAATCTCTCAAGCTGATCTTGATAAGTTTAAGATTGAATTGCTAACTGCTGTGAGAGACACAGTTAGAGAAGAAATTTCCAATGCCCTTACTCAAGTGTCTCTAGAAGTTTCTGAAAATTCATTGGAAGCCTTCTCACAAAGAGTATCTAATGCTGTGAAGCCAGACCTGGCCAATACTGGTGACCTAATTGGAAGGCACATAGCCTCTTTGAATCAGACTATGAAGGATCTTCACACCGGATTTGTATCTCTATCAAGTGAATTCAGATCAACCATCTCTGGTATGATGGAAGTTTTGAGAAATTTGATTCAACATCTCAACAAGTCTGACCTGAGGAAGTTGAATGCTGAGATAACTCACATAGTTGGCTAAGCCAGTACAGCCAAGGTAACAAAAATCACTACCCGTGAGCTTGAAGCTCTAAGAGAAGTTGTGCATGATGAGTTAGCTGCTGTTAGACAAATTCTTGATTTAGAATCTTTGAGGAAAATGAAAGAGCTCTGTGATAACAGTCATAAGATGGCATTGGTGTATTCAGCAGATGCTAAGAAAGCTCTGCAAGAGATCAAAGAGAAAGTTGATAATTACTTTTCCAATATTTATACAAATCATGAGATGGCTGCAAACTTCAAGGTGTTGGCAGAGAATCTAAAATTACCTCCAGTCACTCAGGCCTTCAAAACTCAAGTTCGTCAGTTGCAAGATTTTACCCCTTCCCTGGCACAGTTCATGGAGAATAAAGAAGATTATGAAAAAGCTATGAAGTATGGGGCAGAAGTCATTCAAGACTTCATTCATCTTTTGAAGCCCTATTTGAATGCACAGGCCACTGCAATAGTACTTCCTACTTCTGAACCTCTCAGTGACTCTGATGTAGCTCCAAATCAGCTCTCTATTGCTCAAGCTCTATCTCAGTTATGACCAGTTCCTCAGCAAGCTTCTCAACCAGCTCCTGTTTCTCAACAACAACTCTCTATGGCACCTGCTCCTACACCTGCCAGAGTTGTCCTACCACCACTTCAGATTCGCCAAGTACAGCCTGCCTCCAAGCCTTAAAACTTACCCACTATTGATCCCAAAGACAAAGGCAAATCCCCTTTGTATCCCAACAAATAGTTGTGTATTGTTTTTGATAGGGTGCACAATGTGATGCCTGTAATATTCTATACATTATAAAAAAAATTCTCTATACTCTATGCTGACTGCTTTTACTTTCACTTATATGTTTTCCCTCCTTTTTGATTATCCCAAAGGGGGAGAAGAAAAAGAATGATTTATGGGAGAAGAGACATATATGGGAGAAGAAAGATGTATGGAAGAGATATATGGGGGAGAAATATGTATATATCTCAGGGGGAGAAATCTGTATAATATATATGGGCAATTTAAATTAAGGGGGAGATTTATATATGTCTTTATATTTATTCTCTTTATGGTTTAATTCTTATTATGTTTTTATTGATGATATATCATATTATTTTTTTTATTTTATGATAAAGATTTGTGATTGTCAAAAAGGGGGAGATTGTTGAGCCCTCTGGAAGATTGTTGATTTCATGTCTATGATTGATGTTTTAATAATCACAAATCATCACATACCATTAATGCTTAATCTGGTTTGATTTCTCATAAACTTAATTACAATCTGTTAATGAATCTGTTATCATGTTTTTTTCTATGCTTATTGACTTACAAAGTATTTTGGAAGTCTTCTAGATTAAACAGACATCAGAAGCACCGATCCAATATCAACAGACATCGGAAGCACCGATCCAATATCAACAGACATCGGAAGCACCGATCCAATATCAACAAACATCGGAAGCACCAATCCAATATCAACGGACATTGGAAGAACCGATCCAATATCAAAGGACAACGGTCGCACCGATCCGATATCAGGATGAAAATGACTCACCGATGCAAATGACTCACCGATCCAATGACACACCGATGCTGATCAATATGAGTCACCGATCCAATGACACACCGATGCTGATCAAAATGAGCCACCGATCAAATGACTCACCGATGCTGATCAAAATGAGCCACCGATCAAATGACTCACTGATGCTGATCAAACTGACTCACCGATCAGATGACAGACCGATGCTGATCAGTCTGACTCACCGATGCTGATCAAACTGACTCACCGATCAAATGACAGACCGATGCTGATCAGTCTGATTCACCGATGCTGATCTATCTGAGTCACCGATCATTACTCACTAATTCTGATGACCTACCGATCACTTGATTCTTCAAAAGTCATAAACAACTGTTTGAATTTATTTATCTTTATCTTTATTTAATCTAACCAACGGTCATATTAGGTATATTTTAATGCTCTGACAATTAATTAATAAAGGTTGTCGGATGTCAGGAAACCGTTCCTCATACCTGCTGAAAAGAAACCTCTTCTGTCTTCCGGAGCACGTGATATAAATATTAGAAGACTCTACTGAAAAAAGTGGAGACGAAGGATATTTTTCAGAGAACATACGAGGAATAAAAGTAGCAAGTTGAGCAGAACTAAGTAGAAGTGAAGATACATATCAAGAGATTACACAGAATCTCATATACAATCAAGCCTACTCAAAGGGAGTTTTGTGCATTCAAAAGAACGATTGAATAACTTCATCGACTACATCTCACTGCCTATGAACAAGAAGCATACGACACTCTTATTCTCAAACAAAAATGAGAAGAGGACTCAGAATAAATTCTGACCAAATAAAAAAGAGTCCAGAGCTACACTGAAATCACCAGAGCCATTTCTAAACTCTACATCTCTGCTCTGTGATACATTTGTTTTACATTTTCAGTAGTGTGTGTTATCTGCTGTATTAAACACACACTGACTCCTGTACTTTCACTGGAGGATCTGTAAATCCTCAGCAAACGTTTTTACACTACATTTCCCACTATGGATAGTGGTAGAGGTCGTGTGAGACCTGGACAGCTCTGAGCTGTTTTTTGTTTTCCCACGCAGAACTGTGGTAGAGGTCTTGTGACCTGGACAGTGTGTTCACTGTTTTTAACCCTAATTCAGGGTGTGGATCATTTTTATATAAACTTTTGAGAGGACTAAGTCTCGACTTGAGACTGAACCTCTTGGTTAATTCTATGTGTTTGTAGCTACATACTATATCCATACTATACATATTTATTTCATATTCTGCTGCTACTACTTTGATATATAATTTATTTTCAAAGCTACTTTGATTGTTAAACTCGCAAGTGTTTATATTTATTATAAACCAGTAAGTTAGTTTCAAAAGTTAATTTAATCATAAGATTATGTTAACTGAGAACTAATCAATCTTTTAGAAACTAGTTGAAACTTTATAATCTGTATAAATTCACTACAGTTTAATCTATTTTTGAAATAGGGGGATATTAATAAACATTGTTTTTAACAGAAAATTTTGATTGGAACTCAATTCACCCCCCTCTTGAGTATCCACTCCGACCAACAATTTTGATGATTATTTATTTTTATTTTGATAGAAACTTCACTATATCGAGTTAAAACTATGAAGAATCAACATGATATGTACTTTTGGTTATCTAAAATTACATATATATCACAACAGGGGATGCCTTAAGATTTATTTAATCCAATTAATATTTATTCAAGGGAATATTAATAAATTATTAAAATTTTGTTGAATTTATTTCAAGCTTTTTTTATTCTAAAATTTTATAATTTATTAATCACTTAAATTCATCTAGGTAAGTAAAAAAATTAATCTTTTAGTTCAAGATTTATATGAACTTTTCCAATATTTCATTACTTTCCACAATTTTATACATCATTAATGATATATCTTCTTCCAAGTGTGAAATGATAATATGTATTTGATGAAAAAACATGTAGTTATGAGGTTTGTAATAAGTCAAAGCCCCCATGAAAAGTTATTCGGTAGCACTTTTGATGTTTGTAAGAGAAAACCCACATTGAAAAAACCATATGTTTTAATTATAAAAATAATGATATTAACATAATTTTTATTAATAAATTATAAAAAAAATATTTTAAATGTTAATCATAATGAAATCACTTCATAAATCAACAATAAAACCACAAATAAATCAACTATACATGCCTTTTTTCTACCAGAGTTTTATTTATTACCTTATGCTGATAAAGGTTTCTATTTTTTATTGTGTCAACTAGAAGAAATGAATCGTTATCTTATATTTTTTTTAAGAAAATAAATTTATAATTATATATATTATTTCCATAAATGTTCTTAATGAAGTATAAATTATGAAAATTAAACTGTATTTTATTCCATGGAATGGGATATGATAGTTGGGGTTAGAGTTTTCTGAGTTGTAAAAGAAAATTTTCTATTTATAATGTATATATGGAAGCAATAAATTTTTCCTAATACCAATATCCCATTCCAAAAATATTAATAATTCCAATTGATTCATTCAATTTTGAACCAATAGGGGAATACATGTATTCACCAAACTCATTGATTCCTGATACTTCTATTAAACAAATGCCAATTATTAAAAGTGATATCATACAAGATTATTATTGGGATATATATCCTATTAATTATGCGGCACTATGAACATGTCCATAAATGTAAAATTTTTCCTTATACATCTTGATACAACATAAACCTATCATTATATCTGATTATGGAAATAAAAGTGTGGAATTATATAAACATACTTTCTTGGATTCATTTTATGAAACTGAAATATCACATGAGAAATGAATATTGTCATATATATATATATATATATATATATTTAATGGACCTTATCATAAAATTTGGTTTAATTTTATCAATACAAAATTACAAGAATATCATTCCTTAATCAATTTTTAGTATCAATTTTATTTTTTGTTCATTATCTTGTTTTTGAGGATATACATGGATCTTTTAATAATTAATATCATTAAGAGGGAGATTCATGTGATAGATAATGGGAAACAATTGAAGAATATTATTTTCCTTGGACTATGGTAAGAAATGAAGTCATTAATTCCATGATTTTTATGGATTAATTGATATATTTTTATTATATGAGGTGAATATAATCTACAAATAGTGTTATAATATTGATTTGATCTATAACATCACAATTATGAGGTAATAAATTGAGAATAGATACTCATGTATGGCTACTCCTTATAATGAGACCTGTATTGGATCCTCATCTAGTAAGAAGATTAAATTTAAGTTATATTACTTATATTTCCACAGGGTGAAAATTTAGGTATTGATATCTTAATACATCATGTGTTCCGTGCCTTTACCTGAAAATCATCAGTATAGAAGACTAGTAAATTTTAATTTTACTTTCATTGATATCTAACATAGAGCACATTATATGGTATGAATGAAAAATGTAATAAATATTCATTATTTCTCATCATTCAGCTGTCTTCTACAACAAGGGACAAGATTACGAATTAATATTATTATACAAATAAAAGATTATAGTTTTAGTTAGGGTTTTAATTTTTAATTAGGATATGGTAGGGGATGTGGTTCTAAGTGAAAGAGGTAATTGATGTAGAATAGTTCTAAACATAATGATGAGTTAAAATATAGATACATTGGGAAATTTGTTAGGAACATGATAAAATCACATCATTAAAGAGTGATCATAATGAGTGACCATATGATTGTAATAGATATGACTAATGTAATATAATACATGGATTGTGTAGATTTTATAGTACATTCACTATCATTATTCCTTATTGGTTGGTTTTCTTTTTGGTCTTCATCATTTAAATCTAAATATATATTATTACCACACCTATAACATTAGTGGATTGATCATGGGGTGAAAAATAGTGTCTTTTCGATGACATTCTTGATTTTTTATGTGAGAATCAATTATATATTATTTTTTATATTTACAAGTTACATGTGATCATAAGGGTATTTTGGATGGCTCACAATATAACACACCTGGATTATTATATTGGATTAATGTTTTTCTAGTCTCCCATGGATGATTGTCCAGATTACATCATTGAGTTATATTCATTGGCATGTTTTTTGTTACAAGACTATAAAAAAGTTTGGTGATGATGACAATATTTAATAGTGTAATTTTGAATAGTATGAGATCATCTATATTACCATTCTTGATATTTTTTTAGTTTTAGTATGTCTCTACTGGTGATATTTTTCAATTTCAACTCATCTAAAAGAATATATTTAAGATTAATTTTGATTCAATTATATTGAATATATCAATTAGTAAATATTAAAAACTTGATAAGTTGATTAGAAGAGAAATATTCAAGGAATTGGGGTAAAGGGTTTCAATCACAATCAAACATCACATAAAAGTTCCCCTTTTTATTTGAATAAAATTAATAAAATAAATTTTTTATTTTTTATCATCATTGGAGAGAAATACATAATGTTCATGGACTAATTACAACATCTTTTTATTCATTGCCTATTAATCATTCCAGGGTTGTCTAACATGATTTGTTTGATCAACAAATGGTTTTTATTTCGCTGATTTCTATTGAGGGTATTAGTCATTATATAAACTACATGTATTTGAAGATATTCCCTTTATGAGAATCTTCTTGGGTCATTTTTATGACAATTTCACCTATCATTTTCATGTACTATATTTTAAAGTGTTCAATTTGAAATTAGATTTCATAATGTTTTACTTAGATGATTAAAATTTAATATAATTATTAACATGGGTATATCATAATTGACTTTTTTAGATTATATTTGGAACAGAATGTGATAATTACCATTATTTCATTCTACCAGTGATAAATTTCACTATTATTGATGTTTGAATTGGGTATACTGTGATATAAAAAACAATCATATTATTATATTTTAGGATGTTTAATGAATTATATTATTTTTAGAGGAATAAGAACATAATCTATATTTTTATCATCCATTGATTGGTAGGATAGAGTATGATGTTCATTTAGGATATCTGTAGATGTTATATGCTAGTAACTACACCTACAATGAATATATTATTATTTTATGATGTAATACATCCTTAAGAATAATCATGGGGTTAATAAATATTTTAATGATTATATAAACACTAAAATTATCATATCAAGGTAATTATAACATATTATATAAAACATTATATGGAGATATATATTTTAAGATTCTAGTACATAATTGTTTAATAGAAACATTGTGTCAAGGAAATTGTAGTATTATTAGTGAAGAGACTCGATGCACTACAAGATGTTATATTCTTAAAGATGAAAAATCTATAATTTATTTTGAGTGATATTAAATTTCAATATTTAACAAGACAACCTTGTGTAAAAATTCTCCAAATGTGACTAAAACATTTTGTAGATAACGGGTTTCAAGTACATCATGTGTTTTATAATCAATATGAGTTTCAAACATAGGTGGTTAATTCCACAGAAATTTTAGTAAAAATTAAAAAATTAGATTAAGTAGTCCAAGAGCAAAAAAATAAAGTAACAATTAATAATCCCTTTAATTTATATTCAATATGATTCATATGAGGACATGTAACGAGATACCATCATATCTTTGAGTATTATATTTTTGTATCTCAAATTTTAGTGGGAGAATTTATTGTCAGATAGAGAATACATGGTGATGTTGAATATCATAAATAGTTGGTCACCATAGATATAATATATTTATGCTAACGATATAATTATTTATTAAATTTATTGTTTTTTAATTTTTATATCAATGAATATAGAATTTATATGGGACCAACCTTACAAGATATATGATATTCACCTAATAATTATCTAAATATATCATGACATCAATAGAACAAATTTCATTTCATGGATCAATAATGTAATAGTTTTGTTATTACCAAGGAACCACATATATTATCATGTAATTGATGAAAAACCTGAAACAAATGGTATATATCATCATCTACAAATTCTTGTGTTTAATTGAGATAACGTGATAATAGATTCTGGGAATGTTCATCAATGTTATGTATAATGCAATGATACATAATGGGTTATCATTAATCAATTGAATAATGGAAAAGATCTCAAAATAATCATACAAATTAATTTTGATATTGGGGTGACCATATTATATGGTCAAAATATTTTTGTGAACAATCCATAACAATACATAAAATTTATTCATTATTGAAGAATTCATTTTCTTTCTTTCATATAGCTTATTTAGGTTGGAAATTTTAGATAAGTTGGTCATCAAGAATACTATAATCCGTATTACATCCAATAGTAGAAACTTCCACAATGTATCCATTATTAAGAAATATATTATGATATAATATATTTTACATTTAGAAAATATCATCCCAATTTTCATTTTAACCACATCATTGTCCCTGATGAACCATAATACAATGTAGAAAGTATTTTAAAACATTATACAAGAACACAAAACATATTATGTGATATATCAAAATATTTAATTTTACAAATTAGTATATGAATAATATTAATAAAATTTCTTTTCCAAGATATAATTTTTTCTCAGAATATACATTTTCATACCAATGAAATTAATCACCCTTGAAAAATATTTTTTAAAAAAATTTCATAAAAACCCAAAAATGAAAAACAAAACTCATAATGGTTTTATTTAAATAATTAAATACTCCGGAAAATTTTGTCCTTTCTACATTATTAAGTTGTATTAATGTACAATTAAACATATTCACATTATCTTTATTAATAAATCATAATATCTCAATAAATATCCTTAGACATCAAATATAATTAATGTAGATAACATGGGGAATCATATTTATATAACTCTTATAATTAATAGTACACATGGAATAACATACCTAGTAGATTAAAATATTCCCAAAAATTAATCTCAACTGGTTAAATCTATCACATTAAAAAATGAATTAGAGATCTATATTGGGTTCACGAATCACCATAATCTATATTAGAATCTTTCATAATTATGTGAAATATCATTCTCACCCATCATCATATATAATTCTAAAGATACATAAAATAATAATTATTGTTTCAAATCCATAATTTATATAATCATAATCATTAAAATATAATTTTCAAACACTATAAAACATTTCTATATATTCATGTATTCATTCCATTTAAAACAGTTTTTGAAAATAAATAGATGAAATGGAAGGAATTTTAGTCATTGAAGAAAAAATTGAAACATATAATGGAATCCAGAAATCAAAAACCTATTATTATAAAAGGAGAAACTATTGACTCCTAATATTGTAAAATATATTTCTCATTTGTCCATTTCATCAAAATATTCCATAAAAATAGAAAAAATATACCTTTTAAAAAAATTTAAATAAAGAAAAAAATGGAAAAATGTAATTTATTATAATTTTATATCAAGGTGGATACTAAATTAGACTTTTTTTAATACATTAATTTATGTAAAATATTTTAAAAATAAATCTTCACAAAAATTTAAATGGTGTTTTTAATGTAGAGGCTACTTTACATGTACTGTAACTTGTCTTGTATGTAGAATATCATTAAAAACAATAGGATTATATTAATTATTAAGATTCTTAAAAAATGATTCTATATTATTATTCATACTATTTTATTTTTTACCAAGTTATTTATAATTACTTACTCAATTATGTTTATGTCGAATGTTTTGATGAAATTCATCTCATATAACTAAAATCACGTCGGTAAATGTCTTATCGTAAATGTGGAAATTATTAATTAAAATTATAGATAATAATAATTAAATAAATATATTCTTAATACGTGAATTATACTATTAAAATGATCCATAAAATATAATTTTGAGAAAGAAATTTTATTAAAATCAGGGAGGTGGTTTCTAGTATATATAAAAAACTAAAATTTTAATTAATTCAAGGAGACTATGGGAATAAATGTTTTCATCATTAATTATAATTTAATTATTATTATATTAAAAATATCATATTAATTATTTAAATAAAATAATATATATAGTCCATGTTTTGGGGTGATCAAAAAAAATAACGTCGCTTGATAGGGGAGGTAATGCACATGTATGAATGAATAATGTTTTAATTTTTTAATGAATATAATGGTAATAAATAATATCATAACATATTCTTACATAAGGATAAATATTTAAGTAATAATGAATATATATATATATATATATATATATATATTAAATCAATCATTATATAGTGTTTTGAAAGGATGTTTGGAAGACGAATTACATCAGTTAGTGACTGGATAGTGCACTATTACACTTATCTGGAAAACCACTTTATACTTAAATGTAAAGCCTTTAAAGGATGTTTCCCTACCAAAACAAGAGACTATATGACATGATGATGGATTTCATGTTGTGATATTTTAACGATGTGTCTAGTCCAAATAGCTTTTGAAGTGTTTATAAAATATTATAGGGTGTGTCTTTTTATATATGGGGGAGAGGAAACGTTGAGAATTTTAAAAAAAGAGTAAAATATACTAATGTGTTAATCAAGAAAAATGAATCCAAAAATGAAATTTTTGAAAACTAATAAGATAGGGTAGATATATTTTCATCTAATATAATTTAATCATATTTATAGTTCTTTTATACCATATCACATTATCCAAACCCCTGGTAAATTTCAATTCTAGTAACCAATTTTTTTAATTATTACTATTACTTATTAACAAAAATCATGTATAAAATAATACCTAATATTAATTATGAAGATTAAAAATATAAAATCTATTTTATCAAATTAAATTCATATAATTGTTTGCATATAATTTATAAGTAAATCCAAAAATGTGATGAAAAATTGCTAGTAAGAAAAAAGCCTTTTTATGATTGAAAATGTTTTTATAATAGTTTCAAACAAAATGTTGATTAAAAAATAATTAACGAATTATTTTATAACATAGTAAAATACATATTTCTTTACAAAAATATATAATAGAATGTGACTTTTTATGTACATGAAAAATATAGTTTTCAATAAAAATAATAACTTTTCACAATTAATTTGAATAAAAATCTTTCCCCCAATTTTTGGAAATACCCTAAGAGATATTATTTTTCCCAAATAAATTCCAAATTGAATATAATATTTAAAATTTAAAATTCCATAATTTAAAAATAATTATATTAATAAAAATCATATATTTCATGAAACAAAACTATTATAAAAATTAATATGTTTTCTTTTTCTCATAAATGTTTCTAAATTTTCTTATAAATAATACAACTAATTTATATAAGTAATAGGTGGAAATTATTTATCTTAACATAACCTATAATTTTAAAATTATCACACTTTTGGAAATTTCATCCTCACTATATTGTTCATTATATTAAAATGCGGGGATATTATTATTTTTTATAATTTTTTATTCCCTTATTAATTATTAAACTATATAGGTGTTCATCAAAACCGTAAACATATAAATCAAATTTTCTGAAACACATTCTCCATGATGTCAAGAATATGTTTTGATTTTTCCTTATAAGAGAGGTTTTTTACAAATAGAACTATTTAATGGCTCAAATAATGGCTTCATCCAAAACATATTTTTATAGAAACGGAATATGAAAGTCTTAATGTGACTAATATAAAATCATATTGGAGGACAATTAGTAATCAAAAAATCCAAACTTATTCATCAGTTCATAATATTCAACAGAACATGAAAATAACATGCACTTTTTACCAAAATGTAGAGCAATTTTTCATGGAGAATATTTATGAAAAATGTGATCTCCTACCTAAAATGATTGTTAATTATTATGGTAATGTTCATAAATTTTATACTTGAATTGATACATCCTCGCCTACTAATAAGTAATCATCACTCTCTTAATCATTTCTTCTATAATTTTATCCCCTTAACTTTCATTCACCAACTTCATCCCAATAAGGTATAGTCTGACACCTTTATCCATATAATTCTTGTAATTGTTCTATTAATGTACTAGAAATAAACTTTTTTATTATAATATAACTTAATATATGTCAAATTTGTATTAAAAATCCATGAAAATATTTTTATTATTCTGGAAGAAATTTCTTCCAAATTTTGAATAATTCTTTCAGACTATCCATAAGATTTATAATGTATGTAAATAATTAAATGTTATTCCATACCAAAATAATTATGATGTCCTATCCAGAAATAATCGGTGCATATGGAAATGATATGATATAATGGAAATAAGGAAACAATATAATCTTATTATCTCATTAATATATATTCTTGAAAGTTTATGTAATGAAATATAATCTCCAATGGGATGTAAATGAATACATTTACATAACTAATCATTAAAAATCAATATTTTATTATTACATTGATATTTTAATTGTCAATACAACCATGACATCCATATATATACATTATCCAATTCATCCTCCCCCAAAAAATGTTTATAATGAAACATCATATTCAATAATGTTAATTTTTCATTAACCAGTTGACAAGTCAAACATTTCATCCATATTTCAACAATATCATTCTCCATTACATACCATTATAAATGTTCCCAAATAACTCTCTTCATATTTTTTATTCTATGATGTATAAAAAATAGATCTATAAGATTTATGAAATAATTTATTCCTAAATAGTGGGTAACAATAAACACAAGAGCTTTTTAGGTATGTCATAAATACATATTTTCCAACATTAGAAACTAAAAACATACACTTATTGGAAAAATAATCTATTTTAGAATGCATCATATAATATGAAAAAGATTTTTATACTGACACATAAAAAATAAATGGATTACCTTTATTTCTAATTTCTAATTGAATTCCCATCAAATTATTAAATAAAGTTACATGATCCAGACCAATAATAATTAATGTATAATTATATTTTTGACTTAACCCATAGGCTACACTATTATATTTAACTAGATGGTAATGAATTTGATAGTTTTAATCATTTTTATATTCCATAGATCTTTTATTACCCATGTTCTACAATATCTTAATGAATATATACCTCAATATTTTAGGATCCATATATATTTCACACATGTCACTATATAAATAATGTGTCCAATGTTTTAAATAAAAAATTACATCCCTCTGGTTTAGGATCATGTATAGGGTAATTCCATTCATGAGGTTTTAAATGATGTGAATCATATGAAATTACCTGATCATTCAATATTTAAACATAATCCATTAACTGTAATGATTAATCATTGAAGAGAAAAATGTCACCATTTCTATATAACAGGACCATAACATGAGAATATAGTAATGTTATTCTCAATTACTAGAATAATTCATCGCCTTAATTTTTGTGGATGTACCAAACTAATTTTCATGATAACATGGCAGTGGGATAGATAACAATAAAATGATTTAAAAAAACTATTGTTAATATCATTCTAATAAATGAAAACTCAAAAATGGAATAAAATTTATAGATTTAGGCTATTGATCAATAATATTACCTTTAGAATATTTAATAGTTATTAAATATTTTTATACAAATTCTTAACGAAATGAAGTCTTCTAGAACCAAAATTAAAATAAAATGAATTTTCGATATAAGTTATTTTTTATTTATTATTTATTGAATAATAATTATATTTCTTCATGATCTTAATATCCTTAATTGAATAATAGAAAATATCATCAATAAATTCATCAAAAAACAAGTTGAAATATTCATGTAAAAATATATTATTTTGATCCATTAATCTAGGTCTAAAAATTGATAACCAAAATAGAGAAACAACAAAAAAATCCTCATACATAGTAATATTTTTCATTCATTGACATTTAAACCTCATCACCTAGTAATGATGGTACATAAACCTGAGATCAATCATTGAAAAATACTAAGCCCCCTGAAGCTGCTGAAAAAATAATCGATGTAAGGGAAAAAATACATATTCATAAAATTTACATTATTAAATGGCCTATAATTAATGAAAATAATCATGGATATATCATTATTTAAAATAATTAAATAGGTGTACCCTGTGGTGAAGTACTATGATAAATGAATCATTTATCAAGAAACTTTAGCAATAACATTTTATGTTCCAGATGTTCTACTTTTGGAATTATAAATGGTAGTTTTTGAAATTATCATTGCTTTAGGAAATATGAAAAAAAAAAGTATATTCATCTTCTCAATTAGTTATAATTATAGTTAACTCATCAGGAAAACATCCATATATTATTTCACTGTAGGAGAATAATTAATCTAAAAAATTCCCTTATTCTCAATAATATGATAATGATATCAACAATTTATACCTCTTTAGAGTTTCTCATATTCTTGTATAATTATAAAATTTTTGAATTAATTATTATATTAAAATATAATCTAACATTAGAAAATAGTATATTTAGCTTTTCAATATATAATTTAATGAAAAATTTAAAGATAATTAAAACCAAAAACAACTCAAAATTCACCTATGGGAGAGAAATAATGGTTTATAGTGAAACTTCATCCATATATGATATTTGAACAATTTTTTTCCTTAGTACTTACCTAAGGGGTTTTTTAAATCATTATGAATTTATATCTTAAGGTTTCAATTTCAATTTTTGAAAAATTTTCAGAGAAATGAATGAATATATAGACCTGAAGTCGTGTAAAAAATTAAAATTATATAAATAAAACGCAATGTATATTATAACACTTCATTTGATGTCCTAACATCCGCGGATGTAAAATGTAAATTATTTCACCTCCCCATTATGTTTTATTCATTAAAATTATGATCATTCATGATAGTCTTCAAATGTGAATCCATATAATGGCCCATATCATTAAATTTACTAGACCAATATGTTTGTTATTAATAATTATGTTACCAATACTAAGATATTGTTCTTCATAATATATTTTAAAAATTTTTCTGGTGTATTTTATTATCTTCATAGAAGTCAGTATTTTTTGGATGAATTTAATTTTTTTATCATTGAAAATATCCCATCACATTATTAAATATTACAAAATTTTTTTATTATATATAGTTATAATTAGATTAAAATAATTGGGAATTTTTTTGTTAACCACGTACATCAGATATACTAATTTTTTTAGATGTAAAAAATATTAGAGTATTTTTTTAAACAAATTCCATCATTAAATATTTTGGGTTGGGGGTTTGTCTTCAAATTCTTTATAGAAATTTTGCGTAGAAAAATCATATAGGATGATGAATTAGTATTTTTAATTTCCCCAGTTTCATGATTTGTGAAACCACATGATCTGTGAATGAGTTTCAAGAATGAAACATTCTCTTATCTTGAAATTAGGAAAATAATCTTTATATAAAATATGTAAAATATGAAGATATAGGGATACTATGAAAATTATTATGTGTTACAATTTTTAGGAAGGTCATATGTTATCGAAGTGTGATGTAATTTTTTATCAAAAAAAATTTGTAATGAATTTTTTATAAAAATAGAATCCCATTAGAATAAGTCATTGGTATTTAGAAATAATCATGTTACTATCCAAAATAATTTACATCTAATTAACAAAATAAAATAGTTTTTTTGATAAGAAAGTATTTAATAATGATAAATGTATAAAAAGAACATTATAATTTTAAGAAATATAATTGGTTGGGGTCTTTAAAAAGTATTTGTTTTTTGTTTCTGAAGTATTTTGAGTAATGTAATATTATTGACATATTTTTTTGATGTTTATAATGTTTTATGTTGGATGATGTAAAGATGGAAATAAATTATACCAAAATTAAGAAAATCATTTTATGTATTAAATACATCAATAATAAAATACAAATGGTCTAATTTAATGACACCAAATCTAGAATCCTGGAGATGATAAATACAATGGGTTGAATATAAAAGGATGGAACAATTTAGTATTTTTTGTAAAAAATGTATACATACATGATACCAATTTTTCATTGGTAAAAGAATGTAAATCAGATCAAAAGTAAAATTTCATCATCCTAGAAAGTCAATATATTAAATTATCTTTACATAATTAGACAATAAAAAATAACGGTCATCTAAAATGATATATCATGTTTATGTAAAATAGATTCCGTCATTGATAAATTAATTTAATCAATATGGAATTGAAAATAATGAAACACATTTTCCATCAAAATATCTGTACTTTTTAATTGGATAAGGAATAATCAATATCGATAGGTAAATAATTCAATACACATGAAATTTGATCAACAACTTCTAATTAAATTAATATAGAGATAATTTCATAGTGAAATTATCCTGAATAGTTATAAATGAATATTTAATGAAGGAAATTCTAAATTATTTTACATCATGTTTCAACAACATGAAAACCTCCACCTTCCTGATATATCCTCTCTGCGGTTTAATGTGTGTTGTTTAAAAACCAAACCGATTTGGCCAATTAATTTGTCTTAGAATACTATTGATGCATCAAGGGGATTATATTAACTTATCTCGAAGTCATGTATTTATTGTAGAAATCATTACTCATATATAGGATAATTGAATTAATTCAAAAATAATGTTCCTTATCAGATACTTTTATTATGTTAAGGATGCATATTTACCAATATTTACCCAATTAATTGACTAACATTACAATTAAAATCCATTTGTAAAAATTTTATATGGTATATTAATAAATCATATCCATCATATAAAAATATTTATATTTGAGATTAATTTAATATCAAATGAAAAAATTATTACCGTAAAGTTATTGTTTCAAGAGAAATTTAATAATCAGAAAGGATTGTGTTATTTCATAATAACTTTTACCATCTGTAAATTTTCAAGTTAGATCACCTTGGATGAAAAAAATAAAATTGACTCTTAAAACACAATTTAGAATGAATTATTTTGATATTAAATGTCAATTTGGTAGTATATAAAACGTGAAATTTTTTATTTCTTCACGATAACGAATAAGACTAAATGGAATGTAAATTTAGACAAAATTCTTTTCCTCACACATCCTTTTGATTATATGTTCTTTACTACATATATAGATATTTTAAACATGTTATAATGTAATTTGAAAAAACAAATATTAATATTTATAATATCATATAAAATTATTTTATAATATCTTTTCTCCCCTTCATTTATAATTTATCATTATTTTAGTTTTTTAGTGTGTTAATTTCCTTGTTTTCTTGTGCATGTTTTTTTAATGATCTAGTTATTGTACATAATATAGTTTTTCGTCTTCTCCAAAACAATAATGTTGATTTAATTATCATACCTATATATCAATTCTAATTTTTTTATCTTAAATTATTTTTTTGACAAATGAAGTATGTTGCGACCATGGAGATAATAGGGTGTACATGTGTCGGGGTAAAATTTACCTTATTCATTGATCAATTTGTAAATAAGTTACATAATATTTTACAATTATAGAATCATAATTTTATCATTAATGACACATTATATAATTATATATATCATCTATGGTGTGTTTTGATTAAAAGGGAGTCACACCGCTTCATGAACATGGTAGTCCACACATACCCGAATGATGTTATCATTTTTCTATCATTGAAAAGAAAAACGAAAATGATATATATTATATTTAAAAAATTAAATATATTTCATGAGTATATTGATTTTTCATTTATAACATATATAATCATTAAATTTTTCTTTACCACTATCTGCATAAATCATTAGTTAAAAATATCACTTCACTTTGGGAGGCGTTAATCCGTTATATACAATGGAAATGATATCGCATCCCATAAGTAATGAAATTTAAAAAGTATTTATATTATTTCATGACTATGTGACAATAAATATATCATAAATACCATATATAAAATTTATATCAATCATAATTACCAACCATGCCATCAGAAAATTGAAGAAATGAACGATATTAGTTTGTGGGGAAGTAGTACACCATACACACAAATGATGATTTCAAAACCCATTTGATAGAAGTGAATGTGGTTGTAGTTTATACACATAATGAAAAAATATCCAATTATATTTAAAATAATGTGTTTATTTTATAATTAGAGTATAATAGGATGTGAAGGAGGAGGATGGAGGAATAAAATATTCGTGCTAATTGAATAACATTACCTCCCCTTTGTGTATACTTCGTAGGTTTTCAATAATTATATGAAATGATGAATTCATGAAAGAAATAAATCTTATCAGATTAATATAATCATGTTTATAAGTTATATTTGAAAGGTATGGATGAGACAATAGACTTTAATGGTGTGAAGAAGTGATGGTGGTGAGTTCCCTAGTGTGGTTTTGGGGGAGTTATATTAATGTAAATACTCAAACTTATTTACTATTGGGAGGTATATATTACCAAAAGTAGATTAAAAATTGATAATTTACATGTTTAGGGGTCATATGGTGGATATTAACCTCCACAACCTATTAAGACAGAACTTTAAAAAAAATATTCCTTAACATTAATGTTTCACTATTTTCACCATTTTGGATTTTCATTATAGTAAATAATTTTTGAACAATGATACCTTATCCTTAAAAAATATAATTTATACACATTATAAAATATTATCCCACAAATTATTAATATAATATATATATTGTTGAAATAAAAAATCATGTTTTTTCATCTAATATCAACATAGATGCATATAACATGAAATATCTGTAATTTAACCTTAAGTATGCTAAAAGTGTTTTTACTATTTAGGGGTAAATATATTAATTATAAATAAATAATTAGGCGATTAATTAAAAATAGATGATATATATTAACATGTTAAATTAACAAGTAATAATAACTTATTTTTAGTTTTTTAAAACATTTAATAGAATATAATTTTTCCAAAAAAACATTTGTCAATTTTGACATTATTTATTTAAATTGAATTAAAAAATCACATGATAATGAAGGAATCATAATATTTTTTTCCCACGTGAATAACATGATATATTACTCAAAAAATAAGTTGGAATATGATAATTCAATCAATTTACTTTACATTTAATATCTATTGTATCCTTTGTTTAATTAAAATATGACATAAATATTCCCTGCATTAGTGATTCATATGAATTTTATGTAATAATTTAATCTCTAAAAAATAATGATAACTTATTATGACAATAAAAAATAATTTATAATTCAAAAAAATTTATAACCTATTCTCTTTTTTCCTATATACCAAATAATTACTGTAATTAAATGGATGGTAATTGTCTTTTTTATCTTTTTTATACATAACTAATTATATGGGTCATATTCTGTAATGCCCCAACCCTAGATACCCAGATTCAGTGTATTATTACATAACATTGGCATGATCACAAGAAATATCGAGTCTCAAAAGACTGATTAGTTTAGTAGCCTTGTAAGAACTAGGTACATTAATAATGTTTACATTACATCACAAAATGAAAACTACAACAATATTGTCTCCATAGTCCACACTCTTATCCCCTCATACTATCCCAGCAGGTCATTCATAAATTACTTCTTCACATCCTAGGAAAAATTAAACATAGAAAAGGGGTGAGCTCAAATGCCCAATAAGGATAACAATATAGTGAAAACATTCATAAACAAGAATAAACATTTAAGGCAATGTATAACTAAAGCAAAATCCTTTTAAACATGAACTACAACATAGTATGGAAAAAATGAAATGAAATAACGTCGTTTACTTATTCACATGGATATTCTACTAATCTAATAATCACATACAATATCAATAACCACTTTTATCATGATGGAATGCATAATGCTAGACTATCATAACCACATAGACAAGGCCTTATGCCAAGACTACAAATAATATTTTGTCAAGGACCTGTGCCAAGACACTAGTTTGTCTCATGAGACCTACTGATGCATCGTGGAGCTATAGTGGGCTCCACCCATCACATATTAAATCCAATGCATTCCCATATGAAAATGTTTAAACATAACATAAACATTCGTATTAAAACAAGCATATAAAATGTAAATACTTCATCTATAAACCACTAATGGTATAAAAATAACACATCCACATTCAAAAATTTCACAAAACCTTCAATACAATATATAAGTTTTTTATCATAATAAATCAACTTCAAATAATCTTAAAATCCATCAAATGATGTTGACATAGATGAAAACCAAACTCTTTTTAGAGAAATATATCTTTCTATTTTGAAATAATTTAAGAGTCATATATCTATAAAATAAAACATTTTATTTGAAAATATTCTTATAATATTGTAAGGTAAGCTTCGACGATTTTATAATGGCGGAAAATAGCTGCACCCACCGTATAAGTTAAAAAAACATTCTTACCTTAATTCTGTCGAAAAGGATAAAAAGGACCATTTTTGGAAAACAACGGAAAGATTCCTTTATAAAAAACTTATAAAATTCAAAAAGGGTATAAAAGAAATTTACCCATATTCTAGTAAATAGTAAAAAAAATTGAAATACATTTTTAAGAAACATGGATGTGGATGATAAAGAAATTCCAGTATATTATTACGTATAAACAACCTCGGATAATGAAGAGATTGTGAAATAAACCCTTACCTTGTAATTTTCCTTGGTTGATGGTAGGTTAACCTCCTATATAATGGTGAAATAATTGTTATTAAATTATACAAGAATCATATACATTAATATGATATCATATATGATCTTTTAACATTGATTTGTTAACAATATCCTAATATTATCATTGTTTTTGGTGTTAATTTACTCGTTTTCTTTTATATGTTTTGTTACGTAATCCATGTTTGTCATGGATAAGTTGTATATTATTCATATCCAGAATGATATCAATTCCTTAGATACTATTATTAATCATAAAACGATAATTAGACTTGAATGGATACGATGGGGAATGAATCTCATCGCGTTCGTGGAGACAGTAGTCTGTACGTACGCACGAGCGACAATATAATTCTTTAGATATTAAAATAATATATAATTGGATTGTATATCATATATACAGATTCATTATCATTTTATATTTATTATTTACATGAATTACACATCATTATTATACCCATCCAAATAATAATTTATTGAATAACAATTACACCACGACGTGGAGACGGTAAGCCGTACGTACGCACATATGGTGACATGTCATTCAAAGGATTGATAGAATACTGAATATGGTTGTACCATATTTATAATAATTTAAATGTATATAGGAGATACAGGATTCATTATTTTATAATGGGAATAACAAAGAAAGAAAAAGTTGAAGAAGAAATGAATTTGAAAAAGGGTGGTGAAAACATTACCTCTTCTTCAGGTTCTTCCTTTTGATTTGATCAAAAAGGATCCATAGGTTGGATTTTTGATAGATCTAAGGACTCTAGGTTGTAGTGAGGGAAGTTGAGAGAGTATTTTCGCAGGGGTTGGCTGAACCAGAAGGCTTTGAAGGTGTGAATTAATGAGAAGGGGGATTTCCCTTTTATAAGAGGGGTGAGGGGCACCTTTGGAAAAGCTAGAAATATTATTTTATAATAAATTCATATTCAGTTTCTAACGGCTCCAAATTGGATTATTTAATTGTTAAGGTAGGTATGGGTAGAAAACCACTCAACCAATAGAATTTAGACAGGTTTTGGTCATTATATTAACATTATCATTTAGTTTTAACTCTTAGTTAATTAGTTTGACACTTACCATGTCACTTTGTATTTTTATATTATATCATTAATAAACTTACTATATACCTCAAAGAGGCCCCAAAGTGGTCCATTAATGATAAACCTATCATGATATAAGTCGCTTGGAAGAACCTTAGATTTTTAGAAATTAAATATCAATTAATAATATAATATTTGTTTTAAAAACTCTTTTATGTCAATTTTGACACTATTTGGAAAATTGATTTTTGTGAAAATCATAACCGAATGATTACGTCAAAAAAAATTAATTAAATCAATTCTAAAATGTCATATTAACCTAATAAATTACTTTAATTCATTAAAAGTCTCTAATTACATTTATTTGGGTATTTATAATATCAATTAGTTTAATTTTTCACTATTATGGTAATTACTCCATCATCATTGTGTCATATATAAATTAAATTATATAAATTCTAAAAATTATAAATAAAATATAATTATTTATTAAATATTTATAGCTTTCTAGTGAATATTTTTAGTCTAATTTATCTTATGTATAACCCTATATTAAAAATGACTTAGTAAATAAACTTAGATTTTAACTGTTTTAACTCTTCTTTGAATTAAATAATAATAAATGTACTAATCTAATCCAAGTGGACCTAAATGATAATATTTTATTCCTATGGTAGTTTTTGGTCGAGATACACTTATCAATGAGAATTAGGACATATGTTAGGGTAATATTAATATCATTTTTATCCTTAATTACCCTATTTACCTTTAACCGTGGTAAATAAAAGTAAAAAGTTACTATTCACCAAAAATTATTTTCATCTCATTGATCAACATTTTACTCCATGATATTAACCGTGTCTCTCGGATTTTCGATATTCCACTCAAAGAAGTAGTAAAATTAAGTTTTATGAAAAATTCAGTTTTTTTAACTACCACTTAGTGGTTTCACAATTCATCAATAAATGAAGTTTTTCAGCAAAAATACCAAAAATTAACCCTAGGATAATTTCGATATTCCGAATCCAAAAATGAAGTCCATTTTGAAAAATAAAATTTGTAAATTTCAAAAGGTGGGCATTACTATTCAAAATGGCTAGTTTGATTGGTTGTGGTGTGTTAGAACTCGATTTTGTGTACAACACACGCTATTTCATTATTCAAAGAGAAGCGTACCGTAGAAGCTTGGGGTGTTACATTCCCCCTCATACAAATAATTTCGTCCTCGAAATTTCTAGAATACTACCGCATGAAAAGACTCGGGTGGTTCTTCATCATAAGTTCCTCGGGTTCCCATGTTGCCTCTTCCATCTTATGGTTTCTCCACAAGACATTTACCAGACGAGTCGTCTAGATTCTCAGTACTTGTTCTCTCGTATCAAGAATCTTGATAGGATCTTTGCAATAAGATAGATCGAGTTCCAGTTATAATTCCTCATAGGTGAGTACATGCATTGGGTCAGGCATGTATTTCCTCAACAGAGATACGTGGAACACATCGTGAACTTTGGAGAGAATTGGCAGCATTGCTAATCGGTAAGCTACAACCCCAATTCGTTCTAGAATTTCAAAAGGTCTGATGTACATGGGACTCAATTTACCTTTCTTACAAAAATGTATAACTCCCTTCCATGGAGATACCTTCAGGAAAACATGATCACCGACTTGAAATTTCAAATCCTTCCTTCGATTATCGGCATAGCTCTTCTGCCTACTTTGAGCTGGTTTTATATGGTTTTGTATTAACTTATCCTTTTCCATCGTTACCTCCACCAGTTCTGGGCCAACAATTTTTCTTTCACCAACCTCATCCCAACAGGTTGGTGTGTGACATATATTTCTATATAACGCTTTATATGGTGCCATATGAATACTCTAATGGAAGCTATTGTTATAGGAAAATTCTACCATAGGTAAATACTGATCCCACATACCCTAAAAGTCATGTGATAAGGATCTCAACATGTCTTGTAAGGTTTGAATAGTTCATTATGATTGTCCATCTGTTTGAAGGTGGTAGGAAGTGCTCAAATGAAGTTCAGTATCCTAGTATTTCTAAAGAAATTTCCATAATCTTGAAGTAAAATGGGGATCACGATCCGAAACAATCGATAGCGTTACTCCATGAAGTCTCACAAATTCATTAATATATAGTCTTGATAGTCGTTCAAGTGGTAAATCTTCCCTTATAGAAAGAAAATTTGCTGACTTTGTAAGACGATCAACAATAACCCATATTTCATTGTTCTTTCTAGGAGTCTTTGGTAGTCCCATGACAATGTCCATTGTGATATTATCTCATTTCCACTCAGGTATAGGAAGTGGTTGCAATACTACACCAGGTTGTTGCCTTCTAGCTTTCAATTTTTGACAAACCATACATCTTTACAAAAAATCAGAAATCTCCCTCTTCATATTTTCCCACCAAAAATGTTCCTTCAAATCATTATACAATTTGGTGCTCCCAGGGTGTATAGAGAAATTCGAACTATGAGCATCATCCAACAATTCCATTTTTTGTTCAGGTATATCGGGAACACAAAGCCTCTTCCCAAATTTGAAAATTCCTTCTTCATACAAAAAGTCTCTCAATCTCCCATCATTCACAGCTTTAATATTCTTTCGAAATTCGTCATCATCGGTCTGAGAACTCTTAATCCTTTATAGTAAATATGGTTTGGAAACCATTTGAAAAAAGCATTGATGTTTTACCTTCCCTGGTTATTCCCTTGTCCATCTTCACTAGATCCATGAAAATTGGATCCCACTCAATTCTCATATTGTTCAAAACTCCATGGTCTTTTATGCTCAAACATCTTCCACCTTGTTTTCTTTCCCCGAGTGGTTGTGTATCGTACAATCATAATCCTTGAGTAATTCAAGCCATATCCTTTGCCTCATGTTGAGTTCGTTTTGTGAGAAAATATACTTCAAACTCCTGTGATCAGTATAAATCTCACATTTTTCATCATAGAGGTAGTGCCTCCATATCTTCAATGAAATGATCATAGCTGCTAACTCGAGATCATTAGTAGGATAGTTTTGTTCACGAATTTTCAACTGTCGTGATGCATAGGAAATAACCCTATCATTCTGTATAAAGACACAACCATGTCCTTTCTTCGATGAATCACTATAAATAACAAACCCATCATTCCTCAATGGTAGAGTCAATATAAGAGCATTGACTAATCTTCTCTTCAGATCTTCGAAACATTCTTCACACTCTTTTTTCCAAACAAATTTAACCCCTTTACGTGTGAGATTTGTTAATGGGTTATCCAACCGGGAAAAATTCTGGACGAAACGTCGATAATAACCTAAAAACCCAATATATCTACGTACCTCAGTTATAATCGTCGGTGTAGGACATTCTTGGATTGCCTTGGTCTTAGAAGGATCAACAGAGATTCCATCTTTAGAGACAATATGGCCAAGAAAAGAAATCTCATGAAGCTATAATTCACACTTTCTAAACTTCCCATAAAATTCATGTCTTCTCAGAGTCTTCAGGATAATGCGCAAGTGATTTTCATGATCTTCGTAGCTTTTGGAGTATACCAATATTTCATCAATAAATACCACCACAAATTCATTGAGATATTCCTTGAAAACTCTATCCTTCAGATCCATGAATACAGAGGGTGCATTAGTCAATCCAAAAGGCATTACTGTAAACTCATAATGCCCGTACCTGCTTCGAAATGTTGTCTTCAGAATGTCTTCCTTCTTCACACACAACTGATGGTATCCAGATCGAAGGTCAATCATTGAAAGGTATTAAGCTACATGCAGTTGGTTAAATAAATTATCAGTGGGAGGTAGGTGATACTTGTTCTTTATTTTTATAGCATTTATCTCCCTGTAGTCGATACATAACCTCATAGATCCATCTTTCTTTTTAACAAAAAGAACAGGGGATCCCCATGGAGAAACACTTGGGTGAATAAATCCCTTATTACTCAATTCATCTAGTTGTTTCTTTAGTTCAACTAATTCTATAGTGGCCATTCTATAAGGCATCTTCGATATAGGCCTTGATCCAGGAATTAAATCAATGGAAAACTCAACTTCTCGTTCTGGAGGATGTCCAGGTAAATCTTCTAGAAACACATCTACATATTCTTTCACAATAGGTACATCCTATATTTGAACATTCCTTTCCTTACCCACTGTAATTTCATCATCTTCCTCCCCAATAATTGAATTTAGTTGAGCTACTGGGGGTGGATCTAGATATGAATTAGGTGGTGATGATTCTTCTCTAAAGATAAGGTGCCCTATATCATCATCATCAAAAATCATAACCTCCTTCTTCTTAAAATATATCTACGCACCATGGTCTGAAATCCAATCCATACCGAGGATTATATCAAACTTAGTCATAGGTATGACGATAATATCAGGGGATAAAGAACATTTATGTGCTCTAATGGGGACTGATTCACAAAACTTTGATGCAATGATTCTTCCCTTAGGAGGTTTAACTGAAAACCCCAATGTTAAATCAAATTGGAAATATCTAATATTCGTAGAAAATTGGGAAGATATGAAACAATGTGATGATCCAGAATCAAATAATGCATTTTCTAAACTTGAGAAAACCATTAAATTACCTGCCACCATGTCTTGGAGAGCTTCTACCTCAGCAGTAGTGATAGACTAATCTTGGCCTTGATCCCTAGGCTTTTTCTGAGGTAAGTTCCCCTGACGCTTAGGACATTCATTTTCATAATGTCCCTTCTCCCGGCAATTGCATAATTGGACATTAGTAGCTTCCTTCTTCCCCTTGCAATCACGTGCTTGGTGGCCTTTTCACCGCACTTGTACCAGACTCTCGTTCCTTTTAAGCAGGTACCAGGGTGTTTCTTCCCACATTAACTATAGTATGGATATTAAACATTTCCCTTCGTCCCTTTATTTCCATTCCCATATTGATCAGAAGATCTCTTCTTCTCTTTTATTGCTTTAAAGTCATATGACTTAGTGAATTTTTTCTCTGTCTTGATAGCACATGAGACAATGTCTTCGTATGATGAGAAGGATTGTGGGACTAATGCTCGACAGAGAAATGGTTTTAACCAATCAAATAAACGATCAATCTTACTTCTTGGATTGCGTATATAATCTCTAGCATACCTTGCTAACCTTGTAAAGTTAGCCTCATACTTTGTCACATTATCATCCTTCTTTTGTCTTAGACTCAGAAATTGCCTTTCCATATCTGCTTGATGGTCACGAGGAAATTATTTTTCTAAAAACAAATATTTGAACTCCCTCCATTCCATATTTGATACTTCATCATCTTCCTTCGTGTTTTGAATCAATGACCACCATTGATCAGCATCTCCAGTGAGGCGGTAAACTGCCATGATAACTTTTTTCCTTTCACTACACCCGAAAGCCTGAAATATTTTCTCTAGGGAATTTATCAATTGCTTAGCTACTAAGGGATTTATACTCCCATAGAATGTTGCTTGTTGTTGCCTCATGAAGCGATCTAACATTGATCCACCATGTTGTGGATCAGGGTGATCCATACGGGTAAGGTTATTATTCAAAACCTGAGTGAGTTGTTCCAGTATGGTGATAAGTTGATCAACACCAGTTGTATCACAAGCTCTACTATAATTATCTTGAGTAGGTAGGAAATCCCTACCTGGAGTGCGTGCATTGATAGGGTTTCCATTTCTTCCACTAGGCGCCATTTCTAAACAATGGAAAAACTAGATCAGTTTATAAATCAAAATACATAATTCTATACTTATAAAACACTTAACATAAATTGAACTATTTATGGATATAATCCATAATCATAAAAATATTATTTGAAAAGGTATATACTCATAAACCCTCCATAATAATTTGTCAAGAAAATGAGATTTATCCAAAGCATATCCCCCGGGAGTGTCATAACCAAGAGTGCAGCAAGGCCCGTTGTCGTGCACCAGTTCTCATTCGAGTCCAGCACAAAGCGGTGATTTCAAGTTTTACACCTAGGTACATCTGTGCCAGAGCTGCCTCTACCTACTCGTATCCAGACAGGGATGTATTACTCGGAAAACTCACAAAATCACTACAATACCAAAATTCTAGAAATTTCTTCTATACTAATCCACAAAGTCCATCTTTGGTCTATGTGCTCTAATCAGAGTATATCTAAATCTAGCTTCAATGGTTTGTACTAAATTTCCTCTGATTCCAACTATAATGCCCCAACCCTAGATACCTAGATTCGGTGTATTATTACATAACATTGGCATGATCACAAGAAAGATCAAGCCTCGAATGACCGATTAATTTAGTAGGCTTGGA
Organism: Viscum album; assembly: GCA_963277665.1. Lineage (NCBI taxonomy): Eukaryota > Viridiplantae > Streptophyta > Magnoliopsida > Santalales > Viscaceae > Viscum > Viscum album. Next base: position 833,691,995 of record OY728156.1, read on the forward strand.
AACACTAGAGACATTAATAAATATTACATTACATCATAAAAATGAAAACTACAACAATATAGTCTGCAAATCCCACATTATTATCCCCTCATACTATCCCTACATGTCATTCATAAATTACTTCTTCACATCCAGAGAAAAATAAAACATAGAAAAGGGGTGATCTCAAATTCCCAGTAAGGATAACAATATAGCGGAAACATTCATAAATAAGAATAAACATTTAATGAAATGTATAACAAAAACAAAAGCCTTTTAAACATGAACTTCAACATTGTATGGGAAAAATAAAATGAAATAATGCCATTTACTTATTCACATGGATATTCTACTAATCTAATAATCACATGCAATATCAATACCCACTTTTCCAATGATGGAATGCATAATTCTAGACTATTGTAACCACATAGCCAAGGCCTCGTGCCAAGACTACAAATAAGATTTTTTCAAGGCCTTATGCCAAGACACTATTTTGTCTCATGAGACCTACCGTTGCATCGAGGAGCTATAACGGGCTCCACCCACCACATATTAAGTCCAATGCATTCCCATATGAAAAGGTTTAAACATAACATAAACATTCGTATTAAAAATAGCATATGAAATGTAAAAACTTCATCCATAAACAACGAATGGTATAAAAATAACACATCCACTATAAAACATATCACAAAACCTTCAGTACAATATAGAAGTTTTGTATCATAATATATAAACTTCAAATAAGCTTAAAATCCATCAAAGGATGTTGACATAGATGAAATCAAAACTCATTTTAGAGAAATATCTCTTTCTATTTTGAAATCATTTAAGAGACATATATCTGTAAAATAAAACATTTTCTTTGAAAATATTCTTATAAGCTTGTAATGGAATCTTTGACGATTTTATAATGGTGGAAAATAGCCACACCCGCCGTATAAGTTAAAAAAATATTCTTACATTAATTCTGTCAAAAAGGTTAAAAAAGACCTTGTTTGGAAAACGACGGAAAGATTCCTTTATAAACCACTTATAAAAGTCAACAAGGGTATAAATGAATTTAACCTATATTCTAGTAAATAGTAAAAAAATGTTTTTCAAAAACATTTTTAAGAAACATGGATGTGGATCATAAATAAATCCAAGAAGATTATTACGTATAAACAACCTCGGATAATGAAGAGATTGTGAAATAAACCCTAACCTTGTACTTTTCCATGGTTGAGGGTAGGTTAACCTTCTGTATAATGGTGAAATAATTGTTATTAAATTATTCAACAATCATATACATTAATATGATATCATATATGATCTTTTAACATTAATTTGTTAATAATATCTTAGTATTATCGTTGTTTCAGGTGTTAACTTACTCGTTTTATTTTATATGTTCTGTTACGTAAGTCATGTTTGAAATGGATAGGTTGTATCATATTCATATCCATAATGATATCAAGTCCTTAGATACTATTATTAATAATCAAATTAGAATTAGAATTGAATGGATACAATGGGGAATGAATCTCATCGCTTTTGTGGAGACGGTAGTCTGTACGTACGCACGAGCGACAATATCATTCTTTTTATATTAAAATAATATATAATTGGATGGTATATCATATATAAAGAATCATTATCATGTTATATTTATTATTTACATGAATTACACATCATTATTATACCCATCCAAATAATAATTTCTTGAATAACAATTACACCATGACGTGGAGACGGTAAGTCGTACGTACGCACGTATGGTGACATGACATTCAAAGGATGGATAGAATACTGAATATGGTTGTACCATATTTATAATAATACTACAGTATATAGGAGATACTGGATTCATTATTTTATAATGGGAATAACAACGAAATAAGAAGTTGAAGATGAAATGAATTTGAAAAAGGGTGGTGAAAACATTACCTCTTTTTCGGGTTCTTCCTTTTGATTTGATCAAAAGGGCTCCTTAGGATGGCTTTTTGATAAACCTAAGGACTATAGGTTTTAGTGAGGGAAGTTGATAGAGTATTTGGGTAGGGGTTGGCCGAACCAAAAGGCTTTGAAGGTGTGAATTAATGTAAAGGGGGAGTGCCCTTTTATTTGAGGGGTGAGGGGCACCTTTGGAAAAGCTAGAAATATTATTTTATAATAAATACATATTTGGTTTCTAATGGATCCAAAGTGGATTATTTAAAGTTTAAGGTGGGTATGGGTCAAAAAACACTCAACAAATATAATTTAGACCAGTTTGGGTCATTATATTAACCTTATCCTTTAGTTTTAACTCTTAGTTAATTAGTTTGACACTTACCATGTCACTTTGTATTTTTAAATTATATATTTAATAATCGTACTATATACCTCCAAGATACCCCCAAGTAGTCCATTAATGATACACCTATCATGATATAAGTCTCTTGGACGAACCCTAGATTTTTAGGAATTGAATATCAATTAATAATATAATATTTATTTTAAAAACTCTTTTATGTCAATTTTGACACTATTTGGAAAATTGATTTTTGTGAAAATCATAACAGAATTATTACATCGAAAGAAGTTAATTAAATCAATAATAACATGCTCTATTAACCTATAAAATTATAGTAATTCATATAAAGTCTAAAATTACATTTATTTGGGTATTTATAATATCAATTATTTTAATTTTACACTATTATGGTAACAACTGCATCATCATTGTGTAATAAATAAATTAAATTATATAATGTCTAAAAATTATAAATAAAATATCATTATGTATTAAATATTTTTAGCTTTCTAATTAATATTTATAATCTAATTTATCTTGTGTATATCCCGATATTAAAAATGTCTTATTAAATAAACATTGATTTTAACTTTTTTAACTCTTCTTTGAATTAAATAATAATAAATGTCCTAATCTAATCGAAGTGGACCTAAATGATAATATTTAATTCCTAAAGTTGTTTTTGGTCAGGATACACTTTTCCAATATAATTAGGACATGTTTTAGGGTAATATTAATATCATTTTTACCCTTAATTACCCTATTTACTTTTAACCATGGTAAATAAAAGAAAAATTTTACTATTCACCAAAAATTATTTTTATCTCATTGAAACACATTTTACTCCTTGATATTAACCGTGTCTCTCAGATTTTCGAAATTCCACTCACAGAAGTGGTAAAATTATGTTTTATGAAAAATTAAGTTTTTTTAACTACCACTTAGTGGTTTCACTATGCATCAAAAAATGAAGTTTTTCAGAAAAATACCAAAAATTCACCCTAGGGTACTTTCGATATTCCGAATCCAAAAATGAAGTCTATTTTAAATAATAAAATTTATAAATTTTCAAAAGTGGGTATTACAATTCATAATGGCTAGTTTGATTGGTTGTGGTGTGTTAGAACTCGATGTTGCGTACAACACACACTATTGTATTATTCAAATAGAAGTGTATTGTAGAAGCTTGGGGTGTCACATGTTCAAAATAATGTGAAAAAGTGTTTAGTTTAAACATGGTGTTGTGTGCATCGTAATATATTAATGAAAATAATTTATTCTAAATAAAATATATTTTAATTTCCTGATATTTTAAATTATCCCTAGATTAAATAAAATTCTTCCTCACAATTAAAAATTGATTTAATTAATCAATGGTTTGAAATTTTAGAATTCATTTATTGGAAAACCTACATCATAAAAGTGTTAAAAACATCATCTTAATAAGAGATAAAGGGATTTATGGATGTCATTTTGAACAAGCCTATATAGTGGTTCGAAATTAGGAAAACATTGGTTGGAAATTAAAAAGTAAACATTTAAGGGAATGCTATTATCAAAGTATTAAAAGTTATGAATAGATAAAATTGAGCATAATAAATTGTTTAAATCCTGTTCTTTTTTCAGGTATCTTCTATTTTTAGTTTTCTCATTGTTTTGGATTGGGTGAGTGTTTTCTTCGAATTGTGAGGATATATAGGTGGTTTCAATCATTTTCTATAAATATGGGATTAAAAAGGTAACACCCCAAGGTTTTCTAAAAATAAATCGATAGTTCTGAAACATTTTTTTATGACGATACTCATAACTATCCTTTAAACATATTTTTATTACATCAATTTTTTGAATTTTAAAAAATGGTCATCTACAATTTTATTCAGTAAGTTATTTGGAGTCTAATGGAAAAAACAATATTTTTTGGTGAATAGTAACATACCCTTAGGAATATAAATATGAATATTAATATGACCCTAATGAATAGAAAACCATATTATTATTTTGTTTTCAAGAGGCTTTATGGTATTGTCATCCTGGTTAATTTTTCAAGTTTATATAAAAGCAGTTATAGAATTAAAATTGTTAATTTTTTAATTAAATATGATTTTATTTTAAAATTAAATTAAAAATATTTAGAAAATTATATTCAAAAAATGGAGTTCATTTATTAATTCTACATGTCGAAAAATATTAAGGGTAAATTTTTGGTATTTTTCTATAATTCATGAATTTTCGTTGAACAATGAAATACTGTAAAATTACGTATAGTAAAATTATAACTAAAATACACTATTTATGACATCATAAGTGATTTAAGGCCAATTGTTTCGACCTCACATGACATTATTACTATTTTGGGTCACTTGAATTATGATTATTCATAGTCTAGAGAAAAAATATTATAATAATGACTAAAGTAATGAAAATACCTCCTCTCCTCCACTATAAATACCACCATCATTTCCATCTTCCTCCCACACCTCTCAATCCATGATCTTTACCTAGGTTCTACCCAATTCTCCTCCCAAGGATATTCCCCATTTCATAGAGATTCTTGTCTCACTAAAAGGCAAAAACCCAATGCCTTAAGAAGGATCTCAACGAGAAGAGATCTAGAGGTAATCATCCTCTATTGTTTTCTTTCTTTTCTTTGATTTTATGTTTTTCTTTTTAATTCAATTTGGATAATGCTAGGATATTCCATTACATATTCCCTTTAATTCTCATATTATGTAATAATAATGAGGTATCCATTTTCTCTAATAGTAATATTTTATGAAATTTTAAGCGACGTCGTTAGGCTGCCGAATTTTTGTAATGGATTTATAAAATTTTGTTTTCTTTTCCGGATTTATTTATTTTATTTTTCATTCCTCTGCTTCTATTATCTAAGAGTCGTGAAAGATACAGTATCTTACATATTTTGTATTACATCATGTTAATTGAATACTCACCATTATATTTCTTCTCCACTCCCACTTATTCAAGGAATACAAAAACATTGTTCGTGATGTGTCGAATTACCGACATCATGGAGGATGTGATTTCAATTAGCTTTAATTTATTCATGTCTAGCCATGAAACCATTTTTATGGTTAAAAAGGTTATAATATATGTATAATTTTTCATACATGGTTCTATAATTATTTTTGACAAATGGTTTTAATTTATAAAACAAAATGAGGTCGTTGTTATCAATGACCTCTAAAATTATCTAAATGAACATCAATAATTTTTAACAAATGAATCATCTTCATGTCATAATTCATAATGATAAATTGTATAATTTATAGTATTGTAAATATTTAAATACCACTCCATTATAATTCTAGATTTTCACTTCCTATTGACCAGAACATAAATCATGAACCAATCATGGAAATCATTTAAAGGAGGCACCCGAAACAATGGAAGGAACAAAATACTAACAATTAATGGCTGAAATAATGTTATAAAATAATCACATAAGGGTTTATAAAGATGAATATATTTATGAAATATAATAATAACACTCTTTTAACCATTATAAAAAAGGTTTATACAAGTTTTAAGTAAGGAAATCTCGAGGTAAGGGAATTCATTACCCTATTTCCATTCACTGGGTTAACATTATACTTCATTATTTATGTGGTATTAAAATTGTTTGTGTAATATATTTTTTTAATATTTTTTTTAATTATGTGTATTTACATTATGTATACTTATTCCATCCACTCTATTTAATCACTCTAGAATTATATGATATTTTAAGGTGATTTTCCTTTAATCTCCTATTTTAAAACTCTATTGTACAACAATAAAAAAAAATTTAGGCAATTATTAATGTTGTATGATTATGTTCTATTTCCAGATACTTTTTTATGATGAAGGGTGGAACCTATATCTCTCTATAATTCATTGGGAATGTGTATGTTTGAGTTTGGTCGTATTGTTACTCCAATTGTAACTGTGATGGTTACACAAATTGTAAGGTAGCCGTGAGGGTTACAAATTATATGGTAGCTGAGAGTGAAACATGATTATGTATGTAATTCCCTAGGATACCTTTATTGTTCTATTTATTTAACTTGTTTTGAAATTGTGGAAATATCATGTTTCAGAATATAAGTTTATATGGTGACATGTATGTCGTCTAAAAATTATTTCATATTGTACAAGTATTTATGGACTAATGTGGTCTTTCCTTCATTTTATATCCATTAATGAGATTTTTGTGCTCATCCCATGTTTTTTAATTATTTTGAAAGGTTATAAAAATGATTAAGAGAAATAAGTAATCTATGTTAAATATTTGTGGAATTTTCAGGGAAATCATGTTTCATTTGAAAAGTTTTATATTTTGGAAGAAATGAATACTATTTTTATGGTATCCACTATATAATAATGTGTAATGTTATCAATGTTTTATGTCTCAAATATCTAATTCTATATACTTGAAAATATCCTCAATGTGAAAGGAAGTGATTTCTTTACTAAATGATAGATTATATATTGTAATGATATCATATTCTTATAGTTAGTATCAGAGGATGGTTTAGATAACTTTAGGGGTTAGGATGATGTTAGAAGAATACTATAAATGATTTTTACTATATGATTAATCCGAAAGGATATTGCATTTGATGATTACCATGTTTCTTTGACATTGATATGCTTATTCAGAATGGTTGTTAGCGTACGAAATAGAGAATCTAAATAAGAGAGGCACCAACGGAATGACATCCTTCCGAATCTGCACCCAGGAATGGTAGTTATTGGAACCGAGCAGTTTGTAACACTAATAGATTAGCTGACTCCGAAAATAAATGGTGTGGGAATCCATGAAAGTAAAAAACTATAGGTACCACAATGTAATATGACGATAGTGGAACATTTTTTTTAGAAAAATCCCTCCTTCTTTCAATGGATCTTATGACCCAGTAGCAACTGAAATATGGATTAAGGCACTTGAAAAGTTATTCGATGTGGTGGGATTTTCAGATAATCAAAATGTTAGTCTATCCATTTATCATTTTAAAGGTGAATCTGATTGGTGGTGGTAAATGGTAATGAATATCATGGATAGAGAGGATATCAATGGCTTTGAGTGGGATGAATTTAAAATCATTTTTCTTGAAAAATATTTTTTTAAGGTGGTTCAACTTAGGATGGAGAAGAAATTCCATGAATTGAAGAAAAAGGATAAAGATTTAGAGGTTGTGTATGAAGCGAACGTCGCCCAACTAGAAACGTATTCTCTAAATTTTATTCTAGATCTTGATAGAAAAATCAACTGCTTTTATTCAAGACTAAATCCAAGGTATCAAAGGGTGTTGGCCTCCTATGAATAAAAAAGTTAAGAGAAACTCTTCCAATGTGCTGAGAGGATAGATATGCAGTTTTTTGAGGATCTAATGCATTTTGGAAATAAGGAGAAGAATATGTTCATATATAAAGTTATGGGTAAGATTAAACTAAAGAAATTTTATGGTAAGAAAATCCAATTTCCTCTTTGTGAAATTTGTGGAATGATCCAACATGGGGAATGTATTACTAAAACTTGAAAGTGTTTTCAAAGTGGTACGTTTGGAAATATGGCTTGAGATTGTAAAGAAAATGATCCTAGGACTATTCCTGATAAGAAAACCATAAAGTGTTTTAAATTTGGTGAGATGGTTCACTAGGAAAATTACTTCCCAAAGAGAGATCCAAATGATGCAAAGAAGCTAGACTATAAACAGCAAGATGTAGTGAGATATTTTGTAACTACGTCAGCAGATTCCAATCCATCCAATGAATTTTTATAATGTACTTTTTTTGTTTACTCATATTTGGCTAATGTTTTGTTTGATAGGGGTCTACACATTCGTTCATCTCTGAGAACATTTCTGGTAAATTGGAAGTATCACCTCAAAAAATGATACATGAACATGTTGTTAAAACACATGGGGGAAATATTATAACAAATAGGAATTATAATAATTTTCCTATTATGGTATGTGGAGAGACATTACCAGCAAACCTTGATGTTTTAACCTTATCCATGTTTTATGTTATGTTTATACTGGATTTTCTTCCTGTTTATCATTATAAGATTGACTGTAGATCTAAAGAAGTTGTTTTTAAAAAAGGGTTTCAATTTTTATACAAGAAAGAAGCCATAAAATTGATAACACATCCAGAAGATGTGAAACTATTGAATGATAAAAATGAAATTTATCTTTCTTGTATTGTTGAAAATAAGGGAATGGTTTATATTAATTATGTTCTAGTGGTAAATGAATACCTTACTGTTTTTTATAATGATTTACATGGTATCATACATGATCAAGAAGTTGAATTCACACTTGACTTAGTTCCTGATGCAAAGAAAATTTCAAAACCCCGTTATCATATAGATAAAATTTTACTTCTTAAATTGAAAAATTAATTGTTAGATTTTATTGAGAAATGATTCATCCTTCCTATAACTTCACCATGGGGAGCTTCTATTTTGTTTGTTAAAAATATAAATAGTTTCATGAGACTTTGTGTTGATTATTGAGCTTTCAATAACATCATTTTTAAAAAGATGTATCATTTTTCTCATATCGATGAATTTTTTGATTAAGTACAGGGAGCTCAGTACATTTCTAAGATTGACTAGAGATTTGGATTCCATCAGCTAAAGGTAAAAGAGGATGACATCGCAAAACCATCATTTCGTACTAGATATATGCATTATGAATTTGGTGTTATTCTGTTTTGTTTAACTAACGCACCTTCTGTATTCATTAATATTATGTATAGAATGTTTCATGAGTTCTTGGATATGTTTGTTTTTGTGTTTGTTGATGAAATTATGGTATTTTCTATGAGTAAAGAGAAGCATGAAAAACAACTAATAGTTGTTTTACAAACCTTAATGGAAAAGAAACTATATGGAAAATTTAGAAAGTGTGGTTTTTGGTTGCAACAGATTTCTTTTCATGGGAACATTATAAATAGGGATGGAATAAAAGTTGATCCTTTATAATCAAAATTGGTTGATGAATGGACAACAGCCACAAATGATACAGATATTCGTCATTTTCATGGATTAACAGGTTATTACAGACGTTTGGTTATGAATTTTGCATGGTTATCTAGACTGATAAATAAGTTAATATGAATAGGGTTTAAATTTATTTAGATAGAGGAATGTGAAGTTTGTTTTCTGGTACTAAAGAAGAGATTGTTGAATTCTCCAATTTTTGTCATTCATTCCCAAAATATTCATTTTTTCATCTAATGTGATGCTTCATTGAAGGGACTTGGTTATGTTTTGAGGCAGAATGATTAGGTAATTTCTTAGGTTTTAAGAAAACATAAATCTCATGAGTTAAATTATCCCACACAAGATTTGGAATTGTTATTCGTGGTTTTTTATTTGAAAAAATGGAGGCATCATTTTTACAGATCAAAATGTAAAATATATACTGAACATAAAAGTATGTAGTATATATTCACTCCAAAATAATTAAAATGAGGCAAAGAAGATGGATTAAACATATAAAGGATTTTGATTTCATAGTCAATTATCATCCGGGAAAAGCAAAAAAATTGGTGGATGACTTGGGTTGAAAACACCATGCATCATTACCTATGTTATGTTTGGAAAATGATTCATTGATTAATGATTTGATGAATTTTTGTTAAAACATTGTTGGTGTAGGGAATACATCTGTTTTGTTTCAGGATTCAGTGCAGTCATCGTTATCAGACAGGATTATACTAGTGCAGAAGGAATACTGTGATCAGTAGAAAAATATAGAATTTGTTTAAATGGGTAAGCTTATAGAATTTAACATTGATAAATATTGTGTTTTTTGATTAGGAAAAAGGTTGTGTGTGCCTTATGATTCTCATTTGAAGAATGATTTGTTGTGCGAATCCCATAGTTCTCCATTTTTTGTTCATCATGTCAGTACTAAGATGTATAGAAATCTTTGAGAGTGTTATTGGTAGGATATAATTAAAAGGGATATTGCTCATTTTACTATGAAATACTTGAAATATCAAAAAGATAAAGCATAGTGGTAGTTACAGAAGTGGGTTCTTCATCATTTTCTAGTGCCATTTTGGAAATGGGAGAATCAATCCATGTACTTTTTGGTTGGGCTACCAAAGACTTATTGAGGTAAAAATGTGATTAGGGTTATTGTTAATCGATTGACAAAATCTACACATTTTGAATCTATTCTAAATACAATGTATTTGCATCATCATTCTCAACTGTACCTCAAATAGATTGTCAGGTAACTTGGATTTCCTCAATCAATTATATCTGATCGGGATCCAAGGATCACTTATAACTTTTAGAAGGGCCTTTCATAAATTTTTGGGAATAGAATTAAATTTCAGTACAGCTTTTCATCCTCAATAAATGGGAAGTCGAAGGGAATTATTGTTACTTTGGAGGATATGATTCGATATTGTTCAATGGACTACCATGGAAGTTGATATCAACATCATTATTTAGTTGAGTTTTCTTATAATAACACTTTTCCTAAATATATTGAGATGGAACCTTTTGAGGTATTCTATGGGAAGCGGTGTCAGACTCTAGAATTTTGGAATGAGGTCAGTGAAAGAAAGTTTATGGGGCCATAATTAGTAGAGGATGTGGCTGAAAAAGTGATGATGACCTGACATCACATGAGGACAACAAAGAGCTGGCATAAATGTTATTTAGATAACAGAAGGAAAGACTTATATTTCGAGGTAGGAGACCATGTTTTCCTTAAAATATATCCTATGAAAAGTGTGATGGTTTTTGGTTATGAAAGGAAATCTATGTTACCAGTTCATTTGTCCTTTTGAAATCCTAGTGATAGTTGGACGAGTTGCATATCGAGTGACTTTTCCTCCAAGTTTTTCTTAGGTACACAATGTTTTTCATGTTTCGATGTGGAGGAATTATGGTCCAGATTCATCACATGTCTTGAGCCCAGAAGTAGTTTAGATTTAAGAGAACCTTTCTTATCAAGAGAAACTAGTTCAAATTCTTGATCAAAGGGAATAGTTATTGTAGAAAAAAGTAATCCAATCGGTAACTATTTTTTGGAGAAACAACATGGTAGAAGATGAATCTTGGGAGTATGAAAATAGTATAATGGAAATGTAACCTCACCTATTTAATAAGTATATAAAATTATGAGTACACAATTTTAAGAATATGGGGATAATGTAACCCCACAATGTTTTAAAAAAATTGTAATGCATGACACATAGTTTTATGTAGATAGTTATAACTAGCTTTTAACAATAATTTTTCTACTTCTATGTTTTGAATTTTGAAAAACGGTCATCTACGAATGTGTTCAGTTAGTAATTTGGAGTCTCCTAGAACCAAATTGATTTTTTGAATAGTAAAATACCCTTATGAATAGTAATATGAATATTATTATGAAGTTAATGAATAGTAAATTGTATTATTATTTTATATTCTTAATGGTTAAGATAATGACATCCTTGTTAATTATTCAATGTGATATTAAAGCTGTTATATAATTAAAATTGTTAATTTTTGAATTAAGTATGATTTTATTTAAAAATTAAATTAATAATATTTAGACAATTATTTTCGAAAAATGGAGTTCATTTTTCAATTCTACACATTGAAAATGGTAAGGGTGATGTTTTGGGATTTTTCTGAAATTCATGAATTTTCGATGAAGAGAGAAATACGTTAAAATATCGTATAATCAAATTATTAATAAAATACACTATTTATGACATCATAAGTGATATAAGGAAACATGGTTGGAACTCACATTCCATTATTACTGTTTTTTGTCAAATTAATTAAGATTATTCATAGTCTTGAACAAAAATGTTACAATAATGATTAACATAATGAAAAAGACCTCCTCTCCTCCACTATAAATACCACCCTCAAATCTCTCTTCCTCCCACACCTCTAAAGACTTGAGCCGTACATATGTTCTACACAATACACTTCTAAAGGATCTTTCCCACGTCTTAGATCCTCTGGTCTCACCAAAAATCAAAAACCCAGGGCCTTAAGAAGGATCTCAATGAGAAGATATCAAGAGGTAAACATCCTCTTTTGTTTTTTTATTTTCATTCATTTTACATTATTATTTTTCATTCAACTTGGATTATGATGGGATATGTTATTACATATTCCCTTTACTTTACATATTATGTATTAATGACGATAGACATGTTTTCTCTCATCAAAATATTTTATGAAATTTTATGCGACGTCGTTAGGCTACCAAATTTTCGTAAGGGATTTGTTAAATTTTATTTTTTTCAAAATTACATTATTTTATTTTTATTTTTATCCTTAAAATATTTCATCATGTTTATGGAATACTCACTATTATATTTCTTCTCCTCTCCAAATTATTCAAGGAATAAAAAAACATTGTCTATGATGTGTCGAATTACCGATATCGTGGACGATGTGATTTCGATTTGTTGCAATTCATTCAATTTTGGTCATGAAATAATTTCTATGGTTGAACCAGTATATAATATATGTATCATGTCACATACATGGTTTTGGAATTCTTTTTTACTCATGGTTTTAATTTATCGAACAAAATGAGGTCGTTATTATCAAAGAACCACTAAACTGATCTAAATGAACATCAATAATGTTTTAATATTTGAATCATCCTAATATAATAATTTAGAATGATAAATTGAATAATTTATAGTACTGAATATATCAAAATACCACTACATTACAATTCTGGAGTTTCACTTCCAATTTACAAGATCATCCATCATGAACCAATCATGGAAATTATGTAAAGAACACACCTGAAACAATGGAAGGAACAAAATACTAACAATTAAGGGGTGAAATAATGTTATTAAATGATCATATAAGATGATATAAAGACGAATAGTTTTCTAAAATATAATAATAACACTCTTTTAACCATTATACAGTAGGTGTAAACAAGTTTTAAGAATGTAAAACTCGAGTTAAGGGAATTCTTAACCCGATTTCTATTTTTGGGTTAACATTCTACTTCATTATTTATGTGGTATTAAAATAGTTTATGGGATGGGTTTTGTTTATATTATGTTCAATTATGAGTATTTACAGTATTTATTCATATTTCATCAACTCTATTAAGTCTCTCTTGAAATTTATGATATTTATACTGGCTTTTCCATTAAACTCCTCTTTTAAAACTCTATTTTACAACATTCAAAAGCAATGATTTTTTGTAATTATTCATGTTTTATGATTAGGTTCTAGTTCATGGAAATTGTTTATGATGAAGTGTGGGACCTATATCTCCCTTCAATGAATTGGGTATGTGTAATTTGGAGGTTTGCTGTATGGTTTCTCCAAATGTAATTATGATGGCTACACAAATTGTAAGGTAGCTCCGAGGGTTACAAATTATTAGGTAGTCAAGAGGGTTACAATATTATGTAAGTAATTCCCCAAGTTACCTTTATGGTTATATTAATTTTTTTTGGATCTTGTGGAAATATCTTGTTTCACAATGTATGTTTATATGGGAGATACATATGTCTATTGAAAATGATCTCGTAGTTTACAAGTATTCATGGAATAGTGTGTTCTTTTCTTCTTTTTATATCCCTTAATGAGATTTTTTTGCTCATCTATTGTTTTTAATGATTATCACATGTTACAACGATGAGTAATACAAATAATTATTCCATGTAAAAAAATTAAAGAACTGTAAAAGAAATCATGTTTCATTTGAAATGTTTTATATTTTGAAAAAAAATTAATATTATTTTTATGCTATTCACTATATAATAATGTGTAATGTTATAAATGCTTTATATACTAAATGGATAAAGATCTAAACATGAAAATATCATCAAATTTAAAGTAAGGGATTTCTTTACTAAATTAAATACTACGTAATATTTTATGGTGGGTTCTTTATAAAAAAATATCTTGTATAAATTTTACATGCTATGTTAGTGGGTTAAATGAAGTGAAAATGTTTAATTAGGATAAAATCACCTATGTTGATGGGTAATTCACTGTAAATAATTAAATAAAATTCACATGATTTTTAATGGAATTTAATTCCATGTAATTCTCAATGTTTAAAATTAAATGGTCATGTGAGTTTTGTTCTTATTTTAGTCCTTTGTGCAACATTCTTCAACCCGGTCCCTGGTAAACTATTAGTAGATTTGTAGTGATTTAATAATATATAGTATTGGTCGATTGATGTTTGATTCATGGTAGGGCATTTTTTGTTTCATTACATTTAATTTATCATTTATCTGAATAATATGTTGAACATCTTGATACTTGTGGGTTTGGTGGGGCTATAATTATTCTATGTTTTGGACATAATTGCTTCCTTAATTGTTGGTTTTGATCATCCAACATCAATTGAGGTTTGTGGTTAGCAATGATTCCATCAATTATCATGATGTTGGGGGTCTAAATTGAAAATCAATGAGTCTTGATTAGAGTTGTGTGTTTGGAAATGTGAAAAAAAATTACACATCTGCAAATCACTTCTTGAATAAGATTAATTAATTGTTTAAATAATTAATAAAATTATTTTATTTTGTAATTTAAGGGTTTTTGGGATTATGAAATATGTAAATTAATGGGACTTTGTAATTTTTTTATTAATGGAATTATGAATTGTTTAATTACGATTATTAAGAGGTTTTTGGATTAAACTTTAGGGGTTAATTGTAAACATGGTCAAATTTATTTACATTTTTTTTAACAGTGAATTGTTATATTATTCCATGTGATTAAAGAGTTGAAGTATAATTTTATTAATAATTGAAATTGTATATAATCATTAGAAATTTTGAAAATGGGTTAACGAAGTGTAACCTTATTAAACATTATTTATGTTAAATGTGTGATTTAATGATAAATGGGGTGTGGGTCACGGAATAATGCTTGAAAATCCTACGAGGTGATATACATGTTGTTTTAGGACCAATTTTATGCTTGTGAATATTATTGTATGGGAATGGGACTGATGATCCAAATACCCTTGAGGTGTGTATAGGGATAGATTCTCCAAATACCAATGGGGTGTTTGACATGAATATATAGGCCATAGAGATTGGCATTGGACTATCCTTCCAAATGGAGGTGATATTAAATGGAATTATGTGGATAATGAAATATAATGTGTAATAATTAATTGTCTTTCCCCTTTTTATATGATTCATATTATAGCATGGCCCAAAGCATGTATTGTTGGTATAATTTCCATTGTGAACCCAATGATTTGTTTGGTTTAATACAGAATAATTGAATATGAAAATTATTTACATTATTGATTGTAATTTATTATTTATACAACTAAATACAATGTTATTTTCTAGATATTGTTTTTCATGTTGGTGGTGGAGGCCTACAATGTAGTATTCAATCCCTACTTAGGCATCCTTATCTGTACATGAATAGAATTCAAGTTTCCAGAACAATATATATTAATGATCTCAACATTATATAGATATATTGTGATGGAGCATTGATGAGAGAACCATAAATGATGTAAGTATTCTACTAGGAGTTGTTAATATCTTTAATTTTTTGTTTTTTATTATGCACATAACACTTATTACGGAATAATATATCTACTACATTAGTTTTGGATATTTATTCATGCTTTTGTTCTTCATGTGATACAATTTTGTTTACATTATTGGTTGTATCATTTGGTTATTTCATATTTACTTGTACTATTGAGATTTTATGATAAATAGGATATATTCTCCCCATATTATATATTATACCATCATAGATAGTTGTAATCCCAAGGATTAGGGGGTGGAATGCATGTGGTTATGTGTCCAACTAGGTTAGAGCACTGACATGTGGCACCTGGATTAGGATTTCACAATGTGGTATCATAGGGGTTTTCATTTTTAATCATTTGTGTTAATTTTTTCAAAATTATTATAGGAGATAGTGATGAGTTGGTCCACGGTTAAGATCTCATTCATGGGAGTATCTAACCCATGTCTAGTCATTCAAGCCAAGTACCCATGATGGGATTGATGTTATTAATATGTTTCATTTCATTTAGATGTATTTTCACAACAAGGGATGCACTTTTTAGGTGATGGGATTATAGATTCCATGTTTTTATTATATTTGAATAATGGACATGAATGGAATGATAGTTGACTATGCATGCATTATTAAATTATGATATGAAATATTCTAACATGAATTACTTTTTAAGAATTCATCGAAAAACAAGGCTCTAGGAATGCTTCTGATGTTGAAATAATTTTCCTTTATTGTGTAATTAAAATGATAATGTTCCCAATATGAGACTGAGAAGTTATAAATTGATGAAAATATGGAAATTTTTTGTCTAATGATAAATATTGTAAATGAGAATGTGTATAACATTTTTTTCTCCATGAACAAGATGAGGGATGGTTTACTGTAGTGATAACGACTTGTTTATTACCATGTGGTGGGTTTGGGGGGAATGACTTCTTGAATATTTTTATGAATCCCTTGCTCATAAATGTGATAATATTGTGTTTGTTTCATATAATTATTTTTTTAATTATAGATATTTGACTATATGAATACACTTTTGCATAGAACAATAAGTGTATATGGATGGAAGGAATAAAATAGTATAAGAATCAGAGGCTCTTTTAGTGTTGGATGTAGGAGAAAGAGAGAGATTCTAGGAGAACATTGCACAATTTATATAGTTTATGGAATGAGACCCAGATAGGGTTATGAAAACTATGTCTTACATCCCATTGTAGTTTTAATTAAAATAGCCTTTAGAATTCACTATAGAGGGTATACATGGGGTTATGAGTTATGTATTGAGCCCATCTAAATGATTCTTGACCACTTAGATGCTTTTGCTGAGAAAAGAGTCAAACTGTCAGATTATATGTTGTGAGTATTAGTGAAGAAATGGTTCAAGATTCAGTGTTTAAGTGAGGATCTAGAAAAAATATATTGGAGCATATTTCAGGAGATTTTTTTGGAAAAATTTACCCAAATATGGCTTAGTAGGATAGGATAGCAGGTTTCCAGAGGTCGAACTAGGGGAGCATGTTTGTGTGGACTATACATTTCACTTTTCTATTTTTCATTTTTTTTCCAACATTGGTAAGGGATGAGGATACAATGTTGAAACATTTTTATTAGGGAATTAAATGTGAGATTAATTCCCAACATAAATTCATTTAGCTAAATATGTTTTAAGAAGTGGTGAAGCAGGCTCTCATATATGATGGGAAACTAAATGATTATTCCAATAGAATATAGTTGTTTTTTTCTAGATGACCATAAGGTAAAAATTTTGAGAGTATGAAGAATCACTATAACAATACTAAGAGGAGAATGGGGAATAAGAGTTTCTAGGGATATGATCATTTACATAGGATCGTTCCCAAGTTCTCTTCCAACAATGTGGGATGTCAGGTCATTGTCATAAGAATTTTCCCTACCCATAGTTTGAGTGTCGATATTTTGGTTTTTTGGGACATCCACATTGGTTTTATAGTAACTAATGAAATATGTTTAATTAATAATAATATAGTAAGAATCATAGTGTTGGAAGAGTTTCTTCCACCCAATACATGTCAGGTAGCTATAGATCTACTGGATTTGGTGATAAATGTATTGGACTTGGTACTTCTATGAATGACCGCCCATATCAATAATGTGGTGCATCTCAAGGGACTTATAATTCATCCTAGGAAAGAGGTGTAGGATAGTTTCATGTAGTTCAACCTTCACATGTTGATACTAATGATGGACCATCTATAGTTAGAGGTAATATTATTATAGCTTCTGTAATTTCTTATTCTTTATTAGATACTATTGCTTCCCATTCCATTATATTTGGACCAATTTTGAGTATGTTGAGTCTAAAAGTGGAGTTTGTGAGTGGGTTTATAGATATCGGTACACCAATGGAGGTGTGATCGAGAAACATCTATTTGTGAAATGGTTGATATATCAAGGTTAGGGAGAATCATTTCCTTTGGGATATCTACTCACATGACATTTCTGGATTTGACTATATTTTTGGTATGGAATAGTAAGTGGAATTATGATGCCACATTTATTTTTACCATAGGAGAGTCGGATTTATGTGTCCTGAAAGTGAGAATTATATTCATCATGGAGTGTGGGATATCTAGGAAAGCTATAAGGGACATGTTCATCATAAAATAGGGGGGATAACATCCCATATTTCTCATCTTACGATGAATGACGGAGGTGAGAAACCTTGTTCCATTCCACCCATAGTGGTTATGTTTTAGGATGTGTTCCATGAGGACCACTTAGTTCTACCACCTAATAGAGATTAGGAATTAAAAATTAACCTCATTCCATGGGAGCATCCAATTTCTACTCCACTATACACAGTGGAAGCAATAGTGGGTCAATTGCTCAATGCACAATAATAAGAGTTTATAGATAAGGTATTTATCCATCCATGTATGTCCCTTGAAGTCATTAATTTTTTTCTTCAAATAAGGATAAATGTAATTTTTCACATGTGTGTTACATGATGTTGAACTGGATTGTATTGAAAAACTGAAATCCTCTTCCAATTTACCAATGATATCTTTAACTAGTTGAGTGGATAATGTGTGTCCCCTAATATTTAATTAGGGTTAGGAAAAAACAAGTTGACAGTTTGACGATTTGATATTACATAAATATCATCAAAAGGTGGGTATGGACATTATTAACTCCTCATGATTTTGTTCAGGATAACTAATTCACTGACATTTCTTATGGTCTTGATGAACAAATTCTTCCACCTGTAACTAGAGTATCAATTTTTGTTTTGTGGACAGCATATTGGGGTACTCCACCACTGGTGATGTTCATTCTAAATATCATTAAATCTTGATGAGTACACAGAGAGATAATAATCTATTACTCAATTAAAAAAAGTGTCAATTATGGATTTATTAGGTACATTTCATATATCACTACATCTTCATGGAAGGTGTCTTAGTGAACATAGAGATTGTTTGGGAGTTATTTCTTGGTAGAATCTGAAGAAACATTTTTTTATCTATATCATTCCGGGATTATATGTATAAGATCGAAGTTTTATCAATGAATTTTCCATATTGGAATCACCTCATCTATTAATGACCAAGTGAGGTATTAAATTTTAATGGTACAGATAATGTGAGAATTTTTTCAAGGAGATGATGAAGTGGTTGAATACCACCCTAAACATGATCCTCCACAAGATCTGGGAGGAGTGAACAATGTTTTTTGATGAATATGGGAATGGACATGAAGTAGTGTTGATGCGAGGAGACTATGTGCTGGTGTATGGGTCACAGAATCTAAGGAAACATCAATAGATCTTTCCTACAGATGATCCTGAGTTATATGTACTTATTTATTATTTAAATTGTTTGTAGAGTTATTTGTTGGGAAAAACATTATTGTGTATACTAATCACAAAATCATATTGTATATCTATTTTCTAAAATATTTAAATCTATTGTAGAGAAGATGGATTTAGAATTTTTAGTCCTTTTATTTTGAAATAGAATATATTACCTTGAAGGTAAATAATGTTTATGATTCTTTTAGGGGGAAAACTCATACTCAAGTAGTTCAAGAGTTTATTTCTAAGTGTAGGATGATGAATTTTCCAACTGAGTTTGATGTTGTCATTCATGAGGGCTACTATAATATTACCATCATATTATTATTAAAGGATTAGAATTTTTATCCTGATTTGAGATAGGTAGTATGAGGATTAAATATGTTTTTCCTTTAGGTAAATATGTAATGGTTTGGATTCATAAATAGATTAGACCATATATGATAATGATATCATCTACGTCAGGATCCATGTAGTAGTGCCTACATTTATGCATGATGAGATGATGAACATGTTTTTTTCTTATAAAATGGATGTGAATTCAGGAATGACTAAAATGTACCATAAACGGTGTAGACAATACTATTGGTCAGGCATAAAATAACAGTTTGTAGTGTGCATGACAAGATGTTAAACCTCTCAATTGGTGATGATCAAGTATTAATGACATAATGATTGATATAGATGTACCGATTTTAGGAATGGTAGTGGGAAAACATTTCCATGGATTTTGTTGTGGATTTCTAAAGGACTCCTATGAAGACTATTCTGATTTGGGAGATAGTGGATCAACTAATGGAAGTATCACATCTCTTGCATATACAGGTTACATTCTCATTTGATTGATAGGGATACTTGTAAATTAGATAGATTTTCTTTATGAATGGGGTTCCACAAATTAAATTTGTATACCATTGATCACATTTCACTTCTTTCTTCTTGAAATGTTTAGAAAGCTATTGGTATGCAGGTATTATAGAGTACAAATTTTCATAGATAAATAGATGGTCGCTCAAAGTGTACTATTGAGGTTTTGGACAATATGAAATGGGAATTTTTGCGAGACATTAGCGGTTCATTAGAGAAACGTGTAGTGATCTTTGGGTTCTCCTATAAAAAAATTATTATAAAACTATCTAGATTATATCATATAAGGAACTTTATGGCTTGCCATGCTGACCATCTCTTTGTATCATGGATGTAGGAAAGTCAGAGTTGTTGGGATCAAGTGTCAAGAAGGAGAAATCAATATAGGGTTAGATGAATAATAAATGTATGGCTTTGACTCGTATTAGGAATAAGTCAAATGATGAGAGGATTTGATGACCCCTTGAGTATAGAGTGGGTCATCATGTGCTCCTTTTTGTGTCACTGTGACTGGGTAACCAAAGGATTTGGAGACAAGGCATATTGGCATGGAGGATTGATGGGACTTTTGTGGTAGTTGAGATAATCATGGTGGTGGAATACAGATTGGCACATCCACATATGTACAACACTATGCACAATGATTGTCATGTTTCATAGCTTTAGAGGTATCTCCAAACCCCTAACCATGTGATATATATTTATGTTGTTGATATCGAGATGGATTCATCCATTGAGGAGGATCAGATACGTGTTTCGAATCATAATTAGAAAGTGTTGTTGGGAATGATTTTGATGAAAGTTTGTTTATTGTGGAAACATGGGAATATTGAGGAGAAAAATCAGAGAGATAAATGGATATGAGGGATATAAGTACCGGGATGTTTTATATTATAATCATAGAGATACATGGGATTACCTCTTGAGGATGAGATGGAATATGGATGGGTGATTGTAAGATCCCATTATTTTTTAAGGAATGTTGTCATTTGAGTTTTATTTTTTAATCTAGAGTGGTTGTGGGGTTTCTTCGAATGGGTAGTCTTTATAGGTGGTTCAAATATGTTATTAATAAATTTGGGCTGAAAATTAATCACCATTTTATTTACACCTTGGGTAAGTGGGTTACATGATTTGTACATTTTTTATCCAGATAGAATCACATGAGGTGATTGATTCATCAGTTTAAATCATTGACATGAATTACATGATGTGTAGTAGAACTATAGTTTGGGTAATACCCTGGTCATCAAATTAAAATGTTTCATGCAGTTAATTTTTATTTCATTCATTCCTGGAACCTTCTATCAATCAATATTAGTGTCAATCTCAGTGTTTTAGGAGTTATTTCTTCATATCCAATTTTTTAAAATTGGTGTTGGATTCTAGGTATGAATTATTATTTTTGTTTTTCATTAATTCCCCACTTATATAATGAAGAGGTGGAACCATTTGGTATTTTTGGTTTTTGGGTTGATCTTGATCCAATGTTTTGGAATAGATTCCTTATGTAATTTTTAGTTTTTGTATTCTTATAGAAATTGAGGGTTATGGTTTAGAAAGAATTCTTCAACAATCACGATGTATATTATCTAAATTGATAATATCATAATCATGATTATAATTGTGTGTATTGATTTTTGTAATATCAATTTCAATGTTCGGAAAATGAAACTTGAATTGGATTAATTACTTGGATAATTAATTAATGGAATGAATTGATTATGGAATTTATTGGATATTGGGATTATAAAATTGATTGATTAATGGGATTAGTTAATTGGTAGAATAATGTGATTATGAATTGTTTAATGATGTAATTAAGTAATGTTTTTCTTAACCATGATGGGTTAATGTATAATATGGTCATATTGGACAAATGGTTTAATGGTGAATTTTTCATATTATTCTCAGTGATTAATGTGATGAACCAAGATTGTTTTTATAATTGAAATGACATACCATGATGATAAATATTTATAGAGGGGTTAATGGCGATTAACATTGCTCAACATGATATATGTGAAATGTGTAACTAAATGATAAACTGGGAACGGGACAAGGAATGATGATTACAAAGCACATGTGGTTCCATACATGATGTTCTAGGAGAAAATACATGCTTGTTAATATATTATTTTGGGATAGGATCTGATTCTCCAAATATCCATGAGGTGTGGGATCAAGACCAATGCTCCAAATTCCCACATGGTTCTACACATAACCTTATATGACTATTTGATACGTATTTGACCAGGGATCCAAAATGGCCATGATATGAAATGTAAATAAATGGGTAATGATATTGGATATGTTATATTCGATTATATCAAACTATACGATATGGTTTAGTCTTTGTCATGGGATGATGTAGGTACTAATAGTACACGTGTCATAAAGAATATAAGGATTTATGTTGTTAAATGAAGAATAATTTAATATGAAAAATATATTCATTATTAATTGTGCATTATTCTTTATAGAACTATATATATTTTTATTAAATTTATATTGTTTTAAATATTTTCTATGGTGGCCTACTAAGTTGTACTAACACACTACTCGAGCTTCCGGATATCTATCTGAATAGACTTCATGTTTTCAAGATTGTAAAATGGTAATAGATTTATGTAATATGATTTAGTTAGGTTAGAGAGAGAATATGGGAACCAGAAATAATTTCATCACCTTATTTTGATTTTTAGTTGTCTTTAATTTCGGTTTTCATTATAAAATTTACAATTATTAAGGGATTAAACTTCTTATACTTTAGTTTTCTATGTTGTTTCTTATTTTTTTCATCATGTTATATTAGTATTTATTTTGTTTTGATTACATCATTTTGTTATTACATATTTACTTCCATAATTGAGATTTAATAATAAATAGGTTATTATCTACCCATGTTAAATATTTGACCCTCTCTACTAGTTGGAGGCCTCTGGCATATGGGGATAAATTCTTGAGGTCTTGTGTACAATCGGCTTGGGGAGACAAGATGTGGAAGCTGGGTCGGGATGTCATAAATTGGGTGATGCATATACTGTTAACAACCAAAAAAACCATAAACTAAATATGTGTGAGTTAGTTCATTGATATCATTATAGGTTATGATATTATGAAAACATTGTTTTTTCAAGTACATTTTTCTATATTTGAATAATTATTTTATAGTGTAAAAATAAAAGAATATATACATACTCGATACATTTTTAATTCATAATCCAAATTTTATCCTTTGATTCTTCTTAAATTATATTATATTCCATCCATGGCTCTATGAAATGAATATCCTAAAATTATTTTTTTTATTCTTAAATTAGTATCATTCAATATTAATATTTTCTTAAACCCATAAAAGTGTGATGAGTCCATCTATTGGTCTAAAAATATTTTCTAAAACCAATATCGTTGGCACAAGTTATCTAGTTTGAATAAATCATCATATACCAAAGAAATACATTAATATCAAAAACATAAACCGATGTTCAACCTAAAACATTGCATAAATAGTTAACCTTATGGCAATTATAAAAGATTTAGATTCACAAATTAAGATATAAGTTCACTAAATTTCCAAAATAAACATAGCATTCATCTATTCCAACGTAGTTAGAAGTATCCAATTAACGTTATCCATATTAGTACTCTCTTTATCCAAAATTCATTATCCTAACATCAATATCATATTAATGATTATCTTTCCCTCATCCATGTTTTTTTCCATAAATATCAAATTGAAACTAAATAACATTTCATGGTACCATATAATATATGGTCTCAAGTCCTTGATGAAACAGTTCTTCCATACAATAATTGTATATTTCATATTTCTTATGATGACTATATAATATATAATATATATTTCAATCATATTTAATGTATCCAAATATACAATAATACTAAACATTCCACTTTAGTTGCATCAATAGCATAATATTGACAAAGATCACATAGATTTTTATGAGGTACATTCCCTTGATGATTAAATCATTCATTTATAGTTTACCATTTCCAAACAGTTAAAAAACATAATTGTTTTGTGTTCAGTCATTTCATTGTATTTTTTTCTTGGTTAATATTATAACCATATATAGAAAAATGTAAAACCATTCAAGTATTTTCCATGGTGATTAATTATATTGTTATCACATGTGGGAAAATCATTCTTTTCCTTCTTCACCTTATTCATTATTTTCTCCACAATCATATTGTAATATTTTTTCCATTTGAATCCACAAGGCATTGATAATACATTATCTATCATGAAAGATCATAAAATCGCATTATTTAATAAAAAAATATTGAGAGGCTAGTACCCTTCCGAGACATTATAAAATATCTTCAATCAAATGAAGAATATTTAACTCTTGGTGGTGTATATAATCTTTATAATACCTATCTAAAGATATAGTGGTACCTTTTTTCTGCATAATACATTATATTTAATTTCGATTTAAGATAAGGAAATTTATCTTCATCTCCATTGGTTTTTGACAAAGAAAAATATATTTTACAGAATGTATCCTTAAAATATCTATATTCAATAAGTTTTATTTTCACATCCTCCCAAGTATTTCGGATCAGTGACCACCATAGGTCAATATATGCTTTAAAAAAATAAATATTATATGTAAAAATTTTGTATTAACCATATAAAAATTACATAAATATATTCTCTACAGACTCAATTCAGTAATCATCTTATAATGTATTAACAACCTCGCTAAATTACTTAAACATGTATCGTATAATGAAATACCTTATAGGAGAATATCACTATAATATAGGCTTCTCAATTAGGGAATGTTTATTTTTCATTACCAAATTAATCTTCTATAATAGATCCATAACATACTTAGTTCCAGTGCCATCCATATCATTTTCTTTAGTAGGGTGACATCTACATTGGACACAAGTATTGATACACCTCTTTCATCAAGGATCCATTTATAAAAAATTTTATAAACACAAATATATCATAAAATAATTAATTCTAAACCATAATTTTTTTACCCAAAAATAGTTAAATACTTATCATAAGATTAAATCATAATTATAAGAATGGATTCTTTAGGGATGTCATTACATTGAAAGCTTTTATAATGGCTTGAAATGAAAACAAGAATTATACTAAGAATATCTATTAGTATTTTAAACAAGGTTCATATTAATGCTCATTATCGAGTACCAGGTACTTCCCAAGTCAAGCCTTGAATGAATTTTATATAGATATTACCCCTTGGTACATCTATGTAAGAAAAACATGCACTTTTAGAATCCAAACTGGGTGGAATATCCAGTAAATCCCACACAATCACAAGCGTACTAAATCATTATAATGTTCTTAAATACATATACTAAAATTCTATCACTATTTTATGTTTATTAATCCATGAGTTTATAAATATAGTTCCAAAGGTTTCTATTAAACTTCCTTTGATACCAATGGTAATGACCCAAACCCCGGATGTCTCGAGAGGTGTATTAATTTATTACATCAGAATAGATAAAAAATGGATGAATCCTAAAAGATCAATTAGTTTAGTTTTTTTTTGGGAAAAATAATACAGAAATGATACTCATTTTACATCAATTAATGAAAACTAATCATAACAATAGTAAAAGATCAGCTTCTGTGAAACTCATTCTACAATTTCATCATCTAGTTATGTGGATTGGAGGAAAAAAGGGTGATCCCAAATACTTCATAAGGTTTATTTTCAATAGAATATATCATGAATCAATATGAATAAAAAATATGGAATGTTAAATAGTTGAACACACATTCCAATTATATAACCTGAATCTATAAATTGATAAGGGATAGTCAATATGGGAAGGAAATAACTAAAAATGTATTCCATGTAAATAATAAATTATATTGAAATTCATACAGGGGTATTGTCTTTGTAAAAATATCCTAAATTTTTCTAACCTAATACTGAATGGTGGAAATTCATATTTATTAGATATCATATCTCAAGAACATGAAAACCACTATTTCTAGGATCTATAATCCAGAAAGCATAAATCATAAAATGTAAAAACCCATCTATTTTAGCTAAGTCATCTCATGAGACTACCAATGCATAAGGGTTATTGCATTAACCTGTCTGGAACATTAATATTTCACATAAAAATCATTCATAATTTATCAACAATTTTCTTAAATTCATAAATAATTTTCCTGATTATATATGCACATTGCTTAAAAGATAACAATTCATCAATATTTCCTATGTCATTCAAACAAACATAAACTTAAAAACCATAATTAATAATGATATATTGTACAAGAAGTAATCATATACATCATGAATGAATATAGATATTTTATAGAAATTTAATTTTGAAGAAAAATGTATTTCAATATTCTGATTGTTTCAATCGAAAAATAACAATCAAAAAATAATGTGAGATTGCAATATAACATTTTCCCTTTTTTATATTTCATAAAAAATACCCTTGTATGAAATAATTCAACTTTAAACTTAAAATACTATGAATAATGACAGATTATTAATATTATAACACAAATTAGAATTATATACAACACGTAAAGGTGAATTGATGAATAATAAAAATAAGCCACAATAGAATGTAAATTGAGTCTAAATCCATTACCTCGCGATTCCTATTGATTATACATTATTTAACCAATTTTATAGTAATTTTTTATGTGTAATTATATTTTAATAGAAAAATATTAGCATTTATAATATCATATATGATCCTTTTATTAAATAATATCTCTCATTAATTAATAATAATTCATTATTTTAATTGTTTGATATTATTTTCCTTGTTTTTATAGGTATTTCTCATTATCTATCATATTCATTCACATATTATATTTTTTTCATATGATGATTAATAGTAACTATATAATTAGAATATTTAAATGTCAATTATTCATTTATTATAATGTTTATTTATGAAAAGTTATATGTTATGATCATGGATGTGGTTGGATGTGTGTACCCATTAGAAACATTTACATTTGTAATCGATCATTATGGAAATGAGGTAAGTAACATTTAAAAATTAATTAATGATAAAAATATAATTAATAAAAATCTATTTAATTATATATATCATAATGTGGTGTGGTAATGAAAATATAGTCACACTATATCATGAATGAGGTAGTCCCCACATACAAGAGCATTGTAATCACATTTACATGAGTGAAAATGAATGAAATAAAATGATTTTATATTATCCTAACATAAATTTAAATATATAAGGAATATAATTATTATTTCAAATATATCATATATTATCATTAAATTTGTTTTTATCACCTTCCTTGTGAATCATTACTAAAAGATGAGCCCCATCATTTCACGAGGCACTATTTTGATGTACACACTCTCAATATTATTGAATCTCTTATAGAATTTAAGGTAAATATTTTATATAGTATATATTGAATCTAACAGTATAAAAATATGATAAATATCATATATAAAATTTATATCTATCATTATTATAAGTTTTTAGTTATGGAAATGGAAGAATGATTGACATAGGTTCATGAGGTTGTAGTCCACCATACTCGAGAATGGTGTTTTGTTAAAACATTTGACGGAGTTGTTTGTGGTTTTACCTCTTACCATTATTTAATATAATATTTTTATTATATAATCATTTTATAATAGAAATTTATGGGGGTGGAGAGTGAAATAATATAAAGGCGGTTTTTGAAGAACATTTACTCGCATCAGGTATCCTCGTTTGTGTTGTAGTAATGATTTTAAATGAAGGACTTTTTGAAAATATATTGTTTTTAAGATGATGGAAGGGTATTTTTTAGGTTGTTTTCCACGGGTATAAAAATCCAAATTCCTTAATATGTTTGAAGAAGTGAGGGTAGTGAGTGACCTTTTATAGTTGAGGAGAAGTGGTATTCTTGTAAATATTCACGATTTTTCACTATTGAGAAGTTAATATTAGAAAAATTGTCTATAAAATTAATATTTAAAGAGATAGAGGTATTATATGATAAACAAAAACCTGAAAAAATAAATCAAACCCATGTTTTAAAAATATTATTCATAAAAGTCTATGTTTCCTGATTTTTTACCATTTTGGGTTTTCACTATGGTAACTAATTTTCTATCCTGGATAATAAATCTTTCAAGAATAAATTAATTTGAAATGTATTAAAATATTTCTAGGCTATGATTATATGTCTAATATATAATATTATAAAATAAAAATCTTAAATTTTTATGAAATTAATTTTAACAAAACCGCTTTTATCTTGAAAAACAACACTTTAACATTTATTATGGTAACCTATTTTTTAGTATATAAAGATGAATATAATAATTATAAAATTATAATTCGTACATAAATGGAATAAATTTGATATTAATTAAAATTTAAAAATCACTTGATAAAATAAAAGAATTCTGTTTTTTAATATTTTAATAAAATATAATTTATCATAAAATATCAATAATGTCAATTTTCTCATTATTCATTTAAATTAAATTTTAAACTTACTAAATAATTATGGAATTAAAATACATTTTTACCACCTATTTAAATTGATAAATTCTTATTCATATATAATAGAATACAATAATTCATTCATTATACTTAAATTTTATCATTTTTCATATGATTTATTTAATTAAATTATTAACAAATTAATTCTTCTCTTGGTAGTTCATGTGAATTTAATGTAAATATTTAATATCTAAAAACTAATTATAATTTGTTATGATAATAAAACATAATTTATATTTCAAAACAATATATATAACACATCATATATTATATTTTCCCTATCCTAATGCATCGTCGAAATAATATGGAAGAAAATAACATTTTTGTCATTTTCTTTACATATATTATTATATGGATCATACTAATGAGTGACATTATAAGTAATTTCTATATATGTCATACAATTTTATTTCCATGGTTTAAGTAAGATAATTAAATAAAATTAAGATAATTTTTTAAGTCATTTATTACTCTTATCGTTCTTATTTAAGCTCCCCTTGAAAAATTAATTTTTTCCATTACCTAAGTTTGTAATTTTTATATAATTCACTATTAATTTTGGAATAAAATATCAAAGAATTATTAGAAGTTATAAATTATTAGGATTAAAAATATAGAATCTGTTTTTCAGAATTAAATTAAAAGAAGTATCAAAATATAATTTAAAACTAATTTCACGAACATAATGATAAACCAGTTTTCTCAAAGATAAAATATTCAAAGGTATACAATGATATATTATATAAATTAAACCTAAAAATTATTCCAAAGACAACAATTGAATGAATTTATATAAAATTTTACTAATTTTACATTAAATCCAATTATAGATATTATTTACCAATGTATATTAATTAAATGAAAAGGCGTAGTTAAGTTAAAATTCCTTGTCTTTTACTATTCATCACAAAATGAAGCTTCTCAAAAACAATAAATAATATTTACTAGAAGATAATTTTGGTATTATGCATTTAAAAATAAATTTTATTTTGATAAATATTTTTTATATAAAATTTAATAATTAATATTAAATTTCTTGTTAAAAGAGTAACTAAACTGTGTTTTGGTTAAACCCAGTTTTTCATTCATCGCAAGATATTGAAGGAAATATATTTTTTTCTAAAAGAGATGTATTGTAACATCATGTTTTGTTATAGTAAAGATAATGATGATTCTAATCAAACCAATTACACATATTGTGAATTTCCAAAGGAAAATGTATTTTTAATAACTCCCTTATACAGTCACATATGATTTCTACAAGTTTGAATCTCTTCTGGTCGATGAGATGATGTTTCATTATAAAGATTATCATATAGATAATGATATTTTTATGAATCCAACATTTTGATTTTAATGAAAGGGATCTTAAGGATAAATTCTTTTGGAGAAAATTTATAAATTATCCCTTGATGTTGAGTTGAATCATCGTAAAAAAAATATCACCAAATGAAATAATATGTGTTGTTGTCTTGAATAAACATCTACCAAATAAAGATTTATGAAGTGATTATCTTTATGAAAATTTCATCCAGATAATAATTGTGATGATGTTGAGTTGATCTTTTAATGTTCATAAAATGCAAGAAGGGTTATTTTTTATTCATTCAACGAGAATGATGTGGTTCACTATTTCTTCACATTGATGTTATTGAAATTTGAAGATGAAAGTTATCTTTAGAGATTTTGTAAACCATAAAGAATTATCTTTAATGGTTATGAATATGTTAGAAAATTGTTTTTTTATAAAATTTGAATTTCATGTTATGTAGAGGGAATCTAAATTGGTCTTCCTATATGTGATCCATAAAATGTTACTATAAAATGGGATACCAATATAATTTACATGGTGTAATTCTCATGAGTGTGAATATTATGAGGTGTTTTTGGTTTGGTTTCATATTGATACGTTAGAAGAACATTTATTAGACCCAATTTGTAGGATTATTTTTTCAAAATAAAGAATTTCTTTTTTGATGTAATGAATAATTTTGTAGTTAAGAATGTTTTTATCAGGATTTACTGGATGAACATTCATGTCTGTAAAAATTGAATTAATTGGGTTAATATAAGTTTATGAGTTTCGAGAGGGCACCGAAAAATCTTTTTATATAGGATTCAAAAGGAACACTTTGAATGAAATTTTATGAATGAGTCCCAAAAAACTAAAAATGTTCCTATCTACTACTTCAAAATAATTTAAAGAAGTTTTCCAATATTTGAAAAATTATTATTTTTATGAGAAGAACAATGAAAATTTTATGATCATGTTGGTCAAGGTTTCTAATGTTGATATGTAATTGTTTTTATATAATCTATATGTGTGATAATAAAATAAAATATTGTTTTTATAAAATTGTAATTAAATTTTAAAGATACACCATTTTTTATTGACCATACTAAAATATTTTTTCTATAATGTATTTTTATTTATTGGATTATCTCTAAATTAATATAGGGTTAATCTAATCTTCTTGATAATTGAACCTGGTAAATTATAACTTTTTTGTTCATTTTCTGGAAATTTTGTTGTTAGAAATATTTATAACTCTTTAAAATGATGTTAATTTTGTTTCATAAGAAAACAAATTATAGAGAATGGTATATAGGATTCACATATACCCCTCTAATTAATCAAATGAATCCTTCTTCGTACATTTAATTGGTTTCAAAGATAAGGTTCCCTTCATTATCTGTTTTCTTATATTGAATGAATAGAGATTTTTTTATAGATTTTTATAGTTCAATTAATGTTAATTGGATTCAATTTTTAAATTAATATAACTATCATATCTAGAAAAGAGAAAAAATTTTCATATAATATATATATATATATATTGGTTATGATGTTCATTAAGCCACAAGGCATGTTTTCCCTCCTCATGCTGATAATATCCCTCTAATTGAACTTGATAATAAAAATTTATAAAATGCATATAAGGATAGAAATTATAAATTTTCATCACTATCTTAAAGAAATATTGTCTTATTAAATGGATTTTTTAATACTAAATACATTCAGACTATAATGAATAATGTATATGAAGAAAATAAAAACAGTTAAGAAAACCATGTTAAAAATATGGTGGTTCATGTACAAATATATCAAAATATGTTATTATGAATCATTGGTGACTTTTTTACAATTTTTAATGCCTTTCTAATAAACATATTATGTATTGGTGATAAATTGGAAGATTCATCCATTATTGAAATCATATTGTGGTTCCTTCATGATATGTTTGATGCAAAATATTAATTATTTGATGTTAGAGAATATAAATCACTATCATTAGATGATGAAAAGAACACATTAATAATATAATATATGAAAAGAGAAATGATTCTTAACCTAAAAGAGAATTATTAGTGTGGAATGTCCTTTGTAAGAACCAAGACCCTCTTTTTAAGTATTGGTTTTTCTTTCTAGTGTTTTTGAGAAAAGAGGTGAATCTAGAAATTTAAGGGGTACATGTCATGTACTTAAGAGTACACAATGTGTTCCCGGTTGTTGGAGGTGACCCTGTACTCATCATGTAATGGCTGACTACATGTCCGTGTGGGGTGACCTGGAGACATCCTGAAGCAGGGACCCGTAAAAACATGTACATTCCATGTACTTTTAAAAGACTCACCATGTACTTTTATTCTTAATTATTATATCAGACCGATGTTGCGTCTAATTGATAGAAAACCCTTATTCATGGATTATCTAATCTCAGAGTGACCGAAGCTGATGAATCTTCTCTAAGCCACCGACCTGTCATCCGTTCTCTGAATCGACCACTATCGATTTCGTTGGAATCGCTATTGTGAGTTCTTCCTTCTTCTAGTGCCTTGTTTCCTGATTTCTATTATTTTGTAACGTATCCATTGTTGAAAATTTTAGACATTTTTGTAGATATATGATGTTCTAGGTTGATACAAAGGATAAATTTCAAATATATTGATATTACAACATTAAAGTGTGTGGTTTGTGGCTTTCCATAGTTAGTCTTTGTACAATATGTGGAAAAGATCCCAATACACTATAATGGGATATTGCATGTTTAGGGAAATTAGCCCTATTATTGACTGTTTTTCCTTGTGTTTCTAAGTATAGGTTGTTTGATTGTGATATTGGTTGTTTACCTTGCAATAGATTTTCTTTCCCATGTTTGATTTGATATTGGTTGTTGGGTCTCGAATGGCCTGTTTGGTTGTTATGCTTTCCATGCCTAGTATTGTTAGGATGGATTTAATTTTATATGAAATGCTTATACAATGCTTTTTATTATTTTATCCAAGTATTTTTAAGGTTTAATTTGGTTGTTAAACATAATTTTGCATGATTGAATTACATAGGGTTGTGGGAACCTGGTGTAGTAGACCATAGGGGGAATGGGCACTGAAGGCTTCTCTAAAGTGTATGTTTACATTTCACGTTGCGAGACCCTTGGGGGGGATGGACATGAGTGATCACTCAGAGTGTCTATAGTTCCATATTGCGACACCACATGGGTAATTGGACATTGAGTGCTTTCTAAGAGTGTATGTAGTTACCGATAAAAGATCACATGGGGAATTGACGGTGAGTGCTTATGTAGAGTGTCTTTGCTAATGTTAACCCAGAGGGGTTAGACTATGAGTACTTCCCCAAGGTTATCAAGTGTTTGATTGGTTGAACCAGATGAGTTAGGTTGTGAGTAACACCCATAGGGTTACTTGTTTTTGATTTCTACTTACTTGATATATGAAATTGAATGCAATTAAAATAGTAGGATTGTTTACTTTTGAGTACTTACTTGTTTACTACTTCATTTGGATTATTTCCTTCCATATATATTCACTAACTCTTAGGAACCGATTTTTTGGTGGTTTCCTTCTTGGATTCTTCCAAAACCCTATTTGGGTCATTGTTTTGGGCCAAAATAGAATATATTGATGCAGGTATAGATAAGAGAAAGTAGTCTTCTACTTCAGGTATTTGATTTTTTTGGAGTTGGAGAGCATGTGACCAAACTGGGGCCTATGATGCTACTGGATTTTAATTTTTCTCTTTGTACATGGGTTTGGTACTATATTCCTTCATTGTGACTTTTTTGGAAGCTTTCCAAGACATCTGTATCATGAATCACTTATATATTTGTTCTTGAGTTTCTTATTACGTCCAGTCTTCCCTTGTTTACTTATTGCGTGTTATTACTACAACCACTATTTTTACCTGTTTATTTCCACCACATTACTCTACCAATGAGGGAATAGTTTCCCCACTATTACACCTATGTCCCTTGCTACTAGTCAAGAAACCTCTGCATTTGGGGAAATGTGCTTGAGGACATATTATCAACTGGGTATGGGGAACTATTGGGTGGATCCTAGAACCTAGACGTTACAATGTGGTATCAGTAGGATTCATTCCTTCTTGACATACTATTTGGAGCCAATTGTGAGGGATATGATAGAATAGGTACTTGATAATAAATTATAACTGGGAGTAGCTGACCCGCATAAAGGGAAAATCCAATTTACCTCGTATATTGAAATTTTAGTAGTTTTTCAATTATTACAGTAGATTTGAATTCACCATTGGGTGATTCACATGATTTGTGATGTTATTGTTGATATTATTGAGGTTTTATTTCTATTGTAACACAATGAGATTAGGGTGTGCCATGTCATGCATTATATATGCACTTTATATATATCACATGTCATGAATTCTTTCCATTCCATTTTGGGAGAAGTACTAATTGTATGTTGTTGTGATAGATATTGTTTTAGATATGAATGCTACTAGGATAGATATCTTAATAGAATACCTACTATTTTATAGGGTATTGAATTGTGTGAGGTTTCGATTTAATGAATGAAAAACTCTTGTTCTTGAGGTGTTATGGGCCCTCATGGATCGAAATTTGGTCGATCATTGCACTATTATTATGTTTAATGATTTTTATAAGATGCAAAACATTTATTTTCAGGGAATATGGGCCATCACAGATCGGAATTTGGCACTTTAATGATTGATTTAGGGTTTTTCTGGGTTCTGAAGTACTTTCTGAGGATTACAGTCTAGAAAACCCCAGAAATCATGGTGTGTATTACAGAATACATTCCATGTACCCTTATGTTCGGGAAGGAACTATTTTTCTTAGGTACTCATTGTGTAATATATGTACCAGTCGTCTAGTCTCTAACCATGTCGCTGGTTGCGTGGGAAGAGACATGGGGTTGGGAAATCCTTTTTGGAACACACCATGTACCTAACGAACATGACATGTGTATAGAAAATGTGTCCAACCATGTGACTAACGACATGAGTGGATTTTGGGTATTAAGTGCACGCTGTGTCTGGCACAAACATGACGTGTAGAGTAAGCTGTGTAACCTGCCGTGTGACAAACAACACATGTCAGTGAAGTTCTTTCTAGTACAATCCATGTTTGGAACAAACACGTCATGTAGTCTTTATCTAGGAGAACTGTGTGGGTTATGTTGTGTAGAAGAACTTGGGTAGTGAAAAACTATTAAATTACACACCCTGTT
Source organism: Viscum album (assembly GCA_963277665.1). Taxonomy (NCBI): domain Eukaryota; kingdom Viridiplantae; phylum Streptophyta; class Magnoliopsida; order Santalales; family Viscaceae; genus Viscum; species Viscum album. Next base: position 833,727,530 of record OY728156.1, read on the forward strand.
TTGGGAGAATACACCATGTGTAAAGATTGTTACATGACCAGGGCTGGAAGGAGTACACATCCATGTGAAAGATTAAGTTAAAATGTTTTGTATCCACCTTTTAGAAATCCTGAATGATTTCTTTCTCATAATAACTTCATGAACTTATATATTTTAATCCTTGTTAATCTTTATCTAAGGTGTGTGTTTGAACTTGTAGAGTCATGCCACCGAGACATCATCTAGTTTTATGCTAGTTACAGGGCAGTGAATAGACATCAAACATGGTAGATCTGGAACTACCAGAAAATCATTAATCGTGTCCATCATGGAAATAGCCATCATTCTGGACATAGGTGCTGATGCACAGTTATAAGAGGGAATCATGAGGTTTATGCAGACCTTCAGGGTAGTTCCGCCTCATGCCCCGTCTATAATATATTTGATGTGGGTCTTTCAGCAGCATCATCCTCCTACTTTCTCAGGGAATGGAGGATCTCAGGTTACATAATCATGGTTAGAGGACGTGCATTCAATCTTAGAGAATATGGAGTCTCCTCTAGAGAAAAGGTTGATTCTATCTATGTACATGATACGTTATTCCTCTAAGAGAATGTGGGATGTGATCTACTAGGAGGTATGTAAGCACGTTATCACATGGTATGAGTTCCATTGCGCCTTCTATGATTACTTTTACTCGGACACTTTGATGGTCAATTGAGCCTGAGAGTTTATGAGTATGGAGTTGGGTACTCTTTCAGTCACTGAGTATTCTTCTCGCTTCACATATCCGCAGCACATCACATGCATCCTAGGAGGTGATATGTTATTCCTGGCGAGGATGTTTGAGGATGGTTTTAGGCATGACATATGATCATAGGTGAACGTTTTTAGGTTTTCTTCTATCACCTATATATTCAACTATGTGGTGATCATGGAGCACAATCTTAGGGATTCTGGAGCTATGAGCTAGAGCAGTTTGCTATCTGGAGTTGGTACCCTTTAACTGACAACAAGAAGCGCCGAAGGAAGTCTATGCATGGAGATCTAAGCAGGAAAAATACTACCTCTACTAGCCAGGTGGTGTGTTAAAAGTGTGGGAAGAGCGTGAATATGAGGCCACATTTCCCGAGAGACCTAGTGGAGTGAAGATATTTCAGAAAGATGGGTCATCTTTAGCAGTTCTGTCAGTTTTTCTCACCAGTAGCTAGTGATCAGGGTTATTCTATGACTCCACATTTATGATCAGAACCACCAGTTTCTCATTAGTAAGGAAAATGGAGTTCTTCTGGATATTCAGCATTAGGTGGAGTTCAGGATTGTGGTAGTCAGTCGGCAGGCTTTCAGCGACTACTGGGTGGATCAGCTCAGGCTAGTTAGGCAGGGTCATAGGGTCGGAGTGCAGGCTAGAATTTTTTAGTGGATCATACCAAAATCAAAATCATGGACCCTCTAGATTTAGAGGTAAGATTCTATTTTTCTCAATCTTTTATTGTGCCCTTTTTAATACAGGGGCTTCCCATAGTTTTATATTTTTTGCTTTTGTGTTGAGCCTTGGACTCTGTATCTTTAATTCTACTAATTCCTTGACGTTGGACACTCTGTTGGGGACTAGAACAGCTAGTGTATGTGTGTGTAAGGAGTTCCCTCTTGAGGTTGGTGTGTGTCACTTCTTATGGGACCTCAATGTCCTAGAGATGATAGGCTATGATTTAATTCTCAGAATATACTGTTTGGTTCCCATCCAGGTTGTGGTTGATTTTTATCCCCATAGGGTGAGTTTCACATCACCATAGGGAGTCTTGTTTCTAAATAATGGAGAATTGGATGTCCAGGTAATAAGAGTAAGATCCAAGCATCATGGGTTTGGCGGAATTACATCCTAGATTTATATTTTTTATCTGGATGACTAGGGGACTTCATAGTTGGACTTTCGCCCAGTGGTCAGTCATTTCAGGGATGTCATTCCAGAGGACTTTTCATGTTTTCCTCTAGAGTGAGAGGTAGAATTTTCTATTGAGCTTGTGCTAGGAGCAGCACTGATGTCCATTACTCCTTATAAGATGGATACACCAGAGTATCAAGAGCTCAAGAAACATTTGGAGGAGATTCAGGAAAAGGGTTTTATACAACCCATTAATTCTCCTTTGGGTTCACTTGTCCTATTTGAGATGAAGGTGGAAGGTACCCTCATAGTTTTTGTAGATTATTGGATGTTGAACCATTTGACAGTCATGAAATGATATCCCTTTCCGAGGATTGATGATATATTTGATCAGATTCGAGGAGCTCGGGTGTTATCAATGAAAGACTTGAGATCCGGTTTTCATCAGCAGTGTGTCAGACTGTCTGATATAACCCTTACATCCTTTCGAAGAATGAATGCTCTATATGAGTACATGGTAATTTTGTTTGATCTCACGAACGCACCTACTGTTTTCATGGCACTAATGAACTAGGTGTTCCATCCATTCTAGTATTCCTTTGTGGTTGTTTTTTTGGATGATATCTTGGAGTACTCTCACCTCGACACACCCATTACACACATCTTGATATAGTTTTGAGTACACTAAGAGAGAATCAGTTATATGTTAAGCACTCAAAAATCAACTTTTGGATGGACCAGAATCATTTCCTAGGTCATGTTATCTCAGAGACAGGAGTATCACTAGACCTATAAAAAGATAGAGGACTAGTTTCCTAGGAGAATCCAAAGAACTTCTTTCAGGTATGATGTTTTCTAGGGCTGGATGGATACTATAAAACTTTTATATCGGACTTTTAATTCATAAAAGCACCCCTGACAGGCCTAGCATAGAAGGGAGAGAAATACATGTGGACTAATTCTTGTGATTCATCATTTCATGATCTGAAAGGGAGATTGAATTCCGCACTGATACTGGTATTTATAGATCCGGTAAAAAGTAATACTATGTACTGTGATATATCAGGTATTAGGATCGGAACAATGCTTATGTTGGGAAAAGGAGTTGTTGTGTATAGGTCTCGGTAGTTGAGGCCACATGAGAGGAATTACCCAACACACGATCTTGAGTTGGTACAATTGTTCATGCATTATGGTTTTTGAGACATTAACTTCTGGGAGAAAATTTTTTGGCTTCACCAACCACAAAAGTCTCAAATACATATTAACACAATGTGATATGAATTTGAGATAGTGAAGGAGGGTTGAGTATCTTCAGTATTTTGACATTGATCTTGCCTTCACACCTGGGAAAGGCAACACAGTGGCCGATTCGCTAAGTATAAGGACTCAGGAATAGGCAGTTGAGGGGGGAATCAATGATTGGTAGCTTAAGGCTCTATTATCTGAGATGCATTTGGATGTGGAAGAAAAATAGAGCCAGATGTTTATTTCATATTTCACTGTTAACTCTACTCTTCTTGACCGAGTGACACTGAGGTCTGTATCAGATCGGAATGCCTAATTCTATGGGAGAGTTTTCAGGAGAGTACTCTATTCATGGATGAAACATAGGCGGGATGAGATATTGAGTTTTCATGGGAGCGTATGGGTTTTTGTAGAAATAGGAAAGGAGTTGATGTGGTAATTTCATTTCTCAATTTGGGTAGTTCATCCTGGTGTCACCAATATGTATCGAGATCTGCCCCATCAGTATTGGTGGCCAAGTATGAAGAGAGTTGTTCCGGGTTTCATGATGATGTGTTCCACCTATTAGTTGGTGATGGTTGAACATCAATGACCAACAGGGCTTTTTTATTAGTTACCCATTCTCGATTGGATGTGAAATCATGTCATGATGGACTTCGTGATAGGTATACCAGGGTTTCCTTGAGGTAATGATGCAGTTCAGGTTTTCATTGAAAGACTCATGAAGGTTTCTCACTTCTTGCTGGTCAATTAGACCATCATTGTAGATGAGATGGGACAACTGTACATCCGATAGGTTGTACATATGCATGGAGTTTTTCACTCCATTATTTCAGATAGGGACTCCCCTTTTACTTCATAGGTTTTGCAGGGACTGTAGAATGATTTGGGTACACAAGTACTTCTGAGTACAACTTACCATCCCCAGACATATGGCCAATTCGAACATACAATTCAAGTGCTAGGGGACATGCTTCGAGCATGCACCCTTGATTTTGGTGGTTCTTGAGAGAAGCACATACATATATTGGATTTTTCCTACAATAATAGTTTTCATGAAACTTTTTAGATGGCGTATTATGAGGATTTGTATGGTAGGGAATTATGATCACCGCTATGTTGGCGGGAGGTAGGATAGGCATATATGATGGTACCTCGTCTTGTTAAAGAGACCACCGAGCAGATAGAGTTGATTTAGAAGAGCATGGCTGCTGTACAGTCTCAACAGAAGTCTTATTGTAGTCGACAGAGACGACCTCTAGAGTTTTAGGTTAAATATTAGGTTTTCTTACGTGTCACATTGTGGTTAGGTCATAGGAGTATTAAGAGATAGCGTAAGGTTTCACCGTGATTTGTTGGACTGTATGAGGTTTCAGAGAGGGTCGGGTTGGTTTCCTATCAGTCACAGTAACCTCAGAGATACTGAGATATTCATGACATCTTCCAAGTTTCTCAGCTACGACGTTACTTCTCAAACCCACATCATGTAATAACCATGACATAGGATGGGAGAATACAAGACGATACATGGGAGAGGGAGGATGACGTGAAAGCACATTGGCCTGAGTTTTTCGAGGAATCTTCTTCTATGCCATCTTTCTACAGAAATTTGGGGAGGAATTTCATTAAGGGGGAAGTTTTGAAGAACACAGAACTTCTTTTCAGGCATGGTTTTTTCTTCCTAGTGTTTTTAAAAAAGATGTGAATCTGGAAATTTAAGAATTTTACATTGTGTACTTAATAGTACACGCCATGTACCTAGTTTTCACGGGTGATCCTGTACTATCCATGTAACGGAAGAGTACATGGCTGTGTGGGGTGACCTGGAGACTGCTTAATGTGGGGCCCAATAAATGCATGTACATGATGTGTACATTTAAAATACACACAATGTAATTTTCTTTTTAATTTTAATATCAAAATGGGGTTGCGTCTAATCGACAGAAAACCCTTCTTCATGGATTGTCTCGTCCAGGAGGGACCAAAGCTGAGGAATTTTCTCCGATCCACCGACCTTCCATCCATTCTCCAAATCGATCATCATCTATTGCATTGGAATCACCATGGTGATTTATTCATTCTTCTAAAGCCTCAGTTTCTGATTTATCATCTTTCGTAAGGTATTCTTGTTTTAATGTTTTAGACTTTTTTGTAGATCTATGAAATTTTAGGTCAATTCAAAGGCTATGGTTCAACTATATCAATCGTACTATGTCGAGGTAGATGGTTTGTGCCTTTCCGTAGTTAGTATTTGAATATTATGTTCAAAAGGTCCCAATACCCTAGAACATGTTATTGCGTGTTTAGGGATTTTATCCATGTTATTTCCTGCTTTGCCTTGTGTACTTGAGTAGAGGTATTATTTCTTGATATTAGGGTTGCTTACCTTGAATGGATTTGATTTCCCATGTTTTATTTGATATTGTCTGTTGGTTATCTAATTGCATGTTTGGATATTATGATTTCCATTCCGAGTATTGTTAGGATATAGTTAATTTTATATGACATGATTATAATACGCTTTGTAATTTTTTGGCCAAGTTGTTCGTAAGGTTTACTTTGGTTCTAAAACATAGTTGTGCATGATTGACTTACATAGGGATGTAGGAACTTGGTGTAGTAGACCATTGGGAGAATGGACACCGAGGGATTCTCCAGATTGTTTCTTTACTTTTCATGTTGTGAGACCATAGGGGGGATAGACATGAGTGCTCCCTCAGAGTGTCTATAGTTCCATGTTGTGAGACCAAAAGGGAAATTTGATGTTGATTGCTTCCCCAATGTGTCTATTATTAGCAATAAAAGACCACATGGGGAGTTGACGATGATTTCTTCCTTAGAGTGTCTTTGCTAAAGTTGAATTTGAGGGGTTAGATTTTGAGTACTTCCCAAAGGGTTTTATTTGTTTGATTTGTTAAATCAGAGGGGTTCATATGTGAGTACCTAACAAAGGGTTACTTGTTTTTTATTGATGTTTAGTTGATATAAGAGATTGAATGAAGTCGAAACATATTTTTTACTTTTGTGTACTTCCGTGTTTACTACATTATTTTTCTTACTGCCTGCCAAATATATTCACTCACATTTAGGCACATATCTTTTTGTGTTTTTCTACTAGGATTCATCACACACCCTATTTGGGTCATGCTTTTGTGCCCAAATAGATTATATTGTAGCAGGTATAGATAAGGTCTAGAACCCTTCTACATCAAATACATTATTGTTGTGGAGCACGAGAGCATGGGTCCAAGATGAGGCATGATATGCTACAAGAGATTATTTTTTTCTTTGTACATGGGATCAGTACGGTATTCCATCATATTGATTTGTTTGGATACTTTTCTAGACATATATATCATGCATCAATTATGTATCTGTGCTCTAGTTTTATATTACTTCCACTCTTCTCCTGTTTACTTATTGCATGTTATTACTACTTTAGATGTTATCATCTATTTATTTATGCTTCATTACTCTGCCAATAAGGGCATAGTTTCCCCACCATCACACCCAAGGCCCTTGCTTCTTGTCGATAGCCTCTAGAATTTATGGAAATGCGCTTGAGGCCATGTGACCAACCGGGTATGAGGCACCATTGGGCGGCTCCCGAAACTGGGACGTTACATTTTATATTGTATTAAGAAATAAAAAATAATGAATATTTCATAAGTTGAAGTTGTCAGTGATTAAAACACTTAATAATCAGTAATTAATAATTTTAATTTATTTTTTTCACTACCTTCCAAAAAATTAATATGTGGAACATGAAATTACAAAGGGATATTATCCATTGAATTCAATTTATATAGATCTATTGGGTACATTTATTAAAATTCCCCTCAAATGGATAATGAAGAAAGAGTGGGAAATGGTAAGATTAAATAAGATTCTTTATGATGAATGTAGTAAAATAAAAAATCCAATTCCAAAGGAGGAGACATAAAATCTTATGGATCGGGAAGGTGATCATTTTTGTATAAAGGTGAAAAAATTATAGTGAAGGAAAAGCCTAATACTTCAGTAAAGAGGCTACATAAAATAATATTGATTATATTGTTAATGATGAAAATTTCACCATGGTCGAAGGATGTAGTTATGAATAAAATGTGTCTCAATAAAAACCTAGAGTGAATATATTGTTGAAACCATATCACTGAAATATTTTATAATTTTAATGAGATATAAACAAGGTGAAGAAAAATCCTACTGAAACAAATCGAGAATCTATTTTGAATGGAAAATCCATGTTCCTATGAGATATTTATAATCATATGTTGTTTGTGATGATAAGAAAAACATAAATTTAGATATTGACAAAAAACAATTTATAAATGCAGAGGAGATATAACTTGATCAATAAAAATGTGTTAATTTTATGAAAGGAATCTAAAATTTAAATACCCATTTATAGCATATGATGAATCTTATGAGATGTGAAAAAAAGGATAAAAAGAATTTATCCTCAAATCCTAATAATAAAGACAATGAAAATCAAATTTGAAATAAAGTTGATAAAACAATATAAGTATCTAAAATCAACAAACATAAAAAAAGTATGTTTATAACATTTTGATGCCGCATCCCAATTAAATGATTATATAGATTATTTTAAGGTTAAAAGGAATTTTAAGCTGATGAATAAGAATTAAAAAGGTAAACAATTCTAGGGATGGAATAATATTTAAAAGGGAAAGTAAGAGTGTTAATGAAGATATGGTACATAACTTCAGACTATATGGATATTTTGGAGGAAAATATTCCTTAAATTTTTAATATGGGAATTTTATTCAGTTTTGATATAAAGAAAAAATGTTTTCTTTTTAAAAATTAAAATACATTTTTCTGAAGAGAAAATATAATCAGAATCTGAGAGGGAGTTGACCCAAAAAAAGGGAGACTTATTATGTTGGTTTAAAATGTTAAGTTGATTCAAATATTTGGAAACTATTTTTGAAATATGAATTAATCCTAACAACCATTAAATAAGATTTAATTTAATTCCTATAACATAATAACATTTTTGTAAAAAAATTAGAAACATAGTGTGATGAATGAAAACCGAAATTAAATGGATCTATTTAATGAATCTAATCTAAAAGAAATAAATTGAAAACCACCCAATAATTTTGACACTTGGTGATCAACTTATTATATAGGTGTTCCAAATATTTATAATGAATGTAATGTATTTTCATGATGGTAAAATGTATTTTTGAAATTATTTGTCAGTTAAATCAAAGGAGTTGGATGTTCTATTATTAGGTATGAAAAATTTAAATTTAAAATAGGCATGTTTGTAACTATTAGGAGTCATAAATTATTAAAAATTTCACACCATTTTAATGAGGGATTTTTTTTTTAAAAAATACGTGTTTGTTATAAAAATGTTGGAAGATGGAAAAGAAGTTGCGAAGGGCCAAAGAACCAATGGAAACGTGTTTCAAGTAGGTAATTATGAAATTCCATGCTATATGAGTTTGATAGAATAAAATTGTATGTGTAATAAAATGATGGGATGTTATATATGAATACAAGAAAAAAATAGGTATAGTATTCCAGATATTCCAAATATAACCGGAATAATAGAATGGTGGTGCTCTATTTTCTAGAAAGGGGTGATTACTAAATGAGAACTTATGAAAGTTGAAATTTATTAAATGCATTTCATTGAGATGATACAATCTGATATTTATGGGATGATGAGTAAAAAATTACATTGTATTACATGTAATATTATTTTTTGGAAACATAAATCAAAGGATCTAATAATATTCTAAATATATAAGATAATTTCATTGAAATTATGTTAATATTTAGTAATTAAATTTAAATAAATGATATCGGTGATTGAAAATATAAGGAGTCAAAATACTATCTTTTAAATTATGCAATGAGATATTCTACAAGGCACCACTATAAAGGAAGAAAGAGTAGGGTGTATTCACCAGAGTAGGGATAAACAAAATTAAGAAGAATGAGAGGGTATGGCGTTTTCCATCGGTAACACATTTGTGCACTTCTACACATGGACATTCCAGTAAAACAACCATACAAAGGTGGATATCTGATCATGATGCAGATGCTAGGGAGAAGAAGTTTCAAGTAGTCATAGTCTGTAAGATTTCCTTAAGACCTATTGGTCATGTAATGTATCCAAGACTATGGGCAATGTATTTCCTAAGCCTACAGGCCTAGAAAGGTTTCCACCTCATCTCTCGAAAGGGGTGTTATCATAAAATCAATAAAAAATAAGGCCTTCGGTCCATTTAGTCATTATGAGTTTATTTCACTATTTACATCACTGAAAAATGTTACATAACAAAAAAAAGATATTTCATTAAGATGGAATTAATAATATTGATTGAAAATAATAATTATCATTATTTTTTAGGAAGGATATCGTTATTTTAACTTATGCTCTTAATAGATTTTTCATATATGATGAACTCTGATATAACTTCCAATAAAATATACTTAAATAAAAATTTATGTTTGAATTTCATAATGGTTTTAATAAGTATGTAAATGATAAAATTGGTTAAAATCTAGTAAAATTTGATCAAATATGTATTGGTGGAATATGTATTTCCTATCCTCAGAATGATATAGGATCACGATGTTATAATAAAAAACATAAATATGGTTGATTGTATAGATGAAATGTTCCTGAAACAACTGATAAAAATGTTTTAGAAAATGATACAAAGATGGAAGATAAGGAAGATAAGGTGTTTGCATTGGGAAAAGAAAAAAAATTTCATCCAAATGAATATTTTTACATTGTTTTTTCATTTTATGAGGACTAACTTTTTACATGTCATCCAAGGATGAGAATGTAGTTGGATGTTAAAAACATCAATGTTGATCCACAACAATAGGTTTAGATCAAAATTAAATTATGTTTAATTTCAAATACATTATTATAATCAAATGTTATTCCAAAATATATTAAAATCATAAAATTGCATATAATGATTTTATTTATGCGATGAATGAAGAACAATATCAAATAAAGATGCCTAAATCGTGGGAACTTGTACGCATACCAAATAATAAAAATACTATAGGTTCAATATGTGCATTTTTAATCATGTTGTATGAAGATTGTAATGTGATAATGAACACAACATGATTGGTTTTTAGTGGTTACATACAATTGAAATAAATTTATATTAATTATATTTTCAATCCTAGTGGAAATTTTATAAAATATTTTAATATTAATTTTTAAATCTACACAATGAGGTAAAAATTATTCTGAGATAGATATAAAGTAATTTTTTCTCAATAGTGGACGTGATTATACATTATTCACAGAACAACTGTGTGGATTTGTTATTATGAAAAAAAAATTATTTGACTAAGTAATGGAATGTTTTTTCATTTATAAGAATGATTGGATAGATTACTATTCCAAATTGGATAACAGATTAATGAAATTAAACATTAATAAAGGAAGAGTTTATAGTAATCTCTATACTCAACATTATTTTTCGTATTGAATTCTAAATTAATGGGTGGATTGTAAACCAAATTAGGCAACCACGGTACAAAATAAATTTAAATACCTTATGACATAATTAAACCATTTTATAATAATATTATCATGTTAGAGTCATGAACCCTTTAAAAATTAAACACAATCAATAAGACCGTCTCTAGATCATATTTAAGAAGTTCCTAGAGAAAATAAGAAATATTGTATTAGGTCATTCTAAACACTTCTAGGATAATCTTACTATCCTTGTAAAAGTGAACTGAGGTTTTATGATTATTATTGAAACAAATAATTTTTATTTATTTAGTATCATTTTGTAGAATTATTTCAAAAATTATGGGACCTTGTTAGCTTGTCGAGGGGGGTTTAGATGACCAACAATGGTCACCCATTGAGTATAAACTATTATACTAAAATAATAATGTATTCAAAAAATAATATTCTCTTGTTATTTCTTATTATTATTTAATTTTTTATTTTAAAATGTATAGGGATCTTGAGAATTTGTATGAGTATCATCAAGGAAAATAAATGTCTCATTCTGTGATACATCACATGAACAATATAGAGTCATGTGTTGATTCACATTAATTAGCAAAGAAACCCCTTCTATTTGTATTTGGAACATGTGGGGTAGTGCATGTCTTCTTGGACATATTGGATTCCCTTCTCTTGTTTAGGGTAACAAGCCTGCGGGCTCTTGCGGGTCGTTGTGGACTTGTCAACCTGACATCCAAGACATATTTTTAATAGCATGGTCACATCACATGATGATTTATACCCTTGAATGGATTACAACTTTTTAAAATTATTCTACATATTTTACAATGAGTTTAGGATGGTTTTTCAAGAACCCATGAACATACAAGTCGCATGATCCCAAGAAACACATCTGGTAGACATTGTATGGTCAGTGAATGTGTCAGTTACCTTCACAAAAACTATATTTCTAGTCATGGGGTTTCTATGATCTCTCCCAAAGTCCATGAGGATCTCAGTACCTATTTTTTCATTTTATTTTTAAGCAATATGTGAGTTATGTGCACCTTATCTTCCTTTTCTCCATAGAGGAAAATAATTCCCATGTTTAGGGTATTTATTCACTTGTATATTATCCAATTATTATGAACTGAGAACCAATGGTGCGTATCAAATGTAAATCCACAAATTAAAAGTGAAACTACATAATTTATTTTTCAATGTTCGTTTCACATATAATGTAATATATTTTATGAAAATCAATAGTTAATACAACCCAATGAAATTAAATTTGGTAATGAAATTCCATACCACTTAGAAACATCATTGAAAAATCCAATTTGATGAAATAATTAAACTTTAGACATGAAATAAAATAAAATATGAATTATTAATGATATTACATGTAATATGGGGATTATATACTCCATAAAAATGAAATTATGTGTATAAAATTATCGTATTCATGAACGAAAGGAAATTATGAAAAATCCCCTACCACAAATTTATATTAAGTTGAAAATGATATAAACTATAATATAATGATTTTGATTATGATAATAATTTATAACAGAATAATATTAATATTTATAATATATTATAAGTCCTTATTACAACATCTTACCAATCGTTCGTTAATAATATTTTAATATTACAAGTTTTTTGGGTGTTAATTACAATATTTTTTTCATTCATGTTTTCTAATGAAATTTATTTTTCTTATTCATGGGAAAATGGTAAATAATATATTGAATGATATTAACTTTAAAACTATCATTTTTAATCATTTGAAACATTTTTATAATTATTAATGATATTTTCAAAATGAAAATGAATCGTAATGCTTCTTGAAGACAGTATGTTATACATAAGCACAAGAGATGATATTATTAACTTAATGAGTGAATGTGTATTGTAGAGAAAGGTATATTAATTTTAATAATAAAAATAATAGAAAATGTAATATATATACTAAATATTTTCATCATTATGTCTATCCATGTTATTACGTGATTAAAAGTAAATTACATCAACACATAACATTATGGTTGATCATACACACGGGTGATGGATTTATATCTCTTTTGATGTGAAGGGAGATGGATAATTATTGATCCATCATAATAATAACATATCAGTATATGTCAGATACTGGTGTTACTATATTGTAATTATTAATAAATAATTTATTTTTGTAAAAGAAGAAATAAATAGAACAACTTCTTTATGATGATTAACTTCTCTTAATAGAACCTCAATTATATCTCTTATTAAAGATACTATGATCCATAATTTCATAATACCAAAATATATATAATTTTTATGTGGATTTTGGGGAGATATTTCTTCTAGTTTTAGTCAATCAAAATGGATTTATTGGTGTGAAGAAGTTAGGGGAGGGAGTTCCAATTTATAATTGAGGGGGATGAAATTTTTGTAAATATTGTAAATTATTCCGTAATGGGACGTATCACATGTCCCTTGGTTCCTCAATAATTGATGAATTATATATTTTTATGAGGTTATTATAGAGCCACCTTTCCACGATAAAAAAATAATTTTTCAACATTTTTTATTTATCCTCTAATTTTTCATACTTTTACAAATTGTTTTGACCATCATAATTAGTTTATTAGAAAAACATAATTTTTCCAAAAATCCTAAAATAAGTTCGCCTTATTAGATAATTTTGACATGATAATCATACATATTAAACCCAATAATTCTACTGAAAAATAAATTTTTGAGTAAAATTAATTTCAACACAAGAAAATGTAATACGCCGGTCCTCTTTTTAACCATAATAGTAGTAATTAATTTTACCATATTTACTACTCATAATCACAAAAAAAAATTATGTTTACTACATTATGTAATATTTAAATTTTTTATTAAAATTATAAAATTATTTTTACCAAATTCAACACATAGTAATGGAAAAAATTCAACATAAAACAATAAAATAAATCATGTCAATAAACATATTTTAAACAATACATTTTTCATTCATACTATGATCATAAAATAGATATATTAATATGGATAAAAATTATATATATTTAAATTCATATATTTATATATATTATTGAGAAATTTCTAATAAATATTTCCTTATTTGTGGTTATTGAAATTATTTATAATTGAGGACCATTATGCACTGAGAATAGTTTTAAAAAAATTAACTTTATAATCCTAAAAATAAACATATACAAAAATCAAGAATAAATATAATTAAAATATAATAAGTTATTTCATATACAACTAAATAATAATTACTTTACATTAAAAAATTTAAATTAATAATATGAGTCTTAAATTACTTATTTTATTGAAATGAAATGACTGTTATATATATATAAATATTTTTCTATATCCATTGAAAAATAATACTTTTCAAAAAAATATTACATTTTACCCATATATAAATATGATATGATGAATTAAAAAATTATATTAGTTTTATAAAAATTAATATTTTAATAGTGTTATCGATTTTTTATGATTACAAAAATGAATTTCAATATAAAACTATTTTTTGAAGAATATAAATTTTAATGAATAAAATTAAATTATGAAATAATTTGATTGATTATTTACAAAAAATTTATCAAGAAATATTTATTGATTATGAAAACTGTATATATTTTTCAGAATTCAGTTAATATGGTTCGTACCCTCCAATTCTAGGAATAGTTTATAATGACCATTTATAAAAAAAAATATTTCATATGGTATATAATTTCAATTCCAATTGTCATATATGATACTGAACAAAGTATTAATTTTAAATAAATATGTGTCAAATTCTCCCCAATAAAAAAATTCCTCTAAATTGAAATATTCAATTGGGAATAATGAGTCTTACATTTGAAAATTATTTTCTTAAAATCCCACATCGTAAAAGGGATAATAAAACAACCTATTAAAAAGAGAATGGAAAATAAGAAGGTCACTAAGAATAAAAATTATCTAGGGTTCAATGTAGGAAAAAATTAATGTTAAGTGAAAAATAATAATTTAGAATGAATATCCATTTTGGAGATATTAGTATACTTTTCATGAAAAGATAATATACATTAAATTTGTTGAGAATAAATAAAATGTTTATTTCAAAATATTTTTACTAATGATGGAATATTTTTTTACCATATAGGCTAATAACTTTTTGAAATATAATTACCTGAAAATTTTAATTTATTCATTTAATCAATTTCCAGTATAATCCAATCTATTTCTCGATTAATGATTATATAGGATTATTTTTTTTCATTTCATGATTTACTATAATAAATATTTAATCGATCATTTTATCTATAAAAATTTGATAATATACTAATATAATCTATATATATTAACAAAAATGGAAATGGTTACCACATTATAAGATAATATATGAAATTTTATAAACCTCAATATGATTAAATACCACATTTTACATTTAAATTTTCACTGTAGGTGCAATATAGTTTTTTCTAAAAATAAATAAATATATATCAAAATTAAAAACAATATTATCAATAGTAAAGAATATTTTCACATAAAATGTGTTCTAATTCATTTTAACTTAAAACCCAAAAATATTTAATAACATCCTTAAAAATTTCTTTTAGATAAAAATTAATGGTTATATATACATCAACCCAACAAAACATCTCCTAAAATATCAATAATTACCTCAAAATGATAAAATGATCTTATAATGTGATTTAGAAAAATAAATTTTTAATTTTATATTATATCCATTATTATAAATAATTTTAATACTAACTAGTTCATAACATAGTTTGGTAGTAGGATTCTAAACCCTATTACAATTGTTTGTTTATGTACCCTGAAATATCTGATGGGTTGTTACACAAAATACAAGTTTATATTTTTTCCAAAAAATATTAATATAATATCTATACCATTCCTAAAAATATGATGAACATCCTAAAAAATTTATTCATCAAATAGTTTTTTTGTAACCTCATGGGTTATCTAATATATATTTTTTTATGAAAGCAATCAATCATAATTGGATATTATTACCTTTGCATCAATGATAAAATTACCCCCAATGGTTATATATAAATTTAATCATATTTATATAAAATATTAATTATTTATTTCTCTAAAAAATTCACCAAAACATATACTAATACAAAGGTTAATATTTTTATAAATGTTTTCTCAAAATACCATTAATCATATTAGATTCTAATAATCTTTTTGGATTTTGAATATATGACATTAATCATATTATGAACCTTATATATATTATCCCATGAAACTATAGTTATAACCTAAATAAATGTTCTTCATCATCTATTTATAAAATTTTTAATGGTATATAATGAAAATGTGAATTATATAAAGCATATCACTAGAAATTGTTAAAGTAGGAACACACTAAGGCTTGTTTTCATTTACTGGGTTAATATCAAGTTAGATAAGAATGCCCCTTTCATAGTTATTACCCATATTGAAAATTGTGATAGAACCAAATCCAATTATACTATTTTGACATTAATTTATTATAGGTAAAAAACATAATATATTCTATAATAAACCATTAGTATGTTATCTAATATTTATCATTGATGACTATTTTTGGGAAAAAATCATCAAGGTCACATTACATCATTTTTTATGGTTGTGTTTGTTGAAAAAACAGGTGTTCATCGTGAATTGTCAAGTTATAGAGATTTTGTTGAAAATAAAAGTTGAAAAAGAAGCATAAAAATGGAATAGAAGATCTGGAGGTGGTATAATAGATCACATACATGGTGGCGTCATTTTATATTGGATTCCAACAAACTTTGGGGTCAAAAAATTAGAGTTTTATTTTCATAAAGGAAAGTGGATTTCATTGAAGATATCGTCAAAATATGGTGAAGTCATGAATTTCGAAAAGATGGGATTTGTGATTTGTGTTTCATGAAGGAACAATGAATTCTAGATAATGACTTTGGGAAAGTGAACAACATCACATTTCTAAGAGAATCTAACTATTTGATCGGTGATGGAGCTATTTGCGGTCATCGACAGAAGGATTTGTGATTTCTATGGGCATTGCATTGATAGAGTGGAATATGATTATGAAGGTCTTCGTGAACAAAAAATTACAACAAATCTTTGTGAATGGAGATACATCGCGAAGCTGGATCTGCAAAATGTGCTAAAGGCAGTGGATCTTCACTATGAGCAGAGTTTACATATATGAGGCCACCACCCTTCAAAATAAGAGCATAAAAGAAGAGAATAGAGACTCATTGAAAATTATAAATCTCCATGTTTGCAAAGATGCTTCATGAATGTGCCATACGCATTCATTTTCAAAGGCTATAATCCAACCAAGGGTTCTTAGGATCACAAAAGCATGGATTTCGCGAAGGATATAAAAAGCCAACCAAAACATGTGAGATTTGTGATTGCTATTTTGTGCTTCATGAAAGTTTCTTTGGAAAGGCCAGTTTTTTGTTTCTTATGGGGATTCGTGAAGGCCACTATGAACTTCACAAAGGCTACAAAAATTGCAAAAATATGTGAAGAGGTATTGCCCAGCATTCAGTGGAAAAGGAGTATTCATCAGTGGGTGAACATTGGAATTCAAAATAGAATCTACATATAGTGAAGGATGCACTCATTAGAGATAATGAAAGGACTTACAAGTCTTTAAACTGTGAATGGATCTTCAAAGGTAGTAATGAGCTCATTTTAGTTGAGAGAGAAGTGAGTTCTCGAATTATTAATGGTTATAAACTAGGAGGGACAATAATTTTGCTTCGAACATTTAAATAGTAGAGCGTTATTATTGCATTTGGTACATCAGCACATTTCCATTGTATTCTCGTTGGATGTATCTCAGTGAGCGTGAACCGGGTAAAATTTTTATATCCTATTCATGTTTTAAGATTTGTTCATACTCTGCAATAGGAAGGAGAGAGAAGAGAGTTTTGTCTAATAAGGAAAAATGATCAAAGGGGAAGATGTTTTAAACTGTCACACCCTGATTCACTCCTCTCTCAGTGTATCTAGCCTAGTGAACCTAAAAATTGGAATTATAGGTAAAGGATGAAATAATTGTTTCTCTCTCAATAGAGTTAATCAAACATAAAGGGATTCAAATCATCGAGGGGAATAATTTTCAGCAACGGAAGAATCGGAAGCAGCACTACTTTCGGTCATTGGTAATTGATGTGTTTAAAGTATCAATACATGGTATAACAACCAATATTAATAGCGGTGCATTATTAGAAGCTGAGAAAAGAGAATTAGATACTAACACAAAGAGAATAAATGCTACATAGGGAGCCCAATCCAATGCTATATATATAAATATGATTTCATGAAAAACATCACATGCCATGTTGGGAAAAAAAATTGAACATAAATGAAGAAGATTGAAAGATCAGAGAAGCAAAGAAGCAAGTGTATTAGAACAAGTATGAAGATATTATAATGAACCTAAATGAGTCTATTGATGCATTATTTGATATGGTAAATGTTTATGGGGAATACATGTGATTTCATGGTGAAGTAATTGAAGACATAATGATTGTGAAACTGATCATGAGGATACTTCTTCCTATTTTCAATACAAAGGATTCAATATTGAAAGACAAAAATATAAAAGAGTTGAAAATAGATAACTTTTATAGTACCCTTATAACATATTAAATGAGAAATGATGATAATTATTCTTTGGAAATGGGTAAATCCAATGAGGTAGAAGTCAAATCCCTGAAGAATCTCACTATTGAAGATTCTCATGAAGAAGAAGAGATAGCTGAGGTGATTTCATTTCTTTCCCCACATCTTCAAACTGTAAAAGGAATGTTTAATGGGAAATTTAAACTTTCCTTATTTAGGTGTTGAATATTTGGTATATTTTGAAAACATTTCCCAAAAATTTCCAAGAAGAATATGATGTTGATGAATCTGAAATTTCAAAAAAGAAGACTTCATCATATGTGACAGGAAAGAAATTTTTCAATGGAAATTTATTTAAGAATAAGAATATTCTTTCATAAGAATGTGACATTTTAGATGAGTCTGATGTTGATGAGGTTGAATAGATAGTGAAATGAAAATATAATGGAGAAAATGATATGGTGGTAGTTGTCGGTAGTACATAGAAAAAGGAAGAAATCAATATTGTTATAGAAGAATAAGTTCAAGGAATAATTGATATGAAAGCTAAGTTAGAGGCTGCTCTAATAGCGATAGACGTTTTGAGAGAGAAAATAACTAAATTAAACAAATTTTTTCGTGGTGAAAAACTCTATATGCTACAACCATGAGAATAGAAGTCTGAGTTGATGAAAGAAATATTGAAAATCAAGTCATCAACACTAGAAGTCTCAGAATTATTTCTTGAGTTTAATATCAAGATTAAAGTACAAAAAATAGAGATCAATATCATGCATGACATAATGAAATATCAAAGAAACTATATCAAAGAACATGAAGGATAAGATTCTGGTTTTTAGAAAAAGGTTAAAGATAACAAAAACTCTTGATTCCGAGTGTTACATCAGAAAAGTAGATCATTCCGAAAATAAAAAAAATGAAAGTGGAAAATAGTGGTTCTATAGAAAGGAAGCATCAATTATGTTCACATGCTAAGGCTGATGTGTGGCTTGACCAAGAAAAATATATGAAAATTGGAGTCAGACCACATGCAGTTGTTTCAAGATTGATGGTTGATTTGGGAATAAATTAGAATCAGAATATTCATTGATACAATGGGGAATGTAGAATTGTAGAAGTGACACAGAAGAATAAATCCTATATTTGGGGTTATTTTTTTGGATAGATAGGGCATTCACAGTATGTGTGTTCCATAGGCAAGAGATACTAAAGGGAATAAGAAAAACAGTGGCCTCCAAACATGGATCGATATTATAGATCATCCTTTGAGGGACATTCTTTTTTGTGTAATGAATTTGGTCACATGGATAGATATTTTACATCAACCATGCAGAGTAATGTGCCTAGGAATAATCAAAGTAGTCCCAATTAGCTAATCAATAAACCAACATGTGTTCTTAAATTGAAAATCTATTTTCATATCTACCGGGTGAATATGGACCATCACACACTAAGGAAGATCATGATTTGCAAACTGCACTTAGTGCAAGGGCAAAGAAATCGATCAAGAAGAAATGAACTGAGAAGGTAGGGGTTGCAAAAATATTCCCTTAAAGCATCAAATAGTTCTGGTGTATAGATCCTGGATAGTGGGAGAACATCCCACACGACAGGTGATAAGGATTTGTTGAAGGTATATAATATGACAAATAATGAATGGTCAGGTTTGGAAACGATAAAGTCCTCATGATTATTGGCTCAATAAAGGCCATGTTTTGGGGTAAAGAGATGACACATGATAATGTATTAGTATTAAAAGGTCTCTGCCATAATTTTCTTAACCATAGTCATCTATGTAAATCATTGAATTAAATAAGGTTTACTTAGAAAAAATGTTCCATCAATGGAAGATATAGTGAATTTGTTATTAGGGGAAAAGGACAAAGGGAAATATCTACCTAGTAAGTGGGGAATAATATATTTGTTTTCTATCCAAAGAGGATGAAAACAAGTTGTGGCATAAATGACTTGTTCATCAATGCCAACCATCCTTGTAAGATCTAGTAATGTGTTATGTAGCAAGAGTCCTTGTTAAGCTATCACGGGATTTTACACATACATTAAATTCATGTCAATAAGGAAGATCATGAGAAATACGTACAAGGTAATGGAAAACAAATCAAAAATATTTCTTGAATTGGTTCATGCTAATGTTTGTGGACATATGAAACCAAGATCCATTGAATGAAATAGGAATTATGTTAATTTCATTGATGAACATAGCATAATGGAATTGGTATTTATCATTTCACATAAGTCTGATGTGTTCAGCTGCCTAAAATAGTATTTAAGGAAATCTGAAAGGATAATTCAGCAAAAAATTCTAAAGTTTCATACTAAAAATGGTACGGAATTCAAAAACAGTCTAGTGAAAAACTATCTTGAGAATCACATGATATAGCATCAAGTTTATTTAGTGAGAAATCCCAATAAAAATTGAGGTGTTAAAAGCATAATTTGGATCATCAAAAACATGGCTATAATGATTATCATTGAAAAAGAGCTATTAGAGAAATTTTGGAAGGAAGAAGTTTCGAAATCAATATACATTTCTAAATGGGCTCTGTTGTGTCCGAAGAAAGGAAAGAATATGTATGAGATGTATTACGAAAAGATGCCTAAATAGAAGTACTTCAGAGTCTTTTGTAGTAAGTTCTTTATTCTCAACAAAGAAACGTAGAAAATTTAGTGAAAAGAAGATGATGGGATATTCATTCGCTATTATGGAAAAATAAAATCATACATACATTTTAATAAGAGGCTTGGAAAAGTAGTTGAGAGAAATGATGTCACTATAGTGGAGAATGATGAGAGAAATCAATAGCATAGTGAACAATTTCCTGATTAAAGTGATGAGGAGGAATGAAATGTAAGGGTAGAAGAAGTGGATGATGTCGATTCAGAAGAATATATTGGTGATGGGAATAAGGAAGTAAAATCTTTATTTTCACAAAATCCAAGGATTCGAGCTAAAATTGAGAGGAAGAATATCATTGGTGACAAGTTAGCTCCAGTTCAGAAAAGAAGAATGAAATCACTATAGCGGACATATTTCCTATCTTAAGCAGATCCTAAATGCTTTTCTGATGTAGTTGAAGATGAAAACTTTGTTCATGCTATGAATGTAGAGCTAGATCAAATTAAGAAAAATTAAACGTGGGATATTGTTTTGAGGCCATAATATATGAATGTCATTGTGACTAAATGGGTCTCTCATAACAAGATGAATGAACATGGAACATTAATTCTAAATAAAGAATGACAAGTGTGAAAAGGATACTCTTAGAAAGAGGGTATAGGTGTTGATGATACATTTCCACATGTTGCAAGGATAGAGGCAATCTGATTATTTCATTCTATTACAGTGTAACGAATTCTAAAAGTGTTCCAAATGGATGTCAAATCTGTATTTTTTAATGGGGTTCTGGAAGAAGAAGTTTATATAGAGTTTCAAAATGGTTTTCTCATTCATGAATTTGAGAAAAATGTTTTCAGTATAAAAAAGCGCTTATGGGCTGAAACAAGCACCAAGAGCATGGTACTTGAGGCTTGATCAGTATTTGAAGAAACATGGATTTCATTATGGTGTAGTTCATTAAAATATCAATTTAAACAATGAACGTAATCAAAGGATAGTGGTTTTTTTATTTTTATGACATAATATTTGGAGGATCAAATGAAGCTCATTGTAGAAAATTTTACGAATTCATGAAAAGTGAGTTTGAAATGTCAATGGTTGGAGAGCTAAAAATTTTCCTTTATTTAAAAGTGACTCAATGAAGTAATGGAACTTTTATTTCCTAATCCAAATATGCCATGTAGGTTCATGAGAATATTGTAAATGGAAAATTCCATGGAGATGAAAACTCTGGTTGCTACCTCGATGAACTTATTAGAAGATGACGATGGAAAGACAGTTAATATAATAGAATACATGTATATTATTTGGATTTTACTATATATTATAGTGAAATGACTTGATATTATTTTCACTACATGCCAAGAAGTGTGATATCAAAGAAATCCTAAGGGAATCCACATGCTTGTAGTGAAAAGAATAATTTTCTATTTTAAGGGCACTGTGGATTTCAGTTTGATGTATCATGATAAATCTCATCTAGAGCATTTTAGATATATTTATGTTGATTGGATTAGGTTAGAAAATGACATGAAATATATTTCGGGAGGTTCTTTCAATCTTGGTAATATTTGTATTTCTTAGCTAAGCAAGTATAATGATTTTATTCCAGCACCAACTTGATTTTATGGGTGTTAAATTGAAGTCTCGGATCGGAATCCAATGTGATAATATGAGTGTTAAAAATATTATAAATAATCTCATAAACCACTACATAATAAATCACATTGAGATCAAATATCATTATATCATGGAAAATGTGGAGCTAGGACTAGTGCAGTTGGAGTATGTGCCTACAAAGTTACAAGTTTTCGACATTTTAAAAAAGGTCATACCCAATGATGCTTTTGAGAGAAATCAATTGGATCTAGGTGTCTAGTCAAATCCTCATACTTGAAAAAGTGTGGAAGTGGACGCATCCCCTCTCACCGAGGCATGGTGTGTTTTCCCCTATAGTGTGATCTTTTTTCTCTACTCTGTTGCAGACCAAAAAGTAGTGAACTTTGGGTTTATTGAAAAAGAGGGATAAATAGTGACTCATAATGGAATAATGGTGGAGAATTTGTTACTAAGAAAGGGAGAAAATTTCTTAATCAAATAGATAGGCAGAAGATGACAGTTGGAGCATTGAGATAGGGGAGAGTAATGAGATAGTTGGAGTTTGAGAGTTTCAAATCTAATGATTCTTGAAGTGATCGATCAAAGTGTAAATATCATGATAACTTATGTTTTTGAAGAAATAAGATGAGTAATATCGGAATGGTATCAGGTAGGTATCAATAATTTGTGACAGCAATGATTTGATTAATTGATTAATATATCATACTACTCTTATTTCTCATGTTGGTCATTACTCATGTGGGCTTGGAGTATGTGACGATTGAATCATTGGTCACTATTTGAATCACATGATGAAAATGGTGGTTTATGATGGATGGTTCTTAAGTGAGGTATAAAAGTCCCAATAATCATTATGATTATAGTTTTCTACAAGCCCAATGGGGGATATTATTTTGAAAAATACCTCAAGGTAACATTGTAGCATTTTTTAGTTGGATGTGTTTGTTAAAAAAGTAGTTTTTTATTATGAATCATCAAGTTCCAGTGATTTTTTTGACAATTCATGTTGACAAAGTACCCTGAAAAAGGAATGGAAGATATAAATGCTGTACAATATAAGAGATACAAGTTGTCCTTGTTTTCTAGTGTTTTCTGATTTTTTGGGGGTTTAAAATTTAGAGGATGGAATTTATCACGGAAAGTTGATTTCCACAATGATATCGTCAAAATATAGAAAAGGAATGAATTTAACAATGATGTGATTTTCAAGTTGTGTTTCATGAAAGAAAAATGAATTCTTGCAGAAGTCTTCATGAAATTGATGTGCTTCATGTTTCTGAAAAAATTGAAATTTGTGATCGGTGATGGAGTTCTTCATGTCTTGACATATGAATTCCTAATTTCAATGGATGTTGTATAGATGGAGTGCTCTATGACTATGAAGGTATTTGTGAATATAAATTTACAATGGATCTTTGTGAATGGATATGCACAGTGATTATGGATTTGGAAAATGCGGTGGAGGCGGTGGAGCTTTGTGATGAGCTGAGCCTATATATATGGGGAACTTATCTTCAAAAGAGGAGTAGAGAAGAAGAGAAGAGAAGATCAATGAAAATTTGAAGTCTCTATGTTCTAAATGGAGCTTTGTGAAAGTGGTATGTAAGGTCATTTTGGAAGGCTATAATACAACTGAATTTTCTCAGCATCATGAAAGAAACGATTTTGTGAAGACCCTAAAAGTCAACTGAAACATGAAAGACTAACAAAGGCCAGTTTGTACTTAGAAAAATGTTCTTTGCAAAGGCCAGTTTGTTTGTCGCGAATAGTGCTTCAGCATGGACATTTTGAGTTTTTTGAAAAAGAGCTTCGCAGAGGCAGCAAGCATTGCGAAAAGACACGAAGGGATATTTCCCAATGTTTAGTGGAAATGGGGTATTTATTAGTGGATGAACATTAGACTTCAATAGAGAATTTACATATAGTAAATGATGCACTCATTAGAGATAATGAAAGGAACTACATGTCTTTAAACTGTGATAGGATATTCAGAAGAAAAAGTGATCTCACTTTAGTTGAGAGTGCAGTTAGTAATCAAATTTTGAATGGTTGTAAAACAAGAGGGACAGTAAGTCCACAAATAACATGTAAACAAAAGATTATTTTAGTTGAATTAGTACATCAGCACATTGTCGGTGTATGCTCCTTGGTCATAGCCCAGTGAGGGTGAACCAAGTAAAATTTCTATATCTTGTGCATGTTTTAGTATTTGTTCATTCTCTGTAATGGGAAGGGGAGATAAGGGAGTTTTGTCTGACAAAGAAATAAGATAAAAGGGGTGGTTTTTTTAACAAGCCATACCCTAATTCACCTTCTCTTAGGGTATATATCATAGTGGACCTAAAAACTATCACATTTTTATGTTCCCTAATATATGATTTCCAAAATTTAGTTTCTATGATTTCTATTAAAATTTCATTCATGTGAGTAGTAAGCACCCCATCCCAAGTACTCTATAGTCATTGATTACATTTTTTACTTTGATTCTAGATACCATGGATCACATACCAAAGGACCAAATAGTTTAATAGAGTTTATTAAATAGATACAGAATTTTTTATTTCATTATATTAGAAATAAAAAAATAATAATTAATGATGGAAATTTTTTTCATCATTAAACTTGTTTAATGATTCCATATTAATATTTATCCGAATAGATTAAAAATAACAGTGATCTCATATTCTCATAAGAAATGCATAAAGAAAAAGATGTCATTAATAAATAATGATTAAACAATATGTTATAATAATTATAGTAAGTTATATATCTAGATTGACAATCCATTTAATTAATAGCTCTATTATAAATATTAGATAAGTCCTAATAAATATATTAATGTATATATCTAAAAAACAATCTATTTAATCATTAAATGTACAATCATTAATAGATAAGGAATTATCAATATGTAAAAGAATATAACTGAAAAACATTCCATTTAATTTAATAACATTATAAAAAAATTAATCCTTAGATAATAATAATGATATAATATCATGGATAATCATAACTAATTTTTAAATGAATGAAATGAAAAATATTGGACACCATAATCCAAGACATCATGGTACCTCTACCACTAAGAACATTCTCACAATGGTTTAGACTGATCGGTAAAAATACATTTAATTTTATCTTACTAATTTTTTCAAGAGAGAATATGATGAATCAATGGGATATATAATTAAAAAAACCAAACATTACACCATTTCCAATGTAGTCTTCACATATCGAATAATCAGATTAATTCATGAATCAGTATTTCTTATTAACTTATATACCTATTGAGAAAAGGATTCATAATAACAAATATTTACATATTAAATAATATAACATTAATGGTAAAATAAAATATGTAAAATATATATTTTATTTTGGAGATAATCATACTAAAGATAAAAATAATTTTTATATAAAAGAATATTGGAAAATATAATGATATTTGAAATTGAAAGATTCCAGGAACTGTTAATGAAAAAAAAATTAATCAAGATTGTGAATTTCAATACTTCCCTTGGTCAAACTGATCATAAACTACCCATATAAAAAATAATGATGTAATCAATGTAGCATATAACCTATGGAGTATTTTTAAAATAAAGAGGTTTTTTCATGAATTAATAGAAATACCAAAAATATATTAATAAAAACATTGTTGTGGACAATACAATTTTGACATTGAAAATAAGTTTCAAATTCTTAATATTTATAGTGTATTATTAAGTACACTTTATTTAAAAATATTATTTTAAACATGAAATGGAAGCCTCATTGAAAATAGTTTTCTTTATGGAATAAGGTTTCTATTCATACTTGATAAGTTGTAAATAATTATTCCATCCAAATTTTTATAGGAAAAGATATTACTTACATGATTCAAAAACAAAAGGAAATTCATTTTATTTTTTGCTATAAAAAAGTATATTTTAAAATTATTTTTAATAATCCTAGTAATTTTTTTTTGAAAAAATGGATTTCAAAAAGATACAATTTGATCGAATAGTGAAATGGAGTTAGATTTAATCTAAATAAATTTTTAAATCATTGTAATTACAAAATGTTGGAAAAATTAAATCAATAATGAAAATTTCATTAATAACATAAGTACAATAATATTAATGTTTTTTATTATACAATGACCAATTAATTACCTTCAATGGAAATTCAAATATAAACAATCCATTTTAAAATGATATTCATACATATGTTTTGACTGCATTGTTATCTTTTGAATCATAACCACCACGAAAGAGATAACATAAAATAAATAAATAAATTGGGTGAATATTAAGAGATTCAAGATATATAATATCAAAGGGTTAGTAGATAAACCTCTTAAAAATAAAAATATTCACAATACCAAAAATTTCTCAATAAAAAAAATATTTTGATGAAATCTCTTACAATGATCATATAGTTGATGTGAGAATTAGTAAAATAAGTGATTATTTTTGTGTAAATTTTAAATAAAAAAATATTAAATGTGGGAAAAAATATAATTATTGATTTTCATTACCATCAAAATCATATAACATAGATGAAAATGAAAAAAACTATCTATCCAAATGAATGGAAAATTAGTTACTAAATTTTTTACCACATGGTAACATTAATGTAAAATTATCTAGGATGAATTAAAATAAACTAAATGATACTAAAAAATTAAATATAAATTACTAA
Source organism: Viscum album (assembly GCA_963277665.1). Taxonomy (NCBI): domain Eukaryota; kingdom Viridiplantae; phylum Streptophyta; class Magnoliopsida; order Santalales; family Viscaceae; genus Viscum; species Viscum album. The sequence goes on from OY728156.1 coordinate 833,754,695, forward strand.
TAATATTACATATAAACAGGGCATTATTATTAATATATTAATGAAATTAGAGTCATAACATTATAGTATTCCTCAATGAAATTATATTGAGAAAAATTCTTATACCTCTCATTTCTTATTTGTTGAATGTGTTATAACATACAATATAATTGTTTAAAAATGTAATTAATCTTTTATTTAAACTTATAAATATTTATATTTTCATATATTATCATTTTATAACATATTACTACCCAGTAATTATTAATATTTCATTATTTCCAATAATTTGGGTGTTAATTTCATTGTTTTCCCATGTTTTTTTATCACTAATTGTCTTGTCCTGAAGCAGGTTCCACTAAACAGAGCCCCAAGCCGGTCAGAAACATGCCCTCAAGTGAGCCTCCCCATACACTAGAGGGTGTTGACTTGCAGAGAGGGTCTAGTAAATCTGTCATGTGGATACTATACCATATTTTGTTAGAATAAAACATCATTGGATGAAAACAACAACAAATAATTTCATAATCAAATAAATAATAGAAAAATACCAAGTTATATGGTAGAAAAATCATGAAATTCAATTTTCAACAGAAGGGGGAACCATACTTTGATAATGAAAGTGTCCACTGTCTACAATGAAACCAAAATTAAACACCCAACCACTATAAATTTGGTTCTGAACCACATCTATTTCCCTCACCCATGGTCAATTCCAAAACATCAATATATCCTAGGCCATCACACCTATCATGTCCTGTAAACAAATTTCTAATTCGGTTCCTATCAAGTAGCCCAAATTGGGTGTGATTATGACTCAGTAGGCCACCACCAACGGTATCTAAAACAGGTCCATTCAAAATATATTATATGAAATACTATGAATCAATAAATATGATGAAAAATTAAGTAGTTGTCACATTGTCATTAAATCCTTAATCATCACATTGAACCCAGTTTCAATTCATGTCTTTCATTTAAATCACCATTCATTATTTTCATTAATTTTGTGTTGAACACAATGTAATGAACCCCAAATCTCATTCGGTGTTGACCACCTTGTAAAGCATCACATTTATTCTCATTCATTCTATAATGCCATGTCTTACGAACAACATCTCAATCTTGGATAACTATTGGGGAGGAACACCATGTCCAAGTCACAAAATCTAACTTTGTCCAGAACGCCATGTCTAGAACCCACATTCTCAATCATTTAATCATTCAATAATTCATAATACTTAACCACATAATTCCCTTACTAATACAATTATTACATAAACATTAAATATTGTATTAGTTGACACAGCAATTAACTAATTACATAACCCATTAATGAATTCATCTATTAAATAATCAATCAATTCAAATCTTCTTCTAAAATTAATTCATCACTATTAATTATCCAAATAAAATATCAACTTATCATAGTTAATTCTCATAATTAATTAACATTATAAATCATCCTGGCACAAAATTAATTTTCCATTAATTATCTTAGATATCCAAACATCATCTCATAATTAATTTCGCCCAATTAATAATCTTAACACAACCTATTCAATATCTCAGTCCATAAAAAAACCTCCAAATCAAATATCTATTTGGGAATATTCCATTGTTCCATGATGAAATCATAAATTAATCATCTATATCTGAAAATAATACATAATTCATTCTAACAATCCTAATTACACTAATTTTACAAATCAATTATCAAGGGAAGCTATCAAATCTATAATCTTCTATACATGTATTAAATCCACCACTATGGGAATTCAATTTAAACAACCTGACATGTTTTCTGGGGGGAGGTTAGCCAAATAGAAATCCCCAAAATCTGAGAGGCACAAAAACAACGCTCATGATTCTGATCTAAATCCTTAAACCAAAAATTAAGATGAAAACCATCAATATCATGTAACTCAAGATCTAAAACCACAATCATAGGTCTATATCTCAACAAACATGATATGATCCATAGAAATGGTGGAGATATTCAATGGAAAGGTCAAATAATAATATAATAAATAATGGGAGAATCATTAGGATGAAATCCACTTACCCAGGAGAAAGTGGATCTTCAATATGGGATTTAGATCTCACAAAAAATCATTCAAATTTCCTTGGAATTCATTAAGAAGGCTCTAAGATTGAACTAAAATTTTCATTCCCAAGACTTAGTCAAAATAGAGGATTATTGGGGATTCATGTTATTTGAAAATTAAATTTAAGTGAAATAAAAACCCTCACACACATTTTTATGGGTAGGCGTGCATGGTTATGGTAAATCGTGTGCCAACCGTATAGAACTCTCTACCTAAGTTCATACAGTTACTCCTAAATAGGTGCACGTTTTATCCAACCATGTGCAGCCCTCTATCCATTATGTTTTCATAAAAACTAACCCATACTCACCCTAATCCACTACTCAAAATAAATGGTACTTAAAATTCAAATGTACCTACAAAACACACCCATGATGAATCCATAAAATGATGGTATCTTACAATATACCCACCTTATAATAGATCATCCTCCAGCAGCACTCTCAAAAATTACTAAGATTCTGAGCTAATAGGATTAACTCATTGATTCCTCGGGTATGCTTCCCATTCACATGTTACCTTTTGAACACATCCTTGTTTCCAAAACAAATTAACTATCAGCATAGTCTTTCCTTGCAATAGTTTATCAATGTGATCATGTATATGTATTAGATGCTCCTCTAAGGAAACATCTATTTCGAGGTTAAACATATCAAAGTCAATCACTTGAGATGGGTTGGGGTGATACCTCCGTAGTTGTGCACATTGAAAACATATTGTATAGCATTAAATTACTGTGGAAGATTCAATCAGTACACTACCATCCTGATTCTCTTCACTACCTCAAATGGTCCTACAAATCTGGGTTGCAAATTTCCCTACCTCTATATCCTATGGTGTCCCATCCTCGGAGACACCCAATGGAAAACACGATCAGCCTCTATAAACCCTATGTGTCATATCCGTCTATCACCATATGACTTATTCCAACTCTAGGTTGTAGCCGTACATTTTTTAATCAACTACACCAGCTTTGACATCACCTGCACAAGAATCGGTCCCATAAACTCTGACTCACCATCCTCAATCCATCTGATTGATGATATACAAGGTCTACCATAAATTTTGTCATTTGGATCCATATTTATAGTTTCTTGATAATTATTGATATATTAGAACTCCTCTAAAGCCATGTGTTTCTCCCAAGAACCTCCAAACTCTAATACACATTACCACAACATATCCTCTAACACTTATATGGTACACTTCGTCATTTCATATATATGTGGGTCTACATACATACATAAAAAACCTACGTACTAAGAACCTTATATAATCCTTGCAAAATTCATGAAGTAAAGTGTGAATCATGATATGAAACAGTATTCTGTGTCACCCCATACAAAAGAACTATCTTCTAAACAAATAGTCATGTGAACTATTGTACTATATTGGCTTTCCTTATAGGTAAGAAATGTTCTACCTTCGTCAATCAATCCATTATGACCCAAATAGAATGATTCTACCTAAGTGTACATGGAATACCTACAAAGAAATCTATAGGTACGTCATCAAACATCCATTCTGGAATTGGAAATGGCTACAAAAGACCTTCAGGTTGTGCATGTGATTCCATTACTTGTTGACAGGTGAAACATGTTGTTACAAACCCTGCTATCTCCTTTTTCATGCCTGGCCACCAAAACTATCATCGCAGGTCACAGTACATTTTTTTCACCCCAGGATGTACCTTACACTGTGAGGCCTTAAATTATCACATGAGTTACTCTAACATACAAATAGGCACCAAAACTAGATTCATCACATATATGACCTCATCCCCATCTATAAACCAGTCTGAAGGTGTCTCCCCACCTTCAATGATTTCCCTTAAGGTTAAACACTTTAGATCCCTATACATTCTATCCTGGATCTATATCAAGAATGCTTACTCCATTGCTACTGGAACGAGAGGCATCCTACACTGACTCTCTTGTATAACCACATGAATTTTTTTCCAAAAAACTCATCATCTTCCACTCTGTACTTGACTCATGTACCAACTGAGTTTAACTTTTCATTCTCAAGGCATCAGCCACACTATTACTCTTTTTATGTGTATATGATAGTTTAAAATCAAATAACTACAAATATTATACACATGTTTATTGAAGAAGATTCATGTCATGTTGTAAAAAGATATAATTTACACTTATGTGATCCATAAAAACTGTGAACTTTTCAACCAAAATATATTGTCACCAAAACTTAGGAGAATAAACTATCACGGCCATCTCAAGGTCATTTGTGCGGTAATTCTGGTCATGTTTCCTTAACTATTGAGACACAAAATCAAATACATGATTCTCTTCCACTATCAGAGCCCCTATTTTGACCCACAAAGCATCACAATACACCATGTACTCCTCACCTGACTCAAGTAATATCAAAATTGGTGCTGATTTAGATCACTTATTCACCACACATGCTTTTGTGCACTGATACATTATCTCATTCCTTTTGAAACATGAATGTAGTGATGAAAATAGAATTAAATCCCCGATGAATCTCTTGTAATATCTATCTAATACAAAAAAGATTCGAATATCAAAAACATCCTGGGGATTCTCCCTAGAAACCCATGCCTGAACATTTTCTAGGTACACATGCACACCTTCTTCTAAGATGATGTTCCCCAAAAGTGTACCATGTCAATAAAAAACTAACATTTAGATATCCTAGAATATAAATGGTGCTCTCTCAGTATACCCAGGGCAATGTCATGATGTTGGGCATGATCGTCATGAGTCTTAAATTACACAATGATGTCATCCACAAACCCAACCACCAAATGATCTAGGTACGGATGAAATATCATGTTTATCAAGGTCGTAAACACTACTTGTGAATTTTTCAACCCAAACAGAATTACAAAAAACTCATAAAGTCTATTCCTTCTTCTGTAAGTAGTTCTTGGTATATCATACTTATGAACTCTCACCTAATGATTCCCTGATCTCATTTCAATCATTGAGAACACACAAGACCAATTTAGCTAGTGAAACAGATCATTGATGTACAGAAGAGGATATCAGGTCATTATAGTCATTTTATTCAACTTTTGGTAATCAACACACAGGTGTAAACCCCCGTCATCCTTCTTTTAAAAGAAAATAGTTTATCCCCATGGAGATATTGTTTGATGGATAAACCCATTATCCCCCAAATCCTCCAACTGTGTTTTGGGCTCTTGAAGCTCAGTAGGTGTCGTTCTGTAAGGTGGAATAGACACTGGATCATCCCCCAAAATAAGATAAATAGTGAATTCCACATCTCTCCTAGGTGGAACCCTAATAATTCTTTCTGAAAGACATCATGGAACTGTTCTACAACTAATATACAGATTTCTTTCCTACCTTCCCCCATCATCTAGCAAAATGATCACATCATGGGTTGCGATCTCTCTTAGTTACTGAGTGAAATTACATGTTATACTTTCAAAAATATCCCATTATCCTATGTGAAAATTTAGGTCCCCATTATGAGATATAATGGTCACTCTCCTGCGGTAACTATCGATGTAGTCTTGGCATTCGACTCACCAGAAAATACTAATAATCATGTCGAAACCCATCATACCTAGGACATAGAGATCCCAAAGAAAATGATACTCTCTAATATCTTGAGAACAACCCTTGAATAAACAGATATCTCTAGACTATTTTCTCAACCGTGTATCGATATTCATCTCTCCACATGTGGACTCCACCTCCAGGTTCAAATCATTAACAAGATTTGTAGATATAAATGAATGATATGCACCTGTATCAAACAAGGTAGTAGCAAAATAGAAACTACTATAATAGTACCTCCCACTATTGATGGACCGGCCTTGCTTACCAATGAGTGTTGGTTGCACTGTATATAACTTGTCCCACCCATATTCCCTATAGCCCCATATGACTCCCCTAGGAAGCACCACTCGGCTAAAACGGGCACTCATACCTTTCTACCCCATGTCCACTGCCTCTACCGCCTCTGCCAGTAGAACTCCTTTTTCCAGACCTATATGTCCTTGAAGACCCCCTTCCCTCACTTTGACTCTGAGAAGCTACTCCCTCAGCACCATCCTATCACTACTTCCCAGAGAACTTCTATAGGTACCCCATCATGCCTCAAAACTAGAACTCTGCTGGTGGTCAAGGATAATGTGTGAGAGTTTTTCTTGGACCTCTGCATTGGTGGTATTGAACATGAGTAAGTTTTGGTTCAACTGTTCCTTATAATTCCACCCCCTCTTTACACTATCATGACTAAGGTTATTGTAATGACACTTTCTTATCTAGGAAGGCACAATCTCTAATACTCTAGTGACAGATACATTTCCAGCAATATAATCCTCCTTTAGGTTCCCCTCTGAAATGATAGCATGATTAACCACTTCGGAGAACATATGCAGCATAAATATATTCACCTGCGACTTAATTTCACACCTAAGCTCATCCATAAATCATTTTTCTGAAGATTCCTTATATGATGCCAGTTTTGGATAAAAACTCTTTAAATCTTTGAAACGTTGTGCATAATTCATCATGGAAATAATTCCCTAGGTCAGATGCATAAACATTTAATCCTAATCTTGTCTCAATTTCTCTAGATAAAAGTTCTCCAAAAACATCTCTAGAATGTCCTTCCACCGCATATCATTAGTTTTCCCAAATAGTACCTGAATGTCCCACTAGCGCTTCCCTGACCCCCGTAGCATATATGAATCCAACTTGACACACCATTAAGCTAGATTATCCTAATGGGAAAGTATCATCTCTATGTATTCAATTTATAATTAATCTTCCTCGGATCCACCCACTCTAGTAAAGTTCAGAGGGTGTTGCATCTGAAAATCCCTTGTCAACTCAAACAAGATTTTCATAACACGCACCTGGTCTCTCTCCATGAATTAAATGAAATGATCAAAGTTCCCTCAGAATTTTTCCCCCTCCTCCTCAATTAGCACAAATGGTGCCTCATGTTCCCTATCTAGAAGTTTTTTCCTGGCCCTACCCCTCAATCTACCTCTCTACAAGCATCATGGGGGAATAACTCTAAAAATCCAAACACATGACTTAAGTCTCATAATGAATCCTTATAACATTTACGTAGGATTAGAAAGAAACATAAAAAGTTTCAACATGCCCTTTCCCATTTCTCGCCACACTATCAACACCTAGGCACTATCACTACCCATAATTATCCTACTTTTAGGTCTTGGTTAACAAGTTTATACAAATCCACGTTAATTAATTCCTACAATAAACTAATAACATCATTTAAAACTAATTAATTAGTCAATTAATTAATCAACCTCATATCATTATTCATGTTTCTCATTAGACACCCATTTTTTCTGATTTTGCTTCATTATGTCAGTCTCATATCAGGGAAAAATAGTTCAATATCAACAACCTAACCATAATAAATTTTAACATGAGTTCCAAAAATGATGCATGTCACAATAACAATGAGTGCCTAGAATGATGCATGAATACTAAACTCTCATGCATCTTTAGGCCACAAATAACAATTCAATAATTGTCAAAAAAAATTATCATGTCGCACCATAAGTGTGCTACCGTAGGTGAAATAATTTTCAAATGTAACATCAAACAATAATCACAACAATCCCACAATGAGTACCCAGATTTACCCTTGTCCATTGGCTTTCATCTCCCATGAATGAGCTCATTACCAAGCCCATAATATTACTAGTATCATATCTTCCTTTCCCAAAATATTAAGAAAAAAGAAGAAGAAAGAAAATAAAACTCCATTGAAACCACTTTGTCACATCCCAACCCAGGTTCCACTAAACAGATCCCTGAGTTGGTCGGTAACATGCCCTCGTGCGCGCCTCCCTGTATGCTAGAGGGTGTCGACTAGCAATGAGGGTCTGCGGAATCAGTCATGGGGAGACTATACCCTCTTTTACTAGAATAAGAAATCAACAGATGAAAATAACCATAATAAAAGTACGAAATAATATAAATTTCCAGAACAATACCATTTCACATGACAGTAAATATAGTAAATAAAATAATCAATAGAAAGGGGAAACATGTTGTGACAAAGAAAGTGTTAAGGGTCTATACAGAAACTAAAATTAATGACACAACGACTCCAAATTTGGTCATGAACCAGGTATTTTTCCCTCACCCATGCTTCATTTCAAAACTATATACGATCCTAGGACTTTGGACTTATCATTTCTTGCACCAAAGAAATATACTCAGCTGACAATCAGACAGCCCGAATTGGGTGTGAGTATGACTAAGTTGGCCACCACCAATGGTGTCCAATTCAAGTCATGTCAAAAGATAATGTATGAAATTTTATGAAGTAATATATATGATTCATAATTTAATAGTTATCGCAATTTCATTAAATACATAATCATCACATTGGACCAAATTTCAATTCATGTATCCCATTTAAAGTGAAATTCCTTATATTCATGGATTTGATGTTGAACTCTATGTCAATATCCCCTTTATTCTCATTTAGTGGATAACACCATGTCTAATACCCAACATATCATGCTTGGTTTTCTATTGGGGAGGAACTCCATGCATATGTTTGAACTTCATTACTCGGTCTAGAACATCATGTCTAGCACCCACATACTCATTCATTTAATCATTCATTAATTAAAAGGAATTAACCACGTAATTCCCTTACTAATTATAAGATTACCTGAACATTTCATAGACCATTATTTAACCCAACAATTAACAAAGTACATAACCCATTAATTAATTCATTAATTAATAAATCAATAAAAACAAATCTTCTTCCATGATTTATTATTCAAAATTATTTATCCTAAAAAAATATCAACTTATCATAATTAATTATTAGAATTAATTATCTTTAAACAACATCATGGAACATAATTAATTCACCATAAAATTTTTGAGATAGGGAAACATAATCTCATAATTAATTTCCCCTAAATAATTACATTAAGAGAAAAAAATTCAATAACTAAATCAATAATCAAAATCTCTATATCATATATCTATTTGGGAATCCCCCTTTTTCCATGATTAAATCATCAATTAATCATCTATATCTCCAAGGTATCAAATATTCAAATTAACATTCTTAATTACTACAATTTAGGAAATAATTTTTCAAGGGAAGATATCAATTAAATAATCTCATATACACATTTTAAATACATGAAAATGAGAGTTATATTCAGACACCCTACCTTGGTTTATTAGTGGATGTCAGCCAATCAAAAATCCCCCAACTCTGAGTGGTAAAATGACATCGATCACGATCTAGATCTAGATCCTTGAAGCCAAAATTAATATCAAAAGCATCATGACCTTCAAACACTAGATCTAGATCCACAATTTTAGATCTAGATCTTATCTAACAGGTTTAGATCCATGGAAATGATGGATAAATTCCCTGAAAAGATCAAATAAATTATAGAGGAAAGAAAGGGAGAAGCATCAGGATGATATCCACTTACCGAGGAGAGAGCAGATCTTTAATCTGCGCTATAAATCTTGAATAATGGTGTTAAAATCTCTCTAGAATCCCTCTACGAGGCACATGGATCACCTAGAAATTTTTGTGCCCCCACATAGGTCTAAATAGAGCTGTTTTAAGGGTTTAAGTGATTTAAAACCCTAATTTTGGACTAATAAAACCCTTGAGCATTGTTTTCTGGGCATGGGCCCAAGGTTAGGGTAACCCATGTGCCAACCATGCAGACCTCTCTTCCCAAGTTCGTACTATTACTCCTATGTAGGGGCATGATTTTTCAAACCATGTGAAAACTATGTGAATCTCTCTGTCCGTTAATATTTCAAAAAAACCCCAAAACGCACCCAAGGCGCCACTCTGATGAAATGGTACTTACAAACCACAAAAGTACCCACAAAACATGGTTGGGATGACTTCAGAAAAGGCTAGGATCATACAATAATGTTCTAGTTACCATTTATAATATATTGATAAGACATATACATAATATTACTAATTTTATAATATAATATTTAACCATTAAATACAGTTTTATAAAAATTAAAGATACTTTTATATGTAAAATGAATCGCATTACATCCTGGAGATGGTCGGCTATTTGTACGCACAAACGACGATATCATTTCATTTATGGGTGAAAGGGTAAGAAAGTAGACCTTATATTAATTTTTAAAAATAAATATCATTTAATAGGTATTATATATATATTCAATATATCAATCTATATTACTATTCATTTGAGCTGATCAAGGAGAAAAATTAAATTGGTTCCCAAGGTGATAGTCTTTTGTTGCCATGATCGATATATTTCTTTCGCATTTGATAGAGAATAAGGTGGGTAATTTTAATTCCAAAAAAAATATATCATATATGTTTTTAGTAGATATTTATATAGTTATAATATAAGTTATTTGAAATAATTTATTTTTGTAAAATATAATTAGAATGAAAATTCTTTGTCAAGATGATTGCATTCCCCTAGAAGAAACTCATTTATATCCTATATTAAAGACTTAATGTTTTTTATTTTTATAATAAAATAATTTTAAAATATATATCAAAACAAGGGTATATTTTTTGTGTTTTTAATGAGAAACAGCTTGATTAGGGTGAATAAGTGAGGTGAGTGATTTCCCTTTTATAATTGATTATTACTGAACCTTTTTTAAACAATTAAAAAAATTTGATACTATGATGCCATTATCACCCATTGTGAATAAAAATTGATAAATACTGAATTTTAGGGAGTTTTTGGTCTATATAAATTTCATAAAAATCAAAATATACATTTTTTAAACATTTTCATAATAATCCATTATTTTTTGTTATATTTTCCATTAATTTGCCATAGTAATTATATAATTTAACATACTTAATTTATCATTTATTAGTAAAAACATTAATAAATATTTTATAATTTTACCATAATTATCCATAATATGAATTTCAGCTTATCAATTAAATTTTCTTCATGTGTGTAATATTACATTTAATATATGAATTTTTAATGTTAAAAACATCTTGTTAACCACAACTACGGTAAATTAAATTTACCAACATTACATATCATTAAGAAAAAAAATTATGTTTACTATAAAATGAAATATTAATTATCATGATTCCAAATATGTAATCTATTGTACCAAATTCAGCTCATACATTTTTAAATATTTAATTTAAAATAAACTCACTAATCAAGTGGGAAAACAAATTTTCAAGGAAAACTTTTTTCACGACTAAGATAATATTACATTAACAAGATAAATAATAATCATCGTTATATGGATTTATATTAAAATATTTAGATATACTATATATAAATATGATTTAAATTATTCCATAGTAGTTTTAATTTTTATTAATGAATATTGATGAACATTATACATTAAAAATTGTTTTATGAAAAATGTGGTAGAATCCTAAAAATAAACATAGAAATGGGTGGATATAATGATGATAGAATTGAATTATTTATTATTAATAGCACTAAATAATACATTTTATCCTTTAAAAATTCAATATTATAATTGGACTTTTAATTTTTTAAATTTATTGAATATAAATGACAGTTTACAAAAAACTGTATTTTTCACTATTCAAGGAAAAATTATCCATTTTAGAAAAAGCCATAAATTTTACCCAAATATTATTATGATATTATTATTAATCAAAATATTATATTTTTTTATAATATATTATTTATAGATTTATTATTAATTGATTATAATTTCAAACATCGAATTTAAAAACAAATATTTGAGAAATATCTTTTTTGTAGCTTAAAAAGAACTTACCAAAAAATTGAGTGATTATTTTCTTATAATTTATCAATAAATTTTTATTTATTAGGAATTATCTATAAATATTTTATAATTTCCTTAATCATATCCATACCCACTAATTCAAGGCCTATTTTATAAAATTAATATTTATATAATATATTTCTTGGGTCGTGTAGCGCTACACCCCCAAAAATTCCAAAGCTAATGTCAGCTACCATTAAATTTCCAATATTACAATGAATAAAATTCTGAAAGATAAAATTGTTTAGTAGTATTTTTAAAGGTTATATACACATCATTATTGTGTTATAAATAAATATACTAATTAAAACATAATTTTTTCCTCTTTCAAGGATAATAATATCATTCCATATATTGTATTGTTAGATGTCTTTATTAGTACACTTCTTAGATTCCTAGTGAAGGAAACATAACTAGGGTTATCTCAAATGCTCAATAAGATTAATGTATTGCAGAAATAATAATTAATCGATTAGTATAATTATAATGGAATTGTAAACAACTGAACACACATACCATGTAATCATCAAACTCAGAAGGAAGTGCATAGACAATAAGAAAATGTATTAATTGGAAACACATGCAGTTCAAATAACTTGATAAATAAAAATCAATATATAAAGGTAAAAATTATGAAACACATTCCACTTAATAAATTGAATGATAATTCAAGGAATCTATAGATAAGTTGATGAAAAATATAATTGAAAAATAACTACTAAATCAAAAATAAGGAAACGCATATTTATTGTACATCATGTATAATAAACATGGGAACCTAAACATTCAATATCTATTCTTCTGTTAGATTAATCTAATGGTAGAAACCCACCTATTCTCCTTAAAAACAAACTTGAAGGGTTTTTCTCCTACTAATTTCATATCATGATAAAATTTATGCATCAAGGGGATTTAATTAACCAATCCCAAACCAGTATAGCTTACCATAAATTGTAACAAACCCCTATTATTCATTTACCAAAAATTTATAACATCTAATAGACAACTTTCCTTATCAAATATACATACTAAATAATGGAAATGTATTTATCAGAATGTCTCCAAACAATCCAATAAATTTCAAAGTAAAAAAACGTTATGAATATGGTATATTGTTCTGGAAATAGTAATACATGTGAAAAATGATATGGATATTTAGGGGGAACACAATTTAAAATCATCATAGGAAATTAAATATTCCAATGGTAAAAATAAAGTAATAAAGGAGTGAGTGTGAATATTATCCTAGTCCAAATCAATCATTGAGAGTCAAGAGGAAGAATAAGGTTGGTATCAATACAACAAATCCTATGTGGAGGAAAAATATAGGCTTTTTTTCACTGATGAACATAAATAATATAAAAAGAAATTTTAAAAACCTTATTATGGAAAATATGATTTTTTATTTAAGAAAAAACATTTTGAAATACCCATTCTTTTAAAATTAATTTCCAAACATTTTCTCTAAAAATTGTCCCATTAAACAGTAAAATAAAGATTCAATGAGTTAATGGAGGGAAAATATGTACATGTTGTACATGGTAAAAAGAACATTTATTTTAATTGTAAAATAGTTTAGAAAAGGGTATTTTCCAAAATAAGACAAGAAGACTCCTTTGAAAATATTTCCAAAAGAATAAAATGGTAACAAAAAATTTTAAAAAATATTTTTCAAATAATAAATTTTTTTGAATAATTTTTTAGAAATTGGGTTTTAGAAGAAAATAGTTCTCTGAACAAATAGAAAAATGAAATATAGGTTCCTTAAAAACATTTTGTATAACTATTTAATTACCCAAGAGTGGGAAATTGGTATAATTTCATTATAATTGTAAATACCTAGAATTTCCATGGAAAATATTTTTTTCTTAAAGACATGGGAATTTTACAAGTCTGTGAAAACTGATGGTGTGTGATTCCAAGGCTCGGTGTTCCTGGAATCAATTTCCAATGTTTTTTTGGGTACGTTCAGTAACGTACGATAGTGATTTTATAACTTTTGAACTAGTTCTCGGAACTCATATCTGAGGGCATTGTTGAACTCACAATGTTGGTATTCGCTTAATAAGACTTTCACTTTGACGTTAGTGAGTCGAGAATAATAGATAATTTTTTTTTGGGTTTTTGTGGAAGGTAATAAAATAAAGTGAGCATCACTTTATTTTATTTGAGCTTCCATGTGGCTGATTGGTGGTTAAAACCTCCTCAGGAAAGTTGTAGGTGGGACCACCACACCTTAACCTCGCATGATAGGTTATGGTGGTGGGGCTCACCCGAACATAACCTCCTGCGAGAGGTTACGATGTGGAAACCACATAAGAATTAACCCCTTATTTATGGAAGACATTAAAATCACTCAAATCTCCCTCATTAATGAGGGAGAGCCTCTTGACCTTCCCATTAATTCAATTGTTCCGGCTCCCCTAATTATTTTGTTCCAACCCTTCACATTATTTAGGTGGAGACAAGTAATTAATTTATTCTTTTTGAATTCATGTCAATGAATTAATAGATGCTCTTATTTATTATTTGCACAACTTTGGAATTTTGGTGGATGTTTGGGAAGAGGATAGATTAGGAGGATTAGAATTCTCAAAATGAATAATTAAGAATGAAGTATATGTTCTTCCAATTAATAACTTCGTTGACGATCCTTCTTCGACTTCTTCCCTGGACACCTACCAACATGGAGTGTCTTCCACAGCCGATGCAACTTGGGATTGGAACCTTGCGGTGGACGCAACGAATGATAAACTCCTTCATCTTCTTCCCATGACTTCAATATCTATGACTAACATTCAATGGTAGGGGGTTTTATTTGTGTATTGTCCTTTTTCTTTTATCTTCTTCATTTGAAAGGAATCGATGAAGAGATTGTAAAATAATTGTTTTTCATCGTACTTCTTTGATGAAACCATTGATACCAACCAAAATGTAGAGGGTTCGGGCCAAACCAACATAGCCCAATCCCTCCGCCGATCTTGTTTATGATGAACTTCGATATGGCGATGAGGTGACAGAATGACGATGGCAATGATGACAAAGGTCGCGCTACTCGCAGCCTCCACAAATGGTGCTTCCCTCGCAGCACTCCAGTGCTCCTGGCCGAACACCACCAGCTCACGCAGGCTTGAGCAGTGCTGAACCGGCCTACCAGGCCTCCTCCCGGCTGGCCCGGCCGCCGGCCCACCTGGTCAAGCGCTACCTGGCCAAACATTGTCAGCCCACCTGCCTTTATCCTTACACTCATCGCATTCCTCCACAAACCATCTAGCTTGTTGGCCTGCACGCGCCCCGCGCGCCTCCCCGAGTCGGCCCCCTCTCTGCCACCCAGCTGAGCCGATGTCCCGAACTCCTCGCGACCTCCTGGACGAGCCGGTTTCCTGGCCTCCTCGCAGAATCCTTACCGAGCTGGTGTCTTGGCACCCTCGCGGCACCCTGGCCGATCTGACCCGGTTGTGCCCTCCGGGACGAGCCGCGTCGGGTCGTGCCCTCGCGATGCTCCGGGCCTAACCGACCCCGAGCCCAGGCCAAACAATCGTAGAAGCCGGATGGGCTAGGTCCAGCAGGCTGGGCCGAACCTAACAGGTTGGCCCAGCCAATGGGTCGGGCCAAACCCAACAGGTCTGATCGGGTCATCCCAGACCGGGTCGACCTAGACTGGGTTGGGCCGAGTCGGTCCGACCAGGTCATACCGGACTCGGGCCCTCTACCAACCATTTAGTTCCTTTTGGCCATATCATTGTCCTCGTACATCTATTTGATGAACTTTCAGCAGTGCTGGTATTCTTTGAGAGAAACTTCCCCTTTGAATATACCCCACTAGAGTTCACGGTATAGTTGAGATAGGGTCTGGTTGGATCGTACACGAATCTAACCGGGAACCCAGGATGAAAAAGGAAAATATCTCACTAAATGAGCATCCGATTAAGGTGTCTTATATTGTGTTGAGACATATATGACATTGCAGACCATTGAGATACTTCTTCATGGTACATCGTGACAGTTGGTGTATCGAACAATAGCTTATGGAGCGGGTCCTTCCGGTGATGAGCATGAATATTGCGGAGACCTAGTAGTTGGCTGAGACCTGACGACTACTGACCATTTATACTTAGAGTGACTCCACTAGCCCAGTGGGGAGCTCCATGTTGTTGCGGAAGACCCAAATTTAGGAGCGCCTTGGTGTCGCAGCAGACCCACGGTACTCGACAGGAGGAGTACCTCCGCAGGCTACGAGGGGGAGCGCCTTGGTGAAGCGGAAGAACCATAGTGGGGAGCTCCTTGGTGACACAGTAGACCCACAGTACTCGACAGGAGGAGTACCTCAGATGTTCAAGGTTATTGGGAAGTTCCTTGGTGTTGCGGTAGGCCCATTGTAATCGATTGAGTAGGAGTTCTCCAGTAGTTGTGGTTTCGATAAAAAAAATCATGGTTGAGCTGAGTCAGAAACTTTTGTGTTTCCCTAATTATTGGGAAGGATTACTTGATAACATAGGTATATATATAGGCATATACCTAAGTGGGTTATCTGTTGTTTTCATACATTTTGGTTATCCTTGTTGGATTTTGTGAGACCTTGATGGTCTTCAGGTTCCTACTGTGTATCGTTATACTCACCCCTGCACAGGCTATGCCCACACCTCGTTGTACTGGATGCAGACGATGGACAACAGTGACTGAGGCTGAGACTGGCAGGATTGGACAGTACCCGGAGGTGGACCCCACGATGAGTCGGTACATGGAGGAGACTGAGAGATGTGGAGTACTGAGGAGGCTATTTGTACCTACCCTTCAGGTAGGAACTATGGAGGATGACCTAGCAGTTGTTTTACCTTTCTTATGTTGTACTTGATTTTTAGTTGTACTTGTACTTTCCTGTTGGGATTCTATTCTTGCCTCATTACTTTCAGCACTCTCTTTTTGTTATACAGTTTTCTTAGTGTTTCTTATCCAACGGTGCACTCTGTTGTGTGTGTTTACACATTATAAAGGCAATGCCTTCCCAGTGTTGGGTAGTTATGCCTTTGAGCTAGTCACTAGTCCCTCGACTATAAAAGTTTGTCTTGCGGTAGTCCCGGCACGAGACTCGAGGGATGGGTCATGACAATAATGGTCATGAATAACTAAAGGACAATAAAATTAAAGGGTTTAAAAAAAAGATCAAATTTTTTTAAAAATGGATATTTAGGTGTAAAACAACCCAAATAAAATGATATTGTAGAGAAAACCATTGAAATTATTATAATTTTGGTGTTGGAATCAATCAATGATTATATTATGTGAATCAAATATAAATACACATGTAAATGTGGAAATTTATCAGTAAATAGTCAATTTAAGTATTGACATAATGACATAATATTTAAAATAATGACGATGTAATATAACCCAATTGAGAGAATATGGGTTATGAAATTATTTTCCACTTGATAAATTTTAACTGTAATCCCATAATATGAAATAATTCAATTTTAAACTCAAAATATCAGAAATTATGAATCAATAATTTTTTTATATGGTGAATTTTTATCGTGTTAACCATATATAATAAATTTCATGAACTAAAATAAAATGATTATCTTATGAGAAAGTTAAAAATAACTAAAAAAGATAACATTGAAAATATAATCATTATAAATGTTCTTGAGGATAATAAAAATTAAATATTCCAAAATGTCCCATACCACTTTGAAGAATCTGAATCATAATCTCTATGAAGGAATAATATTTAACGAAACATTTAATATCCATAGAATTAATAATCTTGTGATATAACTTATCAATGGTAAATATGTGAAATATATAAGATAAACTGGGTACATACCTACAAATAACACTCAATGAAATTTAAATTGAGGGGAAATACATTACTTTTCATTTCCATTTTGTTTAACATATTTTAATATCCATTATAATTTTTTTAAACTTGTCAATAAATAATACAAGATAGGCACTCATATTTATAATACCATATATTATCTTTTTATAATATCTTATTACCTATATATTAACAATATTTCATTCTTATCACTATTTTGGTTGTTGATTTCGGAATCATTAGAGTTAGTTTAGAAATGTTAATTCTTATTATTTATTATGTTGATCATGATTTCATCATCTCAAATATTTATACCAGGACTTAATTTTATATATTCATTATAAATGTATTTATAATAATATATAATATTTTTAGATGATAAATGAAATTAATTGTTCATAGTGATCGATAAACGTACTCTTGAAGACTACATTAATTTCATTGTCATATTAAAGTAATAATAAATAAATAAATTAACTGAAGGAATAATGTTACCTCTTATTCAGGTAATTCCTTTTGTATTTCACTAAAGGGATTCCTTGGATTGATTTAATAATAAGGTGGGTCTCCTAAAATCATTGGATGGTGATTTGGAGCTATTTTGGGTCATATTGGTATATCCTTTGCGGCTTGAGTGTTTTGTGGAATTCTGATTCATATGGTTCCTTTTATAGTGGTGGAGGAGTATCACCATTGTAAATTTTAGAAAAATGGAAGTCTAGTCACATTTTTCCCATTTAACATGGATCTAATAATGGTAAAAATTATATAAAAGGGATTATGAAGTTGAAATATTATTATCAAATGATTTTTGGAAAAAGTATCTGGGTAAATTTTGGCCTAATGTTTAATGATTAGTCCCTTGTTAAGCTTAATTTCACCTTAATCCTTGTAATATATTTTAATTACATTCACTAATATTTTTGGGCCCAAAATTATTTGTTCTTTTTAAAATTTATATATTATTATGATTCCATTTATGAAATATATTTTTCAAAATTCCATTCACATAGTTTTTGGGAGTTATTTTCAATTTAGTCGCACATACAGGATGGAAATGTGGGGGGTTTATGTAAAAACATTCACATTATTGTTAAGTTATTATATTCACTTACAAAGAAAAAATGAATCTAATGAAATAGATTATATTCATTTATGAATAATTAATCTAATTAATCTTCCAAAATTATTAAATTTATAATATATACCTATAAATTTATCACGCAAAAATGTAGTTTCAATTATAATTAATTATTTTTAACTATTCATTACAAAATGAAACATTAGAGAAAATAATAAAATTTTCCCTACCCTAATTTTTATTTTCTATTTTCAAAGATTAATTTTTTCTACAATATATTTTTTATAAATATTCCAAAAATTGTATTGAATAATATTTCTCTCATCTCAGGCCAATAAAATCAGTTGAATGAATTTAAAAATTATTTTATTGAATAATATATATATATATATATATATTAAATTTATATCACACACTAATTTTAATTAATTTAATTTACTTTTATAAAACCACTTTGTGATCATAAATGTAGTTTTCTGTAGAAACATTACCTTTATATTCAATTAGAACATATATTAATTTCTGATTAATTTGTAACAAATCAATTCATTTCATATATTTGTAAGGCCTATATTTTCATAATTTACATAGTTACACTCATAACGACTAATTTAATGGCGATGGTATGTCTTATTATATTAAATAATAATATTTTAATAATATATTAGAGTACGGTAAAACACTAAATTGTGTGTATCAAAAAACATTGAAGAAACTCATTGTATCAGGTAAAGTATTCTAACTCTATTATATATGTATATTAATATTTAAAATATATTTAATTTATCTAACGTGTAAATATATTATAAATTCTAAGGACATTATATTCCCATATGTTTTTGGTGTTTTGTGACATACACTCAATCACATACAATTTTCGTACTTTAGATATTTGGGGTGATAGATTTTCCCTGCCTTAATGAAATTGCATCATCACAATTTAAATTAGATTGAGGTGATTGAATATTTGATATTTTATATGTTTGAAATCCCACATAATTAGAGGGGTTCATAAATTAAAAGTAATGAATGTTACATGGAATAATATATAATTAGGTCTCTATGTAAAAGACAATTAGTGGAAAGTAGAGATACACACATGGAGGAAAATAGTAAATATTTCTAAGGACTGATTATGGTCATCAATCATAAATAAGTGAATAATCAATAGATATTTAAGGGAGTCAAATCCATAGAACTATTATTATTTAAAATATCATTGGTTTAATAAATATTAAGTTATTTGGAAAACATTTTATTTGATCAATTTCCCAATTTTTACTACCTAATAATATAAATAAATATAATTTATTGACATGTTTTAATTTCCCAAGAAGAATTTAATCTTTTTGTTAATCATATATAATTTTATAATTAATCTATTACATAATGAAATGTGTATCCAAAAATTAACTTTGACCCCTTAAGCACTAAAATAAATAGCTAATTGATCGTAAGGCCTATAAAATCATGAAAGATATTTAAATTTTACATAAACTACTCTCCGAAGCCAATATGGTTATGAAATTAATCGATAAACCCAAAACGTAACACTTATAGTAAACCAATAATATATTAAATAAAATTTTCAACTAAAAATAATGACATATTAAGGAGGACATTATGTGGGTCAGTGGTTGGAGTCAAACCAATTTCATCCTTCAATCATAGGTACTAGACCAATGACCTTATCTGATTTGATGGGTTGTCACCCTACATTCTATTTTTTAATCCATTTTAATATAATTTCTAAAATAAATATTATGGGAAACCATAAAATATGGTTAATAAATAAATAGTATTTTTAACTGAGGTTTCTAATAAAACCTTAATGGAAAAATACACAATCCATTTTATTTCAACATAGTTTGTTCCTTTGTATCCTTTTTATCCATAATTTCATTTATATGAATTAAAAATAACGACACCTTTTTTCTATATAAAACCCCTTAGGTTTAACCTAGGTCATTTTTTGTCAAAATCATTCATAATGGATTGAAAAGAAAATGTGGATTATCCTAGGAATGTACCTCATGAGTGTTAAACTAGGTGTGCATTAAGGACCATTGCCTTATACCAGGGTACGTTGAGTAAAACCTGATGCACCTTGTTAGTGTTTTTACTACAAGGAATATCTCCTCCAAAACCACATCCACTTATATTATCCAGACATTGATGTTTTTTTAGAATACCCAATTAATATATATCTTAAAAATATTAAAGGATTAGATTATATACATATCCAAAAATTATACATTAAGGATATGTTTTATTTTATATATTTTCCAAAAAATAGTTCACATGGTTCCTACTAAAAACTATCTGTATATAAAATATAAATATATATCCCCAGAAATCATGTAACTGGTGTCAACTACCATTACATTGGCACGATTAAAAGAATTCAAATATGAAAGCACTGATGAGTTTAGTAGTCTAGTTAAACCATATACATACATTAACCTTCTGTTAAAAATTAATACACATGTTACAACATAATATTTTTGTCTTTAGAGGATAATTATAATATTAAATCAATATTATCCTTAAATATTATTATTTTTACAGTTCTTCAAATCCTAGGAAAGGAAACATAATCAGGGTGAATTCAAATTCCATGTAATGATAATGAGTAACAAAATCGATAATTAATTAATTAGAATAATAATTATTCAATGTTAAATAAATAAACACACATAATGTAATCAAAAAATTGAAAAATAAGTGCATAAATAATATAGAAGGTAATAACTAGAAATGATTTCCATTGAAATAACTAGACAAGGGTAAATAAATACAATAAGGTAAGAAACCAAAACACATTCCAATTAATCAATGAATTGATAATGAAATGATCTCATAGATAAAGCGATAAAAATATCATGGATAAATATAAACTGAATCAAAATGAAGGAATTTCTTAATTACTATATATCATTTCTAAGGCACATGAAATCCCCAACTATCATTATCTATCATATAGATAGTTTAATGTATGGGTAGAAACCCAAATATTCTTCTTGTAAAAAAACTGAAATGGTTTTCACCAACTAATTTTATCCAATGAGGCTACTGATGCTTCAATGAGCTTTCATTAAATAGTCCCCAACCTGTAGTTCTTACCATGAACAGTCCCCAACCCATATTTTTCATGTCCCAATAATTCCTCATATCAAATAAACAATATTCCTTAACAAATATCCATATTGAATAAAGGGTTTGGATTTCTAAATAATTCCCAAATAATCACATAACATTCTAAGTAACAAATATATGAAAATTTTTATACATTCAGGAAACAATCATATCTACAAAAACAGACATATAAATTTAGGGAAAATAAATGTGAAATTAGTATAAGAAATTGCATATTTTAATAGGAATAAAAAATGAATCAATGAATTTAATTTGAATATTATCCTTTTCCAAATCATTCATAGATAGTCCAAAAGAATAATATGGATGATATCAATACAACATATCCCATGTAGAGTAACAATACAAGGTTTTTTGGTTAATTAATATAAATACCATAAATATTTCTTTTATCTTAATTCATGTGGAAAATATTCTTTTTTATTGATAATAAAGTTTTCAAAAAAATCATTTAAATAAATAGTTTTGTTTTATTTTAAAGTAAAACTTTTTAAATGAAAAGAATTATTCAATAAAGGATGATGGTTAAATATATACATGGAATACAAGGTAAAGAGAACATTACTTTTTCATGATAAAGATTTTAGAAAAATTATTTGGTTAGAAGATGAAATGAAGATTCTTTAGAAAAAAATTTTAAAATAAAAAAGGTAAAAAATTTCATTAATAAATCATTTTTGTAAGGTTAAAAACATTTTTTAAACCATTTTTAGAAAATGGTTTTTATATGTAAACAGGTTCTCTAACTAAAGAGATAAATGAAGTTAGTCTTTATAGAAAACATTTTATGTACCAAAGAGTGCAAAAATAATAATATTACTTGATAGTGGACAAGAAAAACCAGATGAGATGAAAATTAAAGGGTTTATTAGATAATAATCAAATAATTTCCCCTTGTGTAAAATCATGTTTAAATAGTCCCAAACAAGATGATACTATAAAATAAACCCTTAAAAGGATTATAATGCTGTAGTGAGAATGAATAAATGAGTAGATTATGTTCATATACTATAAATCTAAATATATTTATGGAAATAAATCAATATATACTCAATGTCGATATACATACACGAATATAATATTAATGATGATTAGTACATAATATAACCCATGGAAAATGACGTGGGTTATGAAATTATTTTCCACTTTTTATGTTTTAACATGAATTACTTAAATGAAAATTTTCAAATTGAAACTCAATATGTCATCATGAATGAATGATCCATCATAATGTTGGATGAATATGAAGTATGTAAACCATATGTAATAAATTTGGTGTAAAAAATACAGTGATTATTTCATGATAAAATTAATAATAAAAAATTAATTTAGATTGAAAGGACAATCATTAGAAACATTCTCAAGGAGAATAATTTTAATCATTGTAAATGTTTCCATACCACATTGAAACATTTGAATCATAATCTCCATGAAGGAATAAAATTATATGAAATATATAATATCGTGATAACAATTATACTCATGATAAAATGGTTTCAAAGTGTAGTATATGAAGCATATTAAAGAAACTAGTTGCATAAGAACAAAAAATTATTAATGTAATGTAAATTGAGATATAATCCATTACTCTGTATCTCTTTTTATGTTGAGAATACATTAACTTAATTTATAAGGGTTCTAAATATGTCGATAACTAATACCAAAAAAACATTTTTATTATATCATATATTGTCTCCTTATAATATCTTATTACCCGTTTCTTAAATATCTTTTATTATTTTCACTATTTCTGGTGTTAATTTCCTAATCGTTAGATTATATTTTAACTTTTTCCATGTTGTTATTCTTATATAGATAATTATTTCATCATATACATTAATTTAACCATGAATTAGCTATATATTTTTTGTATATATTTATTTATAATAAACTATAATTTTTTGATTTTAGAAATGAAATGTATTATTCATGGAGATGGTAGGTTTTATATACGCATAAACACTTCTTTCATTTATATTACATACTAAAAAGAATGAAAAAAAGATATATATATATATATATATATGTGTTATGATTAAATTTTCATATATATTACATATATGTTACATGGTTTTATTAAAACCATCGTTTAGACATTCCATACACACTCTGAATGAAACACATCACTTTGAAGGGGATGTAGTTCACTCTTCCACATATGGTGTTATTGTATTCCCAAAAAAATGTAGTGCCTAATGGTATGTGATATAAAAAAAATTAAATTTATATAAATAAATTATAAATATCATATATAACATATATAAAAAAAATTCCTTCGTACTTCTCAACCATCACAGGTGGTAAATGAAAAATGAACAACTTCGTCTCGTGAGGCTATAGTTTTCTAAACACATAAATGGTTTTTTTGTTAACCATTAGATACAATTGTGTGTATATGATTGTAGAAAACTTAGAATAACAACATGAAATTATATTTAGTATACTTATGTTATTATATAATAATTTAATATGAATATTTTTGGGGTTGGATAATTAGAACAAATTAAATGAGTACGGAGAAGCTTGTTACCTCTAATTCGTGTATCTCCTTTTTGTTGGAACCAATTGAATTACTTGGATGGATATATACCAAAGATGATGATTCATGTTTTATTGGGGTGATCTTTGTGATCTATTTTTTAAGATATTTTTCAAGCTAATATGGCATGTGGCGTGTGGGGAAGTGGGAGGCTTGAGGGACATTCAACAGTGGAGGAGGAGTGCTACTTTGGAACGTTTTGTAAAAAAAGGTATTCCACCAACATTTTTTCTATTGAAAGTCTATAAAATAATGGTGAACATTCTATACAATTTATGATAGTGTCTAAATATTACCAATTGTTCATTTTTTTCTTTTTGTTAAATTTTTAGTCCCTTATTAAACATTATTTCACCTTATTGGTTGTAATTAATTTTAATTACATTAAAAAATATTTTTGTTAAAAATACTATTTTAAACTTATTAGATATTATAAATTATTCTATTTAAAATTATGGATTACTTTAATCTAACTTCCAATCATTTATTTGGATGAAAATAATTTCATTTTAATCCTACATACGGGGCGACAATGCAGAGTTTAAAAGTAAAACCATTCAAAATATCGTTATATTTTCATATTCAATTTAAAGTGAAATTGATTCTAATTAAAACAAATTTGATAATACATTAATATAATTATGCATTTAATTCAATTAAAATTATAATTTATACTTTTAAATAAATCATTCTAAAAATAAATTTTTAATTACAAATCATTACTTTTCATTATTCAATAAAAATAAGGCTTAATAGAAAAATACAAAAAAATCACCCAAAAAAATTATGTTGTTTCATTTTAAAATATCTATATTATTTTTACTTAAAATATTGAAAAAAATCCATAAAATTATTTAATATATTTTCCCCATTAAAAGGCGGTAGAAGTGTCGTAATAATAATATAGGTTTTTATGTATCATATTTGGTTTGTTCTTATCTCTTTCCTATCAAATATGTTGGATGAAAAAAAACATTTAAATGAATATTATATATATATATATATATATATATTACAGTAATATCACTCAATAATTTTAATTGAATAATTATATTTGGATAAAATTACTTTGTGAGGGTCAAAATAGTTTTCTAAAAATTCATTCCCTTTATATAAATTCTTATATTCATTTCTAACAAATTAGTAACCAATTAATTCATTTAATTTTTTTATAATCCCTATATATTCATATGTTATTTAATCATATTAATAGAATTTAATTTAATGGGTAGGTTATATATTATTATATTAAAAAATAATATCTTAATAGTAGATTATTGTTAGGGTAACATGAACTTGCGTGTAATGAAATCAAGTAAAAAAACACGTAGTAATGTCCAATGTAAACTAAATCAGTGTCGGATGAATTGAAATATATAAAATATATAAATTTTATTTAAAATAGAAAATTGATAATAACTTATTAAAAATATATTCCCTTACATGCTTAGTAATTCATGCCATACACGCTATCAAATTAAATGTCCCCATATTATATTTTTTTGGAATTATATATCATTTATGCTCAGTTTTTTGTGTCATATACATTATCAAACAAATTATTTATTTTAAATATCTGAGTATTACATTTGAAATAGTTTCAAAATTAAATCAATATTTTATATATTATTATTTTCAGTCCATATAATTACATATATAAATGAGTTTTATTAATTTCAAATTTGAAGAAAATGATTTGGAATAAAAATAATTAATATAATTTATGTATTTTTTTATAGTCAATTGTTCCATACCATGAGTCCAAAACATCTGGTTTGTTATTTATCATCCTAAATAATCAATATATTTTCAATCATTAAATTTTTAATGACATTTTTCATGTTCATTATTCTATTGATTTTACTTCTTTATATTATATAAAAAATATCGTAATTAATTAATTTGATATTAGATGATTTGATGATATTCAGCTAATATATCCAAAATCACATTCAATGTTTAATATGGTGAAATAAATTATTATTATGTTATCTCAATAATATATAAAATTATATAATTAAAATTATTATAAGAAAGATATAATTAAAAACCTACCCTAAATCATCATTATGGAAAATGAATTTTATTATAACCATGGACATGGTTGGTTTTTTGTATGCATAAATAACATTTTCATTTTTCTAAGAGCATGAGGGGAAAATTTTAAGAATCAATTTACCTTTACATAATGATTATTATTTAATTAATATCATAATAATTTTTAAAATATGATGATGTATGTTTTCCATGTGATGTGGTGACGAAAAATGAATCACATCACTTTATGGTGTTGGTAATACACAAGTATAGATATGCGATGTAATAAATATTCAGTGGATAAGATTATATGAATAATATAATATATTATAATTATAGAAAGATAAATATTTCATTTATATGATATATATAAATTAATCCTTGATTATTTCTTTCCATGTGAGGCAGTGATAGAAAAATAACACCATCGATTCACAAGAAGACAATATTCCATTCACAAAAATGATGATTTCATTTCCCATTTAAATGAAGAAGTAGATCAATATAGGTTATTGCATTAACAATAATAAAATATAATTATATATTAAATAATTTTCTTATTATTTAATCATTGTTTTAGAATATTTTAAGGAGGTAGAAAAAGAAATAAAATGAAAAATAATAGTTAAGAACCATGACACTTCTTCGAATAACCTCTTCAAGATTATAACTGAATCCTTCCAATGATTGGTTTATGACAAAAAATCTATATTTTATTATTTAAGGGAATCAAGGAAATTATTTTATTAAGGAATGTAAAACCCAAAAGGTATTTTAATCACAGAAAATAGAAGAGAGGTGTGGGGGACCTTTTATAATTGTGGGAGATGACAGACATAGAATTTTTTTTAAAAAATAATATATAGTAATGTCTTACTCAAGTAAAATGGTTCCAAAATTTACCATTTTAAAATATTATTATATATGGGGTCGAATGTTTTCAATAATATATAATTTATATAAGTTTTCTAGTTATTTTATGTCTTATCACTTCATATTTTTCCTTGATAAACCTATTTTAACCTTAACCACGATAACCAATTTTTAAATTTTTTACTATTAAATATGATAATAAAATGTGAGGAAAATATTTCCAAATATTAAATATGGAGGTTACAATCATGGAATTTATCGCATGAAATTAAATTCATATAAAATAAATTTTCTATTAAAATATAATATTTTCACTACAAATATAAAAGTAATCATTTCAGGAAATTTTATAAAATGATTCCTTAGATGTGTTTTGATATGAAGAATTAAAAAATAATGTTCATTTATTCATATTAAAATTAAATAAATGTTAAATAATGATTTTATATAAAAACATATAATATATGAACACCTAATTTGTTTTTAAAAAGGATGCATTTTCCATTTTACAAAAAAATCATAATATTAAAAACTTGAGTATAACTATCACAAATCAAGTTAGTTAATATTTATAAGATTAAAAAATATTTTTATTTACATTATATTAATTTTTTAACATATAATATGATTTTAAGGATATATAGTGAGTATCATATCGAATCTATATTGCATATTAAAATCCCACCAATGGATAGAACCATAATGGGTATCAAGAAGTCATGGAAATCCTATAAAAATAAATTTCCACAAACTAATAAGTACACTAATGGTAATATATTGGATTTAAAGTGATTCTGTTGAGCATGTATCAAATATTAAAAGTATAATTGGAATAACATTATGAAATAACTTAATATTATAATAATAATTGATACCATAGATAAATTACAATGGACTATTTGGAAGAAATAAATACCATGACATTCTAATCACCATTATATTGGTTATATTTTCATATTCTTAAATTTAAACTCTAATAACCAAAAATCTAATAGCCCATATCTGGTGGTTATGTTATTAAATTGGTTTTGATAAAATTGATTACTCCCCAAGGGAAAAATAGTTAGGTAGTATTGGTAAACTAGATAAAAAATTGAGTCTTGAATTATATTTGAAAACATGAAATACATCGTAGTAAAAGTAAAAATTCATAATCCTTGAACATATTAAGAAATGTTTTCTTTAGATCCTTTAGGAAGGAAAAAACTGCGCTCAGAGGGATAGAAATGATTATAAAAAACATAATCTTTGATGAAGCAATAATGCATAATCAATATGGAATGGTAAATAAATTAACACATATACATTTTTTTTCAATAACATGTGTAGGGAAAATATTATTATTGGAAGAAATGATGGTAAAATAATTCCATATAAATAATCTAATGATCTGGAAACTAATCCATTTTAAATATTAAATATATAAAATCATGTATAATAATAAGTGAATTTTCATTGAATAAAATTATTAATATCTGAAATTATGATCCTATACATCATGATATCAATACTATCAAGACATTTCTCTAAGGAAATATAAAACTATCATTATAGACCCATTTAATGAATTGTTACTACATTTCCTAGGATACTATTAATTCATTATATGGATATATAATTTTGGTCCCCACCATTCAATGAATGAAAAATTATTTCCTCGGACATTTAATGATCAATTTAATTGATTAATAGATATTTCCTATCAATAAATGATTATATTTAATAAAAAATAAAGGATATAAATACTTTTCTAGTTTAAAAAATAAAACCTAAATTTATAAAAAAAATAGAAATTGTGTATGATTAGGAAAAAATCAATGAATATATATATATATCATATATCATATAATTTTAATGTATAATGATCAAAATAATGCAATTTTTTATGGGAATATTAATATATAATAATTTAATCATGAAAGTGAATGTAAATATTTTCCTTATAAAAACTAATCATAAATAATAAATTGAATTATTAAGAATAAAATAAACATATCAATAGTGTATTTCATGTAAAATAAAGAGTTTTTTCCTGTTATTAATTGTAATAATCTAAAATCATCATTATTGTTTTTTCCAAAATAACATTTTCACATTGGAAGACACTTTTAAAAACTAATAATTTCCAGTATATTA
Organism: Viscum album; assembly: GCA_963277665.1. Classification (NCBI taxonomy): domain Eukaryota; kingdom Viridiplantae; phylum Streptophyta; class Magnoliopsida; order Santalales; family Viscaceae; genus Viscum; species Viscum album. The sequence goes on from OY728156.1 coordinate 833,784,222, forward strand.
GGAGGAATTAATGGGAAAGTTTCATGAAACATTTAAATTAATAATTAGTTAATTACATGGTCAGGTTTATGGTAGATTTCATTAATTCCATTTATTTTAATGAAAAGATTATGTTTTAGATTTTGTTAGTTATGTAGAAATATACCTCCATTTGAAAATTAAATAAGGATTCCTTTGAGGCACATTTTTAATGATTAAATCACTAGTAAAAATTTCTCTAAAAAACTAATATATATAAGTTAAAATAATCATTAAAACTTTTTTTAGAAAAATATTGATATTGAAAAAATGATATTTTGGCTTAAAAATGAAATAAAGATGGCCTTTCTTAAAATCATTTTTCACTATCATTTTCTATTCCAATGAGGGGGAAATGGTACAATTACTTGAAAATGTCATGTATAACAATATGAGAATAAAATTAATGTTATTTATTCATAGATAATCAAATAGTTTCATTTAATGTAAATTCAACGATAAACAATCACGATTAATATGATATTGAAGAATAAACCCTTTCCAATTTAGAATCTTTGGAATCAAAACCACCATAAAATAAAAAACATCCATTAAAACACTAAATAACATAGACATTAAGATAGTATTGATTCTTTATAACTAATTAGTAATATATAATACATATAAAAATAAATTGGTCTATAATATCAAATATGAATTAATGCCATGTAATTTGAGAAGGAATCTTATACAATGACCATGTTGTTGAAGTACAAATTAATCAATGGATTGACTATGCATATCAAATTTAAATAAAAAATCATGTTGATTAAAAATATAAAATAATCAAATATAAAAACAGAAATAATATAATAATATCAATGATAATGAAAAATTAATATAACGTAATAAATATAAATTGTGTTATAAATTTTCTTACCACTTGGTAATAATAAATTCAAATTTCCATTGATGAATTAATTCTAAATAAATCATAATATGAAATTATTTATTAAGGAATTTTTATAATAAAAGTAAAAGGGGCAGTACATACACAATATAAATTAAATTAGGTGGATAAGATTTAGATGAGCCTTAATAAAGGTAAATTTAAACGATATCCCTTGGCTCACAATAACAATTATTTGAACATTAATTATCCTCATGTATAATGGTTTTGAGATATTTATTATATTAAAATATAGAAATATACTTAATTATAATTTAATATATTATCTTATTTTAACATATTACCACCTGTTCATTAATTGAATTTCACTATTATGGTTATTTTGGGTGTTAACTATTCCATGTTTTAGGATTGTTTTTTCATGGAAGTTCATGTAATTTTGCATAGGATATAGATAATTCATAAACCTAACTATAATAATTACATTAATATAATATTTAATCATTATATACCTATTTATATATATTCTTAAATTTTTTATAGTGAAAATGAATTGCATCACTTAATATAGATAATAGGTCACACCTATTCATGAACGATAATATCAATACTATAATTTTAGAAAAGATATGGAAGTGGATAAAATATTATTTATAAAGAATTAATATTATTTATTAAGTTTCATATATATTAATTTTTAACTTAAATATGATAATCCATGAGAGTCGGGGATGGAAAAAAAATATGTTCCACACGGAGGTTGTTTGCTTTACAAAATATTGAAAACATTATTACCCATTTTTTGTAGAATGAAACGGGTAAATATAATGAAATAGGGATAAAAAATCTCAGTATATGGGAGATATAGTTGTTATTATATTTTAATTTTTATGTTATAAAACTATTTAAAATGAGGATGTGAAAATAAAGAGCTTTGTGAAGATTATTACTTTCAACTATAAAAACCTACTTTAGATATACTGTAATGAATCATAGGATAGGAATTTTTGGTATATATAAACCTATGAAATTTGATAATGAAGTATATGAGATATTTTTTATTTTTTAAAAAATATAATATGAAAGTATTCATGGTGTGAGTTGAGGGAGTTCACTTTTATAATTGAGGAGTGGAATTTTTTTAAATACTTATTGTTATTCTGTAATGGGATGTCATTATCACCCCTAGTGTCCCAAAAATTGTAAACTAATGGTGTGTATGTAACTTAAGGTTGATCCAAACCACCATGAATAATAAATTTAACATGGTTAAAACATTTTCATTCCTTATCCTTTAATATTACTTATTTTTTACCATTTTATTTTTCACCACATCAACCAGTTTTTTATTTATTTACTTTGGTAATTTAATCTTTATAACTAAATATAAATGGTATATATTAGATAAATTGTAATAATATTTAATTAAAATTTAATCAAATTTTATAAATAATCATTAAATTTTTGTGGAAAACTAATTTTTAAACAAGCACATGTGATTCAAAAATAGCTCTTTAAACCATAATCATAGTAAAAAAGATTTATTGTCTTAAAATTCATTGTGACGATAAAATAATTTCACAAAATTATATAACATTAATTATTATGATTATAAATATGAAATCTATTTTATCAAATTCAATTCAAAGAAGTGGAAAAATATTATTTAAACATAATCTCAAAAATCCTATCAAAAAATGGGTTTCCAAGAAAAGAAATTTTCAAAAATAAGATGATCTTATATTAAATAAATTATAGTAATCATAATTAAAAAAAGTGAATTCATATATTTAAAAAAAATACAATATGAATTTATTTAATCCTTTCTTTAATAAATTTTATATTATTAAAAATTGATAAAATATTTATACTAATAAATAATTTTACTGAAAATGACTTTTAAGAATAAATTAAAATTATACCAAAATCTAGTACAACTATAAAGCCAATGTAATTTATTAAATTAAATTAATCTAAATAATTATTATGCTAAAGTAATATAAAATTAAAATAATATTTGGGAATTTAAGTTACATAATTTTTAAAAAAAATTATAAATTTACAAAAAGTTAAAATTTACAATATTAACTGCATAAATTTTGATTAAATTAGAAAAATTAATCTTCCCTATAACAATTAAATCTAAAAAACTATAATTTATTAAAAACATTGGTTTGGATTATGTGAGTGACTCTAAATTTGACACATGAAATTTATTTACGAAGGATTTTTTTGGGACTCTAATGTTGTTTTTAACACCTATTTGTAAAGATTATCATTTTACCACATAACATTAGAGTGTGTGTTTAGGGATTCTATTTTGGTTTTAATGTTTCCTTTATATATATTTTTTAACCTTCTGTATATTATCAAATCATGATGAATTACGAGTTTTAGATACAATAATTAGTTAACTATTTTATCTATACTCAAATGTTTAATAACATATAAACAAAAAAAATGGGTCTTATGGGACTAGATTTTAAGGGGATTACTGATATATTTTTTAATGTATATTGGGTTTTAGAGTGATATAAAGATATATTCTGGTTATTATTTATATTTGAAATATATTTTCTAACTATTTAAATTCATAATACGTTAATATTATATAAATACATTTATTATAGGATATTTGATTGAGGTATATATTGGTTTTCATGAGATTAATGTTGTTTAAGAGTAATGAAAATGATTAATTCTCGGATATAATTTTCACTAAATATTGTTCTTGGAATTTATTGATAATATTTATGACATCTATGTATTACGTAAAAACTTTTAATTCTTAATAGAATACATTATTTGTAACCATTAGGACATATCTATATATTGGAAAAGATCTAAAAAAATTTAACTTATGGAGTGTGCAAGTTTATTGGACATACATCAATACCTATATAGTGAAATTGGATACCACCAATAGATATAATTCCCCTTGGGATAATCACATGAAAAAATTATGTTGGGTATTAGTTTAATATTAATTTAGTGAAAAACAAGACAGCTAATCTTAACATCTATTTTGAAAATCTATAGGGATATACATATAATTTTTCATCTCATATTAAAAAATAATTATGAATGATTGTAATATATTTTTATTTAAGAAGTCATGAATATAAAATAAATACAGTAATATATATTCATTCATGGTAGAAATTTATATTTTGAATACATCACTTATTTATTAGGGAAGAATATAACACCATTAGATTATATTTGAAGCTTTACTTTTAGAAACAAATTCTGTTTAATTAGCTACCACTTATTCTACACTGAAAAAATGAATTTTCATATATTTTAAAATTTAATATAAACATTTTCAAATTTATAGAATAAATTATAAAACATAATAATAAAAATATCATAAAAATTAAATCACTGTGTATATAAAATGATAGCTAAAATGAACCATTTTATTTAAATACATTTAATTTTTATTGTTAAGAATAATTTTATCAGCATAATACCAATTAGTTGATGAAGTTTAATTAATATATGTTATATAGTAAAATGGAATGTTGTCAACATCATCTACTACTGAAATGGTTTTTTTCAAGGAACTATTTATAATGTTTTTTTTAATAAATGGATAAAAGTTGAGGATTTTTTTAAATATACATTAAATTATGAATAATGTATTTATCGATACATAATTAGTAATTGAGATTAAATAAGATTTTGAACTCTTAAATTTTAAAAATTCATTTTAAATAATTTTTTTCATTATGTTTTTTATATTAATTTGAAATATAAAATTTTTAACTATAGACTTTTAATTTGATTAAATCAAATTAAATTATGAATATAAGATTTAAATATTATATTTATATGGTTTTTTGAATGATTCTATATAGAAATATATATAAGTCATTTATTAAAAATTGTAGTTCATATAAAAATAGTAAATTATGAGACATAATAATGATGTAGGTGTGATCTAAAATTAATAAAAACTTTTTCTTGAGATTATTTATACGTGGATTGATGTTATTAACATTAAAATAATATTTCCCAATTATATACCAATGTTAGAAATTTTGGGACTTATCTTATATTTGTTCCAAGTAAAAAAATTATTTCTGTTAATAGATTACATTCCATTTCAGATTGGTTTTAAAAAAAATAGAAATTATTTAATTTTTAATAAACCAATAAATTTCGTTAGTGATGATACTATTCATAATTTATTTTCATAAATAACTACTTTTATGGTTAACAAGTCACAATTATACATGTTATTAGTTATTTTATTATGGGATATTATTTTAATGTTTGTTTATCAATATTTGAAGATGAATTTAATTAAATGAACTATATATATATATATTTCATAATCTAATTAATTAATATATTGAATATGTATTAGGTAATACAATTAAATTTAAAAACTAAAATATAGTCACCACGATTATGGTTAAAATGTAGAAAAATAATGAATCAGGGGATAAAATATATAAAATCCCCCCTTTATGTGGCTATATTAGGGATTTATAGATAATTAAATATCTAATACTCTATATTAATGAATTTTATATCCAAATTAATTTAATATTAAATAAATATTTATATAATTAAATTAAAACATACAAATCATCCACCCAATAAATTATTATAAAAAACATCCACACCGCCACTTCTCCTAACACCATAAGCCTCTTATCTCAATAATTATCTAAAAAATAATTTTTTATATTTTTTAATAGGTGGAGTAAATTTTTTCTTAAAAACCCCACCATTCATAGACTTGACCTTATTATCTTTGGGGTCATCCGATGGAAGAAGAAAATAATGTATAATCATTTTCTCATTGCTATGTCATTAAACATTCATCATCGACCACCTACATGTCTATTATATTTATACTAACATAATTAAAACCATATAATGCATTAATTTAAATTTTTTTATAATAAATGAATTATCATGATCTATATTACTTCTATACATTATAAAAAGATAAATGTTTCTCTCATTGTGTTGTGTTCACCTCCACCATGGACATCATATTTGATTTTTCACCACCCCCTTATTTTGTGGTTCTAAATATAAATTTAACTAAATAATAGTGTATTTTTATAATATTTTTAATATTTAAAGATAAATTTTTCATTTTGTTAGTGATATTACTAAATAAATTATCATAGTAATTTTTACCACCAAAAACCAGAAAATCAAAATAAATGTTATAATTGGTTGTATTTATCAAAATAAAATGAATTTTATAAAATTAATGAAAAAAACATTCAGAATATATATATATATATATATATATATTATAGAAGTAGTTTAAGAAACTTTTGGTAATTATGAACACACCAAATCTATTTTGATGAAATTAACTGAGTAAAAATAAGTAATCAATTTTAAAAAAATTATAATAAATAAGGGAATAGAAGATGATAATAATTTTACCTTAAAAAAAGTATATAAAAAAATTATTAATTGATGTAATTAATTTACTTAAAATTATTAATGATGATTTATTTTGGTTTACCAAGAGATTTGGAATTTTTTTAGGGAAACACATAAACGGATTTTTTTTCCTTTGATTTATAAAATATCAATATACCTCACATTACCACTCGTTTATTCTCATGTAATTATTTTATATACTATATATATCTATATTACTTATATTAATACTTTATTTAATCTTTCCTTGATGGTGCTTTATATATTTTTTATGTTCTATACTTAATCATTCATTAAAATAAAAATGTTTTATTATAACATTCATCTTCATTACACCTTTTCTTATGTATATATTTTAATATTTCTTAAGATAGAAAATATTTTTCATATTTTCAAAAACCTTCAATGAATATTAATCTAATAATTTATAAAACACTTAGGTAAAAATATCATTTTGAGATATAATTGAAATTAAGAATATATTTTCAAATGGATTAATCATTATTTATAACAACTTAATCAATTATGGATTTAAATAATAGTCCATAATTTTAATATTATATAATTAATTCAAATTTTAAAAACTATTGTCATTATTTTCATCATATTTTTTAATTTTTTTGGATTAATGTTGAAAAAATAATACACATTGTTTTTTTATAGTTAGGAAAAACCAAAATTACAAAAAAGTGCATCATATGACATTTTGAATCCATGGTAGTATGAAATGCAGATCATAATAATTTTAAGCCACCACCATAAGACATTACATAGTTGTTTCATATAATTATGGTCCTAACATGAGATTTCATCTATATATCACATGAGTTATACTAAGATTGTAAAACCTCAAAATAATTAATATTGTGCTATATCACAATTGTTTCATTTATAAATCATCATAAGATGTTGGGACACTACCAAATTTATTTGAGATTGTTTGTAGGAATTTCAATGAAAGTATGGTTTCATTTTCAATTGATTTATGGTATAGTTGGGTAATAAAAAGGATACATAAATTTAATATTACAACTACTTTACTGGCATAATGTTGATCCCAATAATGTGTCACCCATGTAATGATAAATGAAATATTCCATAAGAACAAAACGGTTATCTTATAGAATGGGTTCTATATAATGTTCAATATAACTATAGGATAAAATAAAAAGTAAACATCCAAAAGAAGACTAGATTCAGTTAGAAATAAAATCTCATTCTAATGGTTTTCCCTAATTGGGATTGGTCATTTCGAAACATAAATTAAACCATCATATATAAATATGGAGAAGGATATGGGGATGATCATGGTTCATAGACAAACTATATATGTTTTATATAATTATCCCAATATTCCATACTCCATAAAATTCATGTGGATACAATCAAATAATAGGGAACTAGGCACTAAATTTCTAAAATAATTTCAAAGCTAATAATACTTTTGGATAATGAAAAACATCTTAAGAAAAAAACATAGGGTAGGAATCTTTTAAAGAACGCAATGTATATTCTTAAAATTATAGTATTTCTATAATAATAGTATTATTCTCTAATGAATTGGTTCTACTATAGAACAAGTAATGATTCTAGAATTTTTCCATGTATCTACTTTTAAATATATATTTTCAAGTTGTGAAAAACTAAGACAGTTGTTGTCTCTCCTATAAGAATCTCTCCATTCAATATCAATGAATTTTATTCATCAATTATCTTGTTATTTTTGATACATTACATAAAGTGTTTAACATTTTATTCATTAAGAAATGTCTATAGATATTCATATTTATATTCATTTTCTCTCATTTTTTTTCACAAACAATCCAAATTTATTTTCGTCACTTCCTTAGATGGAGAGTAGTGAGTCGATTAGAGGGTGATTGGAGTTATTAAATCACTGTTCATGGAATGAATATGGTAAACCATTATTTTTGTATTAATTATTTCGTGATGGATAAAAATTTTGAGTTGGTTAGTGGAATGTCATTTAAATTGAGACAGAGTGTAGGGGAAATATTATTATTAATGATTTTGTATGAAAATGAGAAGATAATCTAATAATACTCTAATGTTTTATGTTTTGACTTCAATACTAATTTATGTAAAATATAATATATAAAAAATCCACATAAATTGATGACCATAACAAAATTCTCCCCTTAATTTGGATAACTCGAGTTCTACAATGATTAATTTTTTTTTAGTTCATGAATATTGATTTTAAGGGACCCTCCATTTTATCTTCACAAAATATAAAAAAACAATTCGAGGTTATCTAATGTTATTTATTTTAATCTTTTATGTTTTCATGAAAAATAATTTCAATACAAGAAAAGATCTATATATTTTTTTCAATAGGTTGAGAAAAATTTATGGTAAAAACTGGTACCTATATAACAAATGAACATGGGGGAATTTTTTCCACAATTCCAGGAGAAAATTCATCAACATCATCATCTAAATATAATAGAAAAATTTTAGGTTTTGAAAATGATGATAAATTTTTTTCCCAATGAAATATGAATTTGAGAGAATTATACAATCCTTAGTTCAAAAAAAATATCAATGTTAAAAAAACTAAATAACGAAATTTAATTTTAATATAAAACAAGTATTAAAATATTCTACCAAATTTTTTATATTCTTTAATTAGAAAATATCTGATATTTGATAGAGTTTAGTGGGGATTATAATGACTGTAAACTCATATGATTCTAAAAATATCAAATCATCAAGTTTGTTTTCTTCTCCATTGAATGATTGGCCATGTGTGACAAAAACTATTTCGTAAACCAGTAACCAAATAGTATAAACTCTTTATCGATATAATATTAAAAAATTTACTTCCTTAAGGAGTAATGATATTAGAAATAAGATATATAGAATGAAACATTTTAGTAGATAAAATATATATGTTTTTAGAGAAATATAATGAGTACATATCATCCTTCCCACACCATCTATTTTAGGTCCTACATTGACTGATACTCATTAGATATGGTTGAATAAAAAATACAGAAACCAACAAGATACATCATTTGGAGGGTAATGATATAAAAAATCACTTCCTAATGTAAGAGAGTTTATAGATCTAATTTTTCAAAATTTAAAAAAAAATTACATAATATAAACTACTAGAGGATTCCATTAGGTAAAGAGTTATAACCCTCCTTATTTAAAAATATTTTTTTGAGCTATCCATTAATATATTTATGTTAGCACTGAATCATGTTTATAGCGAATCACCTACCACACATATCAGTGTGTGCCTACTTTTCCACACCCTAAAAATATCCTTGATGGATTCCCTCATGTAAATGGAATGGAAAAAGTGTATCAAATGTAGTACTACTAATATTTATCTATAAATTAAGGTATGAAAAGGTATCTTATAAATAATATAAGTAAACAAAATCATTAGCTTAATTAACCTTATATTCAATTGAATTGTCAATTACCATTTTATTCCCCAGCTTATTAATGGAATACCTCTTATCCATATATATGATATCAATAATTTTAATCTCCAAAACCTAAATGGAGGATCTAATAATAAATATTAGAGAGGAATAAAAATAAAAATATACTTCTATAAGTTAGGAATCATATTTTAATTTCCTGAAAAGACAGTTCAAAAAGGTGATATTTACCCTAAACATCACGGTAATAAAAGGTTCTAAAAACATTCATTCCTTCACAATTCAATAAATCAACATGAATGTATATTATATTATTATGGTTTTTCTTGGTTATAAAAAGTACTTATTAATTGTCACTCAAAAATAATAAATGGTAAGACCATGGAACATTAGGAAAATATCATAGAGAAGAAACTATAAGATAACGTTTTGATGGAGATGAAACAAGCAGCGATGGAAAAAAGAAAAATACATGACAGGAGTCCAGTACCAACCCCAAGATACAATACAGATAAGAAGTAAACCTCATAAGATAGAATTTTATAATTTATTTTCATAAGAGTGCTTACATTCATTCAAAAATTTTGATATAATTATCCTTTTATCTTAGGCCATTGTCAAAATCATATCATTTTAATGGTTTAATATATAAATTTTAACTAAAAAATGGGAACCATAAAATACTTTAAAATGATATGATGATGTAAAAATAACAATTCCCTTGATACCAAAAAAATAACCAATAAAATTTCATGAGGAATTAATATTAACAATCCATTTCACCATAAGATATGTTAATTTAACTAATGTATTATGTGATTTATGATAATAAGTAAATATCATGCTTTAACCTATATTTTCATTCCTAATGATTATTGAACCAAAACTATCCCTAATGGTTATACAACATGTGAACCAATCTGATGTCTTTCTAGAGGGAGCTCTAGAATAACTTATATAAACAATTAAATGTGTTCTATTAAATTACGATATTTCATTTTAATAATAGAAGAAAAGTGAGGTGAATCTCATTCACCAATTTTTCTCGGATTTCAATTTCATTATTCTATTAGGAAAATAATAATGGCTAATGAAGGAAGACTTTTAATAGAATTTTGGGAATAGATGTTGAACGTCGGTATTTTTAATTCAATGAATTTAATCCTTAGTGTGAAATATATTCATATAATGACTCATTATAAATTTAAATTTCCTTAAAATAATAAAATAAAAACATTTAATTTAATAAATATGACTAAGAGATTTTTTCACAGCACTTCACTTTTCTGATGAACAGTTTCTTTCAAATGAGTTATATATGGAAACTATTTAGTGCCAAAAATTGATTTAGGATATTGGTGATTAATATATTAATTGTTGTATCAAATTTATAACTAACACTTCTATATACAAGTTCTTATTTTAAACATGTAAAAATACATAGATAAGACATCCTTAGAACACCCTAGGAACTAGAATTGAAATTTCTAAAATTTAATGATAAAAATGTTTTTCTTACGGAAAATGAAAAAATACCTTTATTAATTTTAAAAAATGTAGAACCAAATAGTTGTCACCAACTATGTGATATTCCAAAATAAAAGTCAAGGTTTATTGGTATGGTGATATGATACAATTCATTATTATTTATAACAAGCTATGTGTAGTGTATTTTCTAGTATGTGTGCCTAATCTAGTGAAATATCCCCAATTAAGGGCCATAAAAACCTTCATTTAGATTGATAAAAGAGAAAATAAATAAATTTAGGATATAGAATCATATATCAAAAATAAAACTCAATATGGGTGTTTCCCAATAGGATTAAATAAAAAAATAATGTAGTTTCTCTTTTTAAATTTAAGAATTTTGATTTCCATCCCACCAAGATTTATAGTAGGTAGAGAATGATAAGTTGTTATACTATTCTAAATCATTTACACCAAAAGAATCATATCCTAATCTATTTTATAGACTAAAGAAAGGATTATAGTCTAAAAATTTGGTTATAATTTTATTTGTCGATTATCAATATATTCTTATGTTCCAATTGAAAAATAAAACTATCATAAAACAATATTAACATTGATATTTGTTGGACTCACCTGTTTTGATAATCCCAAATCATGTTTAAATATTGATCATGATTTATTATGTCATTTGCTAATCCTATGTAATCTGTCTTCATAATGTTTATCTTGCATAACTCTATATCTTTTTCATCTCATGGATTTTATAATCAAGTGTGCAGTTTAAATTTCTCTAAGTATAAGTTCACAGTTAAAGGCTACTAGTAAAAGCCTTCTATTCCAGGTCACCGTTATAGCTCACTATTGAAGATATACAGTCAGCATTTGAAACTACTGGTACAAGGACACTGTTACAAGTCTACTGTTGATCAGCTTATCAAAGCTTATAGACAAAGAATCGCCATTTCAAGGTCACTATTGTGACACGGCTTCTTTTAGAAGTCCTTTCCCAGAATCTTTCTCAAGTATTCTGTTAAAATATTCACATTTCAACTCTACCACTGGACATGTCTACCGTTAGTAGAAGGCTTCTGCTAGGAAACTCCTAATGTCAATGTAGTCCACTGTCATTCAAGTCTACCATTAGTATAATTTTGCTGATGGACAAACCCCACCATTAATGAAGTCAACTGTTGAGATAGTCTACCACAGGAAAGGTCGCTATTGAAGTATTCTGATGTTACCAAGATACCGTTAGAAGATTACTGAATTAATTCTACCACTGATGAAGCTTACTTACTAAAGCCTACTGTTAAAGGTCTACTTTTGAGCCTACCGATAAAGTCCACTATTGAAGAGCCTACTGTTGAAGTCTACTATGTGACATGAATCTACTGTCAATCTAATGATAACCTATTCTTTACTTTATCAATTTTATTTATACTATCATAACAGTCATGTCTAGACAATTTAATGCACCTAACATTATTTAATGATATTTGCAGGCATATCGGGAAACATTACGAGGTAAGAGGAAGACAACACATGCATGAATCATTTCTCTTGTCGGCCCCCACCGAATCAAATAAGAAAAAGGTGAACTGGAAAAAGGATATAAAAACCGACATCAAGATATTCAGATATATACATAACGGAGACATATACAGTACCTGAAATACGAAGAAAGAAGAAGATCACTCGATCACTCAATCTAAAGATCAAAGTGCTTCACAAAGATCAGTAGGAAGAACATATTCAATGTGTGGTGGTGTTCTACAAAGAGCTTCTGACACAAGAAGCTGATTATCTCTACATCTGAAAGTCAGAACCTCGAAGTTGTGACACTCTGTTTTAGAGGAAACTTGCAGAGAATGACCAAAAATTCATTTTCTTCATTCCAAGGAGTCCAGAGCTAATCTTCCAACACATAGAGCATTCTAAACTTCTTGTTAATAAATTTATCTCTATTGTGTTTATGTATTTTACATTTTTGAGCAGTGTTTCTTTCTTACACACACTAACTCTTGTGCTTCAAGTGAGGGATACTAAAAATCCTTATACCAAACACTCTTTACATTTGATTCCAATCCATAACTGTGGAAGAAGCCTAGTGTGGCTTGGTAGTTTATTTTCCCACGTAGAACTGTGGTAGAGGTTTACAAACCTAGAGAGTTTGTGAAAACTGTTGTAAAGCCCGATACAGGTTGTGTAACATTTTTAATAAAAATTCATGGTGGAAGGTGATCACCAAGTGGAGAGGATTAGGTCTTGGCTTAAGTTTAAATTGTTGTGTTCAACTTTCAAGTACTCTATATTACATTTATCCACTGCTTATATTTTCAAAGATAGAAATTTGTTTTTACATTCACTCTGATTGTTAGTTCTAGTTATTGTGTATATGTGATTCTGTTAGTAAACTTGTTTCAAACTTTGAATTAGTAATCACACTGATTCAACTGAGGATTAATCAACCTTTGAGAAACCTATTGAACAATAAATCACTTATATCTCAACTGTATTGATTAACTAGGCTGTTTTTAATTTTGGGGATTTTAATCCTAAAAGTTTTTAACAGAATTTATATTTGGAACTCAATTCACCCCCTCATGAGTATCCACTTCGACAAACATTTGTTATTAGAGGAAAACTTATTCATACCATCAAACCAGTTTTTCATGTTTTTGAATTTCATTTCAACTGTGATTTTAGTTGTATCTTAAAGATCTAAAAAAAGATTTATATCTAAATTTTTAGTTCATTAACCTTTTAATTTCCTATGTATAAGAGAGTTTAGGGTGATGCTACTAACAGACCACCTTTTTTTAATGGTAATAATAATCCTTAATGGAAATTGAAAATGAAAATGTATCTTGAAATCTTAGGACCTCGAATCTGGGACACAGTTTAAGAACAACACGCATTACCTGCTACTACTACGGATACATGGTCTCAATTGAATAAAACTACTCATAATAATAATTGTAAAGAAATGAATTCCTTATATTGTGCTTTAGGTGATGAAGAATTCAATTGAATATTTTCCAATAAGACTGCTTATGAAATTTGGGATACTTTGGATGTTTCTCATGAAGGAACAACCAATGTTAATGAAATGAGATTAAATACTTATACTATTAAATATGATAATTTTAAGATGAATCATGATGAACCTATCTCTAAAATGTATCTTAGGTTCAATGAGATAGTAAACACCATGAATCTTCTTGGGAAACCAGTGGACAGCAAAGACCAAATCATGTGGCTGCTTAGATGCCTATCTGACAGATGGAGAGGCACTTCTATATCAATCAGAGAATCATGTAAAATCACTAAGCTACTAGTAAATGAGGTAATTGGAAAACTAATGATATATGAAATAGATATTAAGGTGAATCATGAAATAGAAGAAGAACCAAGAAATTATTCAGTAGCATTCAATACTTCTACCTCAAAAAAGAAAAGATAATGAAAATGTTCAAGTACCTGTAGACAATTCTACAAGTGAAGAGTCAAATTCAGACAGTGATGAGGAGATGGAACAACATGCCAGAAAATTCAAAAGATTCTATCGAAAGAAGAAATTATATAGGAAGTCAAACTTCATAGTAATGTATGATCACAAGGGAAAATGGAAGAAAGATAGGATGTTGAATGAGAATAAAAGTGAAATAGTATTCTATGAATGTAAACGAAAAGGTCATGTGAAAGAAGACGGCCCCAAGTTGAAATTCAAGAGAAAATATGAGGATAAGGTAAAAATTTATAACAAGTATATGAAAGCAACATGGAGTGCTTTAGAAGACAGTTCGAGTGAATTTGATGCTATAGACTCAGAACAGAACAAACATACAAATCTATTTTTCATGACAGATACATCTGAGGTAACAATTAATTCCCTCTGTGCACAATACCTATTATTAAAGTGACTCTCATAATGATTAAGATATGACTAAAGAAGAATTATTTGAATATTTCAAAATTCATGAAGATCGTTTCAATGAACTTAAAGAAAAATATAAGTCATTAAAAAGGCAGCATGCTTTAAATGCAAGTTACAAGTCATATATGGATATTGAAAAAGAGAAATTTGCTAAGCTAATAAAGGAGAATACAGAGTTGAAATTATCTAATGAACAATTAAGAAAGGATATTGAGAAGTTCACTTCTAGAAGAGATACCTTGAGATAGTTTCTAGGAAAATATATTGCTCCAATGTATATAATTGGTCTAGGATATCATCCCGGACGGAGACAAATTAGAAAAACCAAATGTGTTACAAAATCTAGATAGTTTGATGCTAGTTCTAGTTCTAGACCATCATTTGAGAAACAATTTTATAAAGTACCTAACAAATTATTTATGTCTCAAAATGTGTTTTTTTGATTTTAGAAAACCTATAAAGCAACTATGGGTTCCCAATGTTATACTTTCTAAACTCTCTAGACCCAAGAAGATCTGGGAACCAAAATTACCCCTTGTTTAATCTATTTTGCAGGGAAATTGTTTAAAAAGATCATGTAAGACCTTACAGTACATGGAAAGGGGATGTTCAAGACATGATAGTAGACTATTATTTCTTCAAAAGTCTAATTAATGTCGATGGAGGGAATTTTACCTTTGGTGACAATGCGAAAGGAAAAATCGTCAGCTTAGGCCAGATTGGTAACCCTGGTACAATATTAAATTATAAAGTAATTTTTGTTGACGGATTAAAGTATAATTTACTAATCATATATTATTTATGTGATGATAGCTTTAATGTTAAATTTAATAATGATGCATGCAATTTTTTAATTCAAAAACTGATTCAGTTTTCACTGCATTTAGAAATGAGAATGTATATGATGTTGATCTAAATTCCTTATCCAAAAAAATGTTTCCTGCTTAAATGATTTTCATAAAGATTCTTGGTTGTGGAACAAAAGGTTAGGACACTGCAATGTGCACTCACTTTAGAAGCTATCTAAAAAATTCTTAGTTAGAGACTTACCTAAATTATAATTCCCACTTGACAAAGTGTGTAATCTCTGTCAAAAGGGAAAACAACACAAAGATTCTTTCAAACCAAAGAAAGAAGTTTCAACTACTCAACCACTTGAGTTGGTTCACATGGAATTGTTTGGACCATCAAGAGTTTCAAGTTTAAATGGGAATCACTTTGTTTATATTCTTGTAGATGAATTTTCTAGGTATACATGGGTATACATTCTAGCTCACAAAAGTGAAGCTTGTTCCTATTTTATCAAATATTCCAAGTTTGTTGAAAATCTTAGTGGACTTAGAATCAAGACCCTAGGAAGTGATCATGGTCGTGAGTTTGAAAATCATGAGTTTTAATCTTATTTCTCACACAATGGCTATAGCCACAAATTTTCTGCTCCTAGAACACCTCAACAAAATGTAGTTGTAGAAATAATAAATATGACCCTTCAAGAAATTTCAAGGACTATTCATAATGATTATGACTTACAAATTTATTTTTGGGCTGAAGCTATAAATACAGCTTGTTATATCATCAATAGTGTTTTAATTAGACATGTTCTAAAGAAGACCTTTTATGATCTTTAGAACAATAGGAAGCCTAAGGATAATTACTTTAGAGTTTTTGGTTTCAAATTATTTATTCTTAATACTAAAAATAATCATGAAAAATTTTATCCTAAAAGTGATGAAGGAATTTTTCTTGATTACTCTATCTCATGTAAAGCCTATACAGTGTTCAATAAGAAAACCAAATGTCTGGAAGAATCAGTTAATGTCAAATTCGATGAGACTGATCCACATGATCCTAAAAACTATATTGAACATCTTGAGGAAGATTTTTCAATTCTGAAACTTAATGATAAAGATAGTGAATCCCCTATAAAAGTATCCTGTTCTGGAAACTTTCCAGAATCTGCACCTACTGATTCTGAACCAACAGAAAATAATGAGGAATCTAGTTCAACCCTTCCTAGAGGAATTAGGAAACTTAAGAATCATCTTCTCGATGCTACTGTAGGTGATTTAAATAGAGGAACACAAACAAGAGCTTCTCTAAGAATCCAGGTTGAACATCCAGATTTTCTCTCACAGATTGAACCGAAAAATATTAATCATGCTATTAATGATAAATTTTTGGTAATGGCTATGCTGGAAGAATTAAATTAGTTTGAAAGAAACAAAGTCTCGAAATTAGTGGAAAGACCTAAGGACACTTTGACAATAGGCAATAAATGCGTGTTTGGGAACAAAGTTGATGACTCTGGAAATATTGTTAGAAATAAGGCTAGGTTACTTGCACAAGGATATAGTCCAGAAGAAGGAATAGACTATGTGGAGTCCTTTGAACCTGTAGCTAGGTTAGAAGCCATTAGGCTACTACTTTCATATTCTGCTCATCTGAATTTGAAGTTATATCAAATGGATGTTAAAAGTGATTTTTAAATGGTTTTATAATTGAAGATTTTTTTATTGAAAGACCCCCTTGTTTTAGAAATTATAATATTTCAAATCATGTTTTTAATCTCACTAAAGCTTTATATGGTTTAAAACAAGCTCCAAGAGAATGGTATGATAGGCTCAGCAATTTTCTTATTTCAAAAGGTTTTACCGAAGGGATAGCTGATCCTAATATTTTCATTAAAAGGATTTCCAAAGATGTTTTGATATAAAAATTTATGTGGATGATATTATTTTTGGATCTTCAAAAAATTCGTTATGTATTGATTTTTCAAAAAAGATGCAAAATGAGTTGGAAATGAGTTTAATGGGAGAACATAAATTTTTCCTTGGATTTCAGATATTTCAAAATAAAAATGGCATTGTTTTGAATCATTGTAAATATATTAATGATCTTTTAAACTATTTTGATTTGGATGGTAGTTAAGGTAGTGACTCACCTATGAGTACCATGTGTAAGTTGGATACTGATGAAGCTGGAGAACCAGTGGATCAAACCAACTACAGAGGTATGATAGAGAGTCTACTATATCTTACAGCTATCATACCTGACATTATATTTAGTGTATGCATGTGTTCTCGCTTTCAAGAAAATCCAAAAGAGTCTCATTTAACTGATGTAAAAAGGATTTTTAAATATCTCAAATTTACTCCCAACATAAGACTATTTTATCCAAAAGGATAATCTTTTGATTTGTTGAGTCATTCTGATGCTGATTTTGCTGGTAGTAAGTTAGATAGAAATATCACCTATGGGACATGTCACATTTTAGGCAGGTCACTAGTATCTTGGCGTAGTAAGAAGTAGAATTCTTCTGCATTACCTACTGTTGAAGCTGAATACATAGCTGATGGTAGATTTTTTTCTCAAATTATGTTGATGAAAGACACTTTACTAGACTATGGATATCAATTGAAACATGTCTCTATAAATTGTTACCATAAAAGTGCAATTAACATTTCCAAAATTCCAGTATCTCATGCTAGGACAAAGCATATTGATGTGAGACATCACTTTTTGAGGGATCATTATCAAAAAGGTGATATCACTGTTGAATTCGTTGGCACTGAACATCATTTGGCTGATATATTCACAAAGCATTTAAATTTTGAGAGGTTAAATTACATCAAACATGAGTTAGGTACGATTAATTTTAGTTTAGGGAACCACACAGGTATACGTCACCGTTGGACCTCACTGTTAGACCTCACTGTTAGAACTAACTGTTAGACCTCACTGTTAGACCTAAACATTGGACCTCACTGTTATTCTTCATCGTTGTACCTCACCGTTGAACCTCGCCATTTGAACCTCACTATTATGAACCTCACTTTTTGATGCCTCGCTGTTTTATTTTACCGTTTCTTTTATGCGGGAATCCAAACCATTTTATTTCAATACATTATTTATGTTTTATTAATCCTTAAATGATAAAACTAAAGCCTATGAACATATCTCAATCCACTTTCACCATCAATCATGAACCCTCACTCTCAAAATCCCTAAACCCTAACTCTCAGTTTGAACCCTCGAACCACTTTCAATCCCCATGGCTAGAACCAAGAGACCCCCAACTGCCAATGAGGATGAGCCAAGGCCAAAGAAGACTCGAGCCAAGTCCAGTGGCACCAGTAGTACCCTGATGGGACCTGTCAACCCACACCTCACAAAGAGAGAAATCGTGGCTGAGAAAGAGCTAACTGAAGAATGGATGTTGTCGAGAAATTCATTACTGCTAAAAGCCCTAGAAGCCCCAAGGATGGACTGGTTTCTTTTCTGACAACAATGGGTCGTACTACCCGAATCTTGTGAAGGATTTCTATGAATTTATAATGTTCGGAGAAGAAGATGATTTGCATAGGCTAGTATCCAGAGTCAATGGAAATGAAGTTAGTTTTTTGTCTGCTGAGTGGGATTCCTGTTTGAGAGTTCCTCATGAAGGAGTTTATGAATACTATTTGGGAGTGGCTCCTCTATACATTAATATTTTTGGGTATGAAAAGGCTCTGGAAGAGTTGACAGGGAATGGAAAATCAAGGAACATCATTACAGTTTAGATGAATGGAAAAGATAGGCTATTGTTTTAGTTCATTCAGCATGTGATTAGTCCCAGAAGTGGGGATTTTGCAGTGCATAAATATCAGGACATATTCCTGATGTACTTACTGAAGCATGGGAGAAGGTCAATCTATTTAGGTTACTGATGGCACAATTGGAGGATATGACTATGGAAATATCAAAGTTCAATGCCCTATTCCATGCCAATATAATCTCTGTAATGTTGAATGTAAAGGGAGTAGATTGAAATAAAGAGGAGATTATAGTGGCTAATAACAGTGTTTGTATCTTCAAGGTTATTTTATAATTCATGAAAATTATCTAGAATACCTGTAAGACGGAATGGATAAATGATGAAGGAATAGTGTATGAAAAGTTTGAACCTACTTCTCACCCATCTAGGCTAAAAGACAAAATTGATCCATGACTAAAGCCTGATGAGATAGAACCAGCTTATTCAGATGATAAGGAGGATTTTGAGGAAGCTGTGGAACCTGAAAGAGAGAACACCCCAATTGATGATGGGAGTGATCCTGATTTTCCTGATAGTCCTGTAAGGACAGTAGCTTTCGGAGCACCTATCCCTCCAAAAGAACTACCAAGAAGAGAGACTGTTCTGAGGGATAGTGATACTGAGACCAGTGAAGAAGAATAAGTATCTCAGAATATTTTCAGAGACACCTCTATAGAGGATGAGGATACTAAGTCAGATCATTCTGCTCATGAGGAAAATGAGGCTGCTGATAAAGATGAAGGAAAGATGACTAATGTTTCTCAAGAAGATGATGATAAATGTGAAGAAGAGGAGCTCAGTTTGAGCCCTCTAATAGGTCATAAAGATAGAACAGTGTCTGACCAAGGAGCAGAAGTGGTGTAACGCCCCGACCCCAGTTACCCAGAGTCGGTTCATTATTGCATAACATTGGCATGATCACAAAAGATCAAGTTTCAAAAGACCGATTAGTTTAGTATCCTTGGAAATACTAGATACATTCATAAATTTTACATTACATCATAAAGTGAAAAAATACAATAACATAGTCTCCATAGTCTATACCCATATCCCCATTAGACTATCCCTATAGGTCAGTCATAAAATATTTCTTCACATCCTGAGAAAAATAAAACAATGAATGTGGTGAGGTTAGATGCTCAGTAAGGATAAAAATATTGCCGAAGCTTTCATAAATAAACATTAACATTTAAGGAAATGTATAACTAAAACAAAAGCCTTTTTAAACTTTAACTTCAGCATCATATGGAAAAAATAAAATTAAATAATGCCATTTAGTTATTCACATGGATATTCTACTAGTCAAATAATCTCATGCAATATCAATAACCACTTTCATAATGATGGAATGCATAATTCCAAACTATCATAACCACGTAGCCAAGGCCTTGTTCCAAGACTACAAATAAGATTTTGTCAAGGCCTCGTGCCAAGACACTAGTTTGTCCCATGAGACCTACCGATACATCGAGGAGCTATAGCGGGCTCCACCCGTCACTTGTTAAGTCCAATGCATTCCTCATGTGAACATGTTTAAACATATCATAAACCATAACATAATTGTATCGCATAAAACATGCATAAAGGAAACATAATATTTCCACACTTCAATCACAAGATATCAATACAATACATTGATATAATAAAAACTTTATCAAAACCATTTTCAATACCAAAATAAAAGAAAAGTAAAGCATGGTATTTATTTTTCTTTTAAAAAAATTATGGCTTATAGAGGAAGCCGAAACTCAAATAATAGTCATGGCGGCGGAGAAGTACTTGTCACCGCATACATAAGAAAAAACATTCCTTTTGTCGTTTAGTAAAAACTCTTCGTATAAAAAGATTCATTTTGAATAAAATTAAAAGTCAAAGGGGTTTATACATCGTATAAATGAAAGTTATGGATAAAACCAAATATGCCTTAATGAGAGAAGATTGAGACGAAGTCCTTACAAAGATCATTTTTAAAAATAAAATAGATATATTATGAGTATTTACTATAAGTACACATAAATAATGTAAAAATACAAGATAGTACATAATAATATCATGACATAATTTGAAAGTAGGAGATTAACCCAAAGATTGGAAATTGGGTTAAGAAATTCCCTTACCTCGTGTCCGACTTGACTCGACCACTCTTTAACCTCTTGAATAATAAACTAGAG
The DNA here is from genome assembly GCA_963277665.1 of Viscum album. Lineage (NCBI taxonomy): Eukaryota > Viridiplantae > Streptophyta > Magnoliopsida > Santalales > Viscaceae > Viscum > Viscum album. Next base: position 833,806,078 of record OY728156.1, read on the forward strand.
TTAATATCTACCTTATTAGGAGCCCTTTTAAAGTTCATTATTCCTTTTATATCACTTATTACCATGTTATGAACATTATGTAATTATTTAAGTTAATAACGGTCATTTTTTCGATCTTAGGTACTTGAGTCAAAAATAAACTTCTTATAATTACACTTTTTTGATGTGGTAAAATATCCATTGTATCCATAATTATATTCATGATGTAGATATAATCATATATATCTATTATATACATTAATTTATAATATTAAATAACATTTACAGGTAAGAAATCAAATGCACCGTTCATGGAGATGGTAAGTCATACGTACGCATGAACACTACTTTCAATTCTATTACGTATTTAATGGAATGATGTTATAATTATATAAAGGTATAATATAATTCCATTATAATATAATGTATAATACAATTTAATCCATCCTTTATACATCCCACATATGGCATTAACGATTCAAATCACTTTGAGGGGGCGGTAGTCCGCACTTCCTAAAATGAAAATATCTCGTTTACCCATAATGGAAACCATAAAGGTATGACATAAAGGAAAAATAAATAAGCTTAAGTAAAACATAAATATATTATATATCATATATAAATATAGTGACATCTTAATGGCCACCTTTGATGGTGTTATATGAGTGTTGAACAATCATCATTTCGTGAGGCAGAAATTTTCCATCCACAGAAACAGTATGTTCCTTAACCATTAGATGTAGGTGAGTGTAAGTGTAGCTCGAATCCTTCTTATAATAACATCCTAGTATATTGGAGATACTGGTTTTTGTTAAAAAATAAAGGAAAAAAGGATTTTAAGGTGTTGGAGAAGCAAAATAAAACAAAATAAAGTAATAGAAGACATTACCTTAAAATCAGGTAACTCTTTTTTGAATTGAGCCAAAGGCTTCCTTGGGAAGAATTCTGCCCAATGTTAGGATTCTAGGAGTAAGGGAGGTAATTTGGGAGAGTATTTGGGTAGAGTTTGGCCGATCCAAAAGGCTTTGATGGTGTGAGTAAGGTGGTAGTGGTGGGGGCCTTTTATAAGGGGAGAGGAGGGGCACTCTTGGAAAGATTGAAATGTTACTTTATTATGAAATGTTTTTCAGATTCTGAAGATCCCAAAATGATATATTTCAAGGCTAAGTTGATAAGGGTTCGAAATATTCATATCCAATAGGTTTTAGACAAGTGTAAGCCTTATATTTTACAATATCATTCCATTTTATTTAAATCGTTAATTAATGAGGTAATCGTTGCATCATCATGGTGTCATAAATATTTTAATTTATTTAATGTCTAAAAATTATAAAAAAAACTATCATGATGTAGGAAATCGTTTCACATTTCTAATTAATATTTATAGTAAAAAATATGACTTTTATAACCCCATTTAAAAATTGTTATAGTAAAACAACTCATGTTTGTGACATTTTTATTTTAACATTAAATAAAAAGTTTTTAATGTCATTTTCCTACCAATATGGATCCATGGGGTCCCCATGTTTACCCATGGATTGTCTTGGTCGGCCATGACTCATCAAATAGATTTAGGACAAGTGTCAAGGTCATTTCATATTATTATAACATTATCATTACCTTAAATTTCACTAATTACCTTTAATCGCGATTAATTAAACTTAAAAGTTACTATTCACAGAAAAATTATTTTCATCCCATTGAACCACATTTTACTTCCTAATGAAAACCATGTATGTCGGATTTTTGGAAATCAAATCACAGAAGTGGTAATGTTTCATTTAAATGAAAAAATCAGTTTTTTAACTAACACTTAGTGGTTTCACTATTCATCAAAAATTGAAGTATTTCAGAACAATGAAAAAATTTCACCCTAAGCTATAATTGATATTACGAATTCAAAAATAATGTCTATTTTATGAAATTACAAACATATAAGTTGCATTAATTAATTTTATAATTAATTCCCGTTGTCACAACAAATAGCGTGTTTTTAAGATATAATATATATCAAATGATTGACAATTGTTTATGTCCAATTTCAAATTGAAATTAATTATAATGAACACCATTTTATAAAATGGTAAAAATATATTCTAATAATACTTTAAAACCACTCAATAGTATAATTTATCACTATAAATTATTTTGATTAAAAAATATGTTTTTAAGTATTTTTTACTATTCATATTAAATTGGAAGTTCTCAAAAAATTACAAAAAACTCAACTTAGGATAATTTCAATATTTCGAATACAAAAATGAAGTCCATTTTGAAATATAAAATTTATATAATTTCAAAAAGTGGGTATTACTATTCATAACTGCTACTTTGATTGGTCGTAGTATGTTAGAATCTCGAACTTGCGTACAATGCAAGCTATTTCATTCTTGTAAGAGAATCGTATTGTGAAAGCTTGGGGTGTTACATTTTCCCCTCCTTCAATAAATTGCGTCCTCGCAATTTGAAATTGTTCTTCGAAAATAAAATGTTGAAAATAGAAAATACCTTTGTGGAAAACCCATATCGGAAATAAGGTTAATAAAAATATAACATTAAAAGAAATAAAGAGAAGTACAAAGTTCACCCGAGATAGCCCATACTAGGATTCTTTGAAAATATGGATATGGAGGAAAAAAACCATCAAGGTCTGATGGAGAATTGTAGAAAACAGGATTAGGAAAAATTTAACCAAAAGAACATCACAAACTTGTGATTGGTTAAATGGTCATTGAATCCCCAGTTGGAAAAGTTAACCAACAATGTTTTTGTTTTAAGTTACCTTTCATAAAGTTGAGGAATTTATTTAATAGATTTACTTAGAACGTAAGGAAATATACTTACTTGTCATGTAGACTTTAATTCTTTAATAAATTTTTACCACAAACCCATCTTTCACTCCAAATGGTAACAGAACTCAAAAATATTCTATTTATCCTAATTGAAGAAGGTTCCAAATATTACCACATACCATTTAGATTAGGAAAACTATTTTGTAATAACCAGGGACTTCTTGTATGCTAGTGGTAGGTAAAAAAGTCATGTCTCACTATGGTTGTGGGTTCGATTCCTACTGCTTTGTCTGACGTGATGGGTTATCCCCCATCCTACAGGTTGTCCTTTTCCTAAAAGTATAGTATTATAATATTCCAAAAATAATCTACAGAAATGTTTTAACCTTAAACAATACAATCCAAAGTTCAACTTAATCCATTCTAACCTTTATAGTTATCCAAAATACCTCCGTCCAGACTTTCTCTGAAAGGTCTTTAAATTCCAAAATCAATTGTAACATTAGATTCCCCAAATAAAGTAAAGTTTCTCTTATTGTCACATACTAAAAATATGATTACCTTCATCATATTAAAACCTTAATGAAAGCAACAAGTACTGTAGTACAATCCTTATATATATCACATTATTCTTATAACCAGAATATAATCCTTGTTTCCAAAAGCACCAATACATTAATTATTCCACTTCAACTATAGTAACAGCATAACATTGTCCTTGATCCCTTTTCCTTTTCTAAGGTAAGGTTCCCTGATGCTTAGGACATTCATTTGCATAATTCCACATTTCCCCACAATTGTAGCACTCAAAATTGATAGTCTCTTTCTTTCCCTTGCAATCACGTGCCTGGTGACCTTTTTTCTCCACATTTATATCAAAATCTCATTCCTTTAAGAAAATAACAAGGGTGATTCTTCTCACAATTATCACATAATGGAAAATCCTTTATTCCCTTTTCCCATTATCTGTCTGTTGTTCCACCGTTCTCTTCTTCTCTTACTTTACATTTTTGTTATAAGATTTAGAGAATTCCTTTTCTGTCTTGATAGAACACGATATTATATCTTCGTATGTTGAGAAAGATTGTGATACTAAAGCTAGATGGAGAAATGGTTTTAAACCATCAATGAAACGATAAATATTACTTCTTTGGTTACGTATATAATCTGCTGCATGACTTTCTAACCTTGTAAACTTAGCCTCATACTTTGCGACATTTTTATCCTTCTTTTGTCTCAGACTCAGAAATTTCCTTTCCATATCTACTCGATGGTCACGAGGGATGTATTTTTCTAAGAAAAGCTCTTTTAACTCCATCCATTCCATATTTGATACTTCATCAACTTCCTTTGTGTTTTGAATCAGCGACCACCATTGATCGGCATCTCCAGTGAGGTGGTAAACAGCCATGATGACCTTCTCCCTTTGTCTACTCCCCATGGCATGTAATATTTTCTCTAAGGAGTTTACCCATTTCTCAGCTACTAATGGATTTGTACCCCCATTAAATGTTGGTGGTTGTTGCCTCATGAAGCGGTCTAACAATGATCATCCACGTTGCGGATCAGGGTTCTCCATACGAGTAAGGTTATTATTCATAACCTGAGTGAGTTGTCCCAATATGGTAATAAGTTAATCAGCACCAGTTGTATCTCCAGCTCCACAATAATTATCTTGAGTAGGAGGGTAATCCCTACACGGAGTGCATGCATTGATACAGTTTCCATTCCTCCCACTAGGTGCCATTTCTAAACAATGGCATAAACTAGATTAGTTTATGAATCAAAATACATAATTCCATACTCGTAAAATACTTAACATAAATTGATCTATTTATAGATATAATCCATAATCATAAAAATGTTTTCTTTGAGGAAGTATGTACTCATCACCCTTCATAGTGGTTTGTAAAGAAAATGAGACTTATCCTAAGAATATCCCCCGGGAGTTTCGTAACCCAGAGTGCAGCAAGGCCCATTGTCGTGCACCAGTTCTCGTTCGAGTCTAGCTCAAAGCGGTGTTTTCGGGTTTTACCCCTAGGTACATATGTGCCAGAGCCGCCTCTACCAGCTCGTATCCAAACAGGGATGTATTTCTCAGAAAACTCAAAAATCTCTATAATACCAAAATTCTAGGAAGTTTTTCTATACTAATCCTCAATGTCTATCTTCGGGCTATGTTCTCTAATCAGAGTTTATATAAATCTAGCTTCCAAGGTTAGTACTAAACTGCCTCTGATACCAAGTGTAACACCCCGACCCCAGTTACCCAGAGTCGGTACATTATTGCATAACTTTGGCATGATCACAAAATATTGAGTCTTGAAATACCAATTAGTTTAGTAGCCTTGGAAATACTAGATACATTCATAAATGATACATTACATCATAAATTGAAAAACTAAAATAACATATTCTCTATAGTCTACACCCATATCCCCTTCAGACTACCCCTGTAGGTTAGTCATAAAATATTTCTTCACATCCTGAGAAAAATAAAACAATGAAATGGGTGAGCTCAGATGCTCAGTAAGGATAACAATATTGCTGAAGCTTTCATAGATAAACATTAACATTTAAGGAAATGTATAACTAAAACCAAAGCCTTTTTAAACTTGAACTTCAGCATAATATGGAAAAAATAAAATTAAATAATGCGATTTACTTATTCACATGGATATTCTACTAGTCGAATAATCACATGCAATATCAATAACCACTTTCATAATGATGGAATGCATAATGCCAGACTATCATAACCACGTAACCAAAGCCTTGTTCCAAGAATACAAATAAGATTTTGTCAAGGCCTCATGCCGAGACACTAGTTTGTCTCATGAGACCTAACGATGCATCGGGGAGTTATAGCGGGCTCCACCCGTCACTTATTAAGTCCAATGCATTCCCCATTTGAACAGGTTTAAACATATCATAAACCATAACATAATTGTATCACATAAAACATGCATAAAGGAAACATAATATTTCCACACTTCAATCAAAAGATATCAATACAACACATTGATATAATAAAAACTTTATCAAAACCATTTTCAATACCAAAATAAAAGAAAAGTAAAACATGGTATTTATTTTTCTTTTTCAAAAAAGTTATGGCTTATAGAGGAAGATGAAACTCAAATAATAGTCAAGGAGGCGGAGAAGTCATTGTCGCCGCATACGTAAGAAAAAACATTCCTTTTGTCATTTAGTAAAAACGCTTCGTATAAAAATATTCCTTTTTAATAAAACTAAAAGTCAAAGGGGTTTATACACCGTATAAATGAAAGTTGTGTATAAAACCAAATATACCTCAATGAAAGGAGATTGAGACGATGTCCTTACAAAGATCATTTTTAAAAATAAAATAGATATATTTTGACTATTTCTATATGTACACATAAAGAAAGTACAAATAAAAGATAGGACGTAATAATATCATTACATAATTTGAAAGTATGAGATTAACCCAATGATCGGAAATTGGGTTAAGAAATTCTCTTACCTCGTGTACGACATGACTCGAATGCTCTTTAACCTCCTGAATAATAAACTAGAGTTAATCTCTACATTCTTAAGAGCCTTTTTCAAGTTCATTATTCCTTTTATATCACTTATTACCATGTTATGAACATTATGTAATTATTTAAGATAATAACGGTCGTTTTGTCGATCTTAGGTACTTGAGGCAAAAATAAACTTCTTATAATTACAATTTTTTCATGTGGTAAAATATCCATTATATCCATAATTATATTCATGATGTATATATCATCATATATATCCAGTATATACATTCATTTATAATATTACATAACATTTAGAGGTAAGAAATGAAATGCACTGTTCATGGAGACGGTAAGCCGTACGTACGCATGAACACTACTTTCATTTCTATTTCGTATTTAATGGAATGAAGTTATAATAATATAAAGTTATAATATAATTCCAGTATAATATAATGTATAATACCATTTAATCCATCCTTTATGCACCCCACATATGGCATTAACGATTCAAATCACTTTGAGGGGGCGGTAGTCCGCACTTCCTAAAATGAAAATATCGGGTTTACCCATAATGGAAACCATAAATGTATTCCCTAAATGAAAAATAAAGAAGCTTAAGTATAACATAAACATATTATATATCATATATAAATATAGTTACATCTTAATGGGCACCTTTGAAGGTGTTATATGAGTGTTGAACAATCATCGTTTCGTGAGGCAGAAATTTTCCATCCACAGAAACATTATGTTCTTTAACCATTAGATGTAGGTGTGTATAAGTGTATCTCAAATACTTATTATAAAAACATCCCAGTATATTGAAGATACTGGTTTTTGTTACAAAATAAAGTAATAAAAATAGTTTATGGGGTTGGAGAAGAAAAATAAAAAAATTAACTTAAGAGAAGACATTACCTTAAAATCGGGTAACTCTTTTTAGATTTCAGCCAAAGGCTTCCTTGGGAAAAATTATGCCCAAATTTAGGCTTCTATGAGTAAGAGAGGGAAGTTGGGAGAGTATTTGGGCAATGGTCGGCCGAGCCAAAAGGCTTTGAATGTGTGAGTAAGGTGGTAGTGGTGGCGGCCTTTTATAAGAGGAGAGGAGGGACACTCTTGGAAACATTGAAATGTTACTTTATTATGAAATTATTTTCGGATTCTAAAGGTCCCACAATGATATATTTCGAGGATAATGTGATAAGGGTTCTAAATATTCCCATCCAATAGGATTTAGACAAGTGTATTCTTTATATTGTACATTATCTTTCCATTTTATTTAAATCGTTAAGTAATGAAGTAATCGTTGCATCATCATGGTGTCATAAATATTTTAATTTATTTAATGTCTAGAAATTTTAAAAAACAATCATGATGTAGGAAATATTTTTATCTTTCTAATGAATATTTATATTAAAAAATATGACTTGTATAACCCCATTTAAAAAAAATTTAGTAAAAAAACTCATGTTTGTGACATTTTTATTTTAACATTAAATAAAAAGTTTTTAATGTCATTTTCCTACGAAAGTGGCTCCATGGGGTCCCCAAGTTGACCCATGGATTTTTTTGTTCGTCCATGACTCATCCAATAGGTTTAAGACAAGTTTCTTGGTAATTTCATATTATTATAACATTATCTTTACCTTAAATTTCACTAATTACATTTAATCGTGATTAATTAAACTTAAAAGTTACTATTCACTAAAAAATTATTTTAATCCCATTGAACCACATTTTCTATCCTATAGAAAACCATGTATGTCGGATTTTTGAAAATCAAATCACAGAAGTGGTAATGTTTCATTTAAACGAAAAAATCAGTTTTTTAACTACCACTTAGTGGTTTCGCTATTCATCAAAAATTGAAGTTTTTCAGAACAATGCCAAAATTTCACGCTAAGCTATAATTGATATTCCGAATTCAAAAATGATTTCTATTTTATGAAATTACAAACATATAAGTTTCATTAAATAATTTTATAATTAATTCCCGCTGTCACAAAAAATAGCGTGTTTTTAAGAAACAATATATATCAAAAGATTGACAATTGTTTATGTCCAATTTCAAAGTGAAATTAATTCTAATGAATACCATTGGATAAAATGGTAAAAATATATTCTAATTATACTTTAAAACCACTCAATAGTGTAATTTATCACTATAAAATATTTTGATTAAAAAAGTTGTTTTTAAGTATTTTTCACTATTCAAAGAAAATTGGACGTTCTCAGAAAATTACAAAAAATTAAACTGAGGATAATTTCAATATTACGAATACAAAACTGAAGTCCATTTTGAAATATAAATTTTTTTATAATTTAAAAATGTGGGTATTACTATTCATAACTGCTACTTTGATTGGTCGTGGTGTGTTAGAATCTCGAACTTGCGTACAATGCAAGCTATTGCATTATTGAAAGAGAAGTGTATCGTGAATGCTTAGGGTGTTACAAGTGGCATCTAATTCCATTGAAATAAAGGTCATTGATGACTCAGTGGAGGCTGTGATTCACCCCACTGGTGAAAAAATGGATTAGATAGGGTTTTAATCTTCTAGAGATGAAGAGGAGGTTGTGGAATTGCCTAGTGGTGAACCAGCAGAGGAGAATACTGAAGAGAAACCTCCAAGTTAGGGGGTGTATCTTGGTTCTGTGTCTGTTCTACATGACATTGTAGAATGGTTAGATAATCCTAGATATCTGGTACTTGGGCTAGATTATTGTGATATGTCAAGAAAAAGACGCCATGAACCTTCTCTTTTAGAACCTGCTGCAATGCCTCTAGTGGTTACCATTCCTGCGAACCTGGTCACTAAGAATGATTTGGAAAAACTAAAAACAGATCTGCACCAGATGTTTGATAACAGGTCCTCTGAAATGGAAAAATCAATGGTCTTAATTCAAGAGATGGCTGCCTCTAAGATGGCTAATGTTCAGTCTTCCATTCAATCGAGTTTGTCCCAATAAGTATCTCAATACTAGAATCAACTCAAGTATGTGTCTCAGTATGTGGAACTTCTAAGACAGTCAGTGGTGAGCCTGACTACTCTAATGGCTTCTAGGGGCCAATCATAAAAATACATTCACTAAATCAGAAGTGTGGTGAAACATATGGTTGTAGTGTTTGAAAGTTTTAAGGAATCCATGAAAGCTCATGTGAAGGGCCAGGATAATGATGTGAAGAATCTCATTAGTTGGTTGACCAAGTATTTTAAGGAAACTGTTGCATTTACTATAACACCATTGGTTTCCTCTTCCTCTATTTCAACCTCCATTACACCACCTGTGGACTTGTCAGCTTTCAGGACAGTGGTTAGTGAAGAGCTAGAAAATGTTTTCAGCGTTAGTGCACCTGACCCTCAATCTGTGACTTATATTATCTCCACTAAAAAAGAGGATCAAAATTTAGTTAGTGATTTCATGAGAGAGTCTTCCCAGGACCAAAATAGTATAAATTAATAGATTAATTACTATTATAAAAGGATTTACTCCAATCATCAGATGGATGCTCATTTCAATCTTCTGTTGGAAAACCTCACAATTCCAACAGTCACCAAAGCCCTTAAGGAACAATTCACTCAGTTGGGATAGTTGACTCTATCCATAGAGACATTTTTGGAGAAAAAGGATGTTTCATATCATCTATGGATAGATGATGAAGCATTATTATGGACTTCAGAAACCTACTCCTACCCTTTCTCCATGTGCACTGTACCCCTGTCATAATACCTCCTGCCTTACATGCATCCCAAACTAGTGGTTCTTCCATGATGTCTCCTTTTGAGGCCATCAGAAGCTTTAATCCACTGATACCTCAGAAAGATAACCACTACAGACACACAAGAGCTTTTGTTGCTGCCCCTCCTATCATTCCTTCAGCAGTTCCCAATCCTACTGATCCACCAGCTCTTCTTCCCTCTTCTTCTTCCAAAGGCAAAGAACACTTACCTGAGGTTGATGTGGATTGAGTTTGTTTGTGTATTTTGATAGGGACTGTGTATTCTTTTTGGGTCATGTAATGTCATTCCATTAATACAAAAAATTTCTATTATCTCTATTTGTGTTTATTTTTTCTATTCACAAAGGGGTAGAAAGTGTTAATACTAACATGCTCCTACGATCTCATCAATCTCTAATGGACCATTTATGATTTTTTTATCTGATACCATGTACTAATAATCTATGATATTACACTCTTATTGATATCTGATACTGGAGAAACCACAACTGAACTAAGGTTCCCTTTTGATCTCTGTTTAATAACTATATTATATGGTTATCTGTGAAACCTATAATTAATACATACTGGAATAATTTGTGATTATCAAAAAGGGGGAGATTGTTGGACTCACATGTTTTGATAATCCCAAATCATGTTTAAATTCTAATCATGATATATTAAGTAATTTTCTAATCCTTTTTAATCTTTCTTCATAATTTTTATCTTGCATAAATCTATATCTTTTTCATCTCATGGATATTCTAATAAATTGTGTAGTTTAAATTTCTCTAAGTATAAGTTCACTATTAAAGGCTACTGGTAAGAGACTTCTATTCAAGGTCACCATTATAGATCAATGTTGAAGATCTAAAGTCAACGTTGGAAGCTACCAGTACAAGTTCACTATTACAAGTCTACTTTTGATCTTCTTATCAAATCATACAGACAAAGAGTCTCCATTAAAAGGTCACTATTGTGACAAGGATTCTGTTAGAAGTCCAATGTCAGACTCTTTATCAATTCTTCTGTTATGATCTTCACAGTTCACGTCTACTGCTAGATAAGTCTAAAGTTGGAATAAGGCTACCGCTAGAAAAAATCTATTGTTGATGTAGTCCCCGGTCATTCAAGTCTAGAATTAGTAGAAGTCTGCTGATGGACAAACTCCATCATTGATGAAGTCAACTGTTGAGATAGCCTACCACTGGAAAGGTCACTGTTGAAGTAGTATGATGTTACAGAGCTAATGTTAGAAGCTTACACATTGAAGTCTATCACTGATCAAGCTTACCGATAAAAGCCTACTGTTAAAGGTCTACTGTTGAGCATACCAATGAAGTCCATTGTTGAAGAGCCTACTGTTGAAGTCTACCATGTGACATGTATCTTTTACCAATCTAATGATTACATATTCTTTACTTTATCACTTTTATTTATACTATCATAATGGTCATGTCTGCACAATTAAATGCACTTGACATAATTTAATGATATTTGAAGGCATATCAGGAAACAATACGTGGTACGAGGAAGACCACACATGCATGAATCCTTTCTGTTGTCGTCCCCCGCTGAATCAAATAAGAAAAAGGTGAACTAGAACAAGTGTATAATGACTTACATCAAGATATTTAGACATATACATAAGGGAGACATATACAGTACCTGAAATATAAAGCAAGAATAAGAGCACTTGAGCACTCATTATAAAGATCCCAAAGCTTCACAAAGATCTATAGGAAGAACATTTTCAAAGTGTTGTGGTGTGATACAACGAGCTTCTGACCCAAGAAGCTGATCATAACTACATCTAGAAGTCTGAACCTCGAAGTTACGACACTCTGTTTTAGAGGAAACTTTCAAAGAAGGACCAAAACTTTATTTTCTTCATTCCAAGGAGTCCATAGCTGATCTTCCAACACATAGACATTCTAAACTTCTTCCTAATATATATAGCTCTATTGTGTTTAATTATTTTACATTTGTGAGCAGTGTGTCTCTCTTACACACACTGAATCTTGTGCTTGAACTGAGGGATACTAAAATTCCCCATACCAAAATCTCTTTACATTTGTTTTCCATTCATAATTGTGGAAGAAGCCTAGTGTGGCTTGGTAGTTTATTTTCGCACGTAGAACTATAGTAGAGGTTACCAAACCTGGACAGTTTTTGAAAATATTTGTAAATCCTGATATAGGCTATGTATCATTTTTAATATAACTACTTGGTGGAATGTGATCACGAAGTGGATATGATTATGTCTTGGATTAATAATGAACCTCTTGTTCAAATTGTTGTGTTCAACTTTCAAGTACTCTGTTTTACATTTATCTGCTACTTATATTTTCAAAGATAGAAATCTATTTTTACATTCACTCTGATAGTTAGATATGGTTAGTGTGTATATGTGATTCTTTTAGTAAACTTGTTTCAATAGTTGGATTAGTACTCACACTGATTCAATTGGGGATTAATCAACCTTTGAGAAACTTGTTGAACAATAAATCACTTATATCTCTACTACCTTAATTAACAGGGCTGTTTTTAATTTGGGGGATTTTAATCATAAAAGTTTTAACAGAAATTTTAATTGGAACTCAATTCACCCCCCTCTTGAGTTTCCACTCGGACCAACACAATTTGATTCTTATTTTATCAAAGGAATCTTTCAATATTATAAAAAACACAAATTTATATTCAATCCAATGCGGTAAGATTCATATTAAAACACATATAGAGATTAGTGGTGGTATTTCATGATGATTTCACTATTTTTGGAACATGCTATGAAACATATCCTAGAAATATGAAAATAGTTTTAAATAAAAAATTGATATTTTTTTCCAAGAATGAAAATACTATTTCATTTTGGAAAATGATAAGGTGTTATGAAACATAATTTCTATGGGTGTAATTGATGCTATCAAGACTGATTTTGAAATCATTTATACGTTACTAAATACCTCAATTTGGAAACTTATTTTATCATTTTTAAGAACTTACAGATATTATATATGGTTAATTAGGGATGTGAGGAATATTAATATCCCTTTGACATATGGAATAGTTAATCTAATGTTTTTTTAATTACTCACTAAGCGTTACTATAAAAAATCATAATGTGAGTATAACCAGAACCCTTATGATCTTCCCACCATAATATTAACTAATATTTATGATGTACTATGATTCCCAAAGAAAGACAATTGGATACATGTTATTCAAGAAGTCTTGTAATAAATATATTTCCCTAACATATTGGTTAAAATACATACACACAATCCAAATCAATTTTGAAGCAATAGAAAATTATTTTACATAATTTTTTGGTTTATTAGAGAAATTTCATTCAAATTTCTAATATGTATTCATACTATTTATTTGGTTCCTGAAACACTCAGTTAATTGATCATAAAGTTACAATTAAATCCAAGAATAGTAAGGTCAATGCTTCACTAATAAAAATTCATATTATGATTCATGGATAAGTTGGGAAGCTATATTTTTCTTACAAAAAACATCATAAAGTTAACATACTATAAAATGTAAAAAAATCTATGAAACCCACATATAACTCATTGGTTTTTGAATATCTATATTGAGTCGCCCTTATTATGTGGTATACATATATGGTTATTTTTTAGATCAAAGGTATCATCATTCTTTACTAAGAATCAAAATCAGGAAATGGAATATGTGTCAATGTTTTCTTTAGTATAGGCTACTAATTTATGAAATATATATTCTTCCATGTTAATTATGATATGAATCCAAAAATAAGATAATATTTAACTGAATTTATTTCATGGCACAAATGAATGAAGAGTCAATTTTGGATATCAAATAAAATGTAGATGTATTTTAAAAGGTTATTTTCTTTTGATATGATTTTTCAAACTCTAAGATATAATTTTAATCCTTATGAAAAATAAAAAATTACTAAAGGAGTCTCCTAAAAAAGAAAATTCCCGAAAAACCGTTGCCTAACCTTAAAATATTTGATTTTTGACAAATAGATTTTGTTTTCCTTGTACATATACCTTTTTTATTTTTATAAATCAATTTACCAATTGACATTGATTCAAAATATATTATTGTAAAGGGAACCAATGTTAATGATTCAAAACGTGTGATGGAGTTTAAAAGATAAATGATTTTATTAGGTTTTGAGTTTTCTAAATAAAAATAAGTGATCATGGAAGACAATTTATTTTAAAAAAGGAATGCCACATGAAAAAATTTGTATTGGACTACATGACCCTTACTTTATAACACCCAAAAAAATTGGTAGGCTAATTTTGAAAATATGAAAATAAAATGGATTTTGGAGATAATAGATTTCTAAACCTGAAAAACTAGTGTCAAATTTTTCATATTTAAAAAGGGGAATAATTCATTACAAAAATAATCCATTTGTGCATAACAAACTATCAAAATAAAAGTACCCCTTCATAAGTAATGGATATCAGTTGATGCATTTTAATGAATCCATATATAACATACTAATTGAGGGAACTAAACTATTCCTATCTTCTTAAGAATGGTGGATGGATGGGTTGTGTATTTCATTTAAACTAGTATAGATAGTTCATATTTTAATTTATAATACATTTTTAAATTCATGTTACGACAGATTTAAATATGTCTAATATATGATTTGGGGAGATGACCAGTTTGATACAACATAAATTACATTTTAATATCCTTAGTATATATTTAAATTTCTTTTGGTCGTAAAAAATCATAAATGAGTTAAAAATATATTTTCATAATTTTTTTGAAATTGTTCTTATAATTTTCGTTTTATTTATTTTTCGAGTATTTTTAGATATTGAAACACGAGCTCTAATAAATCATTTCAATAAACTAGTATTTTCCTTTTATATAGGGATGTCATTGGTATGGATATTTTTAAAATTAGGAACCTTCTTATATATTTTTAGTTATTGACATTAATTTTTTTACTTATGCACTATGATAATGGTTTTCAATTTAAATTATCACAGTGAAATCACAATAATATCATCATGAAAATGGAATTATGTTAATTAACCTACGTAACATAATATTACTTATTTATTTGAATGCCTTTGATAGTCCATGAAAGATATATGGATTACTCATATGAACTTGTGTAAAATTAAATTATTGGAATTGATTTTGATCCTTCTTAAATACAATTATGGTAATACAGGCATGTTTTTACTATTAAATAAGAGTTAGATTGATCTAAGATATGGGGTCCCAAATATTGTTTCAATGTATTAAATTTTAAATCACATTTATAAGGATAACTACCACCTTGGTATGTCTTAGTTTTGTGTTTAGAAAAATTATCCCAATAACTCTTTTATATGTACATTACTAAGGAAAAATATAATATGTTCAAAAGGACAATGGTGGAGAATTAAATCTAATGTCTTATAATTTTTCAAAGAAGTAGAATATGATATTTCTGTATTTAATTTAGTGTGTATCACATACCTATGAAAATTAATTAATGAAAAGGAATACTAAAGGAGATATATATAGACATGTTACACTTTTAAAATTAATAATTTAAATATTATCTATGTGTTAACAATCATGGTACAAAATAAATTTACATTCCATAATGTGTAAAAATGAGTTAAATTAAAAAAAAGTGGAATGAAATTTTATCTGATGAATAATTCTATGATTTTTTTTCTCAATATTCTTTTTTCAATTATATAAAAGGAATGTGTTTTTTATTAAAAATATATAATATACTCATTGTAATTCACAAGTGTGTAAAATCAATAGTTTGAAATAGTTATGGAATAAAATGGGTTTCAAAATATCAGATATTTTCAATGTATGGTAACCCTATAAATTATAAAAATGTTATGTTGTCACTTTATTATTAATATAGTTCATAATATGAAGTTTAATTGTTAAATTTCATATATATTGGTTTTAAAAGTTTATTTATTTTTATTATTTAATAATAGATTAAAATATTTTTTTTATCAAGGGTTACTTTTTTAAATATAGTTTATTATTATTTTTATTATTTAGAGAAATCATGGATTAATTTAGACAATTAATATACTGTGTTTCCTTTTCATGGTTTCTAAGATAAATACTAACAATGGTTCTTATTATCATTTATTTCCCATCCCTGATTCAAAGGCTTATAAATCGTAATACATTGAAGAAACCATTTCAAGACATCACCAAATCTATTTTATGATAATGGTCACATCATAAGGCTTCATTAGGCATTATGCATTCTTTTGGATTTACTTGAGATCTTATGACATCAATGTCATATAATGTGGGATTTCTGTCAATTGTAAGACTTCTCCACCATAATAAGACTTATAATCACATGAAATATGGATGAGGGGGATCATATAGAAGTCATCAATCATAAGAATTAAATGAGAAAAAATAATCTTTGTATGGGTAATAAGATGTATTTTTAATGTTAATGTTACACCCACTCTAGTAATGTAAATAAAATCCAAATATAGAATGAGTTTAATCAGGGTAGTTGTGATATTACAGAACTGTGAAAGTGTTATCTCATGATAAGTTGTCTAGTTATAGGTTAATTATTTTTCCTGGTGATACTAAAAATACAATATCCAAAAAAGTGAGAAAATTATAAAAAAAATCCTTATTCTTATTAACTAACCAAATAATGAATTGTCTTTCTAGAATCTCTAAACATCAATCATCCACAGTAAAAAACCATACTTGAAATATCTTGAATCTAAACCAATATGGGATAGTGTGAGGTTCCTAGTACATAAATCTATGCATGTATACTAAACACCTTTTATAAATCTATTAAACTGTTGTTGGGAACATCAATTTTTGGAATATTTTCAAAGGAACTAAATGTAGTGTAGGAGGAAAATAGGTCATTATTCACTCAGTTGGAAGATTCTATTATTCCCTTAATTAATTCACTTAATAATTCTATTTTATTAAAAAATGGTTTAATGTTCACTCATTATTTGGAGCTATTTCAAATTGAGATGAGATAGTGGAATTTCCATCTATCATTTTATTTTGTTGAAATTTATCTAATGATGGAATAATATGCCATATTTAGTTTACTATAGGAGAAGGTACCCATTCCACTTCAACAATTTTCTTCCAAAAATTATCATGATATTATGATTATCTATCTTCAAGTGTTTAATAACATATTCAATAGGATATTTATTTATATTTTAGTTTTTTAAACAATCATTCTCTCATTTTTATATTTTTACAGATAGGTTTGTAAAATTTACATATCTTCATGTTCTAGTTAAAATAATATTTATAATAAAATAAATATACATTTTTCGTCATAGAATATTTAATTTCTATAGTTTTTATTGAATATTATATATCCATATTTTATCTAAATGAACTTGGTGAGGCTGATCAATGTGATCCCTTTCTATAAGATATAATGAAATGGAATAATTTCAGATAATAATTTCACTAACGAATAATTATATAATCTAAGATGAAAACACTATTTTATATAATTAATTCAAAAAAAAATTATAATATCCTCTAAATCCCGAAACCATAAATATATAACGAAAAAACAAAGGACCTTTCTTTCTGGAGACAACTAGAGTTAAACTAGTTAACGTATTTTTTTAGGTTTTTAATTTTATTTCATAAGAACCTGAAGGAATGATTATTTTAATTTTTTTTAATTTAAAATTTTAAAAAAAATGTTTTATATACAACCATTCTCGTTTATTACCCGAGATATCGAAAAAATGATTTTCTCACGTTCATTAGAGGATCTTTGTTGAACCCCTTAATCATTGTCTAGGATGTTAAATTTTAAACTAAATTCCCCCACATCATTTTTATGGGTCTTTATTATTTATATTTAATATTTAATATATATTTCCCATTAATTAAGTATAATCATCCAAAATAAATAAATTCTTTTTACACTATTTCCATTCATGTTTTTATATCATTATTATGACTTATGTAATAATTATTTCTACAAAACACATATTCATATAAATATAATGATAGGATAGGTGGGACTTGAATGACACAAACCCCTAATGGATTGTGTAATATTTTCATATAATGAGGATCCATATAAAAAGTATTGGTATTTACCCAAGCATATTATGTTCTACTTTATTATTATTGAACCATTAAGTAATCTTATTATGTCAGTTTTTCAGTTTTCATAAGATTATTATGATTCCATGATCCAATGATATAAATTCATTTATCCCAAAATCCAGTTGTATGATCAATTTATTATGATCAATGTTTCTATATGTATGTTTTCCATTCAATTTGTTATAGATAAATTAATTATACTTTTATAGCCATATGTTTATCTTATTGTCACATATAATCTTAAATTCTTATCATTTTTAAATACCATTATTATAAATTTCATCATAACCTTCTTATGTTTTATTTTCCATAATTTTATAAAGAATATTATCGAATAATAAATTTTCAAAAAATTTATTTTATCTGAATAATCTTATGAATGATGTTGATAATATTTTATAAAATATTGAATTATTTGTTAAGTGGTGAAAATATCCATTTGATTGAAATGATTTTTGGGGTTTTTAAATTTAAATTCTTTATTATTTTAAAATATATACCTAAATGGTATTGGGAAATTAAGTTAAATGAATTATTTATGGATACTATAACATTGGATTGTTATATTTGAGTCAAGTTAGTTAGTATCAAATCCAATTGTAAAGAAACATGTTCATTGAGGTTGTTTTCATAGAACAGGTTTGATGAATATATGATATTTCTAGATAAAGGTTAATAAAAAATCATAGGACTTTAAGATAATCGGTGAGGCTAATTTTGGGGCTATGGACACTATTATATATCAACGACTTCACGGTAGATCGTATGATTTATGTAACAGAGACCACATTTAATGTATTATGAGATTGGATTTTAATTTTAGTAAATATATTTTATATGATGTTTATTGTTTTTTTGGAAGAATTCATGATTGAGGGTTTGGTAAACCATATGTATGAAATGTAATCTATTGTAAATAAATTCATATCACATTATGATAATATTAAAAAAATTATAATTTATTATTACGCTTTTAATTGAATGGTATGAAATTAAATTTTTTGGGGAAAATAGTTCAATCATTAAAAAAAATTCCATAACATTATTGCTTGGAATAATGTTAGATAGATCATCATATTTTAGTTGTAATTATTAGTTGGAATAAAGACAAAAATTCATTATCAGAATCTATATAGACTATTCTAAATATATAAAAACAAAAAAATGTTTTAGTAATGTAATGAGTGTTTGGTTTCATAGAAATAAAGTCCCCATCTACATGTTATAAGTAGATACATGATGTTTTGTAGGAGATCATATGGATAGTAAACATGAATGTTGATTGTGGGTTATTAACTCAATATTCACTCGGTGTGCATCAAGTAGTCCTATCTAATTATATGGTTTGATATTCATGGGAGATATGATTTTTATGTTTCATATAAACATTATGGGAATTTATAAAGTGTTTTAATATAATATTATGTCACTAGTAAATAAAATTTTTAGTATTTATTCCTCCATATTAATTAGTGAGATAAATTTAAATTCTAGGGATGTTATTCATTTAAAGGGGTAGAATGTAACACCTTGAGTTGTTTTACTATTATTTAAATTTAATTTATAATATTTTTAATATCATTTAATAATAATTAAGATGTAATTATTAAACAATAAATTATTCTATATTTCATGATAAATATTTATACAATATGAACAATAAATTAGAAATATTAATAAGAAGATTAAAAAATTGTAAAAACATTAGTAAATAAAGTTATATAATTTCGTTATATGAATTCATTAAATATTAGATTTAATAAATATTTTTTTTTATTAATGTACTTAATAAGTTAGATTTTTCAATGATACATAATAAAATAAGAGGTTTTTACATCAATTTAATTTGAAAAAAATATTTTCCAATGAATTGTTTTCAATTTGTCGTATATTTTTATTAAATATATTACACTCATTGGATTATAATAATAAAATAGTTTAATTAAAATATAAATAGATGAGCACATATTAATTTTTAATTGATATGAAATGGTATTATGATTTTATAAAAGTAATAGAATACTATTTTTAAAATATATTTGGATTATTTTTTCATTTTCCATTATAAAGATAAAATTTAAAACTAATAATTTTAATTTGATTAAATTTACTACATTATTCAATTAATCATGTAAATATTATAATAGGGTGCATTTTTATGATTTTTTGGTTGATTGATTTTTAATTGAATAGTAGAAACTATAGTTTATTCAAATATTAATTCATTAATTATAAAATAATTAAATATGAATACTATAAAACTTTAACATATTTCATGAAAAAAATTTATTTTTTGGGGAAAATTAAGGTACTGAAAATATATTTTTTATTTATAATTCTATGACTGACCATTTGGATCCTAACTAATATTTTTAAAATAAAAAATTGATGCATTTCTTTAAATTATGTATATACATGATTCCATTTGGGTTTGGACAATATTTGATGCAAAAACCCCTCCATTATATATTCTTGAATCAATATAAGTCATTGGTATAATTATTGTACATACCATTATTCTTTAAAGAAATTACTCATTAAAATACACTTTTATATGAAATGATTTATTAGCTTATCTATACATAAATTTAAGTAATATAAATATAAGAAATTGAATTCCAAAAAAATGATTTTATATTGAGAAATATAATAAAAAATTTATTAAATATGATAAATTTAACTTTATTGATTAAAAATACTTTATCATGAAACATATTAGTCACCATAGTGAAGGGTGAAATGTAGTATAAGTATTAAATCAGGGGATTAAGATTACTAAAATGACAAAAAAGAATCCCTAAATTTGGATATAAGTACAATAATGGCTTTATATTTTCTTTTAATCATATATTATAAAGAAACAAAAAATTATTTTTAATTTCTCTTTTATATTATGTAATTCTTATTTACAAAAAATACCACCCTTCTCCAAAATATAAGGATCCTTCATCGCCCCACTTATTGACAAACCATAATCCTAATAGATTGAAAAATCTATTCCAAAAAAATTATATATATTATAAAATTCATAGAGACTTTAGTATCATCATAAGTCTATTTTATGAAGGATTATCCTTATTGAAAATGGAGTCATCCAAAGGAGAAAGGAATGAATATCTAATCTCATTCTCATTTATAGTCATTTAAAATTATCATTTATATCCTAGAATTGTATTATAGTGATATTTATATAATTAAATAATTATCATTTTTATATAGAAATGTTATTATGTGAATAGAATAACTATTATATTTCATCCTACCATCTATTCAAAAAATAAAAATGTTATCCAAATTATAGTGGGTTCTCCACCATAATGGGATACATATTTCATTTTTAATAACAACATTAATTTTCATGTTTTAAAAATGATTCAGTAAATAAATATTTTCATTATTAGGTTACTATGATTATATATTTATAAATTTTCTAATATATTATTAATACTACCAAATAAATGATTATAGTAATATTTATCACAAAAGATGATCATACAAAGACATATTTTATAATTTCAATATATACTAAACAATCTAATAAACAATATAAAATTTATAACACTATATTGATTAAGATATGTGAATATATAACTTTAGTTATTTTGGAATAATTTATTAACCTCTTTTATAATGATCAGCAAACAAAACTTTTTATTAAATGTTAACCGAGCTACCACATGTGACCAACCTAATAAATATCCTAATTATAAAAGATTTGAATATGATTATAAATGAATCAAGTTAAATATTTTATATATTTATATATATGAAAAAAAATCATGTTTTTAAGAAAAATAATTTAATCATTATGGAGGTTAGTGGTGTTCACCAAGGGATCGAAGCCTTGTTGTAAGGGAACTCCCCAACCGCCCTCTAATCGGAAGGTTATAAATTTACTCTCTCTACATAACTTTATCTATATCTTATTCTTATATAATTTATCTATTTATTATATATATTTTTTTTCAAAATTATCATAGTATATTTTTACATTTAATATTGGCCTTATAAATTTTTTAATGTATTTTTCCTCATAAATAATTGATGGATAAAAATTTAAGTGGATCCCTTTTGTCTATTTATTGTTTTTGTTTATAAATAGTCTACTTTAAATTCCAATTAATGATTTCAAAAATTATATACTATATTATTGAGAAATATTTTCGTTTATTGATTTGTTTATTAAAAACACCGCATTTTCTACTTCTTTATATATTCTTTGTTAAACCCTTCAATCATGATTTATATAATTAAATTTTATACACAATGTTATACTTCATTCATATAAATTTTATTCATTTGAATTTCATGTTTAGGAAGTTCGATGTTTTATTAAGATATTAAATACCTCAAAAAATAATTTCATCGTCTATTTGAAAACATTAAATAACATTATTGAACTTGTTCCCTTTTCATTGATTATTCCGAGGTTCATTACTTTTGTATGAAATCACTATTTTGAACACATATGTAGGTACATATTATAAAGTAATTGGTTGGAAAATAATTATATTACATTCTAATGCATTGGGAAATTTGTTCACCTTATGAAATTCCTTGTATGGTGTATAGGTAATTATCCTTTCAAATTATGTCATGTTATCTTGGACGTGACCCCTAACTTCTACTTACCATTCCATTTTTTATTGTTAATACCACATTTTTATGATTCTCCAATCCAATGATATAGTCCAATTTATGGGAGAACGCATATTTCTTAATTCATGAATTATGAATCATGATATTTTCAGTATTATTTAATTATTGTGTTTTATTATATCGTGATTATATTCTCAATTCCACGTGTTTTTCTTATGCTCAATTATTATATTTTATTATTATTTCTTATGTATACCCACACCGAGTGTTCGATCACTCCATTCTTATGATTAATTTTTAAAATGGTATGAAAATCTTTACTACATATAGTAAATATATATTGTTTCATGTGTATATATTTTTTAGAAGATTTTTTGTATTTATAGAAAATAAGGATTTCCTAGTTTTGGGGGAAATATCCATTTTATAAGAATGTTATGGGTTCTATTAGTTACTATTTCCCCAAACGACTCAACTAAATTAACATAAACATTCATTAATATATATGTGACTCCAATTGTGCTATAGATATAGTATTTAATGATTGTGTGCTCAGGGTCTCATCACTTGGATACAATATAGTTTATAATCAATATAGTTTTTGCCTAATATTTAATAGCATGGGTATACTGATCCCCATGAGTCCATAGGATGTGACTCAAAAATGATATTTTTGAATCACATCAGTAGATCAAAAATTTATTGGTGATTAAATAGATTTGGATGTATAATTAAGTATACAGATAATATATTCCATTGGTGTTTTATGTGGTTATCCAATTATTAAAAGAGTATTATTAATTATTGAACCCAAATGGATTTAAATATTGTAGATATTGAAGGACAGATAATGGTGATCTCTAAAGTATGTATAAAGAAAAAAATAGTTTTATAATATTTAGTACATCCACATATATACAATATATTTGAGAGTAAAATATATATTTTTCTATAGATATATCATCCTCGCCTTATTCATATTACCATCTTCGGTGATATCAAGCTAATGGTTGATGAATTCCTAATGAAATAAGTACTATATATATTAATATGTAATCAAAATATCCTTCAATTGAGTGTGTTACATATGGAACTTATGTGGTTGTAGTAGATATGTTCCTAAAATAGATATAGGGGATGAAGGATAAAATGAGGTCAAAGTGGATGTATAGTTTTTCCACTAACTCTCATTGAAAAAAATCATGGATTATTTTCTATATGGTAGTGAGTTTGTATTGACCCGTATTTAAGGAAGTATTAATTTATTTCTTATAGGAAAATTTATATTTATTAATACTAAATTCGGTACCATGATTTGTCAAATATACCTGGGATATATATTAGATTTAAATGGTTCAGGGAATATTCCAATGTAGTATATCAAAATTAAGATTCTTATTGATGGTCATAAAAATTTCTATGCATAGGTAAATTTGAATTATTACAAAAAATGAGAATACTTGGGATAGAAGAAATCACAAATGAAAAACATGAGTTTTTTTTTGGGGTATATTGTTATTTTTATGGGATGCAAAAACCATATTTTTAAATTGGGTTCATTTCTGTATCCCCCCTCAATCATTTAATTAATTCACTTTCCTCAATAATGTCCTTTATTAATCTTCACAACTTCCATTTGGATTTATTCATATATTTCAACCCACTACATGGATTTTTATTAAATTCATGAACTATCACTTTCTTATTATTTTTAAAGGATTTTCTAGTCAATATTTTATTTATATTAATGTTTTCTATTGAATCTACATGAAAAATAATAATGTGTCTTTATTGCCTTAAAATATTATTTTATTGATATTTAATAGTAACATAATACACAATTAGATATATTTTAAAATATTAATGTAGGATGTTCCTATTATTTTCCACAATTTTATATATATTATATTGACCACTTTATATTTTCACATTATATAAAATTTTTGAAGGAAAATTAAATTAATTGAAATATTTTCTATCTTATAGTAACTGTTAAAAAAGGTTTATTATGGTCACATAAGATCCAATACATTATTAAATATGATAAATCCCTAAAAATGATCATTAAATATATAAAAAGTAGTGGTAACCCATTGAATGTGTATTCATGGAGATATAATTCATTCAATATAAATTTTGAGACCATAAGATTCATTTTAATTTACCAAATGTATTTTATATTATAATATGACTAAAATTTTAACGTTCATTTTTGAATATAAGTTCAATTTTAATGTGTGATTCAAGGGCTTTTGGAGCCTTGATGATTATATAATAATCATATTGAATATATTGTATCATTTGTGGGAATATTTTCTAAAATTATTGAATATAACGAAAACAGAATCTCATATGTTTTATCCTAGACCCGAATTAAAATTTTAATGATTTTTTTACCCAAGGAATGACTTAATCATTGGTGGCATCGGGTATTCAATTAATGGGACATTGTAGGGGGTTACTGAATAAAAAATATTTAAATTATTTATTCTTTATAAAATATCCCTGAACTAACCACTCCCTATTTGAACTCAGTAATATGAAAATACTTGGGATATCTAAATAACCATAGGGATTACGAGAGATCGTTGAGGTGAGATTTAGAGAAATCCCATTAGATTGTGGGTCAATGATCAGTAACAATGTATTTTCCTTCATCAAAATTGATCATGGATCTCATCAATAAAAATAGACCACAAGAATTTTTATTATTGAACCTTCCAAACATAAGGTGTGATGAATAATTATTTTCATTTAATATATAGATTTTTTTACCATCATAGAATATAAATTCATTCCCTTCCAAATTAAATCATGGGTTAATTTTTGGATTACGGTTGATTAATTTTACTCTTGGCTCTATGTTGGTTTAATTATTTATTATCCATTAAATTTTATTCCTATGAAAATAGATTGAGAACAACCTCAAAAAATAATTAGTGATATCCTATTGTATTTATTATGTAAATTTATTTCAACTTTTTTTTTATTTTTATTGTTAGAATTTAAATTAGATGGTAGTTTGACAATTTCCCAATAGTTGATCATTGATAAATCATTCATTGGCATATCAAATCATGATGAATAGTTTTTTTTCCGGATATATGATTTAATTTTGGTGTGTAGATATAGAGAAGGAATGAAATATGAAAAAGTGTTCCCATTTTCTAATATCATGTTTTCATATATTTCTGTTTTATTAGGAAGATTCATGAGTATATAGGTGTTTAGATCCTGAAAAAACAATGATGTTCAGAGTCTGGTAAAACCATAAATACGTTTTTTATTTTCATTATAGGGAAATTAGTGGAAGTTGTTTTGGGGGGAATATTTGAAAATATTCTAAGATTATAGAAAATCTCAACATTTATGGAGTAGTGTTTGTAGAAAAAATATTTTATATATCCCATGTCATGGAAAATAGGGTTTTACCAAAACAAAACATCACTTATTGTATTTTTAACCATAAATCATGTCACTCAGTAGTGGATGCATGGCATGTTCTCCAATGGCACTCAAACATGTAAATTATCATTATCATTGGAATGAAAGTAAATCAAAATTCTAAATTACTCAAACACATATAAGGAACCCAGATATGACTATATATATGGGAATGGTCTACGTTCAGAAGCATGATGTAATATGAGGACATTTGTTGGGATCCTAGATATAGACAGGGTAAATGTGAAAGACTAGATTACAAAGAATACATGCCTGACACTGAGTACACTTGGAGACTCGAGTAATAAAATACACTCCAACTATACCATTTATAGTCAATATATAATTTTTTTGGTTAGGATAAGGATCTTTATCTTTTATGTGTAAACCAGTATAAGTATGGTTAATCTCCTTGCACTATCCATATGAATTAATAGTTATTAATCTCTTATAGATATTATGATGTGATCCTGTTTATAGGATTAGTCCTAAATATAGTTTTAAATCCTTCCCAGTGACCCAAGATGTGATCATGTATCATTTATTATATCCCAAGGATAAGTTGGGAATATTCATTCAGTATATCAAGGCATTTGATTTCCATCCTAGTATGTTACACCATGTATGTTCTGTAACGAATCATAGGACATGGGTGATATCCCATGTTTATGTTTATATAACTTTTAAGATTTTTAATTTACTTCTTCATGATGAGGCCTAAAAATCGCAACCTTTTTTATGAGTTTCAACTATTTTATCTGAGTCATGGAGTGAGTTCTCTATGAAAATCATTACATTGAATCCTCAAGTAGAATCATAAGCTAACATTAAGGTTATGATATTACATTGAAACATATTGTTTATCTTGATCAAAATAGGTTTATTACTATTTTTATGTATCATATTATGAATGATTTTCATCTACAGTGACAAGATTAATATTACATTGATTATTTATGTTTGATAATTTGGTGGTGTCGTATTGGGTATGTGTATAAAAACCCCTCCAAGGGATCTTCCATCACATGTAATGTGTTATAAAGACTATTACCCTTTCTGTAACGTCCCGGACCCAGGTGACACACAACGGGTGTCCCGAGCCTGGTTTGCCACGTGACCTCAAGAGCATTTCCGCAAACGCCAGAGGCTGCCGACTAGCAGCGAGGGCCCAGATATGATAGTGGGGAAATTATTCCCTCATTTGTCAAAGTTTAGCGCAGCGGAATATAAATAAAACATACAACGTTAGCGGAAGCAGTAAACATACACAACTGAAATAAACTACCGTAGTGGATATAACCAACAGTATATAAGTGATGATGCTACATGGTTCAAGTTCTAAGAAAACATCCAGAACATGTTATACATCAATAAAGTACAACAAAATACAGCGTACAGTAAACAAGAAAAACAGCTGGCAGCGGCATCGCGAGCCTAGGCTCGGTCCCATTCCCTCCTACTCCTCGGAAATAGTCAAGTACCTGTATAGGGACTCTTGCCCCTATCTAGACCTGCAGAAACATAATCTGTTTGCGCCGAAAAGCATGACCCAAACATGGTGTTAGAAATATATTCTAGTAGGCACCCACCAAAGGCACGTTCCCAACTGCGTGTAAGCATGCAACAACAGTGTGCAATAGTAAAATGCAATAAATTAAGAAGTACTAAAAGTAACTAACATAACAATTAAATTTCCATTTTATTATTCGTTTAAATTATTTAATTTAGTAATATTCTTTTTCTCAATATCACCAATACCTTAGGCGAACCAGAACCATGCCCTCAGGCTAAAATAGTAACCACGCCCTCAGGCATTCCCTCAAGCCATACAGAATCCAACCCGCATGTATTGCCCTCAGGCATAACAGAAATTTTCCTCAGATGTAGGAAGTGTCGCCCTCAGGCACAGAAGTAAATCCCTCAGGTTCGAAAGGTTACCCTCAGGAGAAATACTAAAACCCTCTGGCTAAATAGTGTTGTCCCCTAGGCTAATCACAACAACGCCCTCAGGCCAAATACAACAACTCCCTCAGGCTAAATAGGTAATCGGGCCATTCCCAACAGGTAAACAAGCAGTAACAAGCAATTCCTCTCAAGGAAATTCTATAATTACATCTTTAAAGGAATACCCTCAGATATCCTGAGCATGTATGTCGGCCTCCCGCTCCCAGGTCTCGTCCTGTACTCGGCCATGCTGCCATAGCACCCGTACGAGAGGAACTGACTGGCCTCGGAGAACCTTCATGATCCTGTCAACAATACAGATCTGATGCTCCTCAAATGACGAATCATGCTGAAGCTCAACCTCCTCTGGCTGAAAGGCGTGAGACGGGTCTGAATGGTAGCGACGCAACTGAGACACGTGGAAGATGTTGTGCATGGCTCAGTACTGCTGTGGTAACTGCAACCGATAGGCAACCAGCCCGACTCTCTCCAGAATCTAAAATGGTCCCACATACCTCGGTGAAATCTTACCCTGTCTCCTAATCCGCTTGTGTCCCAGCCTCGGCGAAACACACAAGAAAACATGATCCCCAACCACAAACTCCAAAGGTCGTCTACGACGATCATCATAAGACTTATGACGAGACTGCATGGTAGCCATCCTCTTCTTAATCAACTGGACCTTCTCAGATGTCTCCTGTACGAGTTGTGGCCCCAGTAAAGCTACCTCACCTGCCTCTAACTAGCACAATGGTGATCGGCATGGCCTACCATATAAAGCCTCATATGGTGACATCTCGATAGTTACCTGAAAAGTATTATTATAGAAAAACATGACTAAGGGTATATTCTTCTCCCAAGATCCCTCAAAGTATAAGATGCATGCGCTCAGCATGTCCTCTAGCACATGTATCGTCCTCTCTGACTGGCCATCTGTCTGAGGGTGGTATGTTGTGCTCAGAAACACCTGTGTACCCAACACCCTCTGAAAACTCTGCCAGAAACGAGACGTAAAGTGTGTGTCCCTATCTGAAACGATAGAACAAGGGACCCCATGAAGACGGACGGTCTCTCGGATATACAGCCTTCCGAGCTCATCAACACCGAAGGTCTCCTTGATTGGAAAAAAATGAGCTACCTTCATGAGCCTCTCCACAACAACCCACATGACGTCATTGCCTCGAGGTGACCTCGACAATCCCGTCATGAAATCAATTGCGACATCATCCCATTTCCACTCTAGAATGGGCAACTGCTGTAACAGCCCAACTGGCCTATAGTGCTCTGCCTTCACCTGCTGACAGGTGGAACACCTCATAACAAAACCAGTTATCTCCCTCTTCATACCCAACCACCAGTACGGACGTCTCAAGTCTCGGTATATCTTGGAAACCCCGGGATGAACTGCCCAAGCTGAAGCATGAAACTCTCACATCAGCTCCTCGCGTATATCCCCTGGAACCCATACACTTCCATGGAAACGCAAAACCTCATCATTGTCAATCGTCCAACCTGGAGGAGGGCCCACACTTTCCACCAACTCCCGTAGTACTAGGCCTTCTGAATCATATAGTTGTCTCATCCTCACACTGTCTAGGAGGGTAGAATTCACAGTTAAAGATGAAAGATAAGCCATCCCCTGACTGTCGTGCACCTCCAGACACATCTCAGAGAACAAATCCCTGAGCTGGCACTCACCACTATCCTCCTGCACTGCCTGTATCTTATTCATCCTACTCAATGCATCGGGTACTGCATTACCTTTTCTAGGTGTATAGGCAATCTCAAAATCGAAGGACTGTAGGTACTCAACCCACCTTCTCTGCCTTAGATTTAGGTCACACTGAGTAAAGATATACATGAGGTTTTTTTGTTCGGAGAAAACCACAAAATGCTCTACCAACAGATAGTGTCTCCAACAGCGCAACACATGAACAACTGCGGCCAACTCACGATCATGCATCTGGTAATTCTTCTCATGTGGCCTCAACTGCGGAGACCCGTATGCAAAAATTCGGTCACCCTACATCAATACTGCTCCCAGCCCAATCTGTAATGCATCACAATAAACTGTATAGTTCTTCCCCTGCTTTTGGAGTATTAGGATCGGTGCTGATGTCAACTTTCCCTTCAGGTACTGAAAAGTTGTCTCGCAAGATTCTGACCAAACGAACATCACACCCTTCTTATTCAGTCCCGTAAATAGTGCTGCTAAGCGGGAGAAGTCCTGTATGAAGTGTATGTAGTAACCAGCCATCCCTAAGAACTCTGTATCTCAAACACGTTCTTAGGCTGCTCCCAGGAAACTAATGCTCTCACCTTCTCTGGTTCTACTGCAACTCTTGCCTCTGAAATTATATGACCTAGGAAGTGAATCTGGTCCATCCAAAAGTGGCACTTTGAGAGCCTAGCATATAGCCGATGCTCTCTCAGTGTACTCAATACGATCTCAATATGGGTGGCATGGTCATGTCGAGTGTGAGAGTACACCAATATGTCATCCAAAAATACCACCAAAAAAGAATCAAGATACGGATGGAACACATGATTCATCAAATCCATGAAAACCGCTGGCGCATTCGTCAGTCCGAACAGCATAACCAAGTACTTGTACAGACTATATCTGCTCCGAAAAGCTATAAGAGGTATATCTGATGGTCTCACGCGCAGCTGATGATATCCAGATCTCAAGTCAATCTTCGAGAACACTGGTGCTCCATGAAGCTGATCAAACAAATCATCAATCCTCAGCAAGGGATATCGGTTCTTAACCGTCAAATGGTTCAACTTCCGATAATCCACGCAAAGTCTGAGGGTACCATCCGCCTTCTTCGCAAAAAGGACAGGAGAACCCCAAGGAGAAGTACCAGGACAGATAAAGCCCTTTTCCTATAACTCCTCTAACTGCCTCTTGAGCCCCTGAAACTCAGGAGTGGCCATCCTATAAGGAGGAATGGACACATGTGCTGCTCCTGGAACTAGCTCGATAGAGAAATCCACCTCACGCACCAGAGGTAGACCTGAAAATTCATCTAGGAAGACATCCTTGAAACGATAAACAACCAGAGGGAAATCCATATGACAAGTCCCCTGATCATCCAGATACATACCCACTATCTGGTTTGTGACTCCACCACGCCCATGATGCTCTGGTCCAGCTCGACTCGCCTGAACATCCCATTCGCCCTTGTATGGAAACTCTCCACCCTCTGGTGATGTGAAACACACCCTACGGCGATAGAAGTCTACAAAGTCTCTAAAGGGAACCAACCAGTCCATCCCGAGAATGACATCATAGCTTGTCATCTCTAAGACATAGAGGTCCCAAAGTAAGTGACACCCACCAACCTCAAGGGGCACTCCTTGCACTGACGCACACCAGCCATTCTAGTCCCCAATGGAGTGTATAACATCATGATATCAGAATAAGAAAAAACACAGAGCCCAAGGCTCTCCACAACGGGCACATATATAAAAATATGTGTAGCACCCGTATCAAAAAGTACTGAAGACAAAATAGAAGCTACTAGAATAGTACCTCTGACTGTAGAAGGACTGGGATCCTGCTCATGCTGGGTTTGTTGCACTACATATTCCTACCCAGGGCCATGGCCCTGCGACACAACCTGGCTACCCTGAGCTGTCCCACCCTGCTGCCTCTGTGATCCTGGCGTCTGGCTTCCATGGCCATGACCACAATCTCTTCCTGCACGCCCTGATGTATTCCAGTTCCCTGACTGGTAAGAAGCCACTGGTCCTGCTCCCGCATGTGGAGTCTACACAAAACCCCTCTCACTAGCCACTGGTGGAAACTCCCTTCAAAGGCACTACAGATTACCCCTCTTTCTACAAGCTCGGCACTCCACTGTGTCTGTGGACAATACGGACTCTTGTGCCCCTCTATGCCACACTAGTAGCACCTGATCGGTCCACCTGAAGAAGATACCTGGCTGGTACTTCCACCCTGAGAGAATTCCATCTGTCTCTTCCTCTTGCCATCAGAAATAATACTAGTAACTGGTGCTGAACCACCCTGGCCCACACCACTATATTCCCGCAGGTTCCTCTCTGTAATCAGCGCCTGGTTTACAATAGCGTGTACTGAAGGCAACCTGAAAACATTCCCCAGCGCTCGGATGTCATACTGAAGTCTATCCTCAAAATGTCTGGCTCTCAACATCTCATCACCCACCAGCACGGGTGAAAAACACTGAAGCTCTGTAAAACGACCAGAATAGTCCATCACCGACATAGCGCCCTACTGCAGATTCATGAACTCTCGAGCTCTATCTGCCCTCAGCATCTCTGAAAAGAAGAATTCATAGAAGACTGCTTGTAAATATTCACACGCCATGTCCCTGTGATGCTCTGACTAGGTGGTAAAATCCAACCATCTCTTGGGGGAATCACACAACATGTAAGCCGCGAGCTTGACCCTCCGCCCTGGAGGCGTCTCAAGATGCTCGAAAATAGTCTGCATCGACCCCAACCAAGACTCACCAGCTTGTGGTCCACCATCCCTTGAAAACATAGGTGGATGCTGCTGCTGAAAGATACGAGTCAGCTCATCCATAGATGTGCCAGCCTGCAGTGCTCCCTGAAAGGTCTTCATGAACCGCATAAAGCCTTCACGGAACTGTGCCTCAGCGCCTGTGTCTGGTATGGTAGCTGGCGCTGCATCTGGCTCTTCTCGAGGATCAACTGGTAGCCCATGGCCCACCATCTACGTATTATAATCGTCGCCGCTCTCCGGGCGAACAACTCGCAGTCGTCTAGGTGGCATGACACTACATGGTCAAAAGCATGCCTCAGATTCAAGATTATTAAGACTGAAAAGTGAAGGAAACACAAAGGAAACAAGAGGAAGAAGGCCTGCAAAATTGGAAAAACAAGACCACACGGCGTGTACAATGACTATACGTCGTTTACATGACTTCCCTTCCCCTTCCCGGGTCCTTCTACATGGCTAAGCCACACCGCTTCCGTCGAACAAAACTACAAGACGTGTAAAATATTTACACATCGTGTATGGTGTTATTTTCCAAATTTTCGTGTCCTCTGTGACACTGACGACTACTCGGCTTGACACTACACGGCGTGTTACACCCGCACACGGCGCGTACAGCAACCCATTTCCCAGCCACATGGCTAACTCCACACGGTCTATCCTCGGACAAGATTACACGGTGTGTCCCATAGGTACACGGCATGTTCAGGGAGAGGTGACACCGGCCCATGTTGTTAGTTACATGGTCGATTCCCCAGGTCACACTACAAGGCGTGTCTATTATTGACACTGTATGTTCTGTCAAGGAGTTCACTGACCCGTGTTGTTAGTTACATGGCCGGACTCTGGGTCACACTACACGGAATGTCCATTTAGCACACGACATGTTTTACCCAAGCCTTTCCCTACCCCGTGTCGCCGCCCACATGGTTTGTGACCTGGGAAGAGACTACACGGTGTGTACTCAGGGTACACGACGTGTACTCAAAAAGTTCATTTTTCTTCCCGAACATAAGAAAATACACAGCGTGTATAAAAATAATACATGGTGTGTATACAGGGTTTCCGGACAGTATGCCTCATAAAATTCCCCGGAACCCAGAAAATACTGAAACTAACACCTAAGTCTCAAATTCTGACCTATGGGGGCCCATACTCCCCACGAATCAATGTTTGACATCTTATATGTGTTATAACCAACAAACAGTCAATGATCCACCAAATTCCGGTCAATGGGGGCCCATACTCCCCAAAAACCAAAGTTTGGCGTCCATTATATAAACAAGCTCAAACAAAAATTCCATATCACAAGGTAGGTATTTATCAAGCAGCTATCACAACAGCATGCTTTATTAGCACAACAACTATCATGACAACATGGAAATTCTAATGCACCTACATGGGATGGAAACTATGCATGGCATGTGATATCTAGCATGTGCCTACATGATTCATGAGATGGAATACCCTCATCTCATCAGGTTGCAACTAAATAGAACCTATAGATAAAATATAAACTGCACAATCTCAAAGTGCATCACCCAATGGTGAAAACATATCAACCGTAAAATTGCATAATCAAAAGAATGCAAAATACGAGGTAGACTGGCTTTTCCCAGGACACGGGTTAGCTACGTCCGGGCACAACTCATTACCAACTACCGTTCCATCCTATCCCTGACTACGACTCCAAATAGTATGTCAAAGAAAAGAAACTCCTCTGATACCACTTTGTAACATCCCGGACCCGGGTGCCACGCAACGGGTGCCCCTAGCCCGGTTCTCCACATGACCTCAAGCACATTTACCCAAACGCCAGAGGCTGCCGACTAGGAGCGAGGGCCCAGATCTGATAGTGGGGAAACTATGCCCTCATTTTTCAAAGTTTAGCGTAGTGGAATATAAATAAAACATACAACGACAGCGGAGGCAGTAAACATACACAACTGAAATAAACTACAGCACTGGATATAACTAACAGTATATAAGTGATGATGCTACATGGTTCAAGTTCTAAGAAAACATCCAGAACATGTTATACATCAATACAGTAAAAAAAAATACAGAGTACATAAACAAGAAAAACAACTGGTAGTGGCATCGCGAGCCTAGGCTCGGTCCCATGCCCTCATACTCCTCAGCAACAGTCAAGTACCTGTATAGGGACACTTGCCCCTATCTAAACCTTCAGAAATATAATCTTTTTGGGTCGAAAAGCGTGACCCAAATAGGGTGTGAGAAATATATCTCAGTAGGCACCCACTAATGGCATTTTCCCAACTATGTGTAAGCATTCAAAAACAGTGTGCAATAGTAAAATGCAATAATGTAAGCAGTACTAAAAGTAACTAACTTAACAATTAAATTTCCATTTTATTATTCATTTAATTTAGAAACATTCTTGTGTTCAACTGAACCAAACCCTCAGGACAACCAGAACCATGCCCTCAAGCTAAAATATTAACCACGCCCTCAGTACTACCCTCACGCCACACAGAATCCAACCCGCAGGTATTTCCCTTAGGTGTAACGTAAATTCCCCTCATGCATAGGAAGTGTCATTGTCATGCACAGAAGTGAAGCCCTCAGGCACGAAGGGTTTCCCTCATGTGAAATACTACAACCCTCGGGCTAAATAGTTCAGTTCCCTAAGGATAATCACAACAACTCCCTCAGGCCAAATACAACAACTCCCTCAGGCTAGACAGGTAACCGGGCCATGCCCAACAGGTAAACAAGCAGTAACAAGCAATTCCTCTAAAGGAAATTCTACAATTACTACTTTAAAGGCATACCCTCGGGTATCCTGGCCAAATGGCTAAACAGTGAAACACACCCCCAGGGTGGTTCCGGATCCAAGCAACGACCCCAACCATCTTTTTATTATCACAATTTAATCACCTATGCGATTCTAGGCATTAAATATAGCAACGGCCTCAGCCACACGACACCCCAACATGGGTTTGTGGAACAAAAACGCACAAAAACAAAGTGGGGTTGATTTTATGAGTAGTGGCCGACCATGGTCATCCTTGGGTTGATTTTGGGACCCCATGGAGCCACTTAGGAAAGACAATGACACATTAGATTAATTAATTTAATGTAAAGACAAAATTGGAATTAACAAAAATCGTTTAGTAATTAATTTTTATAAGGGGATATATAAATTATATAATGGACTATAAATATTCATTGGAAAGATAAAAAGATTTTCTACATGTTGGTAGTTTTTTTTAAATTTTTGGACATCAGATAAATTAAATTATTTATGACACAATAATGATGCAGTATTTACCTCATTAATAAATGATTTAAATAAATAAGATTAAAATGATTAAAATATCATCCAAAACCTGTCCAATTCCTATTGGATGATTTTATTTCGAATATGAGTTATCTTATCTTCAACATTAATTTGTTTTGGACCACTTGAAACCAAAGATACGTTTATAATAAAATAATGTTTTCACACTTTCCTAAAGAGCCCCTCCACTCCCTTATAAAAGGAGACCACTTCTATGCAATTCCTCACATCTCTCAAGCCTTGTGGCTCATCCAAACTCTTCCCAACTAATCTCCCTACATCTTTATCCTCCCCCCATGAATCCTTACATTAGGTAGAAGACTCTCCAAGAAGTCCTTTTGGTTCAAACCAAAGTAAGTTTCCAAAATTAAAGGCAACAGTTTCTCTTAAGTTGTTTTCTTTTATTCTACTTCTACAACCCCTAAAATTCTTGTAATACTTTATTTTGTGACAAAACCAGTATCCTCAAAATACTAGGATGTTTTTATGAGAAGTATTCGAACTACACTTACACACACCTCAATCTAATGGATGAAGAACATAATGTTTCTGTGATGGCAATCCAACGCCTCACGAAACGATGATTGTTTGATTTTCTCCTACCGCCTCCATGGTGGCCATTCTGATGGAAAAATATTTATATATATTATATATTATGTTTATTATTTCCTTATTCTTATTTACTTCCCAGTTATATCAATCCTTTACGGTTTCCATAGTCGGTAAATATGATAATCTCATTTGAGAAAGTGCGGACTACCGCCCCTCAAAGTGATGTGATTCGTTAATACCTTATGTGGGTTGTATAAAGGATGTGGTTAATGATATTATATATGATATTATATTGGAATTATAATATACCTAGGTATAATTATGTTTTAATTCCATTAAAATAAGAAATATAAATGAAAGTAGCATTCATGCGTACGTACGGCTTACCGTCTCCATGAACGGTGTGTTTCATTTCTTACCTCCATATGTTATGTACTATGATAAATGCTTGTATATGCTGCATATATAATGAATGTATATGATATATAAATCATGATTTACATTTTGGATGTAATTAAATAATGATATAAGTAATAATAACATCAATAACAATAAGTCCAAACACGTACGATAAATAAGATGATTTCACCCAAAATGCTACTTTAACATTAATTTACAAAAGAATGGGTAATATAAAGTCATAAGTGAACCATATATGATATCATAACAATTAATATGATTATGTAATAAGTCAATGAAATTATTTAAATCATTATACAAGATTTTTGGATACGTACGAAGCATATCGTACCTAAGGTAAGGGATAATTATTCCAATATCATTCTTATCCGAGATTCTTTACTCGTAAGTATTTACTGGGGGTTATGTTTATTATCCATGTCCATATGCTCTCAAAATGTTTTCATAAAATGTTTACATTACATACATGTATGTTTAATACATTTTTACACTTTTCTTACTTTTACCACATCGTATGGAAGGAATATTTCTTTTGTTTACCATACGAGGTACTTTTTGACTTTTCCAGAAAATGTACGAGAAGAATGTTTTTTTAACTTATACGGCCCGAACAGATTTTTACGGTTTTATAAAGCCTTATTTTCATGAAGATTCCTCCAAAATATTTCATGACTATTTTCAACAAAATCCTTTTCTTTTAAAATTACATGATTTTTTGTGAAAAGAATTTGATTTTGAAGAAGAAAGGATATTTTCCTCAAGAATTCATTTGAAGTGTTTTATCAAAACCATTTTCTATCTAAGATGACATTATTTCATATGTGTATGTTTCTTGTATAAAGTATCTATGATTTAAATGGTTTCAATTTTCTTATGATGAAATATCCATTTGTTTTATTTGGATTATGTGATGATGAGATGATGTTTATGAAACCCATTTTATTCTTTGGGTTATGATGAATGTTTTAAGTTTATTTTGTGGCACAAGTAAGAATGATTTCACTATGAGATGGTTGGGACCTATATATCCCTCCAATGCATTGGGAAAAGATTTATATCTCATGAGATAGACATGGATGGAATGGCAAGTTAAACCGGTTCAGTAATAGAGGAATGGAACGAGGAGTGAACTCGATTCAGAAAGGGACTGTGTCCACTAAGATGGTCTTGGCAGAAATTCCTTGGCTACTATGGAAGTCATATCATGTGATTAATGGTTTCCACAATTACATGTTTTATTCCCATGATATTTTATGATTCTTAATGTTTCTTTATGATCTATGCCTTACATACTTCCATGTTTTATGACATTGCTCAAGCTTTTGATGTTTAAAAATTATGTTCATGTTTTTAAGTTCAAATGTATATGGCATGTTTTATTTTATCCATGATTACCCTTACTGAGCATTTGATCTCACCCTTTTTATGTTTTCTTTTCCCTAGGATATAAATAAATGTTTTAGGTAATAAAAAAAGGGAAGATCTTAATGGGAGATGTTGAAGATCTTTCACCACGATTAGAAGATTACGTTCCAAGTTTCCAAAGACACTAAACTATTACGATCCTTATGTGTCTGTTTTTGTTATGTACTAAGTATTCCACAAAAGTAATGTAATGTTCATGTACGACATGCTTCTGGTCTCTATAGTTGGTATTAGAGGAAAGGTTTAGTCATCCTTTGGAAACTAGGATGCGAGAATTTTAGTGAGATCCCTAGAGATATTTCTAAGGTATGTGTAGGGATGTCCCTAAAGTTAAGTATAAGTATAGGTTATTGTCCTAGAATTATGGTAACTATATTAGATTAAACCTAAGATGTTAGATATTGAAGGTACTCCCCCTTTGTTATGTTGTTTTCCTAGCATGATTTTTGCCTCTCACGCTATTCTTTTTGGGTTTTAGACGATGGCTGGAACCCAAATGAACCATGTTGATCAACGTAACGGATGATGCAGTGATTGTCCTCTTGAACAAACAAATGTTATGGGAGATGAAGTGCAAAATCTTATTTCTATACTTACACAATCTATGAATCATTCTAGACATCCAGATGAGCAAAGAAAGGAACAATATTCAATTGAGTCCTTCATGAGGCAACGTCCACCTTCTTTCAGTGGGACTTCTGATCCACATGTTGCTGAACAATGGATCAGTACCACAGAAAAGATATTTTCAGTACTTCAATGCTCTGAACATGATAAAGTCATATTAACAGTATATCGTCTGGAAGGTAAAGCTGATCAATGGTGTAATCTTATCAAGAATACGAGGCCAAGAGATGAAACTGAGTCCATGGAATGGGACAAGTTCAATAACTTATTTTTCAATAAGTACTTCCCTCGTATTCTTCGAACAAAGATGGATAATGAGCTTCTTGTGCTTAAGATGAAGGTTGATGAATCTGTTGGTATATACGAAGCAAATTTTACAAGGCTTGCCAGGTATGAATATGGCTTTATCATCCAGCCTGAATGTAAAGTTGATCGATTTTTCTGTGGCTTAAAACCAAGTCTTCGAAGGGCATTAGCTATAAGATACTTCAGTAGCTGTGAAGAAATTGTGCGTTGTGCTCTCAAGGTAGAACTGGAAGTTGGTGTAACATATCCATCTCATGGTTTTAACAAGAAACGAGAGATGGAGTTCAAGGAGAAATCTCAGAACAATGGTGAAATGAATATGAATGTTTCTTTATGCTCAAAGTGTGGAAAGAAGCATGGTGGAGATTTCCTAAAAGGTAGTAGAAAATGGTTTAAGTGTGGAAAAGAAGTTCATCGAGCAACTGAGTGTCGAAGTAATGGAAAAATGGTTTATAATGATGTGAATAATGAAAAGGCTGTAGAGAGAACACCACCAACACTTCAATGCTTCAAGTGCAATGAAATGGGGCATTATGCTAATCAATTCCCTAATCCAACGGTTATTGATGATCAGCATGAGAAACCGCTTAAGGAAAAGGACAAAGGGATGTCACATGCGATCACTATTGGCGATGTTGAATATGAAAACGATGTGGTGGAATGATTAAGTGTTTATGTAATGGATTCCAAAATAATGTTGTGTATTGTATCATGGAATATTGGAATATTTATGTATTGGTCTATTGTGGTTTTCAATAATTTTATGGTACCAGTAACCATGGAACGTGATTGAGATATTTTTGGAAAGAAGATGATATGCGCATAATGAAGGGATAAGAAGAAAATGAAATGTTTGACAGTATTCATGAGCTCATGAATGATATAAGTAAATAGTTATATCATGGTTTGAGTATATAGAATTTTGGGATTTTGGTATGTGGAAAGAGTTAACATTTGACAACACTCATTTTTTCACTAATATTCAATGGGTATTCATTGTTCAAGAGAATACATGATTAAGGACATCGAATGTTTGGAATGTGACCCACAAGACATATCTTATGATATATGGGGATCAACGATGGTATTAACATGCCTTTCATATGAAATATCTGGTAATCGTTTTCACTATAATATGAGAGTGGACTGCAGTATTATGGATAAGCCTAAAGATTGGAATGGATTACGTTGGAAATAAATTAATATAAGGATAGAAGTTTTTACGATATTATTGATGGGATGTTATAGTAATGTAGTTTTAGGAAAAGGACAACCTGCAGGATGGACGACAACCCATCGCGTCGGACAAGGATGTGGGAATTGAACCCACAACCGAAGTGCGACTGGCCTTTATCAACTACCACTAGCCTACAAGAAGTCCCTGGTTAGTAGAAACGGTTTTTATTTTATTAAACGGTATGATATATGAAGTATAAGATCATTTTTGCAATCATATACGATTAACCTCAACATAGATAGACTTATGTATATTTGATAACATTTTCTAACCTTTTGTTTGAAACAAATGGAATGACACATCATTCTATCACATGATCTGTTAACACTTCACGAATAACAAATTCAACTTCATTTCTTTAAGAGATGAAGTGGAAATTGTTCAAAGAACGAATAACAGTGAGATTGTACCAAAATAAAGTAAGTATTTATTCTAATTCAAATTCTTCAACTTTAGGGAAATGCTCTTGAAAACCAAAAATGTTGTCCTAGTGCCCTTATATCTGATGAATCAGATGGTACCCTAGATGATCACAAATTTATGGCTTTGTGATTGTTGGCCTTTTCATATCCATGTTCTCTACCACTCTCCATCAGAACATGATGGTTAGATTTCTCTTCCATATCCATATTGTCACCTATGTTCTC
The DNA here is from genome assembly GCA_963277665.1 of Viscum album. NCBI lineage: Eukaryota > Viridiplantae > Streptophyta > Magnoliopsida > Santalales > Viscaceae > Viscum > Viscum album. The sequence continues at coordinate 833,847,218 of OY728156.1, forward strand.
ATATGTGGAAACCCAGTGATTAGTTAATTTGGGTGACCGTTATGTTTCATACTTTAGTTTTTAAAATCCATGTTTTGGTATTCCTTTTTGCGATGTGGGATTCTATTAAAGAAACTTTCGAGTAATAAACGATTTGTAACCCCGATGAATTTCGAGGGCGAAATTCATTTTAAGGGGGGTAAAATGTAACACCCCGAGATTTTATGAAAAATAGTCTTTTAATTTCATTGATGTCTTCTATTATACAGCACACCATGTTTAGCTTGTACTATGTGCAACACCGTATTAGCTTGCAGTATATGCAACGCTATTCTTGGATCGTGTTACACACAATTTTATGTTCATTTTATAATAGTCATTCTACGCAACATTGATTGTATATATATATATATATATTCAATGTATAAATGAAATATGGTTGGATTCTGTTATATGAAACAACGATGGATTCTTGCACAACACGCAACCCTGACTCGGCTTCCATTACACACAATCGCGACCTTCCTCGATAGCCTGTGTTGTACGCAATACCTGGTTTTACTAAACAACGATATATTATTATAATATTATTATGAACTAGCCATTAGGAATAGTATTTACTAAATTTTAAATTTTATAACATTATTATTCTTCTTACACATTTTCTAGAACAAGGTATAAGAACAAAATAAATTTTCCGGGTAAAATAAGTATTTTTCAAAAAATGTTGTTTTGCCGCCTTTTGATGGCGCACCCAATTTATATCTAGTTTTTGACATTTTTATAAGTTCAATTTTACCAAAAAAAATTATTATTTTGAATCAGGATATAAAATTTTACCTTGGAAAATTTTTTCATATTATTCTGATAACTTTCATATTTTATTGAATAGTAAAAACATGCTATATTTTAATTAAAAACAACTTTTTTCATCGTAATAAATAATGTGGTTAAATAATAATATTTAATGGTTTTGAAGTACAAATAGAATATATTTCTTTCATTTAATATAATGTATGTCATTAGCCTTGATTTTACATTGAATTCGTAGGTTAAATAAATTCAATCTTTGGTAATGTTTTAACTTTTAAAACCCGTTTGCTTAACAACGGGATTAATTTTAAATTATTTACTGCAACTTCTGTGTTTTGAATTTTTAAAAATGTATTCCATATTTGGAATCAGTGGGTCCAAATTATGTTAATAGGTTACTTTTATTTTTTTGTTATTAGGAATAGTAACTACGGTATTGTTTATTTACTACGGTTAAAGGTAAATAGGGAAATTCAAGGTTAAAAAAATATTATAATAATTAAAAATTACTTTGAAACTTGTCATAACCTTATTGGATGAGTTTTGGCCGACCATTGGAATCCTTGGGTCGATTTTGGGACCCCATGGATCCACTTATGAAAGAAAATGTCACATTAGATTAATTAATTTAATGTAAAGACAAAATTGGAATTAACAAAACTCGTTTAGTAATTAATTTTTATACGGGGATACATAAATTATATATTAGATTATAAATATTCATTGGAAATATAAAATTATTTCCTACATGTTGTTATTTTTATATAATTTTTAGACATCAGATAAATTAAATTATTTATGACACAATAATGATGCAGTATTTACCTCATTAATAAATGATTTAAATAAATAAGATTAAAATGATAAAAATATCTTCCAAAAACTGTCCAATTACTATTTGATGACTTTATTTCTAATATTAGTCATCTTATCATCGACATTAATGTGTTTTGGACCTCTTGAAACCGAAGATAAGATTATAATAAAATAATGTTTTCACACTTTCCTAAAGAGCCCCTCACTCCCTTATAAAAGGAGACCACTTCTATGCAATTCCTCACAGCTCTCAAGCCATTTGGATTGTCCAAACTCTTCCCAACTATGCTCCCTAAATGCCTCTCCTCCCCCTTGAAACCTAACATTAGTTAGAATACTCTCCAAGAAGTCCTTTTGGTTCAAACCAAAGGATGTTACCAAAATTAAAGGTAACAGTTTCTCTTAAGTTGTTTTCTTTTATTCTACTTCTCCAACCCCTAAAATATTTTTAATCCTTTATTTTGTGACATCACCAGTATCCTCAAGATACTAGAATGTTTTTATGAGAAGTATTTGAACTAAACTTACACACACCTCCATCTAGTTGATGAAGAACATAATGTTTCTGTGATGGAAAACTAATGCCTCGCGAAACGATGATTGTTCGATTTTCTCCTACCGCCTCTCATGGTGGCCATTATGATGGAAAAATATTTATATATAATATATATTATGTTTATTATTTCTTTATGCTTCTTTACTTCCCATTTATATCAATCCTTTATGGTTCCATAGTCGGTAAATACAATAATCTCATTTGAGGAAGTGCGGACTACCGCCCCCACAAAGTGATGTGATTCGTTAATACCTTGTGTGGGATGCATAAAGTATGTGGTTAATGATATTATATATGATATTATACTGGAATTATAATATACCTATGTATCATTATTTTTTAATTCCATTAAAATAAGAAATAGAAATGAAAGTAGCGTTCATGCGTACGTACGGCTTACCGTCTCCATAAACGGTGCGTTTCATTTCTTACCTCCATATGTTATGTACTATTATAAATGCTTGTATATGCAGGATATATAATTAATGTAAATGATATATAAATAATTATTTACATATTTGAAGTATGTAAATCATGATATAATTAATAATAACATCAAGAACAATAAGTCCAAACACATATGATAAATAAGATGATTTTACCCAAAACGCTACTTTAACATTAATTTACAAAAGAATGGGTAATATAAAGTCATAAGTGAACCATATATGATATCATAACAATGAATATGATTCTGTAATAAGTCAATGAAATTATTTAAATAATTATACAAGAGGTTTGGATACGTACGAAGCATATCAGACCTAAGGTAAGGGATAATTATTCCAATCTAAATCTTATCCGAGATTATATACTCGTACGTATTTACTGGGGGTTATGTTTATTATCCATGTCCATATGCTCTCAAAATGTTTTCATAAAATGTTTATTTTACTTCCATCTATTTTTAAGACATTTTTACCCTTTTCTTACTTTTACCACATCGTTTGGAAGGAATCTTTCTTTTGTTTACCATATGAGGTACTTTTTTACTTTTCCGGAAAAAGTACGAAAAGAATGTTTTCTTAACTTATACGGCACAAACAGATTTTTATGGTTTTATAAAGCCTTATTTTCATGAAGCTTCCTCCAAAATAATTCATGACTATTTTCAACAAAATCCTTTTCTTTTAAAATTGCATGATGTTTTGTGAAAAGAAATTGATTTTGAATAAGAAAGGATATTTTCCTCAGGAATTCATTTGAAGTGTTTTATCAAAACAATTTTATATCTAAGATGACATTATTTCATATTTGTATGTTTCAAGTATAAATTCTCTATGATTTAAATGGCTTCAATTTTCTTATGATGAAATATCCATTTGTTTTATATGGATTATGTGATGATGGGATGATGTTTATGAAACCCATTTTATTCTTTTGGTTATGATGAATGTTTTAAGTTTATTTTGTGGCACAAGTATGAATTATTTCACAATGAGATGGGTCGGACCTATATCTCCCTCCAATCCACTGTGTAAAGATTTATATCTCATGATATAGACATGGCTGGAACGACAAGTTAAACTGGTTCAGTAATACAGGACTGGAACAAGGAGTGAACTCGATTCAGAAAGAGACTTTGTCCACTAAGATGGTCTTGGCAGCAATGCCTTGGCTACTATGGAAATCATATCATGTGCTTAATGGTTGCCACAATTACATGTTTTATTCCCATGCTATTTTATCATTCTTAATGTTTCTTTATGATCTATTCCTTACGTACTTCCATGTTTTATGACATTTCTCATGCTTTTGATATTTAAACATTATGTTCATGTTTTTACGTTTAAATGTATATGGAATGTTTTATTTTATCCATTCTTACCCTTACTGAGCATTTGAGCTCACCCTTTTTATGTTTTCTTTTCCCCAGGATATAAAGAAATGTTTTAGGTAAGAAAACAAAAAAAGGGAAGATCTTTATGGGAGATGTTGAAGATCATTCACTACAATTATAATATTACGTTCCATGTTTCCAAAGACACTAAACTATTACGATCCTTGTGTGTCTGTTTTTGTTATGTACTAAGTATTTCGCAAAAGTAATGTAATGTTCATGTAAGACAAGCTTCGGGTCTCTACAGTTAGTCTTGATTAAGGGAAACCTCATTGGTGTGATATCCCTGGGATGATTTATGTTTATCCATTTTCCATAGGATTCATATCGACATGCCTTTGATTTCCTTTTAGGGTTAATTAAAATGGATATATATCATTGATTTTTTTTCCACTTTCATTTTTATGTTGATAACCATGTAATAGTATAAGTTACAGGTGTTGAATATATGCTAGAATGATTATACATCGGGCTTGGCACTAATACATGGTGAAATGATTATATACAAGGTTTTGACCCTAGTACCATCTGAAATGCTTATACATTGGGTTTTGACCCCGATGGACTACTAAAATGATTATTTAGTTCATTTTGATCCGGTTTTCTATTTTCTTATACCATGGTTATATGGTTTGGGGTAAACACACCAGGGGTGATACTTGATTATTCCACTTTTAGATGTCAGGAACATATTCGAATAAGAATTGAATAACGAAAATAAATGACTAGTTACTTTTCTTCCAATCCAAAGTAGAATATTGGATTCGGTATTTACAATACTTGAATACTTTGTCTTCTGAGACATATTATGTTCATACTTTTTAGTAATTATTGTTTATCGATTTTTCTATTTTTCACTACCTTTTAAATATATATATATATTCAGTGTTATATCGTCATAGATATTTGGTGTTACATACGAGGATTTAGTCTCACACTATTTTTGAGTGATGATTTTGGGCCCAAACAGATTATATGATTACATTTGTTGATCAGGGAAAGCACCCAGCTACATGTACTTGATGTTCAGCTCAAGAGTAAGATAACATGGAAACGAGTTGAAGATTGTGATGCTTCCTAGTATCTTTTTGTTTCTTTTTTTATTTTGAGAAATATACTATGTATTGATTCATTTTACTTATTTTGACTTCATTCTTATAACATATAGCATGTTGTATAATCTTTTGTATTGAATGATGCTTAGTGTTTTATCTTATCAGTCATCTGCTATTTATTTCAGTTATATGCTGTTTTTTACATCTGTTATTGTATTATGGTTTATTCCACTTTGTAATAAAGTGAAAATGAAAACATAGTTTCCCCACTGTCATACCTTAGTCCCTCACTTCTAGTAGGCAGCCTATGGCATTTGGGGAAATGCACTGGAGTCCATTTGTCCAACCGGGTATCGGACACCGGTTGAGTGGAATCCGGATATGGGACATTACAAAGTGGAATCAGGTCAATATTTTTTAGTTTTCATTATTGTTTGGTGATGATAGACAGAGATAAAAATGCAAATGATTTGGTACTATCTTATGCCCAGGAGTAGTAACCCCACGTACAGGGTGAAGCCAAATTACCTCGAATAAAATTGTAATTTTTAGATTTTGATCTATTACATTTGATTTGATTTCACTGTTGACTGACACAATTTTTTTGTTATTATTGATATAATTTTGGTTCTATTTTGTTTCAACCTAATGAGATTACAACATTCCATCTCATGGATCATATAGGAACTTTTTAGAAATGAAATTCCCTTTATTTTTTTATATTTTATTTAGAGATCATTACTGATTACATGTTGTTGTGGTAGATGTTGTGCTAGAGATGCATTCTATTGTGATAGGAATTGTGATAAATATTCATGTTTTTTTATTGGTTTATTAATATATGTTATGGATTAATTGGATGGATGAAAAACTTTCATCCCAATGGAGTATAGTCCATCTAGGATTTGAATTTGGGGGAACATGTTTCATCAATGGGATATAGATTTTATTAATATGTGATAAATTTCATGAAAAACATTGATTCATAGGGAGTATGGGCCCCGACAGTTTGAAAATTGGCACATCGTGTCTGTACATTTTGAAAACAAGGGTTCCATTGGTATTTCAAAGGCTTACTGTCAGGAAACCCAGAAAACACAACATTTGGGTTCATGAACGCATGCCATGTGTTCTTCTGTTTGGGAAGAAAAGTAAATTTTAAGTACACACAGTGTACCCTGAGTACACTTTATTATGTTTTTTGACCATGTGTCCGGCCATGTGAGAGAAAACATGGATTTTTGTGTGTCAATCAGAGCACTTCATGTACCTTATGTACACCACATGTAGTTATACAAAAGAAGACATGTTTGGAAGTGTCCATGGAAATTTACATGTCTAGGAGGAAAGACTTTAGTACATGCCATGTTTCTTCTAGACACACCATGTACCTAGTATGTTTATACAACCAAGGTTGGCGGACATACACACCCATGTGAGTGTTTAAAGGGACATGATGTGTTTAAATTCTACAAGTCGTGTACCTAAATTTTGTGATCATTTGAGAATTTTCTTCTCCTATTTTGTTATTTTTCTCTTGAACTCAGTACCTCGATGAATAAACTTGTATTGAAGTGTATGTGATGGGCCTTGCTGAGAAATTCCACTATAATGACCTCCATTTTTATGCTAGGTGGGTGGAGATGAGCATACCCTAGAGGTGGAAGGCCATGGGATACCAGTGGATACTCAACCATGCCAGCTAAGGAACTAGTGGTTTCTCTGGATACAAGTGTTGATGCACAGTTTTGTGACAACTTTAGATGATTTATGCAGACTCTTCATGGGGCACTTCAACAACCCACTTCAATGGTTGAGCTGACTAGAATGTTCCAAGAGCAACAAATTTCAACTTTTTTTAAGAATGGGAAACATTAGGTTACAGAGTCATGGATAGAGTCCATGTTATCTATCATTGAACATCTAGGGACACCTCCAGAGTAGAGGGTAAAACTAGAAAATGTTATGCAAGGTGATGATTCTAAGTTATGTTGGGATGTGGTTCCTCATATGGGGAATCATCGTGATATTCCTTGGGAAGACTTCAGAAGAGTATTATATGATTATTTATCTCTTGATACTTTGAGGGACAATAAATCCCAAGATTTCATGCATCTAGATCAGGTCGCTCTATTATTTATTGATTACTCATCTCATTCTACTGAGCTCTAGTTCTTCACACCTATTATGATGGGTGAAGATCACTCACAGGCTATGCTATTTTAATATGGTATCTGGTATGAAATCCAATCATATGTGAATATATTTGGTCTGACTAATATATCTGAAATAAGGAACCAGACACTAATTATCGATAAGAATCAGATTGAATTTGGTTATGCAATCTTGGGAAGTTCGACAAAAAGATCTAGTATTATCTTAATAGGTAGTAGAAATCATCGTCTGGAACATACTCGTGGTGAACCTAGTAATCATAACATTTCTTCTGGTAGACAGGTTAGGTGATACCAGTGTTGAGAATTTGATGACATGAAACTTTATTTCCCTATGGACCCAGTTTAATTTTGATATTGTGGAAAGATATGTCATCTACAGTGCTTTTCCAGGAAGTTTCCACTGGTGGCTAGTGAGAGAGGATCTCCACATACTCCACATTCGAGAGCATTTCCAGCAACATCTCACTAGTCCGGGAACTGGAATAATTTAGGTTATTCAAGACAAGGTAGTGGTCGTGGATGTGGTAATTAGAACATTTGTTTTTAGATAAAGTATGTAGAATCATCTCAGGGAAAGCAGGCTATGTCACTGAGTTGCGGTACAGGACATAAATTAGGAGTGTAGCTAGCCTTGCTGAAGCAGGATCCCGGACGTTCTGCTATCAGAGGTACTATTCTAGTCAACCCAGTTTTATCTTATGAACTTTTTGATACATGGGATTCACATACTTTCATATATGTTCCTATTTTTAAGATCCTTGGGATCTATGTTTTCACTTCTAATGATGTTGTGAAACTAGTCACTCTGATAGGGACTAGAACGGAAGGTCAAAGACAATACAAGGAGTGCCCTCTTGAGATTGGTGGGGGTTACTTAATTTAGTATCTCTATGTCTTAGAGATTAAAATATTTGATTTCATCCTCAGAATGGATTGTATAGTGTCTTTTCAAGACTTTTTTGATTATTTTCTCTACAAGGTGATTTTTACATCACTAGAGGGAAATTCGTTTCGACACAAGGGTGAATGGGAAGTCTAGGTGATCCAAGCTGGACCAAAGCATCGTGGGATGAGGGGGATGAAAATAAAGATAACCAGTCTATATATGGATGACCAGTAGACATTTCATATGGATTTTCCTCTAGTTTTTCATCATATCAGGGATGTGTTCCTTGACGACATTTTAGGTTTACCTCTGGTGAGATTAGTAGAGTTATCTATAGATCTAGTACCAGGAGAAGCACTAGTATCCATTCCTCGTTATTGGATGGCTACGATGGATTTTCAAGAGATCAAGAGGTGGATAGAGGATTTGGAGGCTAAGGGTTTCATCTAACCTAATACTTCTCCTTGGGGTTCAGTGGTACTTTCACAAAAAAGACAGATGATACCCTCAGGCTATCTGTGGTTTATGGGAAATTGAACAAACAGATGGTTAAAAATGGATATCCCTCACCACGGATAGATAACCTATTCAAAAAGCTTCGAGGATTTTGGGTGTTCTCAAACATAAGTCCAGGACATCATGAGGTGTGTGTTCGACCTACAGACGTACTTCATACAGACTTTCATAAAATGTATGGGTTATATGAGTATCTATTTATGTCATTCGGTCTCACAAATATGCCAACATTATTATGGTATTGATGAGCTGAGTGTTCCATAATTACCTAGATTCTGTTATGGTGGTTTTAATGGATTACATCTTGGTGTATTCTCACAATTTACATGACCATGACAACAATCTTGAGATTGTTTTGAATACACATAGAGAGAATTAGTTACATTCTAAACTCACAAAGTTCCACTTATGGATGGATCAGATACACTTCCAAGGTCACATCATCTCTGAGATAAGAGTATTATTGAACCCATAGAAGGTGAGAGTAGTAGTTACCTAGGAGCATCCTAATATCATCTTTGAGGTGTAGTGTTTTTTAGGGCTGTATAGTTTCTACAGGTGTTTCATACATGACATATCACGTTTATAAGTGTCAATGATGGGATTGAAAAAAAAACGGTATGAAATATTTATGGTCATATTCTTACGAGAAGGACTTTAAATATGTGAAAGGGAGGTTAACTTCAGCACCGATATTGATTTTTTCAAAGCCAATCAGGAGTTACACTCTCTACTGTGATGCATTAGGTATCGGGCTGAGAGTTGTTATTATGCATAGGGATCAGGTCATTGCATATGGGTCTCAGAAATTGAGGCCACATGAGTGGAACTAACTAATTCACAATCTTGAGTTAGCAGTGGTTGTTAATTTCATATGATCTTGGAGTCATTATTTTTGGGTGGTGCATTTTTTGGGGAACACATACTACAATATAATCAAGTACATATTTACTCAGCATGATCTGAATCTGAGGTTGTGACTGTTGGTAAAATAACATAATTATTCTGACTTAGATATTTACTAAAAACCTAGGAATGGAAATTTAGTGGCTAATGCACTGATCAAGAGGACTCATATGCAGAAAGTGTAGTAGGCTAGTATTGAGTGGAAGCTTATGGAGTTCTTCATTGAGATGCACATGGAGGTGGACGATTGTCAGGGACATGCCTTTTATTCATCCTTAGTGGCTAACTCTACCCTAATGGATAGAGTGAGGATGGGGAAGAAATCAGATTACAAAGGCCTAGATCTACAGGAGAGTATGACAGGTGAGTAAACTCCTCCTAGATGGACCATAGGTGAGGATGAGGTTCTTCCATTACATGGTCTCGTATGGGTGTCATCCAACATGTGTGAGGAGCTGATGTAGGATTTCCATGCTTTATTTTGGGTAGTTCATCCTAGTGTCACTAAGATGTATCCATATTTACATCATTTATACTGGTGGCTAAGAATGAAGTAGGATGTAGCTTGTTTTGTAATGAGATTTTCCCCATGCCAGAATGTCAAGGGGGAACACCAAAGACTAGTAAGAATTTTGTAGTATGTATCAATTTCTGAGTGGAAATGGAATGATGTCAACATTGATTTCATAACGGTTTTAAAAAGGTATCTCTAAGGCAATGATGTATTATGGGTTATGGTTGACAAGATTATGAAGGTATCACATTTCCAACCGATCAAGGGAACCCTTAATGCAGATGAGCTCTAGAAGTTTTACATTTGGGAGATTGTACGACTACACAAGGTTCCTCATTATGTCTTTTCAGATAGGGACACTCATTTAATTCCCATTTCTAGAAAGGGAGACATAAATATTTGGATACACATGTGCATCTAATCACAACATACCACCCCCAAATAGATGTCCAGTCAGAGCGCATGATTTAGGTATTGGAGTACATTCTTCGAGCATGCATCTTGGATTTTAGGGGTTTTTAGGAGACACACATACCCCTTGTTGAGTTATTGTTTCCCTCTGGAATTTAGGATGACCTTGTTTGTTTATGGTTCAAACATTCCAATCGGTTTCTAATGGGTTTGTTGGTAGAACCGGAAACATCCAATGATTCTATATCCATTTGGACATACTTTCCAAAGGTAGGTGCTCAATAGTTATGGACTGATGAGGCATAAGAATTTCATTGGTCGAGAGGATGGGAGTTCAGACTCATCACACCATTTTGAGGGGAATTATTGTCTACTCTGAGACTCTATTTATATATTAAATTTATGTTCGTGAATCCTTATTAAATTAGCAAGTATTAAAATGAGCTTTCCGTTAGATATTATAATCAATGATTAGTATGTAGGAAATTTATAGAATCTTTTATATGTATTCAAGTTTCTTCATCGATAGAGAATCATATGTATTTATTTGAGATTATTAGTCAATGGTATCTTTCAACACATTGTATACAAATCTCTTGGTCATTATGATAACCATACTAGTTTTAAAGCCACTCAGCAGGGCACTTGAAGTTTATTTTCATTCAGAAGGACATGTATTACTTCAGAGTTGGGATCGTACCCGCATATGGGCTACCTATGTATCCTTGTTTAGAAAAGGAATCAGAACCCACATAGATCGAATAAAGAAGTATGAGGTTTATGCATGGTTGATGCCTCAAAGAAAGATGTCATAATTACTTTTATGCTCTAAGATCACATGAGTCATGCTCGATGTGAGAAACACGAGGTATTGGTAAAACCTGAAGATTGTTCCATGAAAGGTGAAATCATAAGAAATTATGTGGGGCTTATGTATGTATTACTGGCCAAGATAGATGAAGATTAGGATTTACTTCAGGGAAGAAACCCAGGAACAAGGTCCGTAAAGGTATATGTGCTTTATGGATATTTGGATACTTAACATAGGTCTTACTCCTGAGAAGGATTCCCAAATTAAAAGGGACTTATGATTGGTCTTACTCCTAATAAGGTATCCCAAATCAAAAGTAAATTAAGACTAGTTAAGAGAAATTATGACTGGGGCTTATTCCTTAGAAGGAGGCCCAGGTTAAGGGATTTAAGAACTGCGAATTATTCCTGAGAAGGAGACCCAGGTTAAAGGGACTTGAGAACTGGGGTTTATTCCTGAGAAGGAGGCCTATGTTAAGGGGACTTGAGAACTGGGGCTTATTCCTGAGAAAGAGGCCCAGATTAAATGGACTTGAGAACTGGGTCTTATTCTTGAGAAGGAGGCCCCGGTTAAAGGGACTTGAGAACAGGGGATTATTCTTGAGAAGGCGGTCCAGGTTAAGGGGAATGACGACTAGGACTTACTCCTAAGGAGGACTCCCATATTTGGGAATGTGGTAAATGGGGATTATTCCTGAGAAAGAGGCTCATGAATAGGGTATTTGGGGCTTACTTTTAACGAGGATTCCTAGGTTAAGAGTACATAGACATGGGATTACTCTTGAAAAGGAGGCCCGTGTTAAAGATCCTCTCATCTTAAAGGATGAGGTTGAATGAATGAAATTTCTAACCTCAGTGACATAAAGATATGTAAATTACTAGGGTTTTAGACATGTTCCACAGAATTCCTTTCAAATAAGGAATCAAAAAAAGGAACCATGCCATAAATGGTTTTGAAGAGGGTTTTGAGGGATAAATATAGAATAGGAGAGGTGGATTTGAATAAGAGAAGTGAATATGTAGGAGGGCCACCCAAAAAGAAGTAGGCCTGCATGTCCTATTTGGGCGTGCAGGTCCTGGTCGCGCAGGTATACCTGCGCAATGGTCAACCCATAGGGTAATACTTGGGCGAGGCTTGGCTCAATCCCTTATTATTACCCCTAGGGGCTTCAAAAAGTTTGGCGTGAAGGTTCTGGTGAAGGGATAAGGCAGCTTGCAGATGTGTCCATTTCCGATAAGGGTTAAACACCTAGGCACGTAGGTATTGGTGAATTTCAAAACTTAGGCCTTGTTTCCCCTATTTAATCATCCATTCTAGGTAAGAAATTACCATAGAAGTGTTCGGAAGACTTCCATAAGAGACTAGGGAACTGGGAGATTAAATCTGGTTTTTGGAATTTTTCTTCTCCGAAATGGGGGACCCACAAGTGGTATTTATAGGCTTCTGAAGACCTTGGGCGAAAATCAAACATGGCGCACAGCTCACCTGGGCGCCCATAAATGGCGCATAGGTACCCTGCACGACCTTCTTGGAACCTGCACGGCCCATGCTGAAGCAAATCCTTGTTCATGCCTTTGTCATTTTTTGATGTTTCTTCAAATGATGAATCACTTTATTCTAAGGTATTCTTGTTTTTTAGTCGTTTACAATCTGTGATAGAAATGAGCTTCAAAAAAAGACCCCCCCCCCCTAAAAGTTAGATCTGAAAAGAATGATGATGTGACTCTGATGTAAATAATAAAACCAAGGAAGGGTAGTGCACAGGTTTAGAGCGCGCAGATACTGGCACCCAAGTGAGTGGCACACAGGCTTGGACGTGCAGGGGTGCGGCCTGGCCTATAAATTTGCAGCCATTCTCGGTCAAAGCACCTGGCTCTCAAACATTTCCTCTCTCGCCGTTCAGGTTTCTTTCATCATCAAGGTTGCTGATTTTCCATAGTTTCATTACTTCTTTTATGTGTCACGCTGCTGCATAAGTATTTTGACCTGCACGGTGATACCTGCGTGCCAAAACCAGCGCGACACAGTTACACCTACGCGCCAACTTTGGACAAGGGTGCCATAATGCCTTAGCCATTTTTTGGAATTTATTCAAAAAATTTGTGAAAATTTAACTTACTTAATAGTTAATTATTCGACCTTTGTGCAGATTCAATGGCTCCTAGAATAATCCGAACAACTGGTGAACTGGATAGCAAGAGGATTGATGATATAATGAATGTTGTTGGTCATGGTTATTATACTGTCTGCAGTAGCACTCTCCTAGACTTGGCCATGTACTTGAAGAAGTATTATCTTAAATATATAGAGAGCATCTACTTTCCTCTGTATGGGTATGGTCATCTGCAAGATGTCAACATTCCATAGGCAAAGAACTATCTCCCGCATTCTTGGTTTCAGAATTACACCAATTTTTCTTCAGCAAATATCTCAAGTGGAGGAGAATTTGTAAACAATAGAATAGTGGAGAAGGCTTATATGATGCATCATAGCCCTTGTGCGCCAGATCTAAAACCTCACAAGCCCATGCTGTAACCACATTCTTATCCTTCAATCATCCAAAATTCCCTGATGGATCAATCCAATGGCTGGAAGAAGAGTTGGGACATCCATCCTAGATGAGGAGTGAAGCCAACATGGATGTGGGTATACTGGGTGTGTCAAACCTAGGCATAGTTTGTCAAGGATTTCAAATGAGATGTGACATGTGAAGCCATATGGGCTTGGTAGACATATGTCTACAAGAAAGATGAGTTTGTGCAGGATAAAATCATCTGCTGGAGCTCAGAAACCAATTCTTTCCATGTGAATCATGGAGAAGTAGGCATCTGTTTGTGGGATGTCTACAAGATCTCGGTGGCTCCAATTCTGGGCGACATGTATGATGAATTCATCCCCCCCCCTAATGCAACATGGAATGATTCAGAGAAGACTCTGGCTTTGGCTCAGGAATTATTGAAAATCATCTACAAGATCAAGAATTCCAAGACCTCTAAAACTCAATCCAGAAAGGATATTCATCCAGAGGAGTGGATGGATATGTTTCTTACAAGGAAGAAAGGGGAGTGGCCCACCTGTACTCGTCCTACTATTGGCCCAAAAATAGAGAAGAGGGGTGCTCCTAACACATTCTGGTTGACTCTAGAAGCAGGAGAATTTGATAATTTGGGGTACGGAGTGGATCAGATAATCCCAAAAAATACCCATATGGTAGGCTTCTTAGCCTTGTGGATCAGTGTTTATCTTTTTCCAGTCATGGATTCGAGGGGAGGTGTCAGGCCAGGGACCATCATTTTGGCAGCCATGTTGGCTGAGAAGAAAATGGTTTGGCTGGCCACCCCCATTTTGGTGAAGATTCACAGGAGCTTACTCCATGTCTTTAGGGGTAGGCCTCCTTTTAGAATAGTGGGACCATTCCATGTTTTGTGGTGATGGATCACCACTCATTTTAAGATATATAATGTACAGAATGGAGTACAGATTTATTGAAGTTATTTCAGGCCATTAGTGCAGGCATACTCTAGAATTTCTCTATTAGCTCTCAACATCTATGATATGAAGGTGAGGTTGAGCATGTACAAGGAATTAAATTTCTTTCCTTATGGAAACCTGCCAACTGGGCAGTTTTTTGATGATGGAACCGCTAATCTGGAATTGAGGGCATACATACTGGCTTGCAGAGATGGTGTACTGGCCACCAGGATTGACGGAGAGACTATATGCGAGGCCTATGCTCCATAAAGATTCGCACGCCAATTCAAGTGCTTGCAGAAAACTGTCGTATCCCCTCCTGTGCATGTCAGGTCAGAGAATAATCCAATGGTTTCCCGACAACTATGGTTGCTGACATATATGGGGAATACCGGGGCAGTGTTTGATCTACCATTTGATAAAGCGGCGAGTAGCATGACTACATGGTATTCCAGGAACTGGATAGCATCATACCCTGTAAGGGTGTTGAATCGCCGAGTTTATCAGCTGGGGAAAATAAAAGAATTGTAGAGAAAGAAACCCTTCATCAGGAAGGTGACGCTTCCCCACCTAGAGCTGATTCACTAGGTTCCTCACCTAAGGCTGACTCTCCGGATTCCCATGATGGGGATGATGAGGCACAACATGCTACAAAGCGGCCTCGTGCCAGATATAATCCTCCTCTCAGAACCAAGAGACCAACTCCATCAACTCCTAGTGAGTTACTTCATTGTGGAAATTTAATCATCATTACTTTATAATGAAACAAATCCTATTTTCTTATCCTTTATCTATAGGTGTAGGAGCTAAGAAGATTCTGAAGTCTATGATTGTAGGACCCTCATCGCAGCCTTCTGGTACACATGATGAATATCTCTGACTAGAGGCTGTCCAAACGTGGAGGAGTTTATATTGTAATACTGAAACCGCTTGGCTAGATTTATGTGAAGGGCTACACATCCCTGGAATAAGGAATATTGGGGATTCTACTGATATGTGTTCCGAGGATAATCCCTAGGAAGTGCGGGCATATGTCAGAGAGCTAGAGATTCTAATATATTCCATCGATAGTTCCATTCATGTCACCAAGCAGGTGAAAAAAATGATAGATTGTTGCACCACTAAAGGGACTGGTGGTTCTGGAGATGAGGAGTGGCATGATTACGTGGCTCTTGAAGATGTAAGTTTCCTTCCTTGTTTGATTTTCAACTTGATTTTAGTAAATGATTTGTTACTAAAGTAAATTAATTTCTTCATCCTGCAGCTTGTAAAAAAAGGAACTGCTGAGGTTCCTTCACCACAGTATAGCCTTGGTGGTACTGCCATCGGGGCTAATGAATCTCCTTGTGAGCCGGGTGAGATATATCCAAGACGACAAGCCATGGACAAGGAGTTAGAAAGGACTTTTCACTCTCCAATACTTGTATTTGGAGAGGAGACTATCAACACTCCCAAAAATCCATAGAAACAATGGTATCAAAGGATGCAGTCCACAACTAAACACTTCATCAGTAGTGGTAAGTCCTTCAGATTGTCATGAGTCTTAACCCATGAAAAGGTTGCTCATACTTCTTGGGATTGCAGGGGATTCTTCAATTTTCCCTTTAAGGGAGAGGACTGACCCTCCTCTA
Source organism: Viscum album (assembly GCA_963277665.1). NCBI lineage: Eukaryota > Viridiplantae > Streptophyta > Magnoliopsida > Santalales > Viscaceae > Viscum > Viscum album. Next base: position 833,863,600 of record OY728156.1, read on the forward strand.
AGAACAACGGAGGTTGCTGGTGAATAATCACAGGTTCATGATGGCTTGGCTACTCCTGAAGATGAACCAGTGTCTGTACCCAGTACCACTCCCACTGCTACTACAAGAAGAGAAGAACCTGCTTCTAGTAAATTAACAATGCTTCATAAAATGTTGAATGAAACATCAACTGACTTCCATTCTGTGATACTTTAGGTTCAACCCCTGCACTAGTGCTTTTGGCGGCCCTTGCAACTGATGCCACAATTTTATCTAAAGAAGTTGTCTAGGGTTAGAGGCTGTTGGATGTGGGTCACCAAGTAGATACATCGAATGCTCTCATTGGTGAGACAAACAAGGAATCCGAGATATCATTAAATGAAATGATGAAACTTGGCACATAGACTAAAGATATTTTAGATGAAGTTAAATTACAGTGTAATTTAGAATATTTTGGACGTCAGTGTTATCCTTCGTCCTGTTAAAATAACTTCATATTACATCTCTGACCATGATTGGTTTAAATGTGCAGTTCCATCTCAGCAAGATGCTGAACTACCAATGCCTGAAGGGGGTACAGAAAACCCTAATATTGCAGAGACATTAGCTCAAGTGGAGCGGAACCCAGTAGAGATTCCTCAAACTCATCTTGAAAATCATGCTGAAGCTATGAAATAAGGGGAGTATCCTTCTCATGTTTTTGATCTACCGTTGGGTAAGGGATAACAACATTTGTGACTGTACTTAATTTCCATGACATCCAATCAACTTTTGTTATCCTTTGAAACTAACCAAAGATTTCAATTTATTATGCAGGGCCATCAATTTCAGTGGCTAGATCTGGAGGTGAACTCTTAGCCTCCGCCCCAACGGGAATAGAAAGTGAAGAAACACTGGTCAGGGGGGAAGGATCCGAACAAGTTACTTCCCTGAGTGTATTAATCCCGGATTATATTCCCCCATGTGACAGTGATGCTGAGTCAGACCCAGAGATACAAAAGGCGCTTCAATTTTCACGATGCAAGGCATGACAGATCATATGGAAGATCATATTTGAAGTGCCTCTAGAAGAGCTGTCATCAAATATTCCCCAACATTCATCCATGTTCGTCATGTTGGGACTTGGCGGTTTTGGATATCAAGAGATCCATGCCGTGGGGAAACAGGTCATCCTAAGGAGGGAGAATGAGAAAAAGTACCGTCAAGATTTGACCAGGGTGAGGCTGTCAGCCAATATTAGTGAATTTGAGGCTGCAGTATCCCGAGCTGAGGCTGATCATGCTACCAAGTTAAAGGATCTGAAGCATAAGATCAAAGAGAAAGTCATCCAGCAGATGCATCTTCAACCACAGTTAGATTCTTTTACGGCGGAACTTGACCTACTTAATAATTCACTAGAAGGAGCTCAAACGAATGGTATGAAATCCATTGAAGATTCCAAGAAAGCACTCCATCAAGCTGAAAAGAGTGAATTTGGTCGATTCCATGAGCTTCAAGTGGCTGCTGATGAAGCTCAGGATGCTGTAAATCAAATGAATATTTATGTTTATAGCCTTTTTTAGTTCTTGGAAAAGAAATGAGAATCCAATCTATGGATTTCCTTCTAACTATTTTGCATCAAATGAAAAACACATTCTTCTTCAATCATTTGTTCTTGTAATTTTTTTGCTACCTGCATTAAATTTTACCTAAGACCATGGGCCTAGTAAGCATAGTTTGATTTTTTTCTAGGATTGTAAAAATAACCCTATAAACTTTGAATCTTATAATTTCTCAATATTACCTAAATCATACGAAATATATGTTTAGTGAGCTAGGACATGAATTTTGTTGAGAGTTCCCTTGTCTTTTTTTGGCAGTTTAAAGTCATGCACATTGGACATAAAAAGGCTAATGTTTAAGGTCGAAATATCTTTGACCTAATGGATTAAAATTGACTCAATTACTTGATTATTTATCTGAAAAAATATTACCGCACTCAAGTATGAGTGAAAATATGTAAACTTTGACTTAAGAAATGTTGAATCTGAGGAATGATATGAAAAATTAATAAAAAGCATTAGAAGAAGTATTTACTAAGAGTGAAGTTACCATTATTTAACAAACCCATTAGGGGGTTTAATTATGCATGGATTCTTAAGGTCATTGGCTGCATAGTCAAATAATAGTATCTTTTGGCTGATGGGTATGTTATGTAGACTACTTATGAAAGGCCGCTTAAGGGCACATGCTGCATAGTCAGGAAAAAGAACTCTATTAAATTATCTTTTCTACTACTAAAAAGTCAGTGAATGTTTATAGAGATTCAAATTTTCCAATTCATAGAGTTTGCTATATGGAGAGAGGTACTTGAATATGGAGAGGATATTTCCAGTCAAGATTGCCTATAAATTGGATGAATGTCACTCCTATGAAGGTCTGACCCAAACATAGTGAAGGGAAATATAACCCATAGACATGAATACTTTCAGATCATGAAAAATAACATGGGACAAATATGCTAAGGATGGATATTTTTGCAGATCCCTACATATTGTCGTTAAGATAACTAAGGAAAAAAGATGTTCTCTTCACATGAATGAAGTTACCATTATTTAAAAAACCCGTTAGGGGGTTGAATTATGTAGGGACACCTAGGGACATTGGCTACATAGTCAAATAATAATATCTTTTGGATGATAGGTCTATTATGTAGACTACTTATGCATGGCCTCCTAAGGGCACATACTGCATAGTCAGGAAAAAGAACTCCAAGAAATTGGACATTTTGTGAGCAGAAGTCAAGAAAACGGTTATGGAGATCTAGAAGTATTTATGTTTAGGATTATGACACATGAAAATGGGTATTGTCCATTGCATGAAAGAGATACATAGACCAATGAAAACCATAATCATGTTGTGGTTGGGTCCTGAATTGAAATGTTGTACTTCACTACATATCCCATAAGGTTGGGAATCAAACCATACGTAGTTCTTGAAATACAGTTTAACGTCATGTGGGACGAAAGTATGGGAGATCTTAAATTAGGGTCATAGATCTCAGGCCATTATAAGAAATACACAGTGTGTGTTTGTTATGAACCTGATGTAAATGAAGACTAGGGTTTTCATATCACATTCATGTTTTCACAGGGGGCTTTTATGCCAATGTACTGAATGTGGAATTTGGGGTTAGGCCCAAAGACTTGGGGTTGGATTCGAGGGACACTCGAACATTCCTACATATCCTATAAGGTTGGGAATCAAGCCGCATGTAGTTCTTGAAATACCATCTGTATAGATTTGGTTTGTACATGTGAAGGGTGAAAGGGGACTTTAGTGCAATGATGGTTTAACCCAAGATAAAAGGTTCAGGCATTTCCATGTATGCACATAGTGTTTAGAATATAACATGATTAGAGATCAATGTAAATAAGGATTCCCTCTCAAGTGAGGTTGCAAAGAATTTTGTAGTTTATTATCGTACAGGACAAAAGTGTTGTACAGTTTAACATCATATAGTAAGGAGAAAGGTGAACCAATGTAAAGATATTGATTCTGGGGGTGGCTTCATGAATCAACATCGTATGAGATGGAGGTGAACCGATGTGAAGAGATTGATTTTGGGTTTGAACCTCAGGAGGTTGCCTACCTACCCAGCCTATAAGGAAAGGATCAAAGTCCATGTAGTTCAATTGAAGAATGAATTGGAGATCAAGTTGTTTTTTAGGAAAACGACCTAAAAATGGTTCTGGGACTTATGCATGGTTAGCGGCCCAGAGAGGGTGTTATGGTTGACGTTTACTCTAATCTCACGTGAGTCATACTCGGTGTGAGAAACAATAGGTAGAAACAACCCTAATGATGCACATTTTAATGTCACATATGACATATAAGGGACTATGCAGTTTAATGTCCCGTAGTAAGGATGAGTGTTGTATAGTTTAGCATGATGTAGCTAAGACGTATGGCTATGCAGTTTAATGTCTTGTAGTGAGGAAAATGAGGACACAATTTAAAGTCATTTTGGACATATTAGAGACTTTTCACATTTTAACATCATGATGGACAATGGGGTGTTGTACAGTTTAACGTCATGTAGCTAGGATGTAAGATAAGATTATGCATTTTAAATTCTTGTTGTAAGGACTCTGGGGACTGTGCAGTTTAATGTCATGTAGTAAGGACAACACAGTTTCACGTCTTGCTAGACGTAAGGGACTTCTGTACATATTAGCATCATATAGCTAGGACGTCATATTTTAACATCATGTTGGATGATGGTGCGAATATTTTAAGGTCATATGCATAGAACGACGAGGTATTTGTGTTATACAAAATACTTCTTCATGAATCTGGCATTGGTTGTAGTCGTGATGAGTTCTCCATCCATTGAGATTAAAGAATAATCTCCACTAGAGTAGAAATTATGTATTGAGTAAGGTCCTTCACATTTTGGTTCAATCATGGGATGTTTTCTCCTGGTATCTTTAGAGTTTTGAAAACCAATACCAATTCTCCCTGAATGAATGAATGAAGACGAACTTTTTTGTTGAATGCTCCTGCTATTAGATTCTGATAGAATTTCAAGTGATACAAGGTGCACAATATTTTCTCATCTAATCTTTCCATTTCATCCAATCTCTTTTGAGATTTTTCATCTGGAGATGACTGATCACAAATGGCTACTCTGAGCGAAGGTAATTGTACTTCAATGGGAAAGACTTCTTTTATTCCATATACCAATGAATATGGAGTTAACCGCGTTGTAGTGTTGGTGGTTGTCTGATAATCCCATAAAGCATGAAAGATTTTGTTCGTCCATGATTTCTTATCTTTATCCACCATCTTTTGCAGTATGTATGAAAGTGTCTTGTTGAAGGCCTCTATCTAGCCATCGGCAGCAGCATGATACCAAGATGAATGGTTGGATTTGATGTTGTATTCTTGATACAACTTCCTTAACTCGGATGAACATAATTTGGTTCCATTGTTCATTAATATGGTATGAGGGACACCAAATCTAGTAATGATGTTAGACTTGATGAAGCTAACAGTGCTTTTAGAACTGACTTCTTTGAGAGGAATTTCCTCTTCCCATTTGGATAAGAAGTCAGTAGTAGTAAGAATATATTTAAACTACTTGGTTGAAGTTGAAGGGTAAGGTCCCACTACATCCATTTCCCATATGGAAAATGGCCTTGAGTATTTAGCTGTATGAAGAAACTCTGGGGGTTGATGAAAGAAGTTTGCACATACATGGCATGAATGACACTTCTTTGTGAAATATACACAATCGTGTATCATTGAAGTCCAAAAGTATCCAAGCCTTCGAATTTGATCAAATAGTCTTTGTCTAGACTGGTGGGCACCACAAACTCCTGCATGTACTGCTTTCATGATAGCCATTGTCTCTTCACCATCAATGCATCTGAAGAGAACTCCCTCAAAACCTGTTTTATAGAGAATTTTCTCTAGGTGATAAGGGATATCATAAAAAGTAAAATTGACCACACATCGCCAGACTTATTCTTTCCCAGCTCTATCAGGTGGGAGTGTTCCATTTTGAAGGTATTCCCTGATAGGTGTCATCCATCCTGTAGTATGACCATATGGTTTAGAAATGGGACTAATTTCATTGATTTCCTCTATTCTGGTTTGAACATAAGGTGAAATTGTACAAATATGGGCAATACTGATGATTGTATCGTCTTGATTTGGATCTTCCAGAGCTATGGCTATATTGGTCAGTGCATTAGCATGGGAATTTTGTGATCACGGGACATAATAAAATGTCTTTTACAAAGGAAATTCTACCATTAAATCTCTGACGTAATCATACAAAGGGATTAACTCTTCTTTTCTAATGGCATAATCCCTATTGACTTGTTTGATTACCAGGTCTGAATCACCTTTCGCCTTTAAGTGATTCACTTGTGCCTGAAGCGCCAACTCCAGTCCTATGATTAGAGCTTGGTATTCTACTTCATTTTTGGTACCGCCTTCCCACAATAAGAAGGAATAGGGTAACATTGTCTTTTCCGGGGAAATGAGCACAATTCCTAACCCAACATTGTTGAATTTAGGATCTTCCATTTTCTTCCATATTGGACTTCTAGAAGCACCATCAAAGTACATTTCCCATGTTTGAAGACTATCTTGAATAGAGAAGACTTCCTCATCAGGAAGTTCAATATCTGAAGATGTATCTTCTACTGAAGGGTGTTCATCAAGTAAATCATCCAGAGCTTGGCCCTTTATTGCCTTTTGAGACACATACTGAATATCACATTGCTGAAAATTAATTTCCCACCTTTCTAGACATCCTGTAAGCATTGGACGGCTAAGGATGAATTTGATTGAGTTATTAAAAGATACCAATTGGACCTCATGATGTTGCAGGTAGTGTATCAACTTCTGAATTGCAAAGATTAATGCTAGGAATCACTTCTCAATACTTGAATTTCGAGTTTCTACTTCAAGCATAGTCTGACTAAGATAGTAAAGGTTGTTTTCATTCCCAGCATCATTCGTCTGGGCAAGGAAGGCACCCAATCATCGCTCTAAATCTATCACATAATGAATATGTGGTCTTCCTTCAATAAGTAGAATTAATACCAGTGGAATCAAGAGATACTTCTTGAGAATATTGAATTCCTCTTGAAACTTTTCTGTCCACTGGTAAGTGACTCCCTTCTTCATCAATTTGGTGAAGGGTAAACTTTTTCTCGCCAAATTGGTAATGAAATTCCGAATATTGGCCATGTTTCCTTGAAGTCTTATCAATTATTTCAAATTTCAAGGAGGTGACATAACAAGGATTGACTTTTTCTTCTCAAGGTCGACTTCGATACCACGATGGCGTACAACAAAGCCGAGAAATATTTCTGAGGTTACCCCGAAAGAACATTTTAAGGGGGTCATCTTCAAATTGTGCTGTTGAAGTTTGTGGAATATGACTTCCAAGTCATCCAAGTGAATATAAAGTTGTTTGGATTTAACCACAAAATTTTCCACATAACATTCAACAATCCTCCCTAAAAAGGGTTTGAAGATACGATGCATGGAACACTGATATGTTGCTTCTGCATTATTCCAGCCAAAGGGCATTACTTGATAGCAAAACACACCTTGAGGGGCTCTGAAAGCTGTAGATTCTTCATCTTCTGGATCCATTCGTATTTGATTATACCCGGAATATCCATCCATGAAGGAAAATTCATCATAGCCAGCTGTTCCATCAATTAAGAGTTCTGCAATCGGAACTGGAAAATCATCCTTAGGACAATTCCCATTAATATCTATGAAATCAATGCAAACTCTAATTTGTCCATTTTTCTTTTTCATAGGGACAATATTATCCAACCAATTGGGATATTGAACTTCTCTAACGAAGTTAGCTTTGATAATCTTATCCACTTCAGATTTAATTTTGGAAGCATAGGTTGGGTATATTCTTCTTACGTCATACTTAAATCCTCAATGTTCTTCTGGAAAACCCAAACGATGAGTAGCAACATCAGGATCAAGACCTAGAATCTCTATATAGTTCCAAGAAAATATTTCTGGATTTTTCTTTAAAAATGAAATATTCATCTCTTTCTCTTCAAGAGTCAAGGTCTCACTAATTAAAGTGGGGCGTGGATCTTCTTTTATACTCATATTTATTTTTCTGAGTTCATCCCCAGTGGTATACATACCCCCTTCAAATGCTGGAGGAGAATCCTTGAGATCTTCCGCTTCTTCTTCAACATGTGTTATTTCTTCTGTTTCGACTTGCATAGTAGATGATGAAGTAGAATTTCCATGATCAGAAGAGATGTTAAAAGTTGAACATCTTGAAATAGAAGCTTCCATTTTTGACCCAATTGATGGTGAAGGGACTTCTTTGGGTAATAAAGGGGAGATGATGGATTTAGAATCGATATCGTCGTTCACCTCTGACATTGATATAACATCTTCTGGCCTAGTTGGCGAAGTATAGACTTGCAAGATTTAAGTGGATGAAATGAGGACATCTCCATTTGAGCATTCATCATTACTTGGTGAATCCCCAATTTATCCCATGATGTATGGCTTGATTGTCGTAATTGACATTATGGAAGTTTCCATAAGGGTATTTGGATTTGTGTGTATTTTGTCAATTTGACTGGTATGCAACACATAATTTGTACTCACATGTGTGAATGTGTTTACTGGAATCTTTTCCAAACCATATGGAGAATTAACATTGGTACCCTCCCTTGCTATGGATTTCTCCATACCCTCCATGTGATAGAATTACTCCTCAATGTATTGAGATTCACATGTTTTGAATGAGGATTTATCACCATACAACGTTCCAATTTGACCATTGATGTAATATTTTAGACATTGATTGTATGATGAAGGGATAATCACATGTTGATATAGCCAGGGTCTTCCAAGTAAGATGTTGAAAGATGTGTCATGATGAACAACCATGAAATCTGAATTGGATACAAGATCTCCAATCCGGGTTCTGAGTGTGATCTCACCCAAAGGTTCTTGTTCATTTTTATCATACCCTTGCAACATCAAAGTAGAAGGAGATAAATCAGATTCAGTGAGGCCCAATCGACGAAGTGTACGAATGGGGTTGTGGTTGACTCCTAAACCGTTATCAATGAATGATCTTCGGATTTCTACATCATTGACCTTTCTAGATAAGTACAATGGTCTAATATTTAAATGCAGGACATCATATTCATCTTTATGTGTGAATGATATCACTGCATGGCATTCTGCAGGATTATTCTCTACATGGTAGACTTCAGCTGCTGCAATTTCAGTTGTGAATTCCTGACGAAATGAAAAATCCTCAATGAGTGCCTCTCGAAGATCCTTTGATAAATTCAAGGCATCCAGAATTGATACCTTGGCATATACTTGGTCCATGTGTTTCAATACGTCATACTTTTGATCCAAAGTTCTGCGTTTTCCAATAAGAATATGTGGTTTCGCAGGTTCCTTAGAATTTGATGCTTTGTAAGTTGATGCATCTTGTATCAGTGTAAGAGTTGGAAATACTCCTAACTTTGGAAAATTAGACTAATTAGGTCTATTTACTTGTTGAGAGGAAGAAGTTGTAACCACCAACCGATCGATCCTCCAAAATAATTGTATGAGGACTGAATTTTCCATGTTTGTAGGACCATTCTTCTTCCTGTTGAGCCCGATGAAGGTCTCTACCGTGATTTTCTGCTACATACACAGTTCTAGCAGGGGTAGAATTAGAATAGTGGATTTTGGGATATCCATGTCTTCCTCTGTATCTTGAACCTTTGGAACTCCCTATGATTCCTATGTTTGATACAGGGAACTCAGGCTCATCAAAATCGAAACCGCGACTGGAATAAGGATCTGTTAAGTGAATCATATTAATAGAACCAAATATTAATTCTTTATCTGATGAAGACTCTTCTTGATTAGCCAATTTAGGTTGTGTCGTTTGGTCGGGCGGTGCCCGTTGCTTCGAAGTAGATGACATAAAATCTGCTAGAGTCAAAGAAAATTTGGGCTTTGACACGATATAATTTTCTTCTGATTGCTCTTCTTTCTTTTAATTATTCCGTTTCTTTGAGGATTTTCCCTCTGATGAAGGAGGATTTGCTGTGGTATTCACAGTAGAAGACACAATTGGTTTCTTCAATTGCGTTCACAAATTGTCATGAGTTTGGTTGATCATTTTTCTGACCATCCAATCATCATATTTCTGCACATTTTTTGCTTTTAACTTCTTTCCACTCGCCTTCTTCCTCTGGATCTGTAGCAGTAACACATGCTACCTGAGCTGAAGAACCTTTCAATTTGACATTTCCCAAGTCCACTATCTTTTTCAAGAGGTCTTTGAAGACAAAACACTTCTGAATGGGATGCCCCAACATCTAATGAAATGGTCAATAGTTGGGATGGTCATCATCTCCATCCTTGTTCGGCCTTTTGGGCCTTGGAAATTAAACCAAATTATTTTCCAGAGCCGAAATGAAGTAACCAGGAACTTGTTAATTTTTGAAAGAATAAACTTTGATCTTTAAATCCTCAAATCATTTCGGTCTTTGATCTCTTTGATCATCATGACAAAATGGCCTCTGTTGTTGACGCTCAGGAGGTGGAGCCCTTAGATAAGATGAAGGATTTGAAGTATAAGCAGGTACTGGTGCTTGTTTAAGTGTAACTGTAGCAGTCCTTGAATTACCCATTCTCCTTCTTAGAGATGATGAAATTACACTAGTTTTATCCTTATTCTTTGTAAGAGAGTCTTCGATCTGCTGAGCGATTGAAGTAAGGTCTCAAAACCCTCCTATGTATTTCACAGGGATCAACGGCATGCACAACTCATCATGCTAATTGTCCACAAATATTGGAAATAATTCTTCTTGAGGGAGTGCTAAGCTTAGATAATATGTTAATCCCTTCCAGCGAGCAATGAAATATAAAACCCATTCATTCTCCCTTTTCTTATAGTTCGTAAGATCCAAAACTATTGTTTTTGGAAACATTGAGCTGAATTGAAGAAGTAATCATTGACTTAGATCTTCCCATCTGGTAATAGACCGGGATTGCAGGCTAGTGTACCAGACAAAAGCATTCCCTTGTAATGACTATACAAAACACATGAGTTTAACTGCTTCTTGTTGCTGAGGGGTTCCCATTATTGGATCACAAGGAGAAACAAAATGTGTTAAGTGTTGCTCTGGGTCTCCCAAACCATTAATGATTGGGAATGTGGTACTTGCAAAATTTGATGGGGGACGAATTGCATAAACCCATTCAGGGTAAGATCTATTTTCTGGTTGAATTTGAGCTTGTTTTCCATTCATAGCATCCAAAAAAACTGTTAATGATTCAATAGTAGTTATTAACTTTTGAGAAACATCCTGTTGATCTTGAACCTGGGCAGGTGCAATAACTTGAGCTTGGAAAGGTGTGGTGGCTCGTACTGCAACTGATGGTAGCACCGCCGATTATTGTTGCGCATGACCCGTAGGATTAGACCTTTGAGGGTGTACTGGTAGAGGAGGATATTATTGACCCATCTCAGTAACTGCAACAAATTACATTGGCTGACTTACTCCAGCACGCTTAGGAGGAAGACTACCATGAAGTATTTCTACATTCAACCTCTTTAATTCCTTCATTTCTACCTCCTGTTGTGCAAACCTTCTCTCTAGTGAGAGAGATTGGCCTTCTATAGAGGAAGGTTATGTAACCTGATTCTTTCCTTTCCCCTTGTTGGATCCCTTTCAGAGAGGGGGAAGTTGGTTACTTGAAGGAATACCTAGATTCTGGGTAAGCCTTTGATTTCATGTATGCACACCTTATTCATTTGTGTCTGTGTGTAAAACATCTTGAGCAAGTCCTTATTCATATGATCCCTCTGAGTGAGCCTCATCTGGGGGATCAACAACAACAATATTGATGGCATTAGTTGATGCATAGTTAATTTTATCCCTTCTATCAGCATTTATGCGATATTTTCTTCTTCCATGCCCATTATGAGAAATTTCCTTTTGTTGATTTGATCCCTCAGTAACTTCTTGATGAATCATAATTTGGAGGGAATCTCTTGATAATTCGACTCTTCGTTCCTCTTTTGTATTCTTCCCTTATTGAGAGAGGACTGACTTTCCTTGAGGGAGAGATTGATGATTTGAAAAACTCCCCAGTCCTATGGATCGAGGCTATTTCTGTTGTTCCTGCTCAACTCCTCTAATTTTATTTGTTTGATTCTAAGGGTTGGGTTAAAAGAGTCCCTAGCCTGGCAAGCTGGGGAGGTTCTTGAGATGCTACATCTGAGTCTTTCTTGAAAGCTCTGCAGATCTTCCGGACATATGTCCAGAAATTGGCTGGATGCATCAACTGACATCCACTCAAATCACCCGGCTCAAATGATCGTTCGATGATTTCTGACACTTCTGTCACTTGATGATATGCACGCTCTAAACGAGAAGAAAGATCAATATTCTTGTTTTCATGATTCATGAGTAATTCAACAACTTGTTCTCTGTATGCCTGATTTTGAGAAGAACTAGTTGAGTCATGTTCTTGAGCGAGCCTTTGATTACAAACAAAGCCAATTGGCTGTGTCCGGCCATGGGAAATAACATTGCATGAGACCATTTTCGGCGGGATTTTTTGGCTGGAGATTACAGTGAAATGTAGTGCTCCATGGATACCCCATACCCTGATATGAATACTAGATGGGGAATTGGCAATTAACTGGCGCAGTCTTCTTAGTGCACCAAGGCATGAATGCTGAAGGGCTCTCTGCTGCTTTTCATCCTTCGGATATCGATAAAATAAGAGAGATTCCAAGTCAATTTGGAATTGTAACCCTTCTATTATAATGACATGAGTTTCATATTCATCATAAGATAATATTTTATTTTTCAACTCAGAAATATTTTTCCATATGTTGAGACAAATATCATGAATTCCATCTTCCGTCAACATATCTGGAATGTCATACTGAGAGTCATCCAAAGGCCAAAACAAGACGGGTACTTCCCCTTTCTCCAGTTGTTTTCTCATATTCAGTACTTCCCCTTTATCATTCAATGAAGATTCTTCTACCCGATTAGACTAGAGCTAGTGCTTCCTTGTTGCTTCATCGGATTCAACAATATTGGAAGAGAATTCACTGATCAAACTATAAGATGAACGGCCCATGGGTGGTTCAGAGAATGACCTACACCCCGGGCTATCTTATGATTGAGAAAGTATTTCACATACTAGAGGTAAAGAATCATACATAACTGGCTTCACATTTGCAAGTTCCTCAAGATAAGAGGGATTTCTCGTCACTACATTGTCCATTGAATCATTTTACAGGCAATGTGCATTACTACTACGGAGAGGACATTCACAGCTAAATTCATCATCATGGGGAGGACCACCATGGTGGGTTACAGTAAAAGATGAAGCCTTTTGCTCCTTGATCTTCTGGCCACGCAGAGGGTTACTGTGGCTATCATCTGAAGTTGATACTTCAAGATCGATCTAACTATCATGAAGCATGACTTCGTGAGGAACTGTCTGATGAAGATCTTCGGAATTAATGTTCCCACTATTGGGAAATGAGAGAGTAGAATCTTGAATTCCAAAAAATAATTGTCTGAGGGCTTCAATAACTCCACCATCGAGTAAGGCCTTATTACAAATTGGATCTTGATTTCCTGATTGTGTTGGATGGGTCTTTTTATTAGACACCTTCTTACTCACTTTAGGAACCACTTGTTGACAAAAGTGGTCATTATTGGTAGGTGTATGTTCCTTATTAGGAGAAATAGTTAGGCTAGGCTGATTATCTCCACTCAAATCAGGTCTATGTGCCTGACATGATTGTCTATATGACATGGGAGAGTATGACCCACAACCCTCTTGGACTGGAATAGATGTATGTGTCTATTCCGGAGTGATATTTTGATGTGTCGCTCCACTTGTAGGGATAGATTTTCATTTCATTCCATGTGATGCGGTAGGAGCTATTATAATCTTCTGACAGGAATCCAGAATAAGAGCAGGGATTTTCTTCTGCTCTTTCACCATTGTCAAAATGTGCTTTTTGACTTCAGCTGCTAGAACGGGAATATACGTTCATTAAGTGCTTGGAGTAGATGTGTGTTCCTGCTCCCAACCTCCTTTTCCTGTTACTGAATTCTGACAGTACTCATGTGTGGGGGCAGAGAGTTGAGTCTTCCTCTTGTTTGTCATCGGAGCGTTCCAACTGACTTCTCCGGGTGCTAGCAAATGATACTGTTGGTAGGCTTGATCAATACTAGCAGGTGTATGTGCATGCTGATTTCACTCCACCGAATGTAGATGAAGAAAATATTTCAATACTTGCAGACGGGGCTGCTGGAAGGATTGATGAGTGTAAGTAGGTTTATGTGTCTGTTTACCAGTTGTCAACACATTGGGTTGGTGGGATTTATCGTAGGTAGTCAGACGAGCTTGCTGACTAGCTGATGATTTATAAACAGGTGTATGTTCCTATCTATAGTACTCCACCGGAATTTCATTGTAGGAATGGTGTGTTGCTGCCAGACGAGTCTGCTGGACAACAAAATTAAAACGGATAGGTGTGTGTGTCCGCTCGTTGCTTTCCACCAAGTTAGGTTGGTGGACTTCTCCGGAAATGGAAGAGATAAGAACCTGCTCACTATTGATCGATCGTCACCTCTTGGGGTTTGTCTCTCCTACTCGGGGTTGGGGAAGCTGATCCGAATTCCTGGAGATTATACCCTCATAATGTTGAGGGCTCACCGCCACACAATTTTGGCAGCGATTGTTGATGGGATCCCTCGGGAAGGACTCATGTTTCCTTGAATTAAGGCGCTAAGTGACCATCTCATTCACCTCCGTATAATATGGTATGGACTGGTGATTGCGTTCCATGGATAACAATCCAAAATAGTTGGAAATGGAGGTTGGCACCACCTACTTCTTGATAGCTAGTTGTTGCTGTCGGGAAAACCAGGGTGAATTATTGATTTGGAGGGATTTTCGAGTTACCTCCAGAGTAGGAATGGTACCGTGTTGACAGTATTCCATAGCCAGTACATTTGATACCCAGCTTTGAAGATGCTGAGTAGGTGATGTCATCCTCCGAGCGGACGACGATCCAGTAGGAGTAGCAGCTGATGCATTCACAGCAGAGGTATTCACAGGTGTGAACTTTAGAGAAGCCATTACTGTATCATAGATGATCTTGAAAATGAGTGCCTATTTGATATAACATACATAATCAAGATAAGTTCGGCCACTACATCTTTTGGGTGAGAACATATGTTATTGATTGATTTGTTGGACCTCTTATTGAGTTTAAATAGGGGCCTAACAATTAAGTAAAACATCTTTTAGCTTGGTTAAGGATTCACGTCGGGTTCGCCATTTTTGTTTCCCTCTAGAATTGGGTACGACCTTGTTTGTTTAAGGTTCAAACATTCCAATCGGTTTCTAACGGGTTTTTTCGTAGAACCGGAAAAATCCAATGATTATATATCCATTTGGACATACTTTCCAAAGGTAAGTGCTCTTTAGTTATTGACCGATGAGGCTTAAGAATTTTGATTGGTCGAGAGGATGGGTGTCACGACCCACTCTAACCAAAGATGCCCCTCCTAAGCTGGAAATGGTGAAAGAGAGATAATGACCCCCGATTCACACCTCCAGTAGGCCCCGGGCTGGCGAATAGAACCAAGGGTATGAGTTTTCAAAAATATGGGAGGCATTACCCTTTTGATTATTTTAAGATCAGGAAATAGGACAAGTCAACCAACAAAAAGGAAAAGAAAAAGTGTATAGAAATAAACCCAAACCAATCCCACATGCATGTTTAAACAATTTTATAACAAGGTGCAAGTACAAGAATGCTCAAAGTACAATACCAAAAGAAACAAGTGTACAACAACAGCAACAACTCCAACTGTCCGACTAGTAGGGTCCCGCACTTCCCTGGTAGTCCTCCTGGAAACCTTCAAGTAAACGTAGGGTGAGCATACAAGTATACACAGCAGGGAGACCTAAAGCTCTCGTGCAAAAGTGGGGAGACATCCTAATGTCCCATGAGTACAATAGAAGAAACCTAGAAAAGAATTCTATCCATCCAACCTCACTAGCCACACTCACCAAAAACACAATCACAACAGGTATTAGTATATAAGAACAAGAGTATTGGGTACCCCTCACCATTTCCCATTAGTTAGCTGCTCTACCTAACGGCGAACGTCCTAACGTTTCCACACTCTCCCCGCCCGCACACACCTGGTCCTCACAACCACGTATCCCGCCACACACACCTGGGCCTCACAACCACATATCCCGCTCGCACACACCTGGGCCTCACCACCATGTATCCCGCCCGCACACACCTGGGCCTCACAACCACGTATCCCTCCTACACACACCTGGGCCTCACAACTACGTATCCCACCTGCACACACATGGGCCTCATCCTGACAGTTCTTGGGAAATAGTAAAACTTTCCCGAAGAGTCTTGGGAAAATCCACCCCAATCGAAACCAACCCAAAGATTCTTAGGGTTATGGTCACCTCAAGCCATCACATCCTAGCGGAGAAGGAGTAGGAAGGAGCTAGTAACTAAGGAAAAAACACCCTCTCCCATGAAATGGGAGTGTTCGTCACTAAGTGCTCAACATGGATGGGTTTCGATAAAACACAAAAGATATAGATATATATATATACCAAACACACAGCCCAACCTATGGCTTCTAAACGGAGAAACAGAGCACGTGCCTCGACACTTATACTATGAAGTATGCATACTAAAAACAACCCCAACCACATTTAAGTTTTCACGTTTCAGCAGAATTAGTTTATTTAGTTCCTTAACTACTGGGAAACTATCCACAACCAACCACATCGATCATTTGTAAAACATATCCCTGTCATCCACAAATCAAGTTAGAAAAACACAAGCAACACAACCAAGTCCTTCTTATCAACCAACAAACCAATTGATTATTAATCCCGTTCCATTACCATGACCCACCATTCATTAACTCTTCCACTTTTTATTTATTATTCACAACTCATAGTCCGTTCACATTCAAACCCATCCCTGTAGCCCCGCATCCAATCGCAATCACACTGAAACCCATACAACATTATCCCTTTAATACCATTTATCACAGCCCCGCTGCCCGTTACCAACATAACATTTACACCAACCCACAACCAAGCCAACCAGAGCCTCACTATTCACCATATCCACAACAACCCACAAAACACCCCCATCACATGCCATGTATCCAAGCCAACACACACATGTTAATTATTCCATTTTGTTCAACCGGGGAGATCACACAAGGCATCCAAATTTTAATCATCCAAATTTACAAGATTAACCAAATTCCACATTCAACAAAGTTCCATTCACAAAAATGGTCTAGAAGATAGGGAAAAATTTAATTGCGCAAGCAAAGGCCCCCAACGACCGTGATTTTTGGTAGGCAGGAGCTCATTCAATTCACAACATAATATCACAGGATATAAATAATGTAACATTATTCACAAACTTACCATCCCCGTTATATAAGCCAGTTATTATCTTTATTAAACCAGTTCAAATGCTTTTCATGTAAAAAAGAGGACACCCACCCCGCGTGATGCAAAAATTTAGAGAGATGAAGGTAAGATCCCTACCTCAACAGGTTCTGATCACAACGCTCCCCCGGATCAACTTTGGAAGACGTCCGTCGGCATCTGTCACTTATGTCGGGTCCCGGAAAAACCTCCTCGGGTGGAAGTCGGAAAGGAAATGTCGAAGGAAAGACAACGGATCTAAACTTAGAAGTTCCGACTTGTCGTTACGATCCTGTGGACGCTGACGGATCGTTAATCGGAGCTCGGACGAAGAAGTTATGAAAGAAAAGGAGCCTTTGAGTATCTTGGGAGAGCTCTACTCAGAGGAATGGGGAGGAGAGGGGTGAGTTGAAAAGGAGGAGGGGACCCCTCCTTTTATAGGTGAGAAAATAAAATGTACACGGCGTGTACTCGGCCGTTTCACACGGTCACCACGCGGCTTCCAACACGGCCTTCAACGCAGAACGCGGGCATTGATTGGTCAACACATGGCTTGAAGGTAACGCATACGTGGGGAGGGACTACACGGCGTGTAGTATTGGATAAACGGCGTGTACCCATTTATTTCACACAGATCTGACATGGAACACGGTCGTTGACTGGTCAACACATGGTAACACGTACGCGGGGAGAGACTACACGTCGTGTAGTATTGGATACACGGTGTGTACCCATTTATTTCACATGGCAAGTACACGAACTTCAACACGGGGTATACCCGGCAAGGGGTACACAACGTGTACTCAAACTACATGGCGTGTAGTTTCAAAATTCTGGAAAGTGTGGGAAAAGTCCATTTTACCCTCCAGAACACTTCGTTGCCTTCTTTTTGGCAAAGGAATGGGTCGTAGAGGTTCGGTCCATTACATCAGATACCTCTTAAAACATTATCGTCCCAGAGAATCCAAAAACCCACCCAGAGGAACCCAACAAGATACCTTTTAGGGTTATCGTTGTAATAAGAACCCAACCAACAACCCTAATCATGTGTGTTAGTAATTCCATATCTTATGTCGAGATATTATCCACTTTAGGTGGCACTGACTCGCCTGCACGGGTTTAATCGCATCCTCATTAATGTGTTACGATTAAGAATTGGGTCTTCCCACTTTCATAAATTAGGATTTTCCATCTTACACTACCCCTAACACCGTATAACCCATACTTTGCCCGAACACGTGGTTTTGGGAAAATTCCTTCTTCTAGGTCGAGATATTATCCGCTTTAGGAGGCACTGACTCACCCGCACGGGTTCAATCACATCCTCATTAATGTGTCTCGATTAAGAGTCAGGTTTTTCCCTTTCCCCACACATCCGGACATGCTACACATTACCAGGGAACAAGGAAACAAAAGGTCTCACAACCGACAAGCCAAGCATTCCATATATCAAAGGTACAAAGTATAACATCAACACATGTCTTAGAAGAAAAAGGAAACACAAGTCAAAACAACTCCGCGTACTGAGCATGCATCTGGGTCTCCTGCTCCCAAGTGCTCTCCTCGAGGCCGCCTTGCCTCCACAACACACGAACCAACGGAATGGTTCATCCACGGAGCACCTTCTCTTTACGATCCTCGATTCTGACTGGTCATTCCTCGATGGTCATGTCGTCTCCCATTTCTAACTCTCCCCAGTCGATAACATGAGAGTCGTCGTGTAAGTATCGACATAGCTGGGAGACGTGGAAGATGTCATGAAACTTCTCCAACTGAGGTGGCAGGGCCAGCTGATATGCCACCTCACCAACTCTCCTCAGCACCTCAAAGGGTCCGATGAACCTAGGGGAGATCTTTCTCCCTTTCCCAAACCTCTTCTTCCCTCGTCGAGGGGAATCATTCAAGAACACATGATCTCCCACCTCAAACTCCAAGGGCCTCCTCCAACGATCATAAGAATACTTCTATCAGTCTTGAGACGCTATCATCCTCTTACGCACAAGATGGACTTTCTCCATGGTGCTTTGTACTACCTCTGGCCGAAGAGCACCTGTCTCACAAACCTCTTCCTAGAAAATGGGTGAGTGACATGGTCTTCCATACAAAGCCTCAAACAGTTCCATGAAAATAGTAGAGTGGAAGCTGTTGTTGTAGGAAAACTCTACTAAAGGCATGTGTTATACCCATGACCCTCCGAAATCCAGAACGCATGCCCGCAGCATGTCCTCCAATGTCTGGATTGTCCGCTCTGTCTGCCCATCGGTCTGGGGGGGAAAGCAGTGCTAAGGCGTAGCTGGGTCCCAAAAGCATGTTGTAACCCCCTCCATACTCGTGAGGTAAACCGAGTATCCCAATCTGAGGCGATGGTATTTGGAACTCCATGAAAACGTACCACCTCGTCTACGTACCTCTGTGCTAAGGTACTCACTGGGCCTGACTCCTTAATGGCTAAGAAGTGAGCTGATTTCGTCAGTCGATCCACCACTACCCAGATAGCATCATAACCACCCTCAGTTCTGGGTAGTCTTGTGATGAAGTTCATTGAGATTTCATCCCACTTCCACTTGGGGACATCTAAAGGATACAACAATACACTGGGAACATGGTGTTCAGCCTTCACTTGCTGACACACTAAGCATTTAGCTACAAACACCACCACTGCCTGTTTCACCCCGGGCCACCAAAACTGTTCCCTCAGGCCTCGGTACATTTTTAAAACTCCTGTATGTACCGTGAAGGATGATCTATGGAACTCACAGAGAACTCCCTCACGCATTGCCTCCAGAACAAACAACCTTCAATGGAAAATCCTCAGATGTCGGCTGTCCTCTGACCATCCTTACGGAGAATTCCCCTGATCGACATGATCCCGCATCACTTCCACCTCAGAGTCCCCCCACTGAGACTCTTCCACCTGCTGCAGCAAGGAGGACTGCACCGTCATCTGAAACAAACAGCCTCTAACACCTTATACCCTGGCATCCAAGTGCATAGCATCCAACTCTCCCATCGCTTTCCAAGCATAAATGGATACCTGAACCACTTCCTTATGTGAGTTCCTACTCAGGGCATCAGCCAAAAACGTTTCCCTTACCTTCTGTGTAAGAGATCTCAAAGTCATAGTCTTGGAGAAACTCAACCCATCTTCACTGCCGCAGGTTCAGGTCATGCTGGGAGAAGATGTAACGTAGGATCTTGTGATCTAGGAAGACCACAAAGCACTCCCCAAAGAGGTAATGTCGCCACAACTTCAGTGTGAACACTACTGCTGCAAGCTCTAGGTCATGGGTGGCATAGTTACGCTCGTGAGGGCGTAATTGTCTAGACCCATAACAGATCAATACATTCTTCTTCATCAGCACACACCCCAGACCAAGGCATGAAGCGTCACAAAACACCTCATACAACAACCCTTCCTCTGGAATCCTGAGTACGAGAGTACTGGAAAACTTCTCTTTCAGGTAGTCGAAAGATTTCTGGCACTGATTGCTCGATAGGAAGACCTGGTTCTTCCTATTCAAAGCTGTCAATGGAGCGGCAACTCGAGAGAAGTCCGAAACGAACCTCCGATAGTAACCTGCTAACCCCAGGAAACTACAAACTTCTGCCACGCTCTTGGGTGATTCCTATGAAACAACTGCCTCCACCTTCAACGGGTCCACTGACACTCCATGCTAAGACACCATGTGCCCAAGGAAGTGTACTTCTTGCATCAAGAACTTACACTTCGACAATTTCCCGTAAAGCTCGTGGTGTCGAAGGACTTCTAAGACTGCCCTAAGATTCTCAGCATGCTCCTCCTCTAATCTTGAGTAGATTAGGATGTCATCGATAAACACAATGACGAACCGGTCCAAAAACTCTCGGAAGACAAAGTTCATAAGCCCCATGAACACAGTCTGTGCATTTGTAACTCCAAACGACATCACTACAAACTCGAAGTGCCTATACCTGCACCTGAAAGCCGTCTTTGAGATGTCACTGTCATTTACCCTCAGCTGATGATATCTGGATCATAGATCAATCTTAGAAAACCAACCTGCTCCCCTCAATTGGTCGAAGAGATCATCTATCCTGGGAAGGGGATAACGGTTCATGACTGTTACCTGGTTCAACCTTCGGTAGTCTATGCATATCCAGAGACCACCATCTATCTTCTTCACGAACAAAACTGGAGCACCCCATGGCAATACGCTGGGTCGAACAAAACCCTTCTCCATTAGATCGTCAATCTGAATCCACAACTCCCGCAATTCCGAAGGTTCCATCCGATAAGGGGCCATCTAAATCGGACGGGCACCCGGCTGTAAGTCTATCCTGAACTCAACGTCACGTCGGGGTGTTAGAGTCGCAACCTCCTCATGAAAAACATCTAGGAACTCCCCAACAACCTCCGGGACATCCATCATCTCTGTATCAGCTGGAACCACTGATAACCCGCCTAACAAGGAAAGGAGAGGCTCCACATGCCAGATTCCTACCTGATATCTTCTCTCACCAACGAAAGATACACACTGCCCATCCACGTCGGAGAGCACGACTCTTCTCTGGAATCAGTAGATAATGGCACTAACAGAAAACAACTAGTCTATGCCTAGGACGACATCGTATGGCTGCATCTGTAACAGAAGAAGATCCCTACTAGATCGATGTGGTCCCAACGTTAGCCAGCATCCCTGGCAAACACAAGATACGCTGGTCTGGCCTCCAACTGCTGTACTCAGCACCAGTGGTACAGAAAGTCTCTCTACATCTAGTCCCAAAGCATGGGCTAGACCAGGTGCAATAATGGAATGCAAAGCTCCTGAATCGAACAAAGCATAAACAAGAGTGCTGAAAAAACAAATCATACCTCGCACCACCTCTGGCCCTGCAGGAGCTATCAACTCTGCTGCGTGCAACTGTCCACGCCCAGCTCCTATGCCTTTATGATGTCATCCACCTCCCCGACCACACCCTGGTCGAGGTCCCTATGGATCACCCTGAGGTCGGCCTCCTCCCGCAAAGTCTACCCTTGGAGGAGCATGGTCTGGCTGCTGTTGGAAGGGACTCACTGGCAACTAGTACTGCTGAGGTGGGCGTTGAACCTTCCCACCTCCACCGTACTGATCTCGGGTTGGGCACCGACTCTAAACGTGCCCGAAACCTCCACAAGAAAAACACTTCGGTCTTGGACTTGTGAAAAAGGGATGAGAACCCAAAGATCTGAACTGGAACTGATGGGGCCTTCTCCCAACTGGCCTGAACCTGGAAGGTCCCGTCGTAGGATACTTGCTGCTGACTGCCTTCCCCTCCGATGATCCCAGCTGGATCCCATCTCGGGGTGCACCTCCCAGTGAGTGCATCCTCTCTACAACCTCTGCCTTCTTCTATACCGCCAAGTACGTCGGAAGGGTGAAGGGGGTGACAACATACTGGAGCGAAGGATGAAGCGCCTCCTCCAAACGTCTCACCGGAGACTCCTTATCCGGAAAGAGATATGGAGCAAAGCGCAGGAGATCTTTGAACTTGATCCCCAACTCTCGTACTGACATAATCCCCTTCTAAAGGGAGGGTAACTCCTACCGCTTCTCCAGCTTGATCATGGAATAAAGGAATTCTTCTTGGAATTTCTTCTCAAATTCAGCCCATGGATCCTCTGCCTCTATCCTCTCTCCGAGGTAGAGCTTCCACCACTGCTGCGCCGCCCCTCTCAGCTGACTGACTGCTAGTGGAACCCAGTACTCCCTCGGAGCACAAATCAAGGTAAATGCAATCCCTAGCTCCTTAACCACCCTTCTGTCTCCGTATCTGAAGTACTACCATCGTACTTCTTGAGGGTTTGCCGCTGGACAGAACGGAGTGTCTTCTTCCAATGGCTATCTTCCTCCTCTCGGTCAATCCACAACTGATCAGCCACCTGAATCTGTTGGGCCTGGGCCATCTGAGCCACCCGAGGATGACGTCCAGGTGCCATAGCTGTACGGTAAACAAAGATCGCCTAAGCCAATGTAGTAAGGAAATTTCTCAAGGTTTTATTTTATCATTTTTATTTTAATTTCTTTCCCAGAACACCCAAATCAAGTAAAAAACAATCATGATGATGCATGTACCTTCCCTAGGGTCTCTAACCTACAATAAATGTAGTCTTACTTGGTCGTTTGGTAGGCTTAGAGTCCTTACATAGGATCACGGGGGGCCCTAAAATCTCGTGTCGTAGCCGGTCATCCCTGGCCTATGTCACGCACCAAGATTAACTAACACTATTGCCCTACCATCCCATTCAATCATCACTGTTCCTAACTCCAGACTTCATCCTATATCTCAACCATCACCTCTGATACCATTCTGTCATGACCCCCTCTCACCAAAGATGCCCCCTCCTGAGCTGGAAATGGTTAATGGGAGATAATGAACCCCGAGTCCCGCCTCCAGTAGGCCCCAGGTTGGAGACTAGCACCAAGGGTATGAGTTTTCAAAAATATGGGAGGCATTAACCATTTTATTATTTTAAGATAGGGAAATAGTACAAGTCAACCACCAAAAAGGAAAAGAACAAGTGTATAGAAATAAACCCAAACCAAGCCCACATGCATGTTTAAAAAATTTTATAACAAGGTGCAAGTACAAGAAGGCTCAAAGTACAATACCAAAAGAAACAAGTGTACACCAACAACAAAAACTCCAACTGTCCGACCAATAGGGTCTCGCACGGCCCTGGTAGTCCTCCTGGAAACCTGAAAGTAAACGTAGGGTGAGCATACGAGTATACTTAGTAGGGAGACCTAAAGCTCTCGTGCGCAAGTTGGGAGACATCCTAATGTCCCGTGATAACAACAGAAGAAACCTAGAAAGGACTTCTATCCACCCAACCTCACCATCCACACTCACTAAAAACACAATCACGACATGTAGTAGTATATAAGAACAAGAGTATTGGTTACCCCGCACCATTTCCCATTATTTTGATGCTCTTCCTAACGGTGAACATCCTGACGTTGCCACACTCTCCCCGCCCGCACACACCTAGGCCTCACAACCACATATCTCGCCCACACAGACCTGGGACTCACAACCACGTATCCCGCCCGCACAGACCTGGGCCTCACAACCATGTATCCCGTCTGCACACACCTGGGCCTCACAACCACGTATCCCGCTCGCACACACGTGGGCGTCACAACTATGTATCCCACCCGCACACACCTGGGCCTAATCCCGAAGGTTGTTGGGAAACAGTAAAACCTGCCCGAAGAGTCTTGGGCTAATCCACCCCAATCGAATCCTACCCGAAGAGTCTTAGGTGTAAGTTCACCTCAAGAAATCACAGCCTAGGGGAGAAGGAGAAGGAAGGAGCTAGTAACTAAGGGAAAAACACCCTCTCCCATGATATGGGAGTGTTCGGCACTAAGTTCTCAACATGGGTGGGGTGCGATAAAACACAAAAGATACAGATATATATATGTATACCAAACACACAGCCCAACCTATGTCGTCTAAACAGAGAAACTGAGCACATTCCTCGGCACTGCTACTACGATTCAGGCATACAACAAACAACCCCAACCCCATTTAGGTTTTCACTTTTCAGAAGAATTAGTTTATTTAGTTCCTTAACTACTGGGAAACTATCCACAACCAACCACATCGATCGTTCGTAAAATATATCCTTACCATCCACAAATCAAGTTAGGAAAACACAAGCAACACAACCAAGTCCTTCTTATCAACCAACCAACCCATAGATTATTAATCCTGTTCCATTACCATGACCCACTATTAATTAATCATTCCACTTTTTATTTATTATTCACAACCCATAGTCCATTCACATTCAAACCAATCCCTAAAGCCTCGCTGCTAACCACAATCACACCGAAACCCATACATCATTATCCCTTTAATACCATTTATCACAGCCCCGCTTCCCGTTACCAACATAACATTTACACCAACCCACAACAAATCCAATCGTAGCCCCATTGTTCACTCTATCAACAACAACCCACAAAACACCCCCATCACATGCCACGTATCCAAGCCAACACCCACATGTTCATTATTCCGTTTTTTTCAATCGGGGTGATCACACAAGGGTTCCAAATTTTAATCTGCCAATTACACATGATTAACCAAATTCCACATTCAACAAAGTTCCATTCATAAAAACGGTCTAGAAGATAGGGAAACATTTAAATGCACAAGCAAAGACCCCCAACAACCGTGATTTTCAGTAGGCATAAGCTCATTCAATTCACAACATAATATCATAGGATATAAATAATGTAACTTTATTCCCAAACTTCTCATCCCGGTTATACAAGCCAGTTATTAACTTTATTAAACCGGTTCAAATGTGTTTCATGTAAACAAGAGGACACCCACCCCACATGATGCACAAATTTAGAGAGACGAAGGTAAGATCCCTACCTCAACAGGTCCTGATCACAATGCTCCCCCGGATCAACTTTAGAAGACGTCTGTCGGCGACCGTCACTTCTGTCGGGTCCCGGAAAAACATCTTCAGGTGGAATTCGGAAAGGAAATGCTGAAGGAAAGAAAACGGATCCAATCTCAGAAGTGCCTCCTCGTTGTTACGATCCCGTGGTCGCTGATGGATCGTAAATAAGAGCTCGGACGAAGAAGTTATGAAAGAAAAGGAGCCTTCGAGTCTCTTGGGAGAGCTCTGCTCAGAGGAATAGGGAGGAGAGGGGTGAGTTGAAAAGTAGGAGGGTACCCCTATTTTTATAGGTGACAAAATATAAATTATACGGCGTGTACTTTATGGTACACAGCGTTTACTCAGCTGTTTCACACGGTCACCACGCGGCTTCCAACACGACCTTCAATGCGGAATGCAGGCGTTGACTGGTCAACACACTGCTTGAAGGTAATGCATACATGGGGAGGGACTACATGGCGTGTAGTATTGGATACACGGAGTGTACCCATTTATATCACACGACTCTAAGACGGAACACGGCCGTTGAATGGTTAACACAGGGTAACGCGTATGCGGGGAGAGACTACACGGCGTGTAGTATTGGATACATGGCATGTATCGATTTATTTCACATGGCAAGGACACAACCATCAACATGGGGTATACCTGGAAAGGGGGCACACATCGTGTACTCAAACTACAAGGCGTGGAGTTTCAAAATTCTGGAAAGTGTGGGAAAAGTCCATTTTACCCTCCATAACACTTCGTGGCCTTATTTTTGACAAAGGAATGGGTCAAAGAGGTTCGGGCCGTTACAATTGGAGGTCGGACTCAGCACTACTTTTTAGGGTAATTATTTTCTACTCTGGGACTCTCGTTATAGATTTAAGTTATGTTCATGAATCCTTATTAAATTAACTAGTATGAAAATGAGATTTCCTTTAGATCTAATAATCAATTATTTGTATGTAAAAGATTTAGAGAATCTTTTATATGTATTTGAGGTTCTTCATCGATAGAGAATCATCTGTATTTGTTAGAGATTCATAGTCAATGATATCCTTCAATGCATTATATAGAAATCTGTTGGTCATTATGATAACCATACTAGTTTTAAATCCACTCAGCGGGGCACTTGAAGTTTATTGTCATTCAGAATGACATGGATTATTTCAGAGTTGGGATTGTACCAGCAGATGGGCTACCTAAGTATCCTTTTTTAGAAAAGGAATCAGAACCCACGTAGTTCAAATAAAGAAGTATGAGGTTTATTCATGGTTGATGGCTCAATGAAAGATGTCATAATTACTTTTACACTCTAAGCTCACGTGAGTCATGCTCAGTGT
Organism: Viscum album; assembly: GCA_963277665.1. Lineage (NCBI taxonomy): Eukaryota > Viridiplantae > Streptophyta > Magnoliopsida > Santalales > Viscaceae > Viscum > Viscum album. Next base: position 833,890,393 of record OY728156.1, read on the forward strand.
GAGAAACAAGAGGTATTGGTAAAACCTGACGATTGAGCCATAAAAGATGTAATCATAAGAAATGATGTGGGTCTTATGTATGTATGACTGCCCAAGATAGTTGAAGATTAGGATTTAATTTCAGGAAGAAACCCGGGAACAAGGTTCATAATGGTATATGTTCTTTAGGGAAATTTGGATACTTAACATAGAGCTTACTTATGAGAAGGAATCCCAAATAAAAATTAAATTAATACTAGTTAAGAGAAATTATGGTGGGGGATTATTCCTGAGAAGGAGGCCCAGGTTAAGGGATTTGAGAACTGGGGCTTATTTATGAGAAGGAGGCCCAGGTTAAGGGAATTTGGAACTTGATAATTGGGGCTTATAATTAATAAGGTGTCCCAGGTTAAATTTACTTGAGAACTGATGATTTTTCCTGAGAAGGAGGACCAGGTTAAGGTGACTTGAGAACTGGGGCTTATTCCTAAGAAAGAGGCCCATGTTAAAGGAACTTGAGAACTGGGGCTTATTCTTGAGAAGGAGTCCTAGGTTAAAGGGACTAGATAACATTGGCTTATTCCTGATAAAAAGGCCCAGGTTAAGGGGAATTATGACTGGGGATTAATCCTAAGGAGTATTCCCATATTTGGGAACTTGATAATTGGGGCTTATTCCTGAGAAGGAGGCCCGTGAATAGGGGACTTGGGGCTTACTCCTAAAGAGGATGCCTAGGTTAAGAGAACATGGACTGGGGATTACTCTTAAAAAGGAGGCCCAGGTTAAAGATCCTCTCATCTTAAAGGATTACATTGAATGAATAAAATATCTAACCTTAGTGACATAAAGATATGTAAATTACTAGGTTTTTAGATATGATCACCAGAATTACACTCACATAAGGAAGCCAACAAAGGAACCATGCCATAAATGGTTTTGAAGAGGATTTTAAAGGCTAAATCCTGAATAAGGGAGGTGGATTTTAATAATAGAAGTGAATAGGAAGGAGGGGCACCCAAAAAGAAGTAGGTGTGCAGGTCCTATTTGGGCGTGCAGGTCCTGGTCATGTAGGTATACATGCGTGACACATAGGTACATGCGCAATGGTTAACCCATAAGATAATACTTGGGTGATACATTTCTCAATACCATAGTATTATCCCTAGGGGCTTCCAAAAGATTGGCGTGCAGGTTCTGGTGAAGGGATAAGGTGGCGCACAGGTGTGTCTATTTCCCTTAAGGGTTAAACACCTAGGCATGCAGGTGTTGGTGAATTTCAAAACTTAGGCCATGTTTCCCCTATATAGATCGTCCATTCTAGGTAAGAAATTACATTATAAGTTTTTGGAAGACTTCCAGAAGATACTAGGGTGACGGGGGCATAAATCTGGATTTTGGAATTTTTCATCTCTGAAATTGGGGGACCACAAGGGGTATTTATAGGCTGCTGAATACCCCGGGAGAAAATCAAACATGGCGCGCAGCTCACCTGTGCGCCCATATGTGGCGTGGATGTACCCTACGCGACTGGCTTAGAACCTGTGCATACCATAATGAAGCAAATACTTGTTCATGCCTTTGTCAATTTTTGATGTTTCATCAAAGAATGAATCACTTTATTCTAAGGTATTCCCCATTTTCCGTCGTTTAGACTCTGTGCCGAAAATTAGCGTCAAAAGTTATCCTACAAAATTAGCTTCCTGGATACTATTCTGATGACCCCATATAATGCTTTTTATGGTATGCAATACAAATCACCCCAATCTTGGCTGGAGTCAAGACAGGTAGTGAGGTTGGGACATCTTCTTATCCACGAGACCACTAACCATGTTCAGATGATTTGGAAGTGGATGGCTACTACATAGTCTCATCATAAAAAATATGTTGATCGATATATATGACCTTTGGAGTTCAAGGTACGGGATTGTGTTTTCTTATGTGTTTTACTATGGTTGGTAAATAAGAGTATAAAAAGACATGGTAATATTTTTACTAGGTGCGTTATTCTATTTGAGATTATAGAGATGGTTTGGCTATTTTACTATAGAATGCAGCTAACTCTAAGGTATAGATATTTGCATGACTTCATCCACATTTCTCAGTTGTGATGTATCTTTTTTGGAACCATCTCATGCCTTTCTTCTTGAGGAAGTGGAGTTGTAGGCATATTCTGTAACGACTCAAAGATTCATTAATGGAAATCCCTCCTGATTTAATTAAATGTATCATTATGTTTATGTAAAATGTCAACTTCATTGGTTTTATGTTAAGTATTTTGATCGTTGCTAATACATCCGTGAACAGTGATCACATGATTGGTATAAATATAGGGCTTTAACACATCCAATTTTACATAGACAAAATAAGTGATGGCCTTGTCCTATAGAATTGCTCCGTACGAAGCTCATTTTTCGGAGCTCGGAAAAGAGGTGGCGTCTTTGGGCTTTTCCCTTGACCGAGCCCAAGCTGAGCTTCATCTTGTCAAGCTCTAACGTGACCGTCTACGGGAAAAGTGGAAGTTGATTGAAATTACCACTCGAGCGATGCTATCCGAGCCACCCCAACAGTCTGTCACCATCGCACACCTTAAACTTAGGTCTTATGCAGCTGTTTTAAGGGGTTATGTAACAAATAAGTAGTACTATGTTCATGTACATTATTTGTTTTTGTATATAATAAATAATATAATTTCTAGTCATTTTTGATACAATGTAAATAGTTTTTAAAGTACAAATAATGTTTTTTGTTATTATTTAACTAAGAATTCTATTTTATTAAATTAAGGGATTTTTGAATTAAATAATATTTTAATAAAATATTATTATTTTAAATAAATTAATTTTTATTATATATAAATGAACTTATAATTTTATGAATGCAATTATAATTTTTATTAAGGTTTGAAAACCATTTCTGTCAAAACCCGTGAATTTTCTATAAATGTCGGTTTTTATTTTAAAAGTGAAAATTCACATATTTAGAAAATTATTTAGATAAAATAAATGTTATTTTTGGAATCGGTATGTCGAAATTATCCAACGGTGAATTTTTCATAATTTTCTCAGACAGTCAAATTTTTGGGTAAAAATTAAATACCGTTTAAATATATAATGTGTTTTATGACATCATAATGACCAAATAGTGATGTAACAAAATACTATAATCTTTATGTTCGGCCAATATATTTTTTACCATTAAAATAAAGTGATTTTGGGTTTTTATGACTAATTTTTTCAAAGTAGTAATGGACCCCTGAAGACTTATTCAACACCTTTCCTTTTTAAATTAATTTCCATGGGAGTGTGACTCACCTCCACATAAGCAACCCTAATATTTTAATAATTTCGGACTTTGGCCTTATAATATCTTTTTTTCCTCTTCCCTTTTCCAAAAACCATGGGAAAAACCATGGGATTATTTATGGTTTGGATTAATTTAATATAAGGGGTCACAAACCTAAATAATAAAGAATTTCCTCACCTTTCCTATATAAACCCACACAAGCTCCCACTTCCTCCTCACTCAAATCCCTTTTAGTTCGTCCAACCTCTGAACTAATCTCTCTATAATCCTCCCAAGGTTCCCCAAGCTCCTAATAAGCCTCTCACAAGCCTCTCTCTAGCCTTTGGTAGCACACTTCCCAGAAAGGGTTTTTCTTCTTTTCTCATTTTTATCAATTTTTTTTGTGTTGTTTTTTCACTTTTAATTTCAATTATGAATATTGGGGTATGGTTTCGCACCTCCCTCATACTACCCTGTTTATGTTTGAATGATGGTATACCCCTTTCTCTCTCATTAAATGCCTCCCATGTACACCCGTTACTATGCCGAAATTCTGAAAGGAAGTTCTCTGTCTTCTTTTACGTTCAAGGAATATTTTTGTATCATGAATCTAAATTCCATTACAATTGTTGGTACATGTATCTATATGACCTCCATACTGTCCATTAAATGTAAATATGATGAGGAACCCCTTTCTCTCTCATCAACCATTTTTATGAATTCTTATGTCACGCCGTTACGCTGCCGAAATCGCACCGATTTTCTAAGCTAATGACATTGTGAAATGAATACCATGCCCATTTCTCCATCAAGGGTATTCACCTTTATGCACATTTACTTATTGATTATAAGGTTTCATGTATTAATTCCACATTCCTTTATCGTGTAATAAATGATTATGTTTTATGAGTCCATGTTTTATGATCCATGTGGCACACTTATACATGAAATGAAATGTTTAAGAAGGTTGTGCCCTTATAGCGCTCCAATGCATTGGGTAAAGTATAGTATCATGATACTTCATGTGAAATGAGTGTTGACTCATGATAATTCAAGTGAAATGAGGGTTTACTCATTCTTTATGTGCAATGAGGATTTACTCATGCACCATGTGCAATGAGCCTTGGCTCAGGCTAATTCCATGTTAAGTGTTGTTGCCATATTTCCATGTTATGATGATCATGCTTTATCATGCCTTTATGTTCATGTTTCATATATTCTCTATTGATATTCCTAATGTATAACATGTATTGTACTCCTCATGTTATTCCATGTGTACTCCCTTACTGGGATTTATAGCTCACCCTTTTCTTATGCTTGTCTTTAGGTTATCCAATGCAATGCTAAGTACGAGGGAATGTAGTGGTCATGTAAAGGAAGTTTTCAATAAAGATGTTGTATTTCATGTTTTAAGTTTTTATGTAATGGTCCTAATCCCCAAATACACTAAAACTATCGATCTTTTTTGTTGTATCAAGTGATGGTTTATGTAATAAATTATGTTTAAGTTTGTAATAAAAGCAGGGTTGTCATAGTCGGTATCAGAGGATAGGTTTTGTTATTTTTGGGATTAGGAAACCCTTGTAAAGCCTTAGAGACAAGAATAAGTATAATAAAAACATCCCTAAGTTTTCTTAAGTGATGATTAAGTGGTTTATCAGACAAATACATCCTTCTCTGGATACGAGCAGGTAGAGGCGGCTCTGGCACAGATGTATCCTAAGGGTAAAACCCGAAAACACCGCTTTGAGCTAGACTCGAACGGGAACTGGTGCACGACAAAAGGCCTTGCTGCGCTCTTGGTTATGACACCGCTGGGGGATATATTTTGATAAATTCACAATCTTAGTATGAACCCTTATTAAGGAAAAAAATTCCCCAAAGAATATATATTTGAAAGTAGATCATGAAAATCCTATATTTAAGCCTGTAGACTCACGAGTTAAGGAAAAGAAAGTTTATTTATAAGTCATCAACTTTTGTCTTTGGATTAATCTATATGTGTTACCCCTAACATTCCTTTTATTCCAGCCAATGGCCGGTAATAGGAGGACTCGGGCTAAAAATCGATGTGAAGATCAGTGTGCTGACTGTACTAATGAGATGCACAATCCAATGGGAGCAGGAATCATGAAGTTTCCCATGCTTCTCTCTCAGATAACTCAAGAATTGAATAGAAAAACGGCGCAAGTGGAATGTTCAACCCCCCCCCCCCCCCTAAGAAATAACAAGTCGCTATCGAGAGCTTCATGAGACAAAGGCCTCCTACTTTTAGTGGATCATCTGATCCCATGAGAGCTGAACAATGGATCAACTCCATTGAAAAGATCTTCTCCATCCTCCAATGTTCTGAACAAGATAAGGTTCTCTAGGCTTCTTATCGTATGGAGGGTGAAGCTGATCAATGGTGGACGTTGATTAAAAATACGAAGCTTGAGGAGGAGATCGAGGATTTGGAATCGAAGAATTTCCAGAAGATGTTTTTGGATAAATATTTTCTGTGCACCCTCCGGCTTAATATGGAAAGGTTCTTCCTTTCCCTCAAGAAAAAAGATGAAGAATCTGTTGGAGCGTATGAGGAAAACATCACAAGGCTTGCACGATACACTTCTGGCGTTGTCGTTACCCCTGAATGCATGGTTGGCCACTTGTTTGGTGGGCTGAATCCTAGCTTTCGGAAAGCATTAGCGATCCATGACTTCAATAGCTATGAGGAAATTGTCTGATGTGCCCTCAAGGTCGAAATAGAGATCGAGGAATCACAGGGGTATCATGGGGACAAGAAGCGTAAGGTGGACTTCAATGCTGGTGGTCTGTTGGATAAATCCAACAGTGCTAAGAAGATCCAGCACCCCACTTGCCACAAGTGCGGAAAGAAGCACCCTGGAAATTGCCTTAAGGGGAAGAGAAAATGCTTCAGGTGTGGAAGAGAAGGGCACCTAGCTACTAACTGTCGGCAAGAAAGACCCACGGTTGTGACAGAGGAGAGGAACGGTCCATTCTAACCTCAATGCATTGTTCAATGCTACAAATGCAAAGAACCGGGTCATTTTTCAAATCAATCCCCTAATCCAACGGTTTTCGGAGGTGACCAATAACCTCCAAGTCAGCAAGGAAGAGATTTTTCCCTCACTTCTGCCGAAGTGAACCCCGAAAATGAAGTGGTGACAGGTATGCTAGTTATTCTTTCAATAATAGCGAATATACTTTTTGATTCAGGTTCTACGCATTCTTTTATATCTCGAACGTTTAGTAGAACAATCCCAGCACCACCACAAATCATAGAAGTAAAGATGTCGGTGAGTATGGAAAATGGGGAAATCATTGCATCCCATGAATATAAGTCCTCCCTTGTTATAATCTGTGGATTGAATTTCCCGGAAAACCTCATCATACTCCCTCTGGTGGAATTTTATGCAATTCATGGAATGGATTGGCTTTCCTTATATAGAGCCAATATAAATTGTTGGGAGAGGGAAATCACACTCTATATAGATAATCGACCCTTGATTCTTTACAAGTGTCAGGAGGAAGATGAATCTCTTTTATCTCTATCATCTCAATCATTGATATTACTCCCTTATGAGCACGCGTATTTGGATCAGATGATTGAGTCCAAGGAAGAAACCATCCTTGAAGAAATGCCTATTGTGAGGGAGTTCACTGAAGTGTTTCCCGAGGAACTGCCTGGTCTTCCTCCTAGAAGAGATGTTGAGTTCTCAATTGAACTTATACCTGGGGTGCTACCAATATCCAAGACTCTATATAGAATGGATGTTGTTGAGCTTTAAGAGATAAAGAAACAACTACAGGAGAATCCGGATAAAGGGTTTATACGCCCAAGTGATTCACTATGGGGTGCACCGGTCCTCTTCGTCAAGAAGAAGGATGGGTCAATGCGGATCTACATCGATTATCGTGAACTTAACAAACTCACGATAAAGAACAAGTATCCTCTCCCAAGAATCGATGACTTGTTTGATCAGCTGCGTGGAGCACAATACTTCTCTAAGGAGGACATGCGGTCGGGATATTATCACGTAAGGGTGAACAAGGAATATTTCCCCAAGACTTCTTTTCGTACAAGACACGGGCACTGTGAATTCATAGTAATGCCTTTCAGACTCAGCAATGCTCCAAAAATCATCATGGACTTAATGAATAGAGTCTTTAGATATTACCTAGACAAATTTGTGGTAGTATTTATATATGATATTATAATATAATCCAAAACCAAGGAGGATCATGAGGAGCATTTAAGAACTATACTGGAGACTTTGCGCAAGGAGAAGATCTATGAAAAGTACAACAAGTGTGAGTTTGGGTTAAAGGAAGTATCATTATTTGGCCATATCATCACAAGCAATGGGATATCTGTGGATACCTCCAAAACAGATGCAATTGAGAGATGGTCGAGGCCAACATCGGTAACGGATATCTGTAGCATCTTGGGGTTAGCTGGATATTATCGACGATTTGTGAGAAATTTCTCACGATTGTCCAACCCTCTTACCAAGATAACTCGAAAGGGAGTAATGTTTTCTTGGAGTGATGAATGCGAAGAATGCTTCAAGGAGTTGAAAAGGAGGCTTATCACTGCGCCCATGCTCACTTTACCCACAAGTGGGGAAATTTTTGTGATATTCAGTGATGCTTCAAAGAAGGGCTTAGGCTGTGTGCTGATGAAGAATGATAAAGTGATATCCTATCCCTCAAATTAGTTTAAAATCCATGAGAGAAACTATCCAACACATGATCTGGAGTTGGCGGCTGTGATCTTTGCCTTGAAAATATGGCGACATTATCTCTATGGAGAGAAATGTGAGATATATACTGACCACAAGAGTCTTAAATATATATTCAAGCAGAAAGAGCTTAATATGCGCCAGAGAAGATGGATAGAGCTCATCAAGGATTATGATTGTTCAATACATTACCACCCTGGGAAAGCAAACAAGGTGGCAGATGCCCTATGTAGAAAGGATCCAGTTAATCTATCAATGATGAAAATTGATAAGGATCTAATATTCTTAGACATGATGAAGATGGACATGGGAATCATAGAGAAGGGAAAAACATCAATCCTTTCACAAATGACTTCTCAAACATATCTTTTGTAAAGGTTAAAGGATGCTCAAAAGGATGATCAGTGAATTTAGGAAAAAGAGGATGCTATCAAAAAGGGGTAATCCTCAGAGTTTAATGTTAATGAAGAAGGAATTGTGCGGTTTTGGAAAAGACTATGTGTTCCATCCAGTCCGGATCTGAAGAAGGATGTTTTGGATGATGCACATAGTTTAAATTTCTCAATTCACCTAGGAAGCACAAAGATGTATCGAGATCTCCGAGAAAACATTTGGTGGGATAATATGAATAATGAGATCTGTGAATATACATCAAAGTGCCTAGTGTGTCAGCAAGTAAAGTCAGAGAGGCAAAAGTCTAAGGGGATGATGAAACCATTGACCATTCCAGAATGGAAATGGGAGATCATCACCATGGACTTTGTCACCGGACTTCCAAGGACATCCAAAGTCAACAATGCAATCTGGGTTGTTGTGGATCGTCTTAAAAATACTGCACACTTCATTCCTATTCGGGAGGATTTATCATTGGATCAATCGGCACAGATATATATCAGGGAAGTGGTAAGGTTTCATGGAGTACCACTATCTATTGTGTCTGACTGAGATCCAAGATTCACCTCTAAGTTTTGGAAGAGTCTTCAACATGCTCTGAATACTGAACTGAACATCAGTACGGCCTATCATCCTCAAACTGATGGCCAATCCGAGAGGACTATCCAAACACTTGAGGATATGTTGAGAGCATGCTCAATGGACTTTAAAGGAGGATGGGATCAACATCTTCATCTTCTTGAGTTCTCTTATAATAACAGTTTCCACTCGAGCATCCAAATGGCACCATATGAAGCCCTGTATGGGAAAAGGTGTAGAACACCGGCATGTTGGGATGAGGTCGGTGAACGTAAGCTGCTTGGACCAGAAATGGTCGAGGAAATGGTGGAGAAGGTGAAAACCATTCAGCAGCATATCAAGGCAGCTCAAAGTCGATAGAAGAGTTATGTAGATAACCGTTGACAGGACCTTGAGTTTAAAGTTGGAGACATGGTGTTTCTACGCATATCTCTGTGGAATAAGGTCATGAGGTTTGGAATGAAAGGGACGTTAAGTCCAAGGTACATCGACCCCTTCGAGATTATTGATCGTGTCGGGGTTGTGGCCTATTTACTAGAACTTCCACCTACCATGGCCAAAGTACATGATGTATTTCATGTATCCCTCTTAAGAATTTACATACCAGACCCTTCACATGTACTCTCTTCTGAGGTGGTACAATTGGAAGATGATATTTCTTATGAGAAGTAACCAGTGAAGATCTTAGACTGTAGAGAAAATGTTCTATGAAATAAGACAATGCCCCTCATCAAGTTGTTGTGGAGAAACCACAAGTTTGAAGAAGCGACTTGGGAATCGAAGGATATGATGAAGTTGAGTTGCCCACATTTTTTTTAGTATGGGAAAAGGAAAATTTCGAGGGAAAAATTTCTTAAGGGGGGAATATTGTAACGACCCAAAGATTCATTAATGGAAATCCATCTTGATCTAATTAAATGTCTCTTTATGTTTATATAAAATGTCAACTTCATTGGTTTTATGTTATGTATTTTGACCGTTGCTAATATATCCATTGAACAGTGATCACATGATTAGTATAAATATAGGGTTTTAACACATCCAATTTTACTTAGACAAAAGAAGCGATGGCCTCGTCCAGTAGATTTGCTCTGTACGAAGCCCATTTTTTGGAGCTCAGAAAATAGGTGGTGTCTTTGGGCTTCTCCCTTGACCAAGCTCAAGACAAGGTTCATCTTGTCAAGATCTAACGTGACCTTCTACAGAAAAAGTTGAAGTTGGTTGAAATTACCACTCGAGCGATGCCATCCGAGCCACCCCAAGAGTCTTTCAACATCACGCACCTTACCCTTAGGGCTTATGCAGATGTTTTAAGGGGTTATGTAAAAAATAAGTAGTACTATGTTCATGTAAATTTTTTGTTTTGTATATAATAATGAATATAATTTCTAGTCATTTTTGATAAATTGTAAATAATTTTTAAAGTACAAATAGTGTTTTTTGTTATTATTTAACTAAGAATTATATTTTATTAAATTAAGGGATTTTTGAATTAAATAATATTTTAATAAAATATTATTATTATTATTAAATTAATTTTTATTAAATATAAATGATCTTATAATTTTATGAATACAATTATAATTTTTATTAAGGTTTGAAAACCATTTCTGTTAAAACCCGTGAATTTTTTATAAATGTATGTTTTTATATTAAAAGTGAAAATTCTCATATTTAGAAAATTATTTAGATAAAATAAATGTTATTTTTTGAATCAGGACGTTGAAATTATCCAACGGTGAATCTTTCATAATTTTCTGAGACAGTCAAATTTTTGGGTAAAAATTAAATACCGTTTAAATATATAATGTGTTTTATGACATCATAATGACCCAATAGTGATGTAATAAAATACTATAATCTTTATGTTCGGACAATATATGTTTTACCATTAAAATAAAGTGATTTTGGGTTTGTTTGACTTATGTTTTGAAAGCATTAATGGACCGCTCAAGACTTATTCAACACCTTGCCTTTTTAAATTAATTTCCATGGGAGTGTGACTCACCTCCACATAAGAAACCCTAATATTTTAAGAATTTAGGACTTTTTCCTTATAAAATATTGTTTTCCTCTTCCCTTTTCCAAAATCCATGGGCAAAAACCATGTTATGGTTTGTGGTTTGGATTAATTTAATATAAGGGGTCCCAAACCTAAATAATAAAGAATTCCCTCACCTTTCCTATATAAACCCACCCAAGATCCCACTTCCTCCTCACTCAAATCCCTTGAAGTTCGTCCAACATCTTCCCTAATCTCTCTAGAATCCTCCCAAGGTTCCCCAAGCTCCCAAGAAGCCTCTCACAAGCCTCTCTCTAGACTTTGGAAGCACACTTCCATGTAAGGGTTTTTTCTCCCTTTCTCATTTTTATCAATTTTCTTTAAGTTTTTTTTCCTTTTTAATTTCAATTATGAATTTTGGGGTATGGTTTCACAAATCCATCATAGTTCCCTATTTATGTTTTAATGATGGGATACCCCTTTCTCTCTCATTAAATGCCTTCCATGTACACCTGTTACTATGCCAAAATTCCGAAAGGAACTTCTCTCTCTTCTTTTACATTCAAGGAATAATATTGTATCATGAATCTAAATTCCATTACAATTGTTGGAAAATGTATCTATATGACCTACTTACTATACATTACATGTAAATATGATGAGGAACCCCTTTCTCTCTCATCAACCATTTTTATGAATTCTTATGTCACGTCGTTCCGCTGCCGAAATCGCACTGATTTTCTAAGCTAATGCCATTGTGTAGTGAATACCATGCCCATTTCTCCATCAAGTGTATTCACCTTTATGCACATAGACTTATTCAATATAAGGTTTCATGTATGAATTCCAAATTCCTTTATCGTGGAATAAATGATTATGTTTTATGAATCCATGTTTTATGATCCATGTGACACACTTATACAAGAAATGAAATGTTTAAGAAGGGTGCGCCCTTATAGCACTCCAATGCATTGGGTAAAGTATAGTATCATGATACGTCATGTGTAATGAGTGTTGACTCATACTAATTCAAGTGAAACAAGGGTTTACTTGTGCTTTATTTCTAATGAGGATTTACTCATTCTACATGTACAATGAGCCTTGGATCATGCTAATTACATGTTAAGTGTTGTTTCCACATTTCCATGTTATGATTATCATGCTTTTTCATGCCTTTATGTTCATGTTTCTTATATACTCTATTTATATGCCTATTTTCTGACATGTATTGTACTCCTCATGTTATTCCATGTGTACTCCCTTACTGGGATTTATAGCTCACCCTTTTATTATGCATGTCCTCAGGTTATCCCATGCAATGCTATGTATGAGGGAATGTAGTGGTCATGTAAAGAAAGTTTTCAATAAAGATGTTGTATTTCATGTTTTATGTTTTTATGTAATGGTCATAAGCCCGAAAGACACTAAACCTCTCGATCTTCTTTATTGTATCAAGTGAAGTTTTATGTAATAAATCATGATTAAGTTTGTAATAAAAGCAGGTTTGTCAAAGATGCGTCCTTTGAGGAGCATAACATTTATAATTTGGATCGTATCTTGTAGTTTATCCATGATCGGTTTGTTTAGTTGGTATGGGTGCTATGGAATAATGTCTAAGTGAAGGATAAGACTTTGGAGAGGTAGTTTGATGTATGATCACTGTGGTCAGAGCTATTCTCATATATGTATTCACCAATCATGAAAAATAAATTCGGTGATGAATTTCATTAATGGGAAGGGATTTTCTAAGAAATCGTTTCATTCTTTGTGGTATGAATCATTCGTTTTCTATTTATACTAATTAAAAAGGGTGGGGGGGAAAGGGTCAAGGGCTAGCTTCTGGACTATTACATGAAGTGACTAAGGACTTCATGTCATGTAATATTATGTACAAACCATGTAATCCCAATAGCCAAACACATAATGGTTTTTCCATGGGTGTTACTGACACAGTGTCTAGTTTCAATTACACATCATGTACATTTTTTAATTATTATGTCAGGAAGTAGCGTCATTTTTTCAGATAGATAAAAACAACTCCCTTTCATTGTAGGTCATGCCTAGAAAATCTAAACTAAGGTTTGGATCCTGATTCAACATATGATCTCCAATTCAAACACTGTCGGATATGTTAGAATCCCCTCAGTGATCTCTCAATTACTCTTGAGCCTTTCTTCCTAATTTTTTCTCTTGCTCTAGTTATTTAAGGTCTAGTGTTTATAACCATTTTGTAGATCTACTCCATTCTAGGTTGAATTGGATCCCAATGTTGGATGAGGAGAGTCATAGGTGTATGAGGTATGTTGTATTGTGCCTTTCATGAATTTTCATGTTTTTTATATGTTCCTAAGTGTTGCGAGCCAAAGTATAGGGTGTCACTGTGAATGGAATTAACTCATGTTACTTCATAATTTTGATTAAGTAATTGATTAATTGAACTAAAGCATGTTTGTGATCATTTGACTTGATTAAGGGACACCTCGTGGGTGCATTGTCCGTTGGATGGTCTTCGTTTAGCCATTTGGCCTAGGATGCATATAGACATGCCTTTGATTTCCTTTCTTGGTTAATTAAAGTTGATGTGGTTAATTGAATGTTTTTTCCATGAGAGTTATTATATTTTTAACCATGTAATATTATGAGATACAAGTGTTTTTTTATGATAAAATGCATATACAACCGGCTTGGCCATGATACATGATGAAATGCTTATATACCAGGTTTTCACATTAGAACATGCTGAAATTTGTATATATTGTGTTTCAACCCTGATTTCCAACATAAATGATAATTATATTGGTTTTCATCCAATTAGGAGTTATGTTATACCATGGTTATATGGTTTGGTTTAAACACTCTAGGAGTGATACTTGATTTTTACACTTTATGATTTCAAGAACGGAATCAATTAAAAATTTAATAATGAAATGAAATGACTTGTGGATTATCTGCCAAAAAAAATAACAAGCTTGGATTCAATATTTACCACACTCAATTATTCTGTCTTTTGATACATCTAATGTGCTTACTTTTGATTACTCACCATTTACTTATTTTTCCATTGTGCACTACCTGTTATATATATATATATATATATTCACTGACTGATCGACACATATCATCGGTGGTTTCCTTCTAGGATTTAGTCTCACACCCTATTTGGGTCATACTTTTGGGCCCAAACAGATTATATGATTCAAGATGTTGATCAGGACAAGTGCCCTGGTATAGGTACTTGATGTGATGGTCAGGAGTAGGGGAGCATGGGACCAAGCCGAGGAATGTGATTCTTCCAAGTATCTTTTTTTATATTGTTATTTTGGGATATATATTTTGTATTGATGAAATGAAATTATATTGGATACTTTCTTATAATATATATCATGTTACATCATCTTTTTTAGGGAACGATTCTGGGTTATTTATCTTATAAGACTTCTGCTAGTCATTTCAGTTGTATGCAATTTATTGCATCTAGTAATTTATTATTGTTTATTACATTGTGTAACACTCTGCCTAAGAGGGAATAGTTTCCCCACTGTCACACCCTAGGACCTCACTACATGTCAGTAGCCTCTAGCATTTGGGGAAATTTTCTTGAGGCTATGTGGACAACTTGGTACGGGACATAAGTAGAGTGTCATCTGAATCTGGGACGTTACAGTGCATATGAAGGATGATCATGTTATTTCTTATGTCTCTTATTGGAATCATACACATGAGAATAATTACCCCACTTATGATTTTTAAATTATCTATTCTATTGATATGATTTTGGGTTGGAAACACAATATTTTATATGATAGTTTCTTAGTCATTTTCAAACATATTGGTATGTGATGTGTTTTCTCTAATAAATAATATTATCACATATAGAAGTTCTGGGTGGAATACCACTAAACATTTGAAATAAAAATTTCATATATATTGTGGAATGGTAATGTTGTTGTATATTATCTAAAGTGGAATGTGACAATTAAAGTTATTTTGGAATCAAAGAATGTGTGGAAACTTTTTTGACTCTTTGCTCAGTTTCATATCAATGATCATTGGGATTTATCAGGTATTCTTTTAACCACTAATTTTTTATCATCATTGTTCCTTGATCCTATTAAATAGTGACAACACTTTGGTGATAAGTTCAAGTGAATAATGGAAACCATGTTATAATTCATAAATGATTTTTTGTTTGTAAATCCCATTATACAATATTCACATCTTTGGGGATCAATTTTTCATCCTATAATATTTGAGGAAAATATTTTTCTTACTATGATAGTTCATCATGGGTCATTCATTTGGTAAATAGAAAGTTGTATTATGATATGAGATTGAAATTATGGGGGTAAATTATGAATCATGAAATTGTAGATTAAATTACACATTGTTACACCAACCAAAAATTAAAGGAAGATCACTAAAAACATTCTCGTTTCCTCTAACCTCTTCATATTATATTTTGTAAATGGGTAAGGTGTACATGAGTTTTGTTGTTTGATACCCATAGACATTCTAAGGGAATAATTTTATCATGATGTTGATTGATCAGTTGAAGAAATAATCCCATTTAAATAAAAGTATCATTACATGAAAATATTGTGATCTGGGTAATCTATTTGTGTCAAGGGTTCTAAGGTTACATGGGGTTACCTCTATTACTATCTTGGACACAGACCCTAGGTTTTAATCATATATCTGGATGTGTCTCCAGGAGGAAATGGGGACCCATATCATGATGCACACAACTTATCATTCATAGATAGATAGTTAGATGGTGTGTTCTATTTAAATTATTGTATATATTTTATGTTCTTGTAGCTTTTATTTTTTGGATCATTTAATAACCATTCGGGACTAGTTGAGATTGCTTTTAACTACATTAATTTATCACCAATAAAAATGGATCTCTAAAGGATTTTTATGATCGCCCATTTAGGACACATTTTTATTGATAAGAGGTAGGAGAGGAATCTATTATTGTACCAACTGTCATTTAGGAGAAATCATTGAAGATTTAGGATAAATTTTGAATCTATTAATTGATCAAATTCATATGATATCATATGTGGATTGTCGTTGTCATCATTTGGTGTGTTTATTAGTGATTGGAATTTCTTTGATCCTTCTCCTTAGATAGGTCACCATCATTTTAAAACATAAATATAGTTTCTATTTAGTTATTTTAGTCCATTTCAGGTTACCGAGTATCTTTAGATGGTTCTGTAACAGTTGAAATTTCTAGCTTAGTTGACATGTATTCATTATTTTTTAGACATATCCTAGCTTAAGAATTACCATAAAAATTACTCTCATGATTTCAGTTATAAATAGAGTGAGATATATCCCAAATGTTTTATTGTATTTCATCTAGGGGAGAACATTGATTCTCAAATAAAAACATTTCATGGGATTTATATTTTTAGTCACAGTGGTATGGCATCAGATATCAGATTCTTACGTGGCATGAGCGTGTGAAAAATCGGTGAGGGAGAAGTGGTCTCAGCACATTTTGGGTAACCATTCATCTGCATTCCATCACATGGATGGAATGTATTATAACATGGATCTGTTGAAATATCATTTCCTTATTCAATTTACAAATTTTCTCTCTTATTATTTCCCCCTTCATCTGGGAGTATCTAGGGAATCGCAAAGAAAATGAGTTTTTTTCAAACAAAATGAACTAGTGTTCTGGGCTGTATTTTTTCAAACTAATGGATTCTAGTTATAAATGTGTCAATGTGTTATAATGATAATATTTGGGTTCTAGGTTGCCTTGATGGGTTTTGTATATTTTTTTATAGAATTATTATAATGGAAACGTTTATGTTCTGAACGGGTAACATGTCATGAATTCTTTATATATAATATGTTGTAAATTAGTTCATATCATGAATAAATTATAAGAAACTGAATGGGATCACGTTGTTATATGATCCAGATCATGTTTTTTGATCCAACGCATCACCTTTTTCAGTATATCTTCTAAATCATGAAATTAAAATCATGAAATGGGATAATGTTTTTAATGGATTAGATCTAGTGGTTTTTACCTCACACCAACTACGATTCATTTAATTTAATGTTAATGATTATTTCTTGAATCATATGATCTCTCCTAGGTTATTTTGTTGATTAATGATTCTTCATGTTATCATCATTCATCGCTTGATCTTCATTGTGGTTGTTCTTCCCTTATCCGGGAAATTGATCATTATTCTTCTTCATTTTAATTGATCATGGTGTTGATGTTATTCTAAATTTTTAGATCTAGGGATTATGGAGTTATGTTCTTCTTGATTAGTTTTTTATCTATTATGGAATATTCTCTGGAAGGCTGACCATTATTTTATTTTTGGTGTGGTGTGTGTGTTCCTTGAGGTATGTTTTATTTATATTCTCTTCTGAATGCTTTTCATTTTATATTGATTATATGATACAAGAATAAGTTTTAAGTCCTACAATGATGTCCATGAAATCAATCATTTTGTAGGTACGCATTTACAGGCATATGCAACCCATGTTGTGTATGATGCTTATGTTATTACCATGTTTGTTTGAAACTTTATTTCTCTATTATTATATGTTGTATTATTGATAAAATGGAAATATTGATTAATTTGTTTGTGTGTGAATCAAAAAATATTTTTTTTAGGAAATATGGTTTTACCCTTGGTATGTTAAAATAATCATAATTTTCAATGTATAATAAAATTGACTTATAAACACATATTAAATGAAGGTTTTGGGAGATATGGTTTGAAAATGTAGCACATAGAAAGCTATGGGTATAAAGTTAGAAGGTGAAACACCTTCCCACATCTGTTGATATTGTTATGGGGTTCAATCATATGGTGTTTCTTTTCTCCCTAAGCTCATAGTTCTAGGAATTTTTTGACATAGTTGGGAGGTTCACTTCCATGGGAGTGCCTATGCTCTCTAGATTTGAGGCATATATTTGGATACATGATTATAATGATTATATATATCGGGGTTGAACATTTCTAGATATCCTTACAAATAGTGATCCTTCGTGTCATATTCACTGTTAGTTTAGTTTATTTTTTCTTTTAATTGATTAACTACATTGATATATTTTATTTTATTTGAAACTATTTTACCATGTTTATTTTGAACTTTCAAAAAATTGTAATGCTTTTTCATTATTTTTTTGTTAAAATTGTTAAAATTATTGCCATTAAATATTTAATTGCATTTGAGAATGCTCAGATTTTCATACAAGGAGACGATATTGAACACCTAGGGTGATCCTATTGATCCTTTTTAGCTGACACCCCTTACCCCCCTTCGGTTTTGCGTAGACCTAGTTATGTAATATGATGTATGGAATGGAATGGTGTCACATTTGGGTGTTGAGTTTTTTATTAGCAGATATTGGGTTGTCAGTGGTTAGATAGTGGGAGTTTTCCCATGCAATCACATGAATTAACTCAATTATGTTTTAGTTGTACATTAAGATTTCATTTTTATTGGTTTTTTTGTGACTAAATAATATATATCATTTATATTACATTTTTTCAATGTTATCTCATAAATTTTATTACTTTCACTTCCACTATTTCACTGTAATTTGTATATATATTCCATTTTTTGTACATTAGTTTGGAAATAAACATTTTCTATAATTTTTATTTGATGCCCAGGTGATAGTCACTAGTCCATGTGGATCAAGAATGAAATTTATG
Organism: Viscum album; assembly: GCA_963277665.1. Lineage (NCBI taxonomy): Eukaryota > Viridiplantae > Streptophyta > Magnoliopsida > Santalales > Viscaceae > Viscum > Viscum album. The sequence continues at coordinate 833,909,079 of OY728156.1, forward strand.
AATATGGTGGACCAGTATATTTTTTGTTTTTAGAGGATACCTAGGATTGTTTTCACTCATTTTAATGATAAACATAATTATTAAAAAATTATTTTGATCTATTAGAATAATATGATCTGAAGGTTATGATGAAATAATCAATGTGCATGAGAAATTAATTAGTGAAATCATAACCATAAATACAAAGATAATCCAATAACAGACATTGATTATGGAATTAACAAATCCAAGAGCAATATAATTCAATAAACATGAGACATGTGATTTAAAACTTGATAAATTAAAACATCAAACCCACATATATCAAAGGAAAAAAACATTATTACCATAGATAATTATCATTGTATCACTCATTAATATGGAATAACTAATACAGTTGACTTACATCTCTTAAGAACCCAATGCATTAGATGGAATTAACAGACCCACCAATCCCGGGATAATAATGTCCCCACCCATCCGTGGTTAGTAATTTGACAACCCATCCATTTTTAATAATGAAATAACATATCATGGGACTATAAAAGGACATCCAATAATTATAACAAATTTCAAATAACCATATCATTAATAAATAATATAAAATGTTATTTTCACCATTAAACGCATAAAACATTAATCATTCCATCCATAACATAATTATCTCTTATAAAATAAATGGGTTCCATGAAAATCTTATTTAGAAATGATTATACTATAGAAATGAAACATTTTCCATGATAATCTCTATGAACTATCATTATCAATAAAAACAAAGAAGATGGATGATATTATATAACCACACCCTAGTGGAGCCTAACTAACCTCAATGATGTTGTATGTTTATGAATAGAAATACAATTAAATGATAAATAATAATAAAATATGAAGGAAAGTAATTTTTAACCTTGATTAAAATTAATGGTTGTCATATTATATGGAAAATGATTTTGAATGATCCTATAAAACATTTATTGAGGGAAATATACTTTCCATTTTGAAAACATTTCTTGAAAATATAAATCATTATCAAAAATTAATGAAATACTTTTCATTGAGTCTTATATTTGAATCATAAAATGGATTCTATAATAAATTGAGTGGTCATTATGGCATGTAAATTCATTATTTTTATAAATTAAAAAATTAGATATTATATTTAGATATTATCTTAAAGGTGTTAAAATGAACCATTTAGAAATATTTAAGAAATTCACTTTTGGAAACCGATTATTATAAGGAAAAATATAATTTAAAATATCTTTTTGAAATAATTTATTATTTAAAAAATAATATTTTAAAAAGAAATTTTTTAATCAAGGATATGTAATTGAAATATTTTTATTTTATAAATACTTTCATAGTTTTTATTTTATAAAGAAGTGTGGAAATTAAAATAAAAAACTCTAACCATATTCATAAATAGTGGATAAGAAACAATTCAGGTAAATGATAATAATAGTACATTATTTCCCCCAATGAATATTTGAATATAAAGAACCTTAAAAATAATGTAAATTGTAACATAAATTCATTTCCAAATTGGTAACTCTTAAACCTAATCCCCATGAAAGTATTGATTCAACAAATACAAAAAATATTAGTAAAATTTATATTAATTATATAACATGTCAAGAAGGTAATATATACCCTGAATGAAATAATATATAATTATATCACAAAATTATCACAAAGAAACGAATTCAGGATGATTAACCCCTATAAAACCCTATCATGGAGTTGAGAGTTAATAAATGGATATAGCTTTGGTGAAAATTTTAAATACCAAAAAACATGTAGAAACACATAATAAAACAATTTATAGACAAATTCAAAAATTATCATATCATAGTAGAGATAATGAATAAGTGTTTTAATCTAGAGAATGGACATTTAGATAAGAAATCCTTTACCAAATAGTTAATTTCATATCAAATCAAATTGGAATAAATATTTTATAATGAAAATTAATATACTAGGGTTTATAAAGGATTCATTTTATAACATATAAAATGTTCAATATATACACTACATATGATAAATTAGATTTATAACATTTAGAGATTACTCAATTAATGTAAATTGAGATAAAGTCCTCTAACATGGGTCCCAGCGTTATGTGTATGTATTATAAGTCAAATATAAATATGTTACATTAATTATATGATTTATTTAGAAGATTTTCTAAGCATAATAACTAATAATTTATTTATTAATTATTTTTTATTGGAATATTTAAATAAATTATCCGATAAATCTATGATGTGTGTTTGGGGGATGCTCAGTACACTATTTCAATATGGATTATGTCTGTTGACTAAAGTGAAAGAGTTTACTGATACATCATTTGAGGAATAGTAATTATGAAATAATTATACTTTTTTTAAATGAATTATACTTTTAAATTTATCTAAAAATAATGTTTATGATAAATTCACTATGTTACAATCATGGAGATTGTAGGAATTACGTACACATGAGTTACATTTCCAAATTTTTATGATGATTACGGAAAGAAGGTAAATATTATTTTATCCTTATATAATGATAATAATATCATAAATAAAATATTATTTTCTATGAACACATATTTAAATCTTCCATGTCATTTTGGTATAAAAAAATAATCACATCAATTCATGGAAGTGGTAGTACACACATACCTATGAATGATTTTATCGTCATTTAGTGAGTGGAAAGGTTAGAATGGAAACGAAATTTTATATTTTGAGAATTATAAATTTGAGAAAGAACAAAATAAAAATGTATTTTATATAAAATATAATAATTAAATTTATCCTTATTATATTCCATTTAAGATTTAATGAAAAACAAATCACATCGTTTCACAATGCAGCAGTCCACTATACACAAAATCGATGCCAATTTATCCCCATGAAATAGGATGTAAGAATATATATGTGATTTAATAAATACATTAATATAATTATGTTATAATTATCATATAATTTTATATATATACATTTGAACAAATATTATAACAACCTATGATATGTGTTGATGAAAAATGAATTACATCAGTTCATAAGGTGGGAGCCTGCCCTAGATATGAATAATGGATTCATTTTACATTTCACAGAATATGAGATGTATCTAGGTTTCAAAATTAATATAATAATATATAAAAATATGGTAGATACTATTTTTATTATATCCTCGTAATTGAATAAGTTTTTATAATGGGGGAAGAATAAATAAAATAAAAACATTTGATTAAGGAATATACATCTTCTTCAAAAAAACATCCTTTGATTAGAACTAAAAGATTACATTGGATAGATTAATGAAAATAAAAATAATTATAGTGGGTGGTTAGTTAATAATTTATGTAACACCCGAGACTTTTATGTTATATAAATCATCAAAGGAATCTTTTTCTACACAACACTTACTTGGCTTGCTTTACATGCAATCGTGACCTTCCTCGATAGCTTGCGTCGTACGCAATACCGAGTTTCACTAAACAACAATATGCTATTAAATCTAGCCGTTATGAATAGTAATAACCACTTTTTGAAATTTTATAAATTTTATTTTTCAAAATGGACTTCATTTTTGGACTCAGAATATCGAAATTAGCCTAGGGTGAAATTTTGGTATTTTTCTGAAAACTTTCAATTTTTGATGAATAGTGAAACCACTAAGTGGTAGGTTAAAACTGAATTTTGCATAAAACATAATTTTACCGCTTCTGTGAATGGAATTTCAAAAATCCGACAGACACGGTTGATATTAGTAAGTAAAATGTGGTTCAATGAGATAAAAATAATTTTTTGGTGAATAGTAACGTTTTACTATTTTTACCGCAGTTAATAGTAAATAGGGTAACTAAGGGTAAATATGATATTAATATTACCCTAACACATGTCCTAATTCTATTTAACAAGTGTAATGCGACCAAAAACAAACTTAGGAATAAAATATGACCATTTAGGCCCACATGGATTAGATTAGGACATTTATTATTAATTTATTTAAAGAAGGGTTAAAATAGTTAAAATCAAAGTTTAATAAGTAAATCATTTTTAATATGGGGTTATACATAAGATAAATTCGATTGTAAATATTCATTAGAAAGCTACGAAGATTTCCTACATGATGGTATTTTATTTGTAATTTTTAGACATCAAATAATTTAATTTATTTATGACACAAAGATGATGCAGTAATTATCTTATTAATGAAATATTGAAATAATTGATAATATAAATACCAAAATAAATGTAATTTAAGACTTTTTATGAATTCCACTAATTTTCTAGGTTACTATGATATATTAGTGTTTATTTAATCAACTTGGTTAGAACATATAATTCTGATATGACTTTCACATAAATCATATATCAAATAGTGTCAAAATTGACACAAAATAGTTTTTAAATCAAATATTATATTATTAATTGTTATTTTATTCCTAAAAATCATAGGTTCGGCCAAATGACTTAGATACGGATATATATATTAAAAATAAACAATTTGGTTTTCGTTTGGCATGTTATAGTAAGTGTATTAACCATATAGTGAAAGAAAAAAAAGACATGGTAAAAGTTAAATTATTTAACTTAGAGTTAAATCTAATTGATAAGGAAAAAATAATACCCTAAACTTGTCTAAATACTATTGGTTGATAGGATTTCGACCCATCCCCACTTTATCTTCGAAATAAGACCCTTTGGAACCATTATAAACCGATTTTGACTTTAATATAAAATAATATTTTGAGATATTCCTAAGGTGGCCCTATCCTCCCTTATAAAAGGGCACCTCCTCCCCCTCCTCCTCACACCAATTTGAGCACTCAAGCTCGGCCAACCCCTGCCATTTTCTCCTCTCCACTTCCATATAATAATCCTAGAGGTCCTGGTCTTCTTCAAAGACCAATCTTAGTTCCCTATGTGGAGGATTCAAAGAGGCGTTCCAAAGAACAGGTAATATCCATTACCGATCTTTTCAATTTCTTTCTTCTTCGACTTCTTCTTCTTTAGTTGTTTCATGATAAAGTAATAACATCAGTATTACTTACATACTGATATGTTATTATAAATATGAAACAACCCTAATTCACCTTCTATCCATCCTACGGAAAAATGAAATCACCGCGCGTGCGTACGTACGGAATACCGTCTCCACGCCGTGGTGTAATCTATTTTTTCCACCATCACTTTACAAGGATGGGTATAATGGTGTAATGAGTAACTATTTATGATTATTATAAAGTAATATTGATACTTAAATAATATATATATACTCCAATACAGTTCCACGATCATAGGAACGATATCATCACTCGTGCGTACGTACGGAATACCGTCTCCACGATGTGATGCGACTCGTTCTACATGATCATCATTTCATAGTAATTATATAAATGAATTGAATGAATAAATATGATATATGTTACACTAATACCATTCTGGATATAAGGTATCTATAACCTTAAAAGAATAATAAGAATGTATTCGGCAAAACACGCATAAGAACAAAAGGCAATAAAGACCCGAGTAATAAGTAACAATGAAATATTACTAACAAGATGCTAAGAATATGACCATATATGATATCATATCAATATGTATGATTCTGGAATAAGTAAATAACATTATTTAAACCATTATACAGGAGCTTCGGACACGTACAAAGAAAAGCGGACCTAAGGTAAGGGAAATATCACAATCTCATTTTTATACGAGATTGTTTTTACTTTGGCATTTACTGGGGTGTATTTTATCATCCACATCCATGTTCCCTCAATATGTAATATTGTTTCCATCCACTTACAATAGTTTAAATCCAATTTTACCCTTCGGTGAGTTTTTAATAAAGAATATGAAAGGAATCTTTTGTCGTTTTTTCGTACGAGGTACTTTTTGACTTTTCCGACAAAAGTACGAAGAATGTTTTTTTTAACTTATACGGCATGAATGGATTTTTAAAACATTATTTCCAAGAAGATTCCTTTACAATTTTTCAAGTTTATTATTAATAAACTTCTTTTAGTTTCAAATTGTATGACATGTTAAGAAAGGAAAAGTGTTTTTGAAGTAGAAAGGATATTTTCCTCAAGAATGAAGTTCAAGTATTTTATCAAAATTATTTTCCATCTAAGATAATAAAAGGGTTCTGTTTTTATCCCTATTATTACATGGATTTGATTATGTTGTGATGGAAACATTTTTATGAATTCCTTTATCTTATATGAATTTATTTATGATGTCATGTTGTTTAAGAATCCCATTTTTATTACATGGGTTATGCGATGATGTATGGTTTATGATTATGTGGCACACATAAGAAAGGATTCATTATAAGATGGGTGGGACCTATATCTCCCTCCAATGCATTGGGTAAAGATTTTATATCTCATGAGATAGACATGGCTAGAAAGGAAGGTTATTTCGGTTCAGTGATACGGGACTGAAACGAGGAGTGAACTCGGTTCAGAAAGGGACTTTGTCCACTAAGATAGTCTTGGCAATGAGTCATGACTAACAAGAAATGATTTTCCATGATTATGTGTGCATGCCACAAAGTTTCAAGTTTTATGTTATGATTATGGGGATCTCATTTTCACTTCTATGAATTATTCCATGTTAAGATATTATGATCTCTTTTGCAGGTTTTGATTTTCAAAAAGATATGATATGATTTTTATTTCCTTTATTTGCCATTGCTGAGCATTTGAGCTCACCCTTTTATGTTTTCTTTTCCCCAGGTCAGGAAGATGGATATTAAGTATAATATGCTAAAAGGGACCCTAGATATGATGAAATAAATGTGAGACACTGTAGAAGATTTATGAACAAGTTGTTTATGTTTCCCAGTTTCTAAAGACACTATACCTATACGGTCCTTTGTGGTTTTGTCATATGTTGTAATAAGTGTGCTTAAATTTTGAATTATTAACAATGTATGTAATGTATAGTTCGTTATAATTTATGTTTTTTGGGTGGTTATTTTCTAATATATAAAGGATTTATAGTGTTATTTTTATAGAAGTAAAGGTTTATGTTTATAAGTTTGGTGTGTGGGATGCTAGTAATTTTTGAAAAGAAAACGTGATACCCAAATTTTACATTAGATAAAAAATGTAACATTATCAATAAATATACAATATATGGTCTAAATATGTCCATAAAGTAATTTTTTTTTCATTTTTCGTTCATTTTAACCCTTATCCTTTATGTTTAACCCCCGGTAACATTGTATTTACTTTACCTGTAGGAAAACATTTTTACAAATTTTACTTTTCATTAGTACCAAAAATTATGTTCAAATTATTATATAATATAAATTATTATTTTTACTTATATTTAAAACCATTGAACAAATTATATTTATATAATTGAAATAAATTAATTTAAAACTAATCACATATACATGAGGAAAATATGATTTTCAAGAAGTGTAATTTTCAATACAAAGCTGACATTATATTATTTCCATGACTAGTAATAATCAATATATGTACATAAATTTTTATTTTTAGATATATAATATTAAAATTTAATATAAATCATCATCATTATGGGTTTCATTAATTATATAGTTTGCGAAGCATTATTCACTTAAAAACAATTTCATAATAATCTATTTTTAAACCAAAAATTAAAACTTATACTACAAAAATATAATGTGTATTAAAAATTATATAAATTTTTTTAAAATATAATTAATTAAAACATATATTAATTTAATACATATTTAAAACATAATTTTAAATTTAAATTGCTTATTTTTTTAAAATAATTAACATTTTTTTAACTTAGTATTTTCACTATTCACTGAAAATCAATATTTTACAAAAACTCCAAATATTTTACCATAATATATCACTAATATGATCAGTGAAAATCATAATTCCATTTTTTAAATTAAAAATAATAATTGAGGTAAAAAGTTATTTTAATTTACGTGATAAAATCATTACCAAACCATTGTTTAAAATATTAATGTTTTTTAAGAGAACATTTTATTATTCCTAAAATGATTATTCTTTTATTTTATAGTCAACATAAAATATTTTAATTTTATTATACATATATTAACCATATAATTTTTATAATTTATTTTTTTCTATTCAAACTCAAAAAATTAATTTCTTTGTTATAATGAAAATATTTAAAAAAGTGTTATTTCATGGTTCATTTAAGCTCGGTGTTTCATGTACTGTAAGTTATCATTAATTGATTAAATATATATTATATTGGTCTATTTCAACTATATTTTCGTTATTTAGTGATTAAGGGGTATATCTTACTAAATTTATATGTTCTTATTATATTTTCTGGGGGAATATTAGTGTCATATATTAACGGGTAGCCTTGTAGATGTGTATTTCATGTTGTATAATCTTATATATCATTAAAAATATAAATTTTTATTTCATTTGGGATTTATAATTTTGTATTTTATAAGCTATGATGGTTTTTAATTTCTATTAGACATATTTTCATTTCCCCTTGTACAATTTATCGAATTATACATGTTTATTTCATCTGGTTCTATTGAGGTATGAGGAGATAAAAAAATTAATGAATATATACATTCTCTTGCATATAAGGGGAGTTATATAATATAAAACATGTATATGTTGATTGATCTTATTTTTATTTATTATTGGTATATATTTTTTATTTGTAGTTCAGAAAGATATACATATATGGGTTCACTATTTATTAAATACCATTAATATTTTTTGTATTTGACACTACATGTCATTGTTATACCTGAACATTGAATTCTATTGATGATCATAGACATTAAATCTTCATAGGGTATGCTCATTGATAAGAAATAACACAATTTCTATTATTATAATCACCCTTACAAGTGGATTTCATCAATTTTCACAATGTCAATATAGATCTTATGATAGAGAGGATTGAACACCATGATTCTATGAGTTCAATTATAGATATGGAATGAAAATATTGTTGAAATATAATGTTGAGAAGAAAATTGTGTCATTTGGTTTAGTTATTCATTTGTTCATGTTCTATGAGTTGTTTGGCTAGATTCCATTATATTAACTTATTTTATTGTTATGTAAATTTAAGATATATATATATTCCTATGTGTCTCATTTATTCATTTTATATCTCATGAATTAAAATATTTGATATCCGTGTAAGTGATTTGATTATCGGTTATTTTAAGGTAATTACAATTATGAATGTGTTGATACCTCAGCATTTGTCACATTCCCATAACACTGTTGATATGGGAATTGTGATTTTAATTAATTTTATGTAATATCACTATATATATTCGAATAATATTATATATATGGGTTATGGAGTTAGGAATAATTGAAAATGATTAGGATAGTCGTGACGGAGTCATTCTAAGGATCTATTGTCAAATAATTCACTAAAAACATTATAAAGGATATAATGGAAAATTTGTTCTTATGAAATGGACATATTTACATCATATAACTGATACATTATTGTTTACAAAATTAAGGTAACTGACTAATTAATGAGTACAAAGATCTATGAATGTTTTTCTCAATTCTATGATTCATTTTTTCAAATCCTTAGATAATTTTCATGATCTATATTGGTGAATTACACATTAATAGCTACAAAAAATTCCATGTATTTATGATAGAGATAAAATTTTTAGTGGAAATAGTTATTTTATTCTATAATTAGAAATTTAGTTCTATATCTATGGTTGTAATCATAATATTAGATAAATATATTAAATTTAATATTACATTGTAACTCTAGGTGATGGATTTTAGTGGAAATATGATAATATCAATGACATAATTTTATTGTGTTTAAATTGATACATGACACTGATAAATGATAAATTCTTCAATTTCTCTCAATTTCCATTCATTTAGTTATTTTATTATTAAAAATTTTAATTATCTCTGTTCAATATGTTATAATCAATAGTGATATATAATTTTTTTGGGATATAAAAATGTATTTTGAATAACATGATTTCAAACATATTTTCTTTTATGTTTCTACAACATTATGATTAGGGTATTACATTAGAGGAATAATAGGATCTAAAAGATATTTTTTTATAATTGATACAGTCTTGGAAATTTTTTATGTTTTTGGATTCCCTATAGTAAAATGATATACTAAATCTTTATTCGAGATGAAAATAGCCAATTTATATTCCATTTAAAAATAATGATATAATAGATGAATATTTATTGTGACTCTTGTTATCCTACATGGTGTTTTGATTTGGTTTTTAATATGTATATATATTAGGAATTCATGATGGGGATTTATATAAAATAACACCCTATGAAAAAAATCAATCAATAATTTCAAAGATTATAAAATGCGTTTCACTTTCTTAAGATTTTTTGATATTTTAGGTTTAGTGTTTTATTGAATTATGAAAAAAAAATTTATAATAAATTATACAATTCCATATAGTGTGTATTCATCTACAAAAATATATTCATATATTTACACTTCTATTTTATTCATGACATTAAAATTAATTCATATCAATTTGTCATTATCATTGATACAATCTATAAAAATTATTAATCCCTATGAAAAATAATTTAAAATATGTCATTAATAAAAAAATATGTTAGGGATATATAGTTAATAGAAACAAATGTTTCATTATTAATATTCGTGAAATTCCATAAGGTATTTTATTATTTTTATAAAATAAACGTCGAACATGAAAAATTAATTACCAACATGTGAAATCAAATTCAAGACCTATTTTTTCATAAATTTATTTTTAATCAATTATGAAGGGAAAACCCAAATCATTAATTTTATATAGTTGACATGGGAACGCATAAAAATAAAACTCTAATCATAAAATTATCAAAAACCATCAAATAATCATAATCTTTTCCATGATCTAATATTACTTTCTTCATAGACCATAACAAGGATTAAAATCAATGTAAATATATTTGGAAATATTATTTATTATTTTCCATAAAAACCATTACAAATGAATAATAGTCATGGTAAATTCAAATATATACTTGAGGAGTAACATAATTACCATTAACTCTATCACTTTACTTAATTAAGTTGGGGCTTTATTTGGATCACCTATAATTAGATCTATATCATGCACCCTAGTTAAAATATAAAATATATAACAATAATATCCTTGGAAAAACATATAAAAATAGCCTTTTAATTCATTATATTGGATAAAGTGGTCTTCTTACAACACATATAGAATTAATTTTTGGCATCATGTAAAAAATGAGGATAAAAATACCTTTTGAAAATCCATTAAAATTTATATTTTAAAAAATGAGTTAAAATATGATATATTTGAATAACCATTGACACATTTACTATAAAAATTTCAAAAAATATGGCTATGGATATCATAAATTTTGGTCATGTGGTAAATGTTAAAAAAAGCTTTTCCACTTTGGTTAAAAAACTAAAAGTAACAGATGTAGAAAAATTTTAATTGATCTTTTTTGATTTTTTTTAAAATAATATATGATTGAAAAAAATGAATTATAAAAACATAGTTGTACAACTATGAAGAATATTGGATGTATTTTATGAACATCAATTTGGAATATATAGAGTTTAAAACATTTAAAAATACATTTTAATGAAAAATATCATGTGACTTTATTAATATTGGGATGAAAAGAACATTAAAGGATACATCATGAAAATAAATTAAAAATCAATATAATATTATTAAATTAAAGAGTATTGGAATATAATTTTAAATTTATATAACACATATAAAAAATATGAGGTGAATATTGTATATATCTCACAAAAAAGAAATATAGAATAAAATCTAGTTACATTAACCCACAAAATACCTCATGCATCTTTTACATTCCTAAATAATAAAATGTTAATATTTACATACATTATTAATAGTAAAATTCATTTTTATTACCTTATTATCATCACCTTAATTTAAATTATTACTATTTCTAATCTAGTTAAAAAATTGGTTATGTTCATGTTATATGTTTTGAGTACATTTAGTTCATAATCCAAAAACAACATTAGTTGGTTCATCATGTTTAAATGGTTCATTACACCATCACCTAAAAAAGTTTTGGTTAAATAATTATCATCATTATAAATTATACTAATTTGTATTACTATACATGAAAACTGGTAATGAGAAATTAATCACATCACTTTGTTAAGCTGTTAGTTCACAAGTTTGCACCTAAGACATCATAATTTTCTAATGGATGTTGGGGTAAGATTGTGTGAAATATAATATATATATAGAAACATAATAATTTCATAATAATATTATATATTATCTAACTATTTCATTATATAAATCCATGTGATGTAGTAATGGAGAATGAAATATATATCTTCAAGAAGGTGCTAATCTGTAATTTTGTAGGAGTGCTGTTTTCATTCACTATAAGATGGAAATGATATGAAAAAACTATACCATAAACATAATATAATTTATTAATATTTTGGATTCATTTTTATTTTATTATCTTGTAAATTATTGGTTTATGGAGGTATTATTGGAATTAAAATTAATGAACATGTTTAAGAGTTAGGACACTTTGTTGGAAGACCTATATTAGAAAACACCATAAACCTTGTTTGTTACTATTTTAGTGAGAAAAGATCTTATAGGTGATGATTTGTAATTTTAATATTAATTTTAGTAGTTAATGGTTTATATAAATGGATCAAGATGTATTAGGAAGATATAATGGGTTTTTCCCTTTTATATTTCATGAGAGTGACAAACTTCTTATTTTCCTCAATTATTCAATATTATAAAAGTAATAATAATTGTAAAGTCACATATATGAAATTAAAATTCATAGATAAGATGGTAATGATTTATTTAATATTTTATTAGAATATTTATTTTCATATTTTTAATCTTATTTTATAGTTATATTCTCAATTAACTAGTTTGATCATATAACATGAGGACAAAATTTTACCATATTTACTATTCGTTATGAGTATAAGTAAAATTAAACACATTACAAAATATAAACCCCATTATATTTCATTATAGGGTATTATAATTCCTAATTAAAATAATCACTATATTTGAAACATTGGAATTTTTCTATAGGAATAACATTATTCCAATTAATTGAGTTAGCCAAACATTTTTCCTATCTATTTAATTTCTCCATTACCTATATGACCAAATATGTAACATTTTACTTTACCATTGAGAAATTTATAAAAGGGGTTTTCTAAATTCCTTACATAGAGAGAATTAAATCTTCTTATCTCTATGATCAATAGTACATGAACATCCATGAAATATCCATTCTCCCTTATTTGCAGAGTTGGAAATATCTCCTAAGATCTGATTATTAATCATAACCTAAGATGTTTATTTTTAACTCTCATAGTTTTTTTATAAAATATCGTACCCATTTGGTTTCTACATTATTGAAACAAGATTTATTTTTTTAGATCCATTAATATGATGGTTACTTCATTTCCATTTGTTTATTAAATCCAAAAAATGGGAGGTGTGACTGTATTAAATAAAATCCTAACAGACCATACATTATAAAAAAATAAAACAAAAATCAACTTAACCATCCTATAATTTATTGAACTCTTCTAATTCAACAATATATATACACACTTTATTAATCATTATGGTTAAATAATACTTTTAACATACAATCCCAATAATTTTGTAATGTCCCGGTTCCGGGTGCCACTCAACGGGCGCCCCGAACCCGGTTCGCCACATGATCTCAAGCGCATTTCCCCAAACGCCAGAGGCTGCCGACTAGCAGCGAGGGACCAGGTCAGATAGTGGGGAAACTATTCCCTCATTTGTCAAAGTGTAGCGCAGTGGAATATATTATAAACATACAACAACAGCGGAAATAGCAACAGTATATATAACTTAATGGATAACTAATAACAAAAAGGGAAACCAGTAGTCGTACATATATGCAGATGCAGCATGTCACTATTCTATAAAAGAGCCAGAACATGTTACACAATCAATACAATACAACTAAAGTACAGGTACAGAAATTCAAAACAGAATAGCCTGCGGTATCACGATCCAATGCTCGGTCCCATGCTCTCCTACACCCCAGCAGCAATCAAGTTCTTGTATAAGGACCCTTTCCCTTATCTACACCTACAAAGATGTGATCTGTTTGGGCTAAAAAGCATGACCCAAATAGGGTGTGAGAAATATATCTCAGTAGGCACCCACCAAAGGCTCATGCCCAACTGTGTGAAAGCATGTAACAACAGTGTGCAGTAGTAAAATGCAATAAACTAAGTAGTACTCAAATGTAAATAACTTTAAAGTCATATTGCCATTTAATTATTCATTTAGTCTATTTAATATAAGTAAACACCAGAGTGCATTTCTAAGTAAACAGTCAGTGTCCTCGGACATGCAAACTGCTACCCCCAGGTAATCAGAATCCAACCCCTAGATAATTTCCCACATGCATAACATATTTTTCCCTCAGGCGTATGTAGTGTCGCCTTTAGGCCTAGAGTCTATTTCCCACAGGCACAGAAGAAGTTTCCCTCAGGCTAAGATAACAACTGCCCTCGGGCTAAGCAAAACAATGTGAGAGGGCTAAGTAAAACACTACCCTCAGGCGCAAGTAATCGGGCCATGCCCAATATGTAAATCAAAATGAAATTTATATAACATTACTCTCAAGGAAAAATTAATCCATAATTAAAACATGGCATACCCTCGGGTATCCTGGCCACACGGCTAAACAGAGGAACGCACCCCCGGGGTTTTCCTGGACCCAAGAAATGATCCCGAACAACGTTTTAATATCATATTTAATTACCTATACAATTCTAGGTATTTAAAATAGCCACAGCCTCAGCCACACGACACCCCAAATATGGGTTCTTAGCTCAAAAACACACAAAACGCACTATAGATGGAAATAAACACCTAGCCACCTACCTTAAACACCAACGAACGATATATGCGAACGACGCCTTCTAAAACATCCAAGAATTCCATAGATCTGAGGTAAAATAATTCTTTCTTAAAATAAAATAATTCCCCTTAGGGGAAGAATTGGTGAGAATGATTAAAGGAGAGTGGGTAGCTTACTTGTGCAGTTCCAACGAGATCAACGGAGGCGGAATCAGATTCCTGACCTGTGCTCGGCGGATCCTCGAATATTCGGCCTTCCTCTCCCATGCCCTCTTCCCTTTCTAAGCCTTCCATGTGAACAGGGGAGGCTACTACCCATTTTAAGTGAAAAAAAAACAAAGTGCACGGCATGTATTTCCATGTACATGGAATGTACATCCAATTTTTTTAATTGTTCCTCTGGAGGCTTCCCGCCAGCATGGCACTGTTCATCTGCCGACATGACTACACGGCGTGTCTTCTTGAGTACATGGTGTGTGCTGTCGCACAGCTGGCCACCGCCTTACTATTTGCCTATCGACTAACTACACAGCGTGTAAAGGACCACTACACGGCATGTAGTCGGTTGCTAAACCCTTTATCACCGACATGGAAACACGCCCCGTGTACTCATCCCACATGGCCAAAGTACATGGCGTGTGGAAAATTACATGGCGTGTACTTCCAAAATTTGGGATTTTTCCCCATTTTTCTATATTTTCTCAAAAATACTTTAGGAAAATTGAAAAGAAGAACCCTGTATCTTAAAAGTAAGAACTGGGTTCTTAAAAACTTCCCCCCTTAAAGCAATTTGTCCCCAAATTACCCTTCTAAGGGTGACGAAGATATATCTGTGAATAACTCTGACCACTGAGTATGTACGTCGGTCTCCCGCTCCCAGGTTTTGTCCTGCACTCGGCCATGCTGACATAGCACCCATACGAGAGGAACTGACCGGCCTCGGAGAACCTTCGTATCCTGCCAACAATATGAATCAGATGATCCTTGAAGGATGCATCTACCTAAAGCTCAACCTCCTCGGGATAAAAGATGTAAGATGGGTTGGAATGATAGTGGCACAACTGAGATACATGGAAGACGTCGTGCATGGCCCGGTACCTCTGAGGTAACTGCAACCGATAAGAAACCAGCCTGACTCTGTCTAGAATCTCAAATGGACCCACATACCTCGTTGAAAGTTTACCCTGTCTCCTGATCTGCTTGTGTCCAAGCCTCAGTGAAACACGTAGGAAAACCTGATCCCTGACCACGAACTCCAAAGGTCATCTGCGACGATCATCATAAGATTTCTAACGAGACTTCATGGTAGACATCTGCTTCTGAATAAACTAGACCTTCTCAGAAGTCTCATGCACGAGACGTGGTCCCAAAAAAGCTGCCTCACTTTCCTTTGACCAGCACAAGGGTGATCGGCATGGCCACCCCTAAAAAGCCTCATATGGTGCCATCTCAATAGTCTCTTGAAAACTATTATTATAGGAAAACTTGACTAGGGTTATATTCTTCTCCCAAGATCCCCCAAAGTCTACGACGTATGCACGCAACAAGTCCTCAAGCAAATGTATTGTATGCTCTGACTGGACAACGGTCTGAGGGTGGTAAGTTGTGCTTAGAAGCATATGTGTACCCAGTGCCCTATGAAAACTCTGCCAGAAACGAGACAAAAAATGGCCTTCCATATCCGAAATGATAGAACGTGGGACCCCATGAAGACGTACAACCTCTCGGATATACAAATTTCTGAGCTCGTCAACACCGTTGGTCTCCTCAATCTGAAAAAAGTGAGATTCCTTCGTGAGTCTGTCCACAACAACCCACAAGACATCATTTCCTCAAGGTGACCTCGGAAACCCGGTCACGAAGTCCATCGCGACATCATCTCATTTCCACTTCGGGATGGGTAACTGCTATAACAGTCCGGATAGCCTCTGATGATCCTCCTTCACCTGCTGATAGGTGGAACATCTCATAACAAAATCAGCTGCATCTCTCTTCATACCCGGCCACCAGTACTGACGTCTCAAGTCAATGTACATCTTTGTAACCCTGGGATGAACTGCACAAGCTAAAGCATGAAACTCCAGTATCAGTTCCTCCCATATATCCCCTGTTACCCATACTCATCCATGGAAATGTAGAACCTCCTCATCGGTTATCGTCCAACCAGGAGGAGGGTCCTCACTTTCCACCGACTCCCGTAGAACTAGGCCTTCTGAATCAGATATCTCTCTCTTCATCACTCTATCCAGGAGGGTAGAAGTCACAGCTAAAGATGAAATATAAGTTTCCTCTGACTGTCATGCCCCTCCGAATTCATCTCAGAGAACAAATCCATAAGCTTCCCCTCTCCACTGGCCTCCTGCATAGCTTGTATCTGAGTCTTCCTACTCAGGGCATCAGCTACTACATTACCTTTTCCAGGTGTATAGGCAAGCTCAAAATAGAAGGACTGAAGGTATTATACCCACCTTCACCGCCTCAGATTAAATTTACTCTGAGTAAAGATATACTTGATACTTTTTTAGTCAGTGAAAACCAAAAAATGTTCCCCCAAAAGATAATGTCTACAACAGCGCAATGCATAAACAACTACATCCAACTCGAGATCATGCGTCAGGTAATTCCTCTTATGTGGACTCAATTGCTGAGAACCGTATGCAAGAACTCCATCGCCATGCATCAACACTGCCCCCATCCCAATACCTGACGTGTGACAGTAAATTGTATAGCTCTTCCCCTTCACTGGGAGTATCAAGACTGGTGCTGATGTCAACTTCCCTTTCAGATCCTGAAAGGATGCCTTGCAATCTTCTGACCAAATGAACTTCACACCCTCTTTAGTCAGACCCATCAACGGTGCTGCTAAGAAGGAGAAGTCATGTATGAAGCGTCTGTAGTAACCAGTCATCCCTAAGAAAATCTGTATCTCAAACACGTTCTTAGGCTTCTCCTAGGAAACTAATGCTCTTACATTCTCTGGGTCTACTAAAACTCCTACCTCTGAGATGATATGACCCATGAAGTGAATCTGGTCCATCCAAAAGTGGCACTATGAGAGATTATCATATAGTCTATGCTCTCTCAATGTACTCAATACGATATCAAGATGGGTGGCATGGTCATGTTGATTGTGAGAGTACACCAAGATGTCGTCCACGAATACTACTACAAAAGAATCAGGTACGAATGGAACACACGATTTATCTGATCCATGAAAACTGCTGGATCGTTCGTGAGTCCGAACGGCATAACCAAGTACTCGTATAGACCATACCTTCTCATGAAAGATGTGAGGTGTATATCGAATGGTCTAATGTGCAGCTGATGATATCCTGATCTCAAGTAAATCTTCGAGAACACTTGTTCTCCACAAAGTTGATCAAAAATACCATCTAGCCTCGGAAAGGGATATCGGTTCTTACCCATCAACTGGTTCAGCTTTTGATAATTCACATAGAGTCTGAGGGTACCGTCTGCCTTCATTGAAAAAAGGACAGGAGAACTCCAAGGAGAAGTATTGGGTCGGATAAAACCCTTTGACTCTAACTCCTCTAACTACCTCTTAAGCTCCTGCAACTTTGGCTTGGCCATAATATAAAGACGAATGGACACCGGTGTTGCTCCTGGCACAAGATCAATAGAGAAATCCACATCACACTCTGGAGGAAGACCAGAAAAGTCGTCTCGGATGACATACCAAAAACAATCAACAACTGGATGGAAATCCATCTGAAAAGTCCTCTGATCATCCAGATATAAACTCACAATCTACGATGTGACTCCACCTCGCCCATGATGTTCTGGTCTAGCTCGACTCACCTGAACATCACATTCGCCCTTGTATAGAAACTTTCCACCCTCTGGTGACGTGAAACTCACCTTACGACAATAGAAATCTATAATGTCTTGAAAGGAAACCAACTAGTACATCCCAAGAATGACGTCATAAGAAGTCATCTCCAAGACATAGAGGTCCCAAAGGAAGTGACACCCACCAACCTTAAGGGGGAACTCTTTACACTGATGCACACCAGCCGTCCTAGTCCCCAACATAGTGTCTAGCTTCATGATATCAGAAGAAGTAGAAACATAGAGCCCAAGGCTCTCCACAATGGGTATAGATATGAAACTATGCATAGCACCCATATCAAAAAGTACTAAAGATAAGACAGAAGCTACTATAATAGTACCTCTGACTATAGAAGGTCTGGGATCATGCTACTACTGGGTCTGTTACACTGCATATGCCTGCCCAGTGTCGCGGCCCTGTGACATAGCTTGGCTACCCTGAGCTGTCCCACCTTGCTGCCTCTGAGATTCTGGTGTCTGGCTACCACGGTCATGACCACCACCTCTTCCTACATGCCCTGACGTATTCCAGTTCCCTGACTAGTAAGACTCCATCGGTCCTACTCCCTCACGTGGAGTCTGCACAGAACTCCTCTCACTAGCCATGGGTGGAAACACCCTACAAAAGCTTTGAAGATGACCCATCTTGCTGCAAGCTCGGCAATCCACTAGGTCTCATGGACACTGCGGTCTCTTGTGCCCTTCCTTACCACACCGGTAGCACACGACCAGGCCACCTGAAGAAACTACCTGGCAGGCACTGCCACCCTTAGAGAAGTCCATCTGTCACTTCTTCTTACTAGCAGAAATAGTAACATTAACTGGTGATGAACCGCCATGGACCACACCACTAGATTCCCGAAGGTTCCTATCTTTAATCAGCGGCTGGTTCACAATAGTGTGCACTGAAGGAAACCTGAAAACATTCACCAGCACTCAGATGTCATAATGAAGAACATCCTCAAAATGGCTGGCTCTCAACGTCTCATCACCCACCAGAACGGGTGCAAAGCGTTGAAGATCGGTAAAGCGAGCAGAATAGTCCATCACCGACATAGCGCCCTACTATAGATTCATGAACTCCCGAGCTCTATCTTCCTGCAGCATCTCTTGGAAGAAGAAGTCATAGAATACTGCCTGAAAATATTCCCACGCCATGTCTCTGTGATGCTCTGACTGGGTGGTAACATCCCACCACCTCTGGGCGGAATCACGCAGCATATAAGTCGCGAGCATGACGCTCCGCCGTGGAGGCGTCTCAAGATGCACAAAAATATTTTTCATCGATCCTAACCAAGAATATATAGCCTGTGGTCCACCATCCCTTGAATACATAGGCGGATGCTACTGCTGGAAAACACGAGTCAGCTCAGCCATCGATGTGGCAGCCTACGGTGATCCCTGAAAGGTCTACATGAACCGCATAAAGCCTTCACAGAACTGTGCATTCGCGCCTGTGCTCGGTATAACAGTTGGCGCCATATCTGGCTCTGCTAGAGGATTAACTGGTTTCCCATGGCCCACCATCTCTGGAGTATAGTCGTCGCCGCTCTCATGGCGAACAATTCGTGGTCGTCTCGGAGTCATGACACTACAAGCTCAAATGTACACCTTAGAACAAGATTAACAACGACCAAAAACGAAGAAAACCAAAAGGGAACAGGATGAAGAAGGCATTAATGTTTTGGAAAACAAGACTTCATGGCATGTATACCGACTACACGGCGTGTAACTAACTTCTCTTTCCCTGCCCCGGTCCTTCTACACGGCTAAGCCACATGGATCTCATTTGAACAGAACTACCCAGCATGTATATCATCTACAGGGCATGTATGGTGTTATTTCCAACTGTCTATGTCATTTGTGACACGTCCGACTACTCATCTTGATACTACACGGTGTGTGACACCCGAAAACGGCATGTACACCACCCCGTTTCCCCAGCCACATGGCTAAAACACACGGTATGTCCTCGGACAAGACTACACGGCATGTCCCACAGGTACATAGAGTGCTCATGGAGAGGTGACACCGACCCATGTTGTTAGTTACATAGCCAAGTCCCCAGGTCACACAACACAGCTTGTTCATCATTGACACGGCATGTACTCAACAGGATAACACAGACCCATGTTTTTAGTTACACGGTCGGGTCCCCAGGTCACACTACACGGAGTTTTCATCATTGACATGGCATGTACAAGAAATGATTACACCAGCCCATGTTTGTTAGTTACATGGCCAGGTCTCCGAGTCAACACTACATGGTGTGTACATCTGGTACATGGCGTGTTCGTCCCAATCTCTTCCCTTCCCTGTGTCGCCTCCCACAAGGTTTGTGACACGGGAAGAAACTATACGGCATGCACTTTGGGTACACAGCGTGTACTCAAAAAGTTTATTTTTCTTCCCAAATAGAAGGCCATATACGGAATGTCTAAGTCCTACACGACCTGTATACTAGGTTTTCTAGATAGTATGCCTCATTAACTTCCCCAGAACCCATAAAGTATTGCAAAACTACACCTAAGTGTCAAATCATGATCTGTGAGATCCCATAGTCCCCACGATTCAATGTTGGACATCTTATCTGTGTTATAACATAATAAACAGTCGGTGATCCACCAAATTCCAGTTAATGGGGGCCCATACTCTCCAAAAACCAAAGTTTGGCATCCATTCTTTCCACAAAATTATACAGAAATACCCTATCACATAGCAGGTATTTATTAAGCAGCTATCACAACAACATGCTTCTCTAGCACAAAAAATATCACAACAACATGAAATTTCTAATATACCTATATGGCATGGAACAATGCATGGCATGTTATTTCTATCATGTTCTTAAATGATGAATGAGATGGCATACCATCATCTCATCGGGTTGCAACTAAATAGAACCCATAGATAGAATATAAACAGCACAATCACAAGTGCGTCACCCAATGGTGAAAATCAAATCAACAGTAAATTGAAAAATCAGTTAAACTGCAATACAAGGTAGACTGGCTTTTCCCTGTACATGGGTTAGCTACGCCTGGGCACAACTTATTAGAAACTAATGTTTCTGTCATATCCCTAACTAAGTCTCCAAATTGTAAGTCAAAGAAAAGAACTGATCTGATACCACTTTGTAAAGTCCCGGTTCTGGGTTCCACTCAACAGGTGCCCCGAACCCGGTTTTCCACATGACCTCAACCTCATTTCCCCAAATGCCAGAGGCTTCCGACTAGCAGAGAGGTCCTAGGTATGATATTGGGGAAACTATGCCCTCATTTGTCAAAATGTAGTGGAGCGGAATATATTATAAACATACAACAGCAGCGGAAACATCAACAGTATATATAACTGAATGGATAACTGATAACAAAAAGGGAAACCATAAGTCATACATATATGAAGATGCAGCATGTCACTATTCTATAAAACAACCCAAACATGTTACACAATCAATACAATACAACTGAATTACAGGTACAGAAAAGCAAAACAGAACAGCCTACGGCATCGTGAGCCAATGCTTGGTCCCATGCTCTCCTACACCCCAACAGCAACCAAGTACATGTATAGGGACCCTTTCCCTTATCTACACCTGCAATGAAGTAATTTATTTGGGCCGAAAAGCATGACCCAAACAGGGTGTGAGAAATATATCTCAGTAGGCACCTACCAAAGGCTTATACCCAACTGTGTGAATGCATGCAATAATAGTGTTCATTAGTAAAATGCAAAAAACTAAGCAGTACTCAATAGTAACTAACTTAACAGTCAAATTTCCATTTAATTATTTATTTAGTCCATTTAATATAAGAAAACACCACAGTGCATTTCTATATAAATAGTGAGTGTCCTAGGAAATGCAAACCTTTACCCATAGGTAATCAGAATCCAACCCACAGGTAATTGCCCACAGGCATAACAGATTTTTCCCTCAGGCGTAGGTAGTGTCGCCCTCAGGCACAAAGTCTATTTCCCACAAGCACAGAAGAAGTTTCCCTCAGGCTAAGATAAAAACTTCCCTTGGGCTAAGCAAAACAGTGCCCACAGTCTACGTAAAACACTGCCCTCGGGCACAAGTAACTGGGCCATGCCCAATATGTAAATAAACATGCAATTTACATATAATTCCTCTCAAGTCAAAATTAATTCATAATTAAAACATGGAATACCCTCGGGTATTTTTGCCAAATGCTAAATAGAGGAATGCACCCCCGGGGTGGTCCTGGATCCAAGCATCGATCCCAAACAACGTTTTAATATCATATTTAATTACCTATACAATTATAGGTATTTAAAATTGTCACGGTCTCAGCCACACGACACCCCAAATATGGGTTCGAAGCTCAAAAACACACAAAATTCATGAAAGTTTGAAATAAACACCAAGCCATCGATCTTAAACACCGACGAACGATATACGCGAACGACGCCTACTGAAATGTCCAAGAACACCATATATCTAAGGTAAAATAATTCTTTCTCAAATGAAAATAACTCCCCTTAGGGGAGAAATTTGCGAGAATGATTAAACGAGAGTGGAGGGCTTACCCGTGCCGTTCCAACGAGATCGATGGTGGCAGAATCGGATTCTCGACGTGCGCTCAGCAGATCCTCGATGATTAGACCTTCCTCTCTCGTGCCCTCTTCCCATTCTAAGCCTTCCATGTGAACATAAGAGGGTACTACCCATTTTAAGCGAAAAAACAAAGTACACAGCGTGTAATTCCCATTTTTTTAATTGTTCCTCTGGCAGATACCTGCCAGCGTGGCACTGTTCATCTGCCGACATGACTACAGGGCATGTCTTCTTGAGTACACGGTGTGTACTATCACACAGCTGGCCACCGCCTTACTATTTGCATGCCGACTGACTACATGGTGGGCAAAGGACCACTACATGGCATGTAGTTGGTTCCTACACCCTTCATCTCCGACATGGCCACAGGCCCCGTGTACTCATCCCACACGGCCAAAGTACACGGTGTGTGGAAAAGTACATGATGTGTTATTCCAAAATTTTTAATTTTCCCCATTTTTTCATATTTTCTCAAAAACACTTAAGTAAAAGAGAAAAGAAGAAACCCGTACCTCTAAATTAAGAACATGGTTCTTACAAATTTATACATAGCTCAAAATGTTTCTAATTATTTTTAATTATTTTGATCATATATCATATAAACCTATTAATCTAACTAAAAAGTTCCTATGATAACAAATATAATACAAGATAACATAATCGACAAATAAATACATTATTAATAATAATGCATTCACATTCTTATATTTCAAGGAACCATTAGGTTCAGAGCTTTAGTTAATTAATAGAACCATTATATAATATGGTGGGAATTTAAACATATTGTATATTTTTCCAACAAAATAGGTTATCATGTTAACAAAATTTTATCATTCCACATAACTTCTCTTCTTTTAAGATGTATCACTAATGAGCTTCCTCTAATCCCTACACATTCTTAAGACCAATTAAAAATGATACAAAACTAGGCTAGATAAAAAATTTCATTAGAAAATATGAAATTAAATAAATTATGTTAGTCATTTTGAAACATTTTCAAAAATTATATGCAAGCGATAAATTTTTCTTAAAAAAATTCACATTCATTAAATAATCCTGAAATCAACATGAATTCCTAGTTTTTTCATAAAATATTTATATGAATGTATAATGGAAAAAATAATTTTGTAACATACCTTTGAATAAATGATAAACCATAAAAAATTACATTCAAAATTATATTATATAATACTCTATTTATCTTGATTTCATTATCTTTCCATGAGAAATCATAATATTTTCATTTAATTCCATATCATTATTTAAAAAATCATATATTTATCCTAACAAATTATCCTTACAATAACCCATAATATAACCATTACATTGGAAAAAATATCATTGTTAATTCTAACATTTCCCTTAAAAGTATGTTAATTTCCATTAATTTTATAACTTTATAGAATACATTAGAGAGATATATTAGGATCTCCCACTATAATAGTGTTATTAAGATCTATTATTATCATTTAAAATTTATAACAACCATGTTATGAGATAAAAACAAAAAATTATAATTTAAATCCTAAAATATCCTAAAATATTTAATTTAACACATATTCAAGGACACTTTCAATATTCATATATAAATAAGGTTAACATTATTTTAAATTGAAAACTATTAAAATGTTAATTTTCGAGAATGTTGGAAAATAGTTTATTCCATGAATAAAAAAACATATGTGTCAAGTAATACTGATAATTATTATTTTATATGATGAGTATAAAATGTTTTCAAACTATAAATGTTAATAAACAAGTCCTTTCACTTCAGTAAAATCAACCAATAGTTATCCATATGAATGATTTAAATGATTCCTTTTTAAACCCATTAAAAAGAGTCAAGGATAGTTTAAAATAAATCTAATAAAAATGAGTATAATAATTGAAATTATTGAAATTTATTTTATAAAATTTAATTTTAATAGAAGGAGATAAAAAATTAATACTTTTTAAAAAAACATATACCTTTTGTAATGCTTCTATCAGATGAAAATTAAAAAATAAAACATGAATTGAATATGTTAAAACATTAATTTCAATAAAATAAATATTAAAAAAATTCATTTTTTAGTTTTCCTACAAAAAAAATGAAAAAATATGTTTAAAATGTCATAAGTCACAGAGAACTGAGATTGAGTTGATAAATCCACTACATTATCTCTTTACTAACAATGGATATGTTTCACAGTCGTAAATAATTAATTTTTATTATTCAACACATTATTTATAACACAATACTTTTTCTTAACTTTTTCTTATAATTTTATTTGTTACCATTCGTTTTATAGTTTCATGTTAGGTTATGTTCAGGTGGGTCATTTTGACTATGTTTAGATCATAATCCGAGAACATCTGTAGTAGGTTAAACAATGTCAAAATGGTCACTGTTCTATTATCTTACTAATATTATTTATGAAAAAACTATAATTTTTAAACATCATGTCAAATTATATAAAACTCCATGTCATCCTGAAATTTGAAATGAATCACATCATTTTTTTGATGTTGTAGTCCCCATGTATGTTTGTGAGACGTTATCATTTTCAAAAAAATCAAATGGTATGAATTTATTTAATATCATATCATTACTAAAAAAATTAACTTATAAAAAATATATATATTCAATTATTTTATCATTTTCATAATTTACATGAAGCGATGATTGAAAATGAAGTAAATCACTTCATAGAGGTGGTAATCCACGTGCACACACATGAGTGATGTATTTATTTTCAATAGGATGTAAAAGGAGAATAAAAAGGGTTATATCATAAATATTATAAAATTTATGAATATTAGATATACATATATTATTATATCATAATTTTTATTATAGGTTTGAATGAAGTATAAATAGAAATAAAATGACATAACTTAGTATAAAGTTATGCCTTTTATTTAGAGAACCTCATTTATCCTTCACCATGAACCTTATATGATTGAATTTTGTTAATAACAAGCCCTTTAGGTCATGGGGATGAAGTTTACAAATGGTGTTTTTTAGGTATTGGTTTTTATAAATGGATTATTAATTATGAGGAACAAATGGGCGGGGGTTTCCTTTTATATGTGATGGATTGGAACTCCTGTAATTTTTATTAATTTATAAATATTGTAGTTAACATCATAATGGAAATGTTGATCAAATTCAACATAAGTTATAATTTTCTATGATAATTAAAGAATTTTTTTAATCCAATAATAAATAAAATGATTTTTTGTGACCTTATCATTTATATTAAACATTAATCTTCCAATTTTACGATTTGAGGTCATGGAAAATTTTTACCAAGGTTAAAATTTATTATGATTACAAATAAAATTTAACATATTAAATTAGTATATTGTCTTGATTCCATAAATGAAATCCATTTTTTAAATCTATTTATTGACATGGTAGGGATTAATTTAAATATAATTTTTCAAAATAATTGAAAAACTATTTTTAGAAAAACGGGTTTTAATAATAAAAATAAACTTATAACTAATTAAATTTTAATTCCAATAAAAATAAAATTATTTAGATTTTTTAATAATAAATGATCATATTATTCATTCAAAAAAATATTAATTATACCTTTAATTAAGTAATTTAGTGAAACGAAATGACAGGTTTGAAAAAAATAAAAGTTTTCACTACATACAGGAAAATAAATCATTTGAGAAAAAATTAAAAAAAATAAAATAGACTAGAATTATTATATGTGTTATAAAAAATGATTACATTTTTTAATGTTCATTTCATAAATTTTATGAAATTAATTATAAAATCTATGAAATAAATTCCATAAAAATATTTTTGAATAATGTAAATTTTTGATGCATAATATGACAATATTCTCAATACATTAATATTATTCATAATTAAAATTTCCATTTATTTTAATGAGTATATACTCAAAAAATTCATTTTTATTATTTATCAATAGTTATTAATTTATTCCATTAAGATAAAAATAGATTTAAAATATAAGAATAGTTTCATGAAATTATATCTCATACATACTAATAATTTTATGATCAATTCTAATAAAGTTAAAAAATAGTCGTTATGTATCATTATAATTTGGAAAAATATTCTAAATATAATTGGTAATTTTTTTATTCATATTTATACCCTTCAAACTAATAGATAAGTTATAATTATCAAATTTATATAATAATATTTTTATAATATACCACAATTTTTTTTGTTTAGGGTTATGTATAGAACACGTTAATAAATAAAATATTATTTATAGAGAACAAAATTCAATAATTTTGAGATATTACATATTATATATGTACATTGATTGATGTGAATCCTTTCCATTGAAATGTAATAGTTTCTCTACTATGCTTAGTGGTTATTTTATACCATGGATCCAACCATTTCCATGAGTATTGAGAAGACCCTATCTAATAACGATATTTTGTTAATTAATTACCATAGGAGTTAGAATATATATAATGTGAAAATTGTATTTTAATTATCCTATATTATTTATATTATCATGAAAATAATATTTCGTTGATTTTTTATCGTGAATGGAATTGTGATAATCTGTTTGATTGTGATTTCTATTGATCCTTGATAATTAATACAATGTTGTATTTATAACAAATAATCATGATTTTTTGGGGGGAATGGAATGATCTAGGTAGGATGTGATATACAATTTAGTTTTTAGATCTCACATATATATGACATTTGGTTTATAAAATTATATCATTGACTATAAATATTTTTCTACTATTTTTATTAAGAAATTCGCATGGTGGTTTCATTGAAAGGTGTGTAGTATCCATGATTCCATTATGGGATGCCTCTTGAAAATACATGATGTAACACTTTGATACTTGTTAATTATTGTTTTAAATATTAATTTATGTTTAATTAATTATTCAATTTTAGTTTGATATTGGCTTAACCTATGAAGGATATATTTTGAAATTTAAAATGATGATAGTATAATCTATCAGATGATCAAAAAAAATTTATATTATCTATTGGAATCTAAATGTTTTTTAGGATACTATTTTGATTCTATATTGATACTATAATTATTAAGAACCATTTATTCATTCAGTATATGATATGTCTTCAATAGTGGACGACGAAGAGATCAGATGTAATTAGAAATGTAGTTTTCTGTGTCTTGATCACTTCTTTAAATATGGGGTTCTTTATCTGGTCTTAATAGATATATAATGAATGTCAGTTATATGAAATAATATCTTGATTTTCATTGAATCATTTGATCTATATTAAAATATGTATCAATATTTTGATGGATATATTGTCATGTATGAAGAAAAATTTATAATTTATTTTGAGGGTCTTATTAGTATTAAAAAATATGATGAATTAAGTAAATCAGAGGATGTATTTTGAAGTAATGGTATGATTAACTCATGATTATATTATTTAATTTTCTTTCATCAATGGAGCCACATATATTTATGGATAATATATGAGATACACTTGATTTATCATGCTCCATATAGATTACCACTATACATTACAATAGTGGACATAGATTACATTGTTTATAAATCAATTTTTGTAAATGTTTAGTTACCATTAGTGTCTTTATTTATAGAATATATAATTGTTGTTAGTGTGATTATTGGTATTATTTTGTTTGATTATTTTTTTCAGAAAAAACTTTTTTTAGGTTGTTAGTATATAACATACATAGACATCCAACTAAGAAATAATTTTCCATTAAATCAAAACTTCCACTTAGGATGCTTTATATGTATTCATTAGAACTCATTTGATTTTAACATATCTACTTAAATTTTATTGTTGGTTGGTAATGTAGTTTTTTATTAATATATTAATTTTTTATTAAAAATAATGAACATATAAATACACACTCATTAAGGAGTTTAATTTGAATACAGATTGTGTCATTGAGTTTAAAATAATGTGTTTACCTTAGTATAACACTATTATAATGTTTAGCTGAATTTAGGTCAGAGTAAAGTAGTGATGACCAAATTTTCTGATAAATAATATTTTTTAGTAATATAATAATAAAAAAACTATATTTTATTCAACTTAAAATGAAATGAATGGGTGATTTATAATTTGAATAGTATGAAACCTCAATGATGGGAGACGCTATTAGAGGATGGAGATTCATCAATTAATAATTTCCAATGAATAGAAACAATTTATATATTAGTAATTCTACACATATTTTGATTTTTTAGATCTATCATCTTAATACATAATTTTATATTTACACATTTAATGATATTTGAGTGTTATTTACATTATTATAAGATTTATATAATGTCTTTGTGATTTATATAAATTTAATTAATGGGATATTATTTATTTATAAGAATATTTGTTGGAATATTTTAATAATTTAGTGAAAACTATTTTAGATGGATAAACCTCAAGACCTACTATATATCATTTGTAAGTACCAAAGGAGAATAAGGTAATTATTAGAGAATTGATTAAATTTTAAATTTATTATGGGTCAATTATTAGAGATATAATTATTATTATATTAATATTTCTATAATATTTTAGCTTCATTGAGGATGAAAATAAGAAAAAAAAACTGGATTATGAATAACTTGAAATATATGGTTGTGGTATTGATTTTGATAATTATATAGGCTTGTGGAGGAGAAAGAATCCATAATCAGTTGTTTTATTATAGTGGAGTACATTGATGATGACATGCGATCAATAATAATATGGGTAGTGAAAAAGGGATCATTGATGGTATTATATGATAATAAGAGAGGTCCCACATCAGCCTAAGGACATTTTATGAGTTACACATGGTGTAATATTATTTGTTAATTTGATTTAATTTATTGAATGAATCCTTAATGTTCTATATATTCATATTTCCAGATCCAGGGATTGAGTTATTCATTATTGGACACATAATTTTTCATTTTTATTTCTATTTATTATATGACATTGATCGAGGAAAAATGTAGACATGATGTGGTATTTGATACACCATTATGGTCCCCAAATAAATAAGTCACATAGAAAAAATGGAAATGAGGTAGTAGTGTGTGATGGATTGGAAAAGAAGACATATATGGTGTTCTAGGGTTGCCCATGGAAGCCAACATTTTATATTGGGATAAAAATAACATTGTGGGTGTGATCAATCATAAATTATGTCCCTAAATATAAATTCAACTCTAAATTTCATCATGGGTTTAACAGAACCTATTTTGAACAATTTTATGAATGATTTTTGGCTATTTTAGGATATTAATTTTTAAATTAGTTTTAATGTTATTGTTATTTTATAATAATAACTTTTAAGTAATAAAAATAATGTCATTTCATGAGTCTACAATATGCATCTTTAGGTTTCTTACTTAAAATTAGTCTGTAATTAGTGAAATTTTCATCAACCACCGTAGTGACACACGTAAAATTGGATCATTAACTCGGTTGTCACTTACCCAGTAGATTTTCTCGATCACCAATTACGTGGGAAAATAACTATGGATTTATATATACATGAGATGTAATGATTTATCCAAACTCAAATTATTTTTAAGGAAGTATTTTTCTTCAATAAATTCAAGCATGACGTGTCAATAATTTTCACATCTATTGAAAATAAGACAAACATTTTCATCAATAAATAAAAACGAAGCATTTTAGAACAAATAAATACATAAAAAAACTCTGAAGGGTTCATAAAAATGTGATAAAAACTTGTATGAGTGTGTTAAAATTTTATAATACAAAAAGGAATCTGTAATGTCCCGGCTCTGGTTCCACACATTGATGCCCCAAACCAGTCGTTCACATGACCCCAAGCATGCCTCCCCATACAAATAGAGGTTTTTGACTAGTAGTGAGGGTATAATATATAAATCAAAGGGATAATATACCCTCTATAATCATAGCAATACAATATTGGAAATAACTTAACAACATTGGATAACATATAAGCCTGACAGATACAAATATAAAATGCCAAGAAAAATATGAACTGTTATAAAAAACTAAATCAGTGCACAATTAAAAGCTAATGTATGTTCTCAATTTATATAATAAACCTAAAATGTAAATTCACTTATGAATCTCCATGAGAATCCCACACCACGTCTGGTTCCCTCATCCATTCTCCATCCCAACACATCCATGTATCTCAGGGCCTTTTCATATAACATATTGAGAAAATATAAATTATATTCAGGTACAGATTTGGTAGCCCAAGAAGTGGGTGAGTACAACTCAATAGACCGACACCAATGATTTCTAAAACAATATCATATCAAAATAAAGTGTATAATTGTTTATTATTAAATAATAAAAACTCAAAATTGAAGAGCTATTACATTATTAATTAATAGTTCTTTAATGAAAGAAACCACTAGGTTCCCATAGAAACTAATACCTCAATCCTTTCATTGGATTATGTTGGACACTGATGTATTCCCTTGTAATATTATATTTAAAAATGATGTTTTTCTCATTATTTAATTTGAAATTTAATTACCATGTTTTCATTCCCACATTACCCAATAGAATTACCATGTTTTCCATTCTTCAATTGACATCTAAAGGACCATGTTACAATTCAAACCTCATACATTAGAGAGACCATGTTAATATTCATTAATTCACAAATAAATAACCATGTTACCATTAATACCTTACATAATAGAATGAATAAGAAACCACTAATTAATTCACAACTAAATGGCCATGTTTCCATTCATCACATAATTAACTCAAAAATTCATTATCAGCATCAATCCCATTACTTATTCAACAGTTAGTTAAATACAAAAAATCCATTAGATAACTAATCAATTAACTAATCATAGAAGACCCTTAATTAGTTCACCAATTAATTAAGTACATAATACCCATTAACTAATTCGTTAATTATTTATTCAAAACATGCAACTCAAAACCCTTTAATTTATTTTATAATTAATTCTCTCTAATATCATATCTCAAAATACTATAAATAATCCCTCAATTAAATATCTATAATCAAAACTCTCCATTTAGCATAATTAATTCAACAAATAATTATTTCAACGAAAAAAATAAATAATTAATAATTAATTCACTAATGAAATATCTCAAAATCCAAAATTTAACATTTCGTTAATTAATAAATTTACCAAATTAATTGATTCAACAAGGAAATTAAATTGATATCCCACACTAGAAATTATATAATTTGGATGCACATAATCAAAAATATTCATTATGATATTTGAATACAAGGCCACCGACCTTAATTCTATGATAAATAATATCCTAATGGAAATCCCCAAAAATTTAGCCAAGTTATAGTGTAGAATGTGGTTAATATCTATAACCCCAAGTCAATATTAAAAAATAAAATATCTATTTGATCAAGATATAAATCCAAAACCCAAAATCTATATTCCAAAATTATAAATCCAGATCTATAAAAAACATCCCACCAAATGAAGGGGTGAAGAAATACAAAGGGATAGAAAACCAATGAGATAGGATCCAATTTTTAACTAGGATAATGATCTTTGATCCAGGCATTGAGTGGTGAAGAAATAAGTTCAAGAAGTCTTTAATTCTATCTAGAGAGCTCTAAAATCTTGAAATATGGACCATGGTTGAATGGGGTTCTAATTGGAGTTAATTAGGGGTACATGTAATTAAAATTTTACTTTTTTGGATTAAAAAATTTACTCATACAGTTTTTTTGGGTAGGGCCACATTATTTCCCATAACTATGCACCTCTTTTATAGTGGTGGATAGTTACTGATATAAGGGATCATGTTTGTCCCTAAATGTTGACCAACTATACACTTCCCCTATTTCTTCAATTTTTCTCAAACATCACCCAAACACACACTAATATAAAACCCAAATGAAATGTAGTCAACTCAAGGAAAAAAGATTACTTGAAATAAATCTTGTGTAATCCCTTGAAAAGGTATATATCATAACATCTCTCCACCTTATAACATCACATCTTGGATATTCACTCCCATGAACATCTATGATTCCATGTCAAAATGATCAGTCCACTAGGACCACATATCTACTTCCCTTTCCAATGTTTTCACTTGCACATACACAAGTTTCCACAATACATCAACTATCATTCGGTTCTATCCCAACACCACTTTCTCACTATGGTCAGACACATGTATAAGATGTGTCTCAAAGGATGCATTTATTTGAAAAACAACATCATCTACCTTGATCACACGATATGGGTCAGGGATATGCCTCATAAGTAGAAACACATGGAAAACATCATGAATTGAACTATATTTCTATGTAAGAGAAAATCAGTATGCCACCAACCCGATTACCTCCACCACCTTTGACTCATATCAATGATTTGATTGATCTAATCAAGGTAACCAGATAATTTTGGAATATTTACTATATGTCAGGGAATAATATGTTAAATTTGATGGATGAATATAATTTGAATTCTTTGTTTAGGAATAGGTATGGAAATTTTGAGTTTTTATTTATTCTCTATGGGTTTTCTAATATACTATATGTATTTATGGACCTTGGGAATAAATGTTTCCATGTGTTCTGGGATATGGATATTGTTTTTCTTATAGATGATATATTGATATATTGTTAAATTAATAAGGATCTTGATATATAGATATGGATTCCTTTTTAGAACTTAAACAGAAAAGTAACTATATAGAAAATTAGGTATATTAGAATTTTGGTTCCCATATATTTCATTCCTTGGACATATTGTTTATAAATTAGAAATAACAATAAAACCTGTAAAAGAAAAAGTTTGTTAAAGAATATCTAAGACCTAATAATTTCATGTAGATACACATTATCACTAGACTATCAGGATTCTAGAGTCAATTTGGTGAAAAAATCACTTAGTTCTCTAGAACACTAGCTGGACTAAAAAATAAATTAAAATCATGTAAAAAATGTAATGATTTTATTTATGACCAAAAAATGTGATTGGTGAATGCTCTTATTTAGTCCCTTCCCAGTAGAAATGGTTAATTTTTTATATACAATGATACTTTAATAAATGGGGATGGTTGTGTCAATAAGCATAACGGAAAGGTAATTTCTTTTTTTTCATCAACTGAAACCATATAAGAAAATTTTTAATAATACTAGGAGTTAATTATAAGTATTAGTTTTTTATTTATGAATTTAGAGAAATCATATACAGGTCATATGATTGGGACTATATATTATCACATAATGTGTTGAACATGAGACAGAAGAAATGGATGGACATGATATGGTATTTTAACTACACAAATAATTCGGATTTGGGGAATAAAAACAATGTGTTCAATGCATTGAGTCAGAAAAAAGAATCAACAATAGCAATAAAATGTTTACAATATCCCCATTTGGATAATGATTTCATGAATTTTGGGATGGAAAATTTTCATATAGGAATGTCCTCATTTTTTATATATAATTTTTTAAAATCATCTATATTTGAATGAATTAATATATTCATGATGGAGCTCATGAATTTTAGGAAATTGTAAACAAATTAAATAACAGTAATCTTCTGAAATTTTATTTAGAGAAAAAATCTGTTTTTTTAAATAAATAATATTTTCCATTTGATTCCCAGTTGATGAGTCAGTTTTTTAGTGAAACTTATAGCTACTTATTTTCTATTAATATTGTATGAAATTCATTCAATAGAGGAATTCAAGATTATTAATGTTGTGATTGAATGAAAAGATATATTTCAAAACTTAATATGAAATATTTGTGCTTTCAAATTGATAAATATTAAGAAATATTTATCATAGAAGACACGCAATCCTATTATAGTGTAAGAGGGGATTTTGAAATTGTTTTTAGAGATTTTATAATTGTATTTAGAAATACATAATTAGTAGATATTTCAATTTGTTTTATTATTGATCTACTTACAATGTCTATAAATTTAGTCCTATTAGAGTAACTTTATCATTTTATCAACTATATCCAATATTACTTAAGGATATATTCATGCTATATGTTGTTGGTCCTTACATTATATATAATCGTGAGTTATGATTCATTGATAATTTTTGGTAAAGACATCAAATGTCCTTTGGAACTAAATTAAATTTCAGTAAATCTTTCCAAAAAAATATTATTGATAGTCTAAGTGAAAAAATTCAATAGGTTTATGATATTCATTTTTCTTGTTTAATGAATCACCAATGAATTTGGATTTAATATCATTAATTAGTGTTGTCTCTTATTATAAGTGTTTTAATTAATATATAAATTTGTAACACTACAAGATTTGTATTGAAATTAGTGTCAGAATACATCATTTTGGTATGAATTCCGGAGAAAAAAGTTGATGGGACCTGAGTTGGTGAAGGAATGGTTGGAAATGTGATGATAATTCAGTAATTTATGAGGATTTATCTAACTATAAAAAGTTATGTAGGTGAAAAAAGTAAATATACTTCTTTCATGGTATGTGATCATATTTTCACAAGGTATCTCCACGGAAAAGTTTATATATTTTTCTAATGATGGGATTATACGTGTGTGTTTCATTGGACAATATGAGATCTTAGGGAATATTATATTGGTTTCATACTGAGTGTAAATCCCTTCTATTTTATCCCAGGTACATAACATATTACATGTTTTTATGTTATGAAAATATGTGTCAGATTCAAATCATTTTTTGATCTATAAAATACTCTAGATTGAAGATTGTATTTCTTATATTGGAAAAATGATCAAATACATGGCCTCATATACCAAGTGTTAAAAGATAAAGTAATTCATCAAGTTATGGTATTGAGTAGAACCCATATGGTTGATGAAACAACATGGTAATATAAAACATTTATGAGGGGAGAATATCCTTAGTTGTTTATCTGATGAATAGAATTTCAAGGATGAAATTTCCAAAAAGGGGGGAACAATCTAACAACCTAGGTATTGTTAAGATAAATAATTTATATATATATATATATATTATTTTTATGTTATTGAGTGTTATTCATTGTAATAATATTTGTTAATTTTCACAGAAGAGGTAGAAATCATTATTTCTAACCAAATTGTGTGTTTATGTATCATACGGTATTATGAGAAAGAATAAATTCCAAATTATATAATTTTAACCTGAGAAAAATTTTCATGTTTATTTTTTCACCATATTTGAATAATTATATGAATTTTTTATAATGTTTATAAAGGATTGTTTTTTCAATGAATTTTTATGAATAATTATATTTATTGAAAACTATAATCTATTTTAAAGTATTTATTATGTAAAATAAATTTTACATGTTTTTTTGAAATTTAGTTAATTTTATTTGATTTATAACAATCCAAATATATTATATGGAATAATTATTGGACTATAATTTAGTGCATATACATTATTGTGCATCATAATTAATTTTTTTTTTAAAAATAATTTTCGTCGTGTTTTAAATGATTAAATTTAAATTAAATTATTATATATATATATGTGTGTGTAATATTAAAGGAAAATGGATCCCATATATAGAATATGTACATCCAGATTTGGAAAATGAGTCCCTTTTATATTTAGTCATTTTGAATAGTTATCATTATAAATGTTTTTATCATGTTATTGGTAATATGTATTAAAATAGGGAAAAAGTAATGTGAAAAGAAAAATAATGTAACTCTAAAAACATCATTTAATTCATTATAAGATTATATTTCATATATAATCATCCAATCTAGGAAAATATTTTCTTATGAAACAATTTTTATAGATTTTAAACTATAAAATATTTTATGTTAGGAAATCTAAAAGTTTTCACACTTTTTAAATTATCTATAATATTTTTTTAAAAGTTCGATAAAGTAGAAATGTTAATTTATAAATATTAATTTGAAATTTGAATTATGTTATTTTATCACATTATTTTACTTATAAATTTCTGATAAGAAATAATTACATTAAATTACTACACAAAACTAATACTATATTTATTCAAAGAATTGATAAAAAAGATAATTATTTTTAAATTTTTAAAAGTAATATAATTTGAATGAATTATTGTGTTTCATATTATTTTAAATATAAATGAAAACTCATTCTTGTGTTAATTTAATATATTCAAATTATATTGTTGTCTTATTGGTTTAACATTCATATTAAATTAATAGTTTTAATATTGATAATAAATTTATTATATTATTTAAAATCAACCTCGTCTTATCATTGAATATTAAACATTATGCGGAAATTTAGAAATATATTATATTAATTAATTTTTTTACATAATTTAATGAGTGCGCCACCTCTATCCAATAAAATGGAACTTCATTATCTAATTTATTTGAACAAAAAATTAATTTGGTTCTTCCAATAACAACCCAAACAAATTCCAAACAATTCTAGATTTTTTAAAATGAATTTTCATATTCAAAAATTTAACATTGGAATGATTTTAAAATTAACTATTAGAGGGTTACGTATGGAATAGGTATAGTTCTAAACCAAGGGTCTCTATTTTATTTATTTTTATAAATTCAACCAGTATTCTGAAACCATACTAAAATAATAAAATCATTATTTCACATATAATCTAATTTATTAGGTCAACGGTATAACCTTTATCCATCTTTAGTTCTATCAAATGGGAAAAGAACACATTATTTGTATTTACAACTAAACACCACCTTTTGATAAAAAACATTTTATTTTCCATTACCAATTAATACAGTAGGTTGTAATTGATGATTCAATCTATATGTATTATATTAATTAAAAATATCTAATTTTGAAATGGTAATATGTCATTTACTTTATTATCATTCCATTCACTATAAAATGATAATATTGTTCATTCATAATTGTGGTCTACCACCTCTTTGATGTGATCTAATTCATTTTTTAAACACCACATAACATTGATAATATAACTATGAATATTTAAGTAAAGTAATTTTTATTTAAGAAATTATTAATATTCTTGAATGATAATATAATAATTACCTCCATTCTATAATGATCAATCAAAAATGGAAATACTACTCATGTGTATATATATTCTATCTCTCCATGACTGCAACATAGTTATTTTTTTATAATAATAAATACTTTTTTATTTTGAAATTATAATTTATATATAATAATTATATGTATTCCATTATTTTTATTTTGGAGATGATAGAATATTGACAACTTTGACCATATTCAACTAAATAAATTCATTTTTTACATATTATCTAAATATCATCAACATTTCTTATGAAAAAATAATTCCTTAAGTAATTGTATATTGAATGTTATAAAATATAATGAAATAATAGTGTATGTGAAAAATTTTATTAATAAATAAAATAACTAAAAGAATTTTTTTATTTCAGGTGTTAAATTAAATATTTGATGATTTGGACTCAAGTTATCAAAATAAATTAAAAGTACTCATGTAATGTATCCCTTACAAATATTTTTATTCGATTCCCATATTCTTAATGATATATTATTAATGAATTTATTAGGATATATAATAATTTTAAAAAAAATATGTTCATAATATAAAATTTTTCAAATATTTTCAAACTAAATCTATTTATGGAATTCATTAAACTTCCTTACAAAATAAATAAGTAATAATTTATTTTAATGTATACAATGAATATAACTATTCCCTCCTCCATAACCATTTTGTTGTATTTCATTATAATATATCACATTTTATTCAATTTGAAACCATATATCCCCTCATTTTGTGTATTTGGGTTTTTATAATGAGTTTGACTAAAAAAGTAACTTCAATATCTTAAAGTGTTTGTCATATCAGTTTAAAAGACTTTTTATATGTTTTTATAATGATAATGTGAAATTATAATACATTTTTTTATGTTATGGTACTTTAGAATCACATATGGGAAACAAGTGATTACAATAAAACATATATAATGGTTTCATCACCAATATAAAACATGTAGATTATTTGATCCGGATATATCTTATACGTTGGGTGAGACCAAATTGTGTTCCAAAACATTGGGTAAAGTTCCTAGTCTCAATTGGAAAGAGGGATGAATTTATTTTAAGGGGGTTTCTCTTATGGATTTAACCGAGATCCAGATTTTTATAACATGGGTTATGAATATATTTCCTATTTTTTTGATTGTGTTTTTTATGTTCATTCTATGGGTTTTAATTTTTCCCTTTGAGAAAAAATTTTGGCTGTTTTTAATTTTTAAATGATTTATTTCATTCACTAAATGAAGACTCAGATTATTGAGAACATTTTAAGGATTCTCAATTTTATCATTGGACATATTTATTTCATCTTTTTATGTATCATATCAAGATTTTCCTACCCATGAAATACTTTTAGAATATTTTTAATTGGGTTTTAGTTTAAAAATGATCAAATAATATATCTAGAATACATATATGATTATTTTTTAAAAATATAAAATATATTGAATTCTAAAAGAAATTATATTATGAATAAATTTTTTAATGATATATACATTAAAAATTATAAAATATGTTTTATTTATATATGGGTTATGAAATAATTATCTAAAAATAGAAAGTTAAAATATACTCAAATTTAAGGGAAGGAATTATTTACATAAAATATAAGATTGTGTACTTTCTAAGGCTAAGACCTAATAAAATAACAATCCCATTATTCATTAGTTTTTCTTCTATGGTATAGTACCCTTTCAATTCCAAAAACTAAAAATCAAAAATATATAATTTTGGTGTAATATTATAAACTATGGTGTAACCTATAGTGGTTCAAATTGAAATTTTATTTAAATTCACCACTTCTTAAATATAATGAAATATATTATGACATACTTCTACATAACCTCGAAACCCTTCCTTCTTTTAATTATTAATCCCTTACGGTGAAATTTCATCAATGCATTTCTTCTAACTCTTCAGAAGACATATTTATTTTTATTTCTTGTGGCACCTCACATTGCTCTATATCTCAACAAAAATATCAAAAAATTAGGTTAAATTCATTATTCCTTATTTTTTATAACATGTAGATGATATTTTGATGTTGATAAATACATTTAATAGATCTTATTTTTGAAATCATGGGATTTTCCAATAAAATGTGTGCATTAATGTTAAATTAACTACATCTCTTCACATAATATAATTTAATTTTTATTTATACAAGTGGAACTAAATTTATACTTTATATCATTCAAATCAATTAATGATATTATTTTAAATCATCTAAATACTCACTTACATCTAGAGATAACACATCTCAACAAGTTCTATTAATGTAGGGTCTATGCATGATGAATGTTTGAAAAATGTATTTTAAAGTCTCTAGGATCTCATGTTTTAAAACATGAATCATTAATATGTATGCAGATTATGTTTGATCATGGTGTATGTGTGATATATAAATCCCCCCACATAGATTATTTTTATATTCAATTTTTTAAGATAATTAATAGAAACTATCTAGCACCCGAGTTGCAACAGAAGTTATGGATACACTTATTTGTATAACATTTTTAGTATAGGAAAACAAAATTTTCTCTGATGTCCCACATCATAAATTATCATGGTCACGCACAAATAAGTGTCCATGGTTTGCCCAATTTTATTCTAAAAAACATATAATATATCTTCGCATGGCATTATTCAAAACTATCCTTCACCCAAATATAGATTTATTTACTTGTTCTAAACATTATTATTATCATCATGTTCATTTTCACGTGTCAGTAACATTTAACACGGATTGAATCAATAATCATATATAACAAAAAAAATTAATCTATCATGAAATCCAATTCTATCATTTGAATCAATAATAAATGTCGATGAATCACCACTTCACTATGTACACCTCAAACACACTTTACCTGACATTGAATAAAATACAACACTTGGAATCAACTCTAATAAAAACACTGTTAATGATATATGGATTAAAATTGATGTTAAAAAATGGATAATGTTAATACATTATATTATATATCCATTTACCAAAAATATAGACTATTTAAATAAGAAATGGTATGTAAATGAAAATGTTTCTAAATGAAGGTATTTTGGAGACCCAACACTTACATATGTCCAAATTAATTCAGTACATTCACCGAACATCCTAAAAAATTAAATTGAGATAATTACATATATACCCAAGAAATATTCATATTTATTTCATTGTACATTTTCTTTTAACTATAATATATTATTTACTTATTATATATATTACATTCATATTTCTATTACTGGACTTTGTTTGGTCAATTAATAAGTAATTATTTAGGTATAATGACAATGAGAAAATGTGTAATAAAAGGGTTTGATAAAATAATATATATTATTAGTGTTATGTAAAAAAATTCAATATTTAATATATCATTATACAATACCTTGTTGGTTTCTAATTTCAAATGAAACTCATTTATCATGGTGGTGACAGTTCGAACATCTGGATGATTAATGTCTCATGTTCTTAGTGAATTAAAGGTAAATAATCTAAATGATAATTTGACATTTAGTAATAATATTTATATTATATATATCATGTTAATTCATATATTACTTCTTTTTCTCATCCATGAATAGTGGTGATGAAAATGGAAGACATTTCTTTGTAGGGGAGGTAGTCTACACAATTTCCTAAAGATAGTTTTACTTTTCTTCATGAATGGGGAGAAAAAAAATGGTTATAAAATTAATTTAATTACACTTTAGTATCATAATTATAATTATATTATTATAAATTGATGGATATAATATATATTTTTAAGAGAAATATCACATGGAAAATCATGTGAAAGAGGCCATTTTATCCACTATCGGATGTACAAAGCATGTGGAAAACCAAGTCCAATGAATTTTATTGAAGGTGTAATTAAAGAGT
This sequence comes from Viscum album, assembly GCA_963277665.1. Taxonomy (NCBI): domain Eukaryota; kingdom Viridiplantae; phylum Streptophyta; class Magnoliopsida; order Santalales; family Viscaceae; genus Viscum; species Viscum album. The sequence continues at coordinate 833,951,231 of OY728156.1, forward strand.
AATGTAATGAAATCCACTTAGTTCTAATGAGTAGTTTGGAGTAATTATGCTTTTTTGGATGGAGATGTTTACTTTGTATTGATGATGATGGTTTGTGGGTCATCTAGGAGTCATCTAACCAATCTCGAGGATCTCAGATTGTAGGAATATGATGACCTTGAGTGGATGGGGGCATGTCAATGATGATGTGGGGAGGATGCTTCAGATGGGGGATTGTGACAATGATCTCATATGGTATGGATATCAGGGGATACCAGTGGTGATGTAGTATGGTAATTGGCTAGGGATTAGTTTCCATGTGGGTGTGTGGGAAATGACTTATCCAACTATGGGGAATTTTCATGGGACCCTAGTGGAAGCATCACCTTAGAGAATTACCTCTATGGCGGGTACATCACATGGACTCTTGTCGTTAGGGATGGCTGTCAACATTATTTGATGGATGGAGATGTCCGAATATGGGGTGACCTATGATTAATAGATCACGGGAGATTGGATTGATATACATAGGCTAGTGATGACCCCATGATGCATGACGACCCCATGTTTCGTGATAGCTATACAACATTGGGATATGTGTATGAAATGAGATTTGTTTCACTATAGTCTGGTGATCAGGATGTATTTGAAGACTTTGGAGAGAAATGATATGTTTATCAGGATGTGGGCTTGGATAGGGATATCTTTGATGGTGAGCCTCGACTGTCAACATCAGATTGCAGGTCCATTATTGATTAAGGGGGGGTCATATTCCATGGGACATTGGTTAGTTTCTTTTTTGTGAAATTTTTTATGGTGGGATTATAAACCACTTAATTTGGGATGATGGACCATGCACTTTTATAGGTTATTAGGAAAAATTTTCATGTGGAGTTTGTTTCTCAAGTTTATTTGCATTGAATTATCTTCCTCTTTTATTCCATGGAGTTTTCACTAACACGTGATCATTGTTTTTGTTATTCATTTATTTTTCTCTAATAAATTTTTAAGAACATTTCTTCTCTCAGATCCTGATGCTTCTAGATAGTGTGACAAAGGGATTAAAAGAATGTAAGGGACTTATAGGAGAGGTTATTTGGGATGATTTTCTTGGATATTTTTAATGGTATGTGTATGTTCAATGGGGTGTTTGTGACCTACTTTTATAAGAGATGTTAAGAAAACATTTTGAAATAGAGCATATATTTTTTAAAATACATGACCCTTTTCCAAGTTCAATGATAAGAATGATTATAAATAATGGAATTTTTGGTGTCGTTTATTCAACAAGCACTAAAAAAATTCATTCCAGACATGTTTTAAACAATTTTTATTGTTTTTTTAAGTTAATTTTTACATTATTCTCTTTTACATTTAATCTATGTAATAATTAATTTTATAGGTAATTTTATATATAATTTTATATTTTATTAAAATCATCACCTAACCATTATAACCAAATATTTTTGATATAGAACTAAATTTAATAACTACTTAGTAAAATACAACTTGATTAAAATGTTAAATAAAATATTTAACTTGCATATTTAATTGGTAAAAAAACTATTTTAGTATAAAATTGTAAATTTGGTCATTATGGATTCTAAATTTTAATTACTATTGATTAAAAATAAAATATTTATTAAAATATTTATTTATGTGCTTAGAATTTATATATGATACATTATTTAATAGATTATATTTACTTTTATTAAAAATAAATTCCATGGTTTTATTAAAATAAATTTGTTAAAATAATTATTTCACAATTATCGTGGTACAAAGAATTAATCCTAATAATCTGAATTTTATACAAGAAAAATAAATTCTCCCAATTAAATAACAAGAATATTATTATATCAATATTAATAATAATTTTATACATATTTACTTTCTATATGCGAGGAAATTAATCTTAACATTAGAGCATGTAATTTATCAAAATAATTTTTCATTGAAAGTATATTTTTAAGTGTAATGTTTAAATACTTAAAAAAATTTAATTTAAATTTATTATAATTATATTTATTTAGTTAATATTTATTTTAAATTTAAATAAATACTAATAGATAATTTCCCCATTAATTAATTTAATTAATGAAAGAGGGGAAAAATATTTTTCACAAAATATTAATTGATTTTCTAAAATTATAATGATGGGTTTTATAAATGGAAATAGTATTTTAAATTTAATAAATATTATCAATAATATATATATATATATTATTGTAACATTTTATAGAATTACTATGTTATATAAAAAAGATTGTAATATCCTAATTAGTATTTTATTTGTTCACCTCAAAATTAATTATATCCACAATAATATAAGAATTAATTCTTAATATAGTATTGTTATTCTAAATCCAAACATGATATCCCCTTTTTCTAAATAAATTTTTAATATTTATTTATTTATTTATTGAAAGAAAAATTTATAAGACACGTTTTTATAGGGAAATGATCCCTTTTAAAATTAATAGTTGTTCTTATCTTTATTTTTGATAAAATATTAATAATTAAATCATTATTAATTTAATATTTTATGGAATTTAATAATAAATTTAAAAATACAATAGTTACTTTTAAATTGTCAAAATTTCATAAAAATATCGATTCATAAACAAAATTACTAATTAAGAGAAATTTTATAAAATTTATTATATATAAATAAATATATTACTATATTTCATAATTCAAATAATATTATTTATACATATTAATTTAAATTCTAGGTTATAGTGGTATTAACATATCACAATTTTTTGGTTTAGTTATTTCATGTGGGTGAGTATTTTGATCGTATTTTACTTATTTAGAGGAAAACATATACTAAAAACTCAAGTCATTAAATTCAACCCCTTAAATAAATTTCATTCTCCCAATATTATTAATCACATTAAAATATAACAAAAAGAAAAAATCTAAGATATATAGTAGACTCATAATATAATTTCATTAATTTTATTATAAAATATATAAAAATGATTAAATTACCTTCAGAAAAGATTAGTATTAATGAATTGTTTTTATCTAATTATTAAAGAGAATCATCACTCACAATTAAATATCATAGTTCCTTTAATAGAATTAGTTTTCTAAGATATCTCATATTCATCCTTTTATTTTTTTTATTTATCTTATGTAGGATTGAAATATAAAATTTTATTTCCATATATTATTCATTATTATAAATTACATGTGTAGATTGTAAATATACATCGAAATTAGACATTAGATTTATTTTAAGGTGGGAAAATTCGACATTACTGAAGTAGATACCTAATAATAATAATATTTATCATTTTTATTCATTTTTATTCGTTTTTTATGAATTTATCATGTTTTAGTCAATAATTCATTGGGGTTTTGTTTATTTTTTTAGAATATATGTTCAATAATCCAATGGAAATGATGTTGAAAATGGCCCAAATTGGACTTTACACGTCATGAAACACATACATGATGTGTATGAATCATTTACATCATGTCCGTGAGAGGATGGAACCACCCATGTGAATTAAGAAGTTATGAACAAATTCATGACATGAATCTTCAATACACATCTTGTAAACATCGAATTCAACATCCTACCCAAAGATCAATTCGTGAAGATATTTTTTGTTGTGAGAAAATTACACATCATGAAATTATGAAATATTTCTAAATACTAGATACTCTTACTGTGAAATTCGCTAGAAAAATTATTTTTTGAGAAATATTTGGATTTAGATTATGCGACATGATGAATTTACACTTCATTTAATTCTCTATGTTATTATGTACATACATCGTACAGATGTAGGATGGACTTCTTGGTTGATGGACCCTTATTTCATTTTTATCTCATTCTTCCTCTATTTCCCTTCATAATCATCTTTTGTCAATTCCATTTTTATTTTAATTAAATCTAAGTTACATATACAATTCTACAATCATTCTTGGTTATTTTCTTCTTCTCTTTTAGTTTCAATAATCATTTTCCATTACTATCACTATTTGACATCAAACAAGTTTGATGTTCTTGACTGTTAACATTTTTAGACAATTATTTGATTTATTTTTAAATTATTATAATTGAAAACTAATTTATTCTGAATTTCAAAATTCATTACTATTTTATTTCAAAAAAGTTGTCAATATTCCAATAATTTTTTCAATTCATTCCCTATTTTCAATTAATACCATCATCATCGGGTCATCCTCCTAGGGTAGGTGTTGAGAGTAACTGTTTTTTTGTGATTAATTAATACTCAAAATGACATTTGGTAATACTAAGGCTAGTAATCCAATTTTAATGTAAAATTTTTTTAAATAATTTTTGAATACTAACCCATGGGAAGTGTTATTGAATGAACCTCACCTAATTTGATTTAAATAGGCTATGTCCATTATCATGTGAAACATTATTCCATAGAATCTTAGCATAATTAATATATATTGTTATATATATATGAATCAAGTAATAGTTTCATCATGGATAGAATTAATTTCTTTGACCATTTAAAAATTACTGATCTATATACCACTTCATAGATTATGGCATAGGACTATCCAATGATAGGATGAACATAGTATTTTTATTGGAACCCTTAAATTTACATTGATCCCTATATTTATCCTAAATATCAAACCATTATTTTTAGATTAATCGTAATTGCAAGCACAAATAAATTTGTGGGGACTCCTGTATAAAGGGATTAAAGTCACTGGTTTCATATCGCCATGTTTTCCCCATGAGCTTAACCCTACACTGCCGCCCTATTACACCATTGTTGAATGTGTAGTTTGGGATAATTGAAATTTATAACTTGATAATTTCCTATTTGAATTAAACAATATGTGTAGGTGTTTCCAATATTTGTTATGTTTCTGAGGACTTATACCATGTAGTTTTACATAAGAATATTCATTATGAACCTAGGATTACCTAAATGTCCCCCAATTCAGTTTTCTATTATTTCCATCTTCTTTTTACGCACCACATTGACGTTCATTATCTGTATCCCAGTACATGTGTTAGGACCCATTGAATTGGTAAAGGTGATTTAATTCTCAAGAACTAAACACTTTTGTTCATGATATTGAATTATATCTTTATGTATGAGTCCATCTATGTATAGATGATCCCAAAAATCCTATAGGTTCCATCGATCCAAACATGAAATATGTTCCAACTAAACTAGAAATAGTGAAACAAATTTTGAAGAAGTTCACCATTATAGAAAATATATTTCCATTGATCAATGGTCTTTCACCCAGTACTATTTTCCCCCTATATTAGATCATACATTATGAATCAGGCATTGACTCATTATCATGATTCAAAATATGGTCTAGTTCAGTGGAATTCAAATCGATGATCCTGATTAGAATATCTATAATTTTCTAGAAGATTGATATTATATAAAATATGGTTGTGTAATATGATATAATCAAATTGCGATAATTTATATTCCCCTTGTGTGACTGAGCCATGGATTGGCTAAAAATTCAAGGTCCTGAGTCAATCATGACATGGGACAACCTAGCCATGATGTTTATAGTTAAGAAATTCCAACCTATAAAAAATTGGATTCTCTATAATTAGATCTATAATCGTTTCTAGATTGATGGATAGTTAGATGGGTAGGTCTGATTTTTATTTAATTAACTCACTCAAATGTCCCCACACCATGGACTTTATATGTGGCTTCAACTATTATTATTATACCAAGACACCAACCAGCTTCCCAAATAGTGATAGATTCCAAATGTGATTGAAGGATAATTCTCAAAACACACAAATTAGTTTGAGAACATATTTTTTATGTCAAAAAAAATTCTACTCTAAGGAAGATAAATCATGGACCACCTCAATATATAATTCACCAAAAAGAAGAAAATACCGATCTAGAAGTACGTACATAGGCCCTTACTAGGACACTATAATCCATACAACAAACTATTACACCACCAATCTTCATTCACTTGTAATGGAGATTCAATCCAATAATATGTGCATATGATCTATCATATATCAAGACAATGGGGAAGTATTAAATAAAAAAACAAAGTTAAATTGTAATTACATTAATTACGATAAACAAATCCTAAAATTATAGCAACCAGAACAATACTATGAATAGTGATTTTTAAAATAGACACCACAAAATAATGATGGTTACTATCAGTAAATAAGTGGTCAAGAACCACCAAGTAACCAAGGTATATGTGGATACCCACATATGAATCAAATTTCTCAACCACCACAACAAGTACCACAATAACCTTTTCCTCAAATAGCACAAAAACATTTCAAACTATATACAAATAGACCACCAAAACCAGACCCCCATCCTTAATCAAAAATTTATATTTTTCTGAACATTCTTTTTAAAAACATATCAATGGATGACCACCCATGAGACAAAAATGAGAAATTAAAGGCTGAAATGCTAAAGCATCGAACACCAAATGTGCCAAATCTCAAAGACCTTATCAGATAGAATACTAAGAACTATTCTTTGTAATACAAAGACATAACCTAAATAAGATTCCAAAGATGTGGTCCAATATAGTGTAAAATTTCTTATTTTTCTTAAAACCAGTGGATGATAAGAAGAGAGTCCAAAAGAACATGAGAAATGTGAAATAATTGTTGTTGATGATGGTAATGAAAGCATGATTAGAACTAGTCAGGATAAAAATATACATTAAACACTTCTTGAGAAATATAAAATATAGAATAAAACTAATGAAGTCATCTACATAAGACTATCATCTCAAAAACCTTATCTCTTTATCCCATAAATAATTAGGATAGGTAATATTTAAGGGAAATTTAAGAATTGTTTATAAATGAAAACAAATTGTATCAACATTCAATTTTATTATTCCATTTCCCATGTTTCTACTTATGAAAATTTCAAAAAGGAACTAATCAACAACATGAGGAAGATGGATGAACTAGGATTCTTCTCCCTAAATGATGAATGGTTCTCTATTTTTCAACTGATGCTTCCACCAAATATACAGGACCCTAGTAGATTCCCAATCCCTTTCACCATATTTGCATAAAACATTCAATGATCCATGTGAGATATAGGATCAATCATTAACCTCATGAAAATTAATATGTTGAAAAAGCTGAGACTTGAGGATCTAAATCCAACTAGAGTTTATCTTTAATTGGAAGACATACCATAAATTTATCCTCATGGAATTATCATGGATTCTCTTGTTAATGTTGAAAAATTAATTTCTCTAGAGGACATCCTCATATTAGACATTGAAGGTGGGGGAACTATAGTTATCCTTATATGACCATTCATAGACACTTTGAAGGAGATGATTGATGTTAATTATGGAAGAATTTTATTTAGACTAAGAAATAATTATATTTTTTTTGACATAGTGAAATCCCCAGAACAATCATATGATACTTTTTTCTATCAACGTATCATTTTCCCTGATGTGAAAAATTACTATGTAACCAACAAAGATGATATTGTTAAATATATCATGATATAAATCAATATAATTAGTTAAATTAAATTTACTACCTTGATCCTCTAATAAGGGAAATTATCCCACAATTCACTCCACTGGTCATTCATCCCCCAACATTGGAGTTCAAAACTCTCCCATGATCATTCAATTAATCATTCCTTGAGAAAATATCTACACCTCTAGTAATTATCATCCAAAAAATGGAACTGAAACAAGAGGATAAGTTGATATATGTACTTTAAAGACATAATAAATAAATCGTTGGGGGATTGGGTGACAGAAAAGTGAACATACACAAAATCTAGAAAAAGAAGAATTTTAAGAAGTTCTAAAACCTGAACACTAGCCCCAGAGCTGAATCACCCGACTAATAAAAAATTTGGTTAAGAAATAAGTTTTCATAAATCTAAATTCTAGAATAATTTTCCAAATTCATTATATAGAGTGGGGGTGTCCACTACATGGTGTTCTAGAGTATGGTGGCCTCACATTTTTGAAAATGTAAAATATAAACTATTCTTTAATAGAACTATGACTAGAAGGATAGTAAGAATTAATTACATAACTATATGTACAGAAACCCAAAAAAAATAATTTCTCATTTCCCATCATGGATAAAATTATGGAATTACTAGAATACCTGAATATTACTATTTCATATATGAATATTCACAAAACAATCCAATTTTTTTCAACCCTGCTAAAAACTCCAAAAAGATGTTCCCATGCTCCTTCGGTATCATCACCATTAGATGCATAACAGTTGGTATTTTTAATTCACCAGATTCCTTTCAAATGTGCATAATCCATATATTCTATAAAATGGAATAGGAAAACCAAGAATAATTTATTGAATATTTTAGAAAATTTGGAAGTTCATTTTTGGAATTCTTATGCAATATAGAATTAATCCTACAATGCTGTGATAGAATGTTCGTAGTTTTAAAATAGAAAAAAATCACTTTTTTTCAAAGAAGTCATAGTTCTCAGATAAAAATTCTCAAATAATGGCTTGGGTGTTGATCAAGAAAATATCAAATTGATCATTGAATTAAGTGAACCCCCTTCTATTAAAGGCATATAGAGATTTTTAGGCCATTTAAGATTATTCCAGCACTCTATACAAGATTTTTTAAATGAGAGTCACCCTTCAAGAAACATTTTATTGAACATAATCGATTCGAGTTCACTAAAAAGTATTGTAGGGAATTAAGTAAATTAAATAACAGCCTAGTGACCCCTCCTAATATCATACCACCAATATAGGATATATACATTGAGTTACTGTGTGATGAAAGTGATGTTTTTTATGTACTCTATTATGAGAGTGAGTGAGCAATATCTTTTATTCAATTTAATATTCTAGAAAAAAATGAATGAATATCTAGAAAACTAAAATTCTTCATAGTTAGAACTCTTAGTATTCATATATGATTTTAAAATGTTTCCCTCATTCCATTTTTCCAAGGATAATGCCTACACTGACAATTGAGCCCTTAAATATTTATTAATGAAATTCAATACCAAACCATATATAATAAGTAATAACATATTGTTTTAAGAGTTTTACATTAACGAAAAATACACTATATAGAATTAAAACATATTTTACAATCACCTCTCTAGAATCCCACAAAAAATCATATAAGATGATAATAATCTTGTCATTGAGGTTGAATTCCCTAATAAAACATTATTCAACATAAAAACAACTGAATTACAATGCTTTTTCGACATTGAAAACAATATTTCCACACGATAACTCTATACAGACCTATACTAATCTAAAAAATATATTTTTAGTTGATTCCTTTCACTCATACTGGAATGAGAAGCTAATTATTTGGAACTATGTTGATTTAATAATGTGGCATGACATCCCAAAGGACGAAATACAATGTGTTCCATACATGTGTCACACATCACCATCAAGAGGGAACCTTTTACTGAAATATAATAAGGAAAAAATCCTAAAAATTAAAAAAATCCCACTCCATTACTAAGAATGATTCATTTTCAGATCTTTGATTAGTTAAAAAATTGGAACTATCAGAAATAAAAACGAAATACTCCAAAACCTGATAATAGGAGTCAAAATAATTGACGTCTTGGGAATTGAATTTATGGGTTCATCCTCTAATTCCCATGGAATGTTCTATATTCTGGTTGGTGTTGAATACTTCTCAATGTGTGTAGAGGTTATTTAAAAATTAAATTAAATTAAAAAAATTCTCACGGACTTTTTAAAAAAATAAATTTTCAGGATTCATCTTTCCCACATTTCTCATTAGTGTTCTTGGATCGCATTTGAGAGAAATTTTTCTCAACGGATTACTTGAAAAGTTTGGAATTTGGTACAAAACATCAAATATATACTAACTAAAAACATGCGGTTAAGTCAAATTGTAATATAGGGTAATTTTTTTAGATAATACCATGAACACAAATAGAAAATTTGGGACCCTCAAATTAGATTATTCACATTTATCATATTGCACATCGTACAAAACACCCACATCTCATATTCAGTGATTAAAAAATAATATATGGATTCCCAAAAGGATAGGGATGTCTCGATGATGAAAATGGATGAACATTAATAAATAATAAAATATTATTATGAGAATACCATGATTTATTTTTAAAATTCAATGAATGGGAATAACTATCATATACATGAAAATTCAACACACAAGGTAATATGGTCATGTTATTCATTTCTAGATTGAAATTATTTCTTGTGAAGCATAAATCCAGATGGTCTGAACCCTTATATGACATAAAGTTATTCCACTATGAGACTATCAATATTTGAAAAGTCTGAGAACCACCCTTCAATGTGAATATCCATTGATTGAAAATATTCCTTGAACTATTCTAGTAGGGGTGTGTCATCACATTAAGATTCAACTAAGGGTTATTGAGTGTAGATATTGATGTTAAATAGAAATTTTACTAAGAATAAATAAATGAAAAGTAAGATAGGATAGAATATGTTAGATTATATATTAGGAAGTCTAGAGGAATAGTGGATGAAATGGACATCGGCCCTATCTCACAAATAGAAGTGATGTTCATACTAAAATCATGAAGTCTATACATGACCTATAAATATCACAGGGTGAAAAAATACAAAAAAATCTATGTATTTCAGGATATTTAATTTTACACAATGTTATTATTTAGGTGTATTTGAATTTTGTGAACCTAGTATTCATGACACAACTCCCCCAACCATCCTCCCTCACCTCCCCCACTCGTATGACCCATCCATATATGTTACTCCCTCTCTCTTCGTTCAACCTCACCATACAGATCTGACCTCCTCCATCATACTCCTTTCATCCTCTCATTTCCATATCCCATCCCATTATCTTGATATTTCATCCAAGATTTATCAAAAGATTACTATTTATATTCATTCCATTTATTACACCCTCAAGTGTGATGGTCCGACAAAGGTCAGGTACCAGATGGCCTCTCCAACTCCATCACCCTTTTCATCATCCTCTTCTAGTAACACTTCTACCACCATGACCCCCTCATTCATTGTGGAGTCACATTTAGGCTCTAGTTGGTATTAGGGTCCTATTCATCCCCAAATACACACCATCCTTATCCTTTCCCCCTTAGATCTATAGGTCTGTTTGTTCCACCATCAGTTGAACCCTATATATACCAATGAGATATTAAATATTTATGTGTTCGTGTAGATCTAAATCAAGAAGAAGATCCTCCACCCCTTTCACAGATAGCACCTCTCATCTATCAATGACATATGTGGGGAGACATTCAAGATCATTTCCCTGAGTTCTTTGACACCTTTGAGCTGGTCATTGATTGTGTCACCTTCTGTAAAGGAATAAGAACCCATGATCTCTCCCTCGGCCAGTTTGGAATCAAACTCAACCACTATTCTACCAACTTCTTCACCTCCTTAGTCTTTCCAACTCTTAATCTCAAGACAACAATATCATATTTAGAATGATTCTATTGGTTGATAGCCAAAGACCCATAGATCTTCCATGATCCATGGACATCAACCTCCACCCATCTATGAGGTGCAATACACCAAAACCATTTCCAAGACATAAAAAATACATGGATAACGTGAAAAGAATCCCATATGAGTGTTACCTAGATGGAAATATTTTTTCTTTCTTAAGTGATGGGAATACTAACTGTTAACATGGAATATCATTTCACAAATTATTATTAGGAGCATGATATGTGTACATGATGAATTTTTATGGAATGTTAATTAATCACACATATCTCTTGGAATCATTAAATATTCAACATCACCCTACTTCTCACATACCTATTCTCTATGGAGTCATTCGTATTCCCCCAACTCCTAAGGATGGGGCTTCTAATGAAGGACAAAGACATCTACTGGAAGGAACAAAGATATAGTAATGATGATGATGAGGGACCAGTCCATCATGTGGCAAACCCCACCCCATCATCTACCACCACCTCATCTATTGGTCATGCCACTAACTTCTCACACAATCCCTCTACCACCCTTCCCTGATACATTCCGACCTCCATACCTACCCTTCCCACCAACCATATCACCTATGAATCACTATTACTCTTTCCACTCTATCACCTACCCTGTCATTGGATATAGTTTTTTTGGATTATACACTAGTGTATTATGGATAGTTATTTCATATTTCCCAAAATCTATACATTACCTTCACTAATATTTCCAATTTCACCACCCTAACACAACCATCAGCTTTAAATCCACCCCACACATTAGAAACTACACCTGCTTCCATTGCTCCCACCTCCAACACCATGGTTGAGCTATAATTAGAGATCACCAACCCTATGCACTAGAAATATATTCTTACATAGAAGTAGTAGTAGAGAAAGGGCCCCTCAATCCCACCATCAACAAAGGTTTCCTTCATCTTCCCTACTTCCAAACACACAAAATATATCCGGATCAGTACATCACCTCTACCATTTTTCATGTTCATTTCAAGTACTACATCACCGTCTTAGATTGTTTATGGCACAATTTCCATTTTACTTGAGGGGATAGAGAGGGAGGTACATCTCGATGGAATTGATTTTCAAGGATACTTCAGATTGATTGGTTGGAGGGAGTTCCTATAAATATTAGTTTTCCCTTATACCCCTTCCCTATTGTTCAATATCTTGGTCAATTTTATGTTTCCATTATATCCAAGATCCCCCATTTTACTCTATTTTAATAATTTATGAATATGATAATTATTTTTGACTCCCATGTTGGTTTTTCATTTCTTGTCTGTATTTATAAATTTATTAACTATTTCTTCCTCATCTTCCCCCTATATGGTTAAGGATGAACCTATCCTAAAAGAATCTTCATTCATACATCTAATGTCGCAACATCTGGATGACATAAAGAACCATATTTAAGGTATGTCACTAGGGATCAATGATCATTAGAGGTCCCATCCATGATTAGAATAGTTTCTCTATCATGAATCATCTGTCGAGGCATGTGTTTTGACTACCCCAAGCCTACCTTCCATAGGATAGGGGACGACGACTAGTATCGGAAAGGCATATCCCTATAATGGGAAGGCATTGCCTTTAAACATGTACAAACACCCAAACCAGGAACACAACAAGAAGAAACCACAAAGTAAATTGTTGTAGTAAAAATGTGAATAGAAAGTAAACGAGTCAGAATACATGCCCAACTAAAAAGTACAAGTACAAATGAAATGATAAAATAGCTCTTGGATCATCCACCGAGGATCCTACATGAAGTGTAGGTATAGCTCACGATCAGTATTAACTGCAGCACATCATGTCAAATGGTCCGCCTCTGAGCACCATCTAGTCCTGGATCCCTCACACTTAATCAATGTTATCCATCTTCTTCACAAGACATAGTAAGGTTCGGGCATTGCATGTGGAAGGGTGAGTATAACAATACTCAGTAGGGACCTTGAGACCCCCAAAGGCCTCCTAGAGTTCCACAAAGTAAAAACAACAAAGAAAGAACTCAATCACAAAGCATGAAGTAGTAGTCATGAACTCTACTTATGTATATGACCATACATATACCTAAGTTATCAAAATATACTCATCTCATACATGAGGAATCATAAGAATCTATTTTTTAATCCATTTTCACAATTGATCCCCAAGGGAAGAATACCAAAAAGGTAACACCACAAATGTAACACCAAAAAGGTAAAATTACCACAAAGGTAACACTACGAAGGTAAACCTGCTACAATGGTAACACCCCGAAGGTAAAATTACCAAAAAAAAGTAACACCACGAAGGTAAAGACTCAACTCACACTAGGTATATAACTTGATTACAGAAGTACAGATGATTAGTCATAAATCTTGATCATCTTATTCTATTGAGAAGATTTTTTGCTGACCCACACATGATCGAAAAATATTTACCCACACAAGATCACTACATGCTAACCCACCCTGGATCGATAGATAATAATCCACACCGGATCGCTAAGCACTGAACATCTTATGATTGATAGATATTGACCCACATAGTATAGATGTTCCTTCTTCACGTTACAACCAACCCCTATATTCCTATACTAAGAATGTTTGATTCTGAGTGAATCTACTCCTCAATACATCAGTCAAACCTCAATCTCTATGATGTTCCACGAAGAATTATCCCAAATGACTGCCCTGTCATAAGGGTTTCAATGTGACAGACATTGAGTCAATTCGAACGCTCGATCTATGACTTATAAGCATTTTAATACCGAGGGCCTAGTTGGATTCGGGTTGGATCCAACCCATATGTCCTCAAACCTTCTCCAAAACACAAGTGGAGTATTCCAAAAGGACCTTCTCGCTTTAGGGATCCCAACGACACAGACGGTTCATCCAACAGTCATTTGGTTCACATGTTATGGCACTTTTAAAAAAACTGGGCCTGAAAGGGTCCGGGTCCGATCCAACACGGTCGGACCTACCCGGTCCGATTCGACCCAACCCGGTGGGGCTGGGCTACAGATCCTCCTTGGACTCCTAGGCAACGCATCCCACTGGGTTGGTGTGGCCCGGCCCACAAAGGGGCGTAGCCCGCTAGTCTAGCACGACCCATTGGAGCAGGGCCCACCCTAGTTGGCACGGGGAGGGGGAGGGTGTTGACCCCCATTTGGAGTCGATGCGATAGTGCCACGGGATGCAGCCAGGTCTCCCGTGGGACCCACAGTCAGTGGGTCCTAGCCCTCCACTATGGCTTTCTAAGTCATGGTCATATTTAGCGGTGCGTGATGGGGCGTCACTCTCCTCCGCCCATAGCTGGACGGTGCCGGCCACTACAATCAACCGTAGCTAAATGATACAACCCTCTCTCTAGAGGCCCACCTCTCTGCCTTCTATGGCCGGCCCGAGCGGGCTGTAGTCTTTACACATCGTGGCTACGACCGCGACATTCTTCATTGAAGGAGTGTGGAGGCACTCTGAAATCTCCTCCGCATCCTATCTTTTTCGACTGTCATCGTCACCCGCCGGTGTAGATCACTAATGCTTCCATACAGGTGGTCTTCCATGGGTCCCCAGGTGAGCTGCAGTATCCCATTTTTTCAACCGAAGGTACCAACAGACTCCCAGGGACGCCCTCTTCGTCTCTAAACCCATCAATCCAAGTTTGGTCAAACCCGAATAAATAACTCTCGATGAACATGTCAAATTACAAAAAAAGGAAGTGGGTTTGGTCCTTTTCTTTTTAGACCGCGCCCTCTATGTTAGCTTGATAACAAGAGGGTAGTATACTGATTCAAAAAATCTTGAATTTAGACAAGAATTAAACCCTACCTCGAGATTGTTGGAGAACACCCGCATTTGAGGAAGAGAAAGTGTTCGTCGATCCATGAATTAGTGGCACTCATCACGGTTCGCTGGAACCAGCCCCATCTTCCAAGTTGTTAGCATCGGGGTATTTTACCAGAGCTTTATCACTTCGTGAAATCATGCCAAAACCCCTTCCCAAGGTCCATATAATTAGGAGGGGGAAGAAGTGGGTAACTTCATTGGGAATTTATGATCTTCATTTAAAAATATTCATTCTTAATTCTAATAATATTGTTATAGAAATTGAAGAGTCAAGACAATTAATGGCTTGACATGTTGTTGGTCCTGCCACTGCCACTCGTCCATTGAAGGAAAACAAAAGAGAGAAATAATATAACATTGTTATTTTATTATTCTAATAATTGTCCAAAAACTATCTTTCTCTCCCGACCTACTATTGTTGATGTGAATCCTCCCTTAAGTGAATCCTGACAGTATGGATTCAACGGTGCTCTTGGATTTTTAATCCGAGTATCGGTTCAAAAGTTATAAAATTCCACTCAGGAGTTTACTCAAAGTACCTTAAAAAAAGTTTATAAATTCATTCTAGGCACACCAGGCCTCGGAATCATGTGATTTCAATTTTTGCAGACTCATAATAATTCCATACAATTTAAAAAAATACATGGAAAATCCTACTATTTTCATTCTCCACACCATAGAGATTTTCAACCCTGAAAGCCACAATATAGAATAAGGAAAAAAAATAGGGGTAATTAGAATTAATCTGAGCCTCCCACTCCAATGTTCTCTCTTGGAGGTTTCTGTGCTGCAGGTGAATGCGTGCCAGAGGGATCAATCATCCATGAAGGACCCACTCCTACCAATCCACAATCTCTATTGGAACCTCCGTAAACATCGCACCATCATCGATGTCCAGCTCGCCCTAGCCGATGACGTGCAATGGATCATGCATGTACCTCCTCAGCTATAAAATTTGGAAAATTACATGCACATAGTGAATCTGTTGGGGAAGAGCCTGGAGACACACAACCTCACCAACACTTCTGAGAACCTGAAAAGTTCTATTGAACCTTGGAGATAACTTGCTGCCCCGGCCAAATCTGCATACTCCCTGTCGAGGGGAGACTCACAAGAAAATGTGGTCCCACTCCTCAAACCCCATAGGTCTCTGTATCCTGTCAGCATAATACTTATGTCTACTATATGCAGTCTTCATCTACTCCTGGATGGCCTCCTCCTTCTCAGTGGTAGTACGTACCAACTCTGGATCTATAAGTACTGAATCTCTTGGGTTTGTCCAACGAAGAGGAGATCTGCATAGTCTACTATACAAGGCCTAAACTGGTTCCATACCATTGGGGGAGTGATTGATTTTGTTTCATGTGAACTCCACCAAGGGAAATTGATCCTCCCAACTGTAGCCAAACTCTAGGATTAAATCATGAAGCATGTACGCCAGTGTCTGAATGGTCCGCTCCGTCTGACCATTTTTCTGTGGATGAATGGTGGTGCTCAAATGTAACTGGGTCTTGAATGCCTCCGGTAATGTATTCCACAACTAGGATGTAAAACTTGTGTCATGGTCATAGTAAATATTTTATGGCACCCCATGAAGTCGTACAATCTATTGTATGTATAGGCATCCCAATCCCTCTATTGATCCCTACTATTGGATGGGTAGGAAGTGGGCTGACTTGGTGATTCGGTCAATGATCACCTAGATGAAATCATATCCCATGGACTTTTGTGGTATCCCTATCACAAATTCACTAAAGATACCATCCTAAATCCACTCTGGTACCTCTAGTGGATCCACTAAGCCTATTGTAACCTGATGCCCGACCTTCACTTGCTGACAAGTGAGGTATTATTCAACAAAATTTGCCACTTCTTTATTCATCCCTATTCACCAGTGCTGACACCAGAGGTCTTGGTACATCTTCTCCACACCAATATGCACTGCCATATAAGACGTATAGAACTCCCTCAACACCTCCTCCCATAGCACCACAGGTACCATGGTGTGTCCTCTGAAAAGGATAGTGTGCTCCCCACCATGAAAAAGTCCATCAGGTTCAACTCTTGAGGATATCTATGCACGTCGAGCCTCGAATTCAGTGTCCCCAAGATGTGCTTTCAGAACTCACTAAAGTAGTGAGGGACTGACAGTCATAGACTGGAGGTAAGATTATCCATATCTATCCATAAATGATATCTGCAATGCAGCTAGCTGCTATGTCACCTCACTCAACAGTTGTAAACCAGACCTCCTACTGTGTGCATCTTCCACTTAATTCCCCTTCCCAGGAGTGTAAACTATCTTGAAGTCATAGTCCTGGAATAAATCCATCCATCGCCGATGTCTCAAGTTCAGGTCCTTCTGAGAGAAAATATACCTGAGACTCTTGTGATCATAGTAGACTGTAAAACATTATCCCATCAAGTAATGTCGCCACATTTTCAAGGAGAATACCACTAATGCTAACTCCAGTTCATTGGTGGTATAGTTTGGCTCATGTTGTCTCATCTTTCATGAACCATAAGCGATCACTTCTCACTCCTGTGTCATGGCACATCCATGTTCAGTCCCTAATGTGTCACAGTAGACTACATACCCAACACCCTTTTTTGGTAGCCTCAAGATAGTGGCACTCGTTAGTCTTTGCCTCAGCTCTTAAAAACATTGTCGGCATCTCTTCATCCATAAGAAGGGTTTTCCCTTCTTCATCAATGTTGAAAAGGGTGTCTCAACTATAGAAAATTCGGGTACGAATCTCAGGTAGTACCTAGCCAACCCCATGAAGCTTCGAACTTCAGTCACACTCCTGGTTGGCTCCCAATCAAGCACATACTCTATCTTTAACAGATCCACTAAAACTACAGCCTCCAAGATAACATCTCCTAGAATGTGGAACTCCCATATCCAGAATTGGCACTTTGAGAGAATACCAGAAAGATGGTGCTCATGGAGTGTATCCAGAACTATTTTCATATGATAGGCTTGATCCTTCTCTAACACTGAGTACACCAAGATGTCGTTAATGAAGACCACCATGAAGAGATTGAGATATGGATGGAAGATCATGTTCCTGAGTCCCAATAACACTACTAGGGCATTTGTCACACAAAATGGCATAACCAAGAATTCATAGTGGTTATACTGACATCTAAAGGCAGTCTTCTACACATCCTCATCTCGTAGCCTAAGCTGACAGTTGCTTGATCTAAGGCCTATCTTCAAAAACCATCGAATTTTTTTAGTTGATCGAAATGATCATAAATCCTTAGAATTTGATACTTGTTCTTCAGCACATGAGTCTCATCCAGTTGGTGAGGTATCCTTAAGTGCATCCACAAGACCAAGGTTCAAAACCAGGTATAGGAATATTTCTAGCGGTACTGTGGGAGGCACTATAGCAGTATTGTACACCTTTGTGGGTACTATAGCAGAATTGTACACTGTATAGGTACTATAGAAGAAGTGTATATTGTGTGGGTACTACAACAGTTACTATATCTGTACTGTAGCAGGCATTGTTCGATATGGTAGCAGTTGGAACTATTCACCTTGGGCCACTGGTGTTTTCTTGGAGCCCTTAAGGCTTTCGTCCCACCTAGAACTTCGTGTTAGTAGGGATTTCGGGACACCTTTAAGGCCTTAGGGCCACCTCAAGGCCTTCGGGCCACATGCAGTTTCCCCAGACACAATACAAAAAAAGGAGCAGCCCTTGAAGAGGATTCAGAGCAGGTTCACTCACTAGAGCAGAGCCAAATGGATTTTTCAAAAGGATAGGGTATGGTTATGCCATCGGGACCATCCTGTGCTTGAATGAGAATCCTAGACAGATGGCCATGTGAAGGTGGAGAGATGCTATCATGATGCAGATGTCGGGGAGGGGCAGTTCCTTGTAGATAGTCTGGTTGATTGTCCTAAGACCTTCGGGTCATGTAATCTTTTAAGCCTATGGGCCATGTAATCTCTGATCCTATGGACCTTTTAATGGTTCCCCCTCATCCATTGAAAGGGGGGATATCAAAAATCAATAAAAATGAAGGCCTTCAGGCCATTCAGGTGGATACTTGTTCTTCACAATCACCTAGTTCAGGCCTTGATAGTCCACATAGAGTCTCAAACTCCCATATTCCTTTTTGGTGAACAAAATTGGTGCTGCCCATGGAGAAACATTGGTCCTTATTAACCCCTTCCTCTATAATTCCTCTAGTTATACCAGTAACTCACGAAGCTCTACGAGATCCATACTATATGTTGGTGTAGATATCGGTGCCATCTTGGGGAATAGGTCAATGTAAAAGTCTACCTATATGTGGAGAGGTAGATTCATAACATCATCAGGAAATACATTGGCATATTGGTCCACCACTACAGGATAAATCAGACTCTTAACATCAACTACTCTGATGGTAAGGCTAGAAAAATGATGTGTGATTAGCTGCACCCACCTCTAGGAAAGTCCATCATGTTCTGCAGAGGTTCCCTTATCACTGGTGAAGGAAACCTTAGTCACATCCTCACAGACACACCGCACTTTGTGAATAAAATAGTCGATCTGAGCATGGATTGTTGATAGTTAGTCCATACCCAAGATGACATCGTAAGGCCTCGATATCCCTACTAGGAGATCTTAGCCAAAGAATTCTCCTCCTAGGGTGAGGTCACACTACCTCCACCTGTGTGTAATCGTCGATTATTCTCCCATAGGAGTCTCTAGCTGTAAGGATTAATCCAATGGATCCATTTGAATCTATGAGCTCCAAACGAGGGTCATGGAAATAAAAGAGTGGGAGACACATGTGTCTATAAGTACTGTAGTTATGGTGGAGTAGACATAGATCATACCACTAATCATCTCCAGAGTGTCGTGGTATTAGGCCTCATCTGCCTAGAGTTGAGCTCATCTGTGTCCTCCTGCACCTTGTAGTCGGGGAGGAAAACATAGAGGTGGCGGCGATAGAACCTCGAATCACCGCCCAGCGCAAACTGTTCGGCCAGCTCCCCTGCCACATCCACCCGCTGCATGAGGACCTCCTCAATTGAATCTCTACCACGACCTTGATGGTACATCGACCGTCTATTTTTCATCTGTATGAAAGTTCGGGCGGTCATGATCCATGTGACCCTACCCACCGTATGAGTAGCACTGCATTCTCCTCATCTGTCCTCCTCTATCCCGCGATCCCCTCACCACTGACCCTATATCTTGAGATCATCCACCAGAAGGTCTAGACCTCTTTGGCCCCTATGTCGTCCTTCTACTACCTTCTGCGGATGAGTATACTACCTAATATCCAGTGGTGGCTTTCGCTATTGGTTCCTGATCAACTAGGAAGCTCTCCACCAAAATCACTCGCTCTAGCACCCCAACATGTGTCAGAATGCTAGGCGATATCATCGAAGCTCTGATCTCACATCAGAGACTCTACTCAATGGTTCAGGCCCTGATGAAGGGGACTCATACCATGTTGATGGAGTAGCGGGAGAGATCAGTGAACCTCACCAAGTACTGGCCCATGGTCATGTTGCCCTATTGTATGTGTTGTAGCTCATGTATACGCACTGAGCATATGGTCTCTAGGATGAACTCTACCCTGAAAAGGACCTCTAATTCCATCCAGGTGAGGGTCACCTTGTCGTGTAACTAGAGTGTCAGACACTTCTATCTCCTAGAATCTCCCTAGAACATACTGGTAGTTAGGATCACCATCTGATAATTTGGTGCCCCAACTAATCGAAAAACTCTTGTCACGGCCTTCATCCAGTCCTAAGACACCTGTGGAACCTTCTCACCTCAGAACCTCAGATTCTTTTACTGTTGAAACTCGTACAATACGCTCAGTCGACATGCACCCTCTACTAGTGGGGATGGTGGGATCTGCTTCCCAATGGGTGGTGGTGGTACTGGTGCACCACCTGATGGTATTATCATTGTAAGAGGCCATGTACCGAAAACTCATTGATCGGTGGGCCATCGTTGTGTACTCTCTTGAGAATCCTCATTGTCTGTCTACGTGGAAGCAACCTAAAATATAGTAAGTGTGCCACTATTAATATGTTATACCTGTTGAGCTTACTCAAGAGATAAAAATTAAAACTCTTCCCAAACACATACAATCAATGTATTCATGCACTAACTCTGAAATCAAATGTTAGGGTCCTGGTGCTTAGATATGTCGGCCACTGCACCAACACTAGATTCCTTAAACTGAAAACCACACCCACAACACTTAAAACTATTACCACATTAAATTATCAGAATCATAGTTCTTCGGAAGCACCGAATCCCTTGATTCCACTTTTTCATGACCCGTTCCCCGGGGCCCGTGCAGTGACTACCCCAATCCCACCTTCCATAGACCAGGGGCTGGTGATTAGCACCGGAAAGACGTATCCCTATAATGGGAAGTCATTGCCATTAAACCTGTACAAACACACAAAGCTAAAAAATAAAATAAGCAACCATTAAATAAACTGCTATAGTAAAAATTTTACAGAGAGTAAATGGGCCGGTATACATGCCCAACAAAAAATTACATGTATTCCTGGAAAGAGAAAAAATATATATTGGATCGTTAATCGAGGATCTTACTTGAAGGTTAGGTACATCTCAAGATCAGTAGTCACTGCGGAATGTCACGTCAAATGGTTTGCCTCTGAGCACTGTCTAGTCCTAACTTCTTTAGCCTCAATCAATGTTGACTTTTGTCTGCACTAGACACAACAAGGTGTGGGCATAGCCTATATAGGGGTGAGTATAAAAATACATAGTAGGGACCCTAAGAACCCCAATGGCCGCCCAATGTTTCACAAAGGAAAAACCACTAAGAATGAGCTCAATCACAAAGAACAAAGTAGTAGTCTTAATATATAATTATGTATAGGCCCAAACATATACCTAAGTAATCAAAAATATACTTTTCTCCGACATGATGAACCATAACAGTCCATCTTTTAAGCCATTTTTACAACTGATCCACGAGGGAAGAATACCACAAAGGTAACACCACGATGGTAAAAGTACCAAAAAGGTAACACCCTGAAAGAAAAAGTACCACAATGGTAACACCCCAAAGGTAAAGACTCATATCACACTAGTTTTATAACTTGAGTATGGAAGTTCAGATGATTAATCGTAAATATAGATCATCTTAGTCTATCGAGAAGCTATGCTGCTGACCCACACATGATCGATAGATGCTGACCCACATAGGATCGTTAGGCCATAACCCACACATAATTGATAGATATTTATCCAAAAAAGATCTATAAGCACTAACCCACACGGGATCAATAGATACTAACCCACATATGATCAATATTTTTTCTTCACGTTACAGTCAACCACTAGATTCTCGCACTAAGCACGCTTGATTCTGATAGAATCATATACTCAATCCATCAGTCATTATCAATTTCCACAAAGTTCCATGAAGAATTATCCCAAAGGACCTTTATGTTGTAAGGGTTCTAACGTGACAAATGGTGCGTCAATCGGACGCCCGGTCTGTGACTTATAAGTGTTTTAGTACCGAGGGCCTGATTGGATTCAGGTTCGATCCAACCTAGACATACTACAACATTCTATAAAACTCTTTTGGAGTATACCAAAATTACTATCTCACTTCAAGGATCCCAGGGTCAAAGACGGTTCATTAAATGAACACCTGGTTCACTATTTTTGGCTATTTTAGCATAACTGGGCCTGAAAGTGTCCGGGTCCGGGTCCGGTCCGAACCGGTCTGGGCTGACCATATTCGGTTTGGGTCTCCTGACCTGGCCTGAACCAGCCTGGGCTATCCCGGTTGGGCTAGGACATGGAGGGATTGGCCTTTTGGGTCATGGACCAGCCCAGCCCGCCTTGGCGGTGTGGCCCGCTGGGCTGGCGCGGCCCGACCCACTAAGGGGCCTGACAGGCTGGGATCACACGGCCTAGACCATGGAGGGCATAGCCCGCTGGGCTCTTGGGGCCCAGCTCGTGGAGGGTAATTTCTAACTAAAGGAATGGCCTTCTAGAGTGGGTCCCCCTAGCAAGCAATTGGGGTTGGCTTTTCCCCCCATTTGGAGTCAGAGCGGCGGTGCCACGGGGCCTCATAAGGTCGTTCGTAGGACCCGTAGGTAGCGGGTCCTGGCCCTCTGCTATGTCTTCTGAGATATGGTCATATTCAATGGTACCCGATGGCATGCCACTCTCCATCTCCAACTATTGGTCGGTTTCGACCGCCCCAGTTCTCCACGGCTATGTGCCACGACCCTCTCTCCAGTGACACACTTCTCCGCCTTCCGCAGCCGGCCCGAGCTAGCCGCCATCATCACCCACCATGTCTACAACCATGAAATTCTTCATCGGTGGTAGATAGTTTCAGGAAATCATATCCCCTTCATCTGATCTTTGATGTCTGATGTCATCACCCGTCGGTGCTTCCGCACCGGCTGTCTTACACGGGTCACCGGGTGAGCTCTGGTGGACCATTGTTTCATCCGATGGTGCCAACAGTCTGCCTAGGTGTAACGACCCAAAGTTTTTCAATGAAAATTCCCTTCTTATATATATGTATAAAATAACATGAAAACACAAAATAATGAACTACTATGTGATAAGGGACCTTTAAACATAAGTTTTTCACAACTATGTTTGGAATTTTGAAAATCCGACATTCGCGGTTGTGTTCAAGATGATTTTTGGAGTCTAATGAATCAAAAATAATTGTTGGTGAATAGTAACCTACCCTTATGAACAGTAACGTACCCTTATGAATAGTAATATGACCCTTATGAATAGTAAATAAGAGTAACATTACCTATGAATAATAAAATAAAATTTAGACATCCTAGAAAGTGACAATTTGACCTTAGTAAACATTTTTTGTATTTTATATGTCATAAATAATTAATTAGAATTAATTAATTAATTTAAAAGAATATTTATTTCCCTAAAATGTATTCATAAATTATTGAATCAATGTATAATAGTTTTTAGATAGTTTGATAAGACCCTACGTAATTTCGGAAAGTACAATAAAATCTGTTTTAATCTCAAAAAACTGTTTTTTTAAGTAAATTGTGATTTTATTTAAATATTAAATTAATAATATTTTGAAATTATTTTTGAAAAATGGACTTAATTTTTTTGATTCTACACGTTTACAAATGGTTGGGGTAATGTTTTGGGATTTTTCTGAGATACTTGAATTTTTGGTGAATAGTAGAATACATTAATTTACCATATAAGTACATTTTAATTAAAACCCACTATTCCTGACATCACAAGTGATTTAAGCACCCAAATCCTG
Organism: Viscum album; assembly: GCA_963277665.1. Taxonomy (NCBI): domain Eukaryota; kingdom Viridiplantae; phylum Streptophyta; class Magnoliopsida; order Santalales; family Viscaceae; genus Viscum; species Viscum album. The sequence goes on from OY728156.1 coordinate 833,975,827, forward strand.
AACTCACATGCCTTTTTTTACTATTCTTGGTCATCCAATACTCACTATTCCTTGTCTTAGTGGAAAATAATAAACTAATGAATTTTATATTAAGGAAACCCCTCTCCCCTCCACTATAAAAGCCACCCTTCACTCCCTTTTTTCCTCACACCTCTCAAGATCCAAGCCTCATCTAAAATCGGACCAAACATCTTCCCTATCCCCTGCCTCACGTCCAAAATCTTCTGGTCTCATCAAAAGACCAAGCCTAGATTCCTTATAGAGGATCTCAAGAGGAATATTCTAGAGGTAATTTCCCACCATCTTCTCCTTTAATTTCCTTTCAAGTTCAAGTTCCTTTCTTGATCTCTCCACACCTATATTGATTCAAATTTTTTTGTAACTCCAATATTATACATATAATGTAATTTTTATTATTCTAATATCACCCCAAACCCGTTCTCTCTTACTTTTAGTTTATTAAAGAGAACGTTGTTCATGAGGTGTTAATTTATCACCTTCAAAAACGGCATGCTCTTTTTTTCAGTTTCTACCTTCATATCTGGTCATGAAACCATTTTTATGGTTGAAACAGAATATTTTATATGTATTATGTTCTATTTTAATTTCTGTAAATAACCTATGGAAAAATTACTAAGTTAAAAGTTAAAACATGTTCGTTGTGATCCAAAAACCGCTCAAGTTAACTGAAATAACCATCATTAAATTCTTATCTAATTATTCGTCCACATGGATCTAATATAATTCATTATAAAATTATTAAAGCTACTGAAATATCATTAATAACATGTAATATCAGTTCTGGATGTTTACCCATGTTCTACCCAAACATCAATTTAAGAATACAAGTGAACTACCCAAGAAAAACCATAAAAACAAACATCCCCGAACAATGTTTTTTAAAACTCTATAAGTCATCCGAAGGAACATAATATGGCATAATGAAACTATAATGAACCCTATTAATGTAAAAATGGTTCTGGATTTATAATTAATGTATATAATGTCATTATACAGGACAATAAAGAGAAGGAAGCATTCAGGTACAAGGTAAGGGGAAATTCTCGAACCCAAATTTCATCCTTCGGGTTCTACCTCTTTCACTCCATTTTTGATATGGTCACTCCTTAAAGATAATTTTTTCGTCATTGTCTTTTTTATGGGATATACATGTTTTATACTGAATTTTATGTCAATCCAGGTGTTTTCTGAAAGAACTTTTCTCTTAAGAACTCAACTTTTACCTCTCATTCAAGGTTGATGATTCTTGTATCAAGTATGGTGTTCCCTCTTTATTTTGGGAACCCAAAGTTTATGAATGTGTTCTTATGAGATGAAACCCATTCCCTTTCATGGTTTAGTTATGTTCATGTTATATTTTCATTGTGGCATTCATTATAAATGATAATGTTATGATGTGACGGGTGCACCCGAAATTATATAGCGCAATATGAATGTTTAAATGTGACGGGTGCGCCCGGAATTATACAACGCTCCAATGCATTGGGTAAAGTGATGAATCTCATGAGTAATTGTGAAATTATGTGTGAAAAAGATTCTATCTTGGTTCAAAAGTATGAGTGGTAGTTAACCACTAAGACATGATGTTTCATTTTTATGCATTGCCTCATTTCAAGTATTTTATTTATGCTCCTCTCATGTTCATGATCTTTTGCCTATGTTATGATTATGTTAACCCCATTCTATATTGTTCTTACCTATCCTTTTAATGGGCTTCTAGATCACCCCTTTTGATGTATATTCTCATGTGGCTACATGTACTAAGGAGAGGACAAGTGCCACTAAGAAGCTAGTGAAGAAGAAATTAAATAAATGTTTATGGTTGATGTTTTATTTGTTATGTGTGGTCCTAGTTTTCCCAAGAAACTAAACCTTTGGATCCTCTATGTGTATTAATATTATGTTGTTGATATTTGAAATGATTTAATAGTATTGTAAGAAGAGGTCGGGTCTCTATATTTGGTATCAGATTATAGGTTTAGTTAATTTGGGAATTAGGATTAGTGAACCCTAAAGAAAACCTCTAGCATGTGATTAAGTAAAAATATGCACACAAGAATATTTACCTAGGGATCCCATATGTTATGTTTTTGGTATAATTATTTAAATTAATAATTTATTCATGACTTGTTTACTTAAGTTTTGTTCTAACCTTTTCTATTTTAGAAAATGGTGGGAACCGGGATTAATCAGGCTAACAACTCATGTGAGGGCCAATGCGACGATTGCCCAAACGACATCCCCAATGATTTGGGAGGTGGAGTTCAAAACTTCATGTCAATGCTTACCCAATTATCTTAGTTTATGAATAATAACCATAATAATGGAGAACGTCCTCCTTCACCGAAGACGGAGAAACAAGCTATTGAAAGTTTTATGTGGAAACGACCACCGACGTTTAGTGGATCTTCCGATCCACTAGTTGCGGAATAGTGGGTCAACTCCATGGAGAATATCTTTTCTATTCTTCACTATTCTAAGATGGAGAAGGTGACTCTACACCTTTATCGTCTAGATGGAGAAGCTAATCAATGGTGGGATTTGATTAAGAACACCATGCCAAGGGAGGAAATTGAATAGATGGAATGGGAAGACTTTAAGATAATGTTTCTTAATATGTACATCCCACGAACTCTTCGCATGAATATGGAGAGATAATTCATAGAGCTTAAGAAAAAAGAAGGAGAATCTATCACAACCTATGAAGAGAATTTCACAAGTCTTGAAAGGTATTCTTCGGGTTTTGTTATCAACAATGATAGAAAAATTGATAGATTCATTAGTGGATTAAACTACACCGTCGAAAGGATCTTGCGATTCGAGACTTTGGTAGTTATGAAGAAGTTGTTCGATGTGCTCTCAAAGTGGAGATGGAGTTTAGATAATGGTCCCATGGCAATGGGGATAAGAAAAAAAGATGGAGTTTCAAGCCGGTGGATCTAATGACAAAGGTGGGAAGAAAACACAACGACCCACATGCCAAAAATGTGGGAAGTTGCACAATGGGAACTGCCTCAAAGGGACGGGGAAAATGCTTCAAGTGTCGGAAAGAAGGACACCATGCTCATGAGTGGAGAAAAGACATGAAAAGGATGGAAAATGTAGCCGATGAAAGGAGAGAACCACTCGTGGTTCAATGCTACAAATGTACGGGGCTAGGGCACTATTCAAACTAGTGCACTAAACCTCAAGCTCTTGAGGGTAATCAGCGCCAGCAACCACCAAAGCCAACGGAACAAGGGAAGGCTTATGCCTTCATTACTGCGGAGGTGGAGCATGATAATGAAGTCGTACAAGGTACAATTCCTATTCACTCAATAATGGAAAAATTCTTATTTGATTCTGGTTCTACGCATTTCTTTATATCTTGCATGTTTGCTAGAACTATTGAATCGAAGCCCTGAAACCTTGAAGTAGAGATATTTGTAAAAACAACAAGTGGTGAAATCATTGCATCCCAAGTGTTTGAATATTCTCCTATTAACGTATGTGGGAAGATTATTCTGGAAAATATTGTAATACATCTCTTGGTGGAATTCAACGCTCTAATGGGAATGGATTGGCTCTCATTATATAGAGCACATATCAACTGTCGGGAAAAGGAAATATATTTTCATATTCCAAACCATCCCATGCTCCTCTACAAATGCAAGGAATATCATGAATCTCCTTTGAAAAATCCTTCAATGGTGTGGTTGTTGATTCCCTATGAAGAAGCATACCTCGCCCAAATGGTTGAGTCGAAGGAAAGTTCCAACCTTGAAGAAATTCCCATCATAAGGGAATACGTCGATGTATTTCCCTAAGAGTTACCCGGAATTCCCCTGGATCGTGAGGTAGATTTCTCAATTGAACTTATACCTGGAGGTACTCCTATCTCGAAGTGCCCTTATAGGATGGCTCCTATCGAACTGGAGGAGTTAAAGAAGCAGATGCAAGAGCATCTGGAAAAAGGGTTCATATGCCCTAGTGCATCACCTTGGGGTGTTCCAGTACTCTTTGTGAAGAAGAAGGATGGAACCATGTATCCATGTATCTATTTTTGGGAACTCAACAAGATCACCATAAAGAACAAGTATCCTCTCCAAAGGATTGATGACTTGTTCGACCAGTTAATAGGAGCTCAATACTTCTCAAAGGTGGATCTTCATTCTGGATATCATCAAGTAATGGTGAAGAAGAAAGATATACAGATGACTTCCTTCCGTACAAGGTATGGGCACTATGAGTTTTTGGTGATGCCCTTTAGACTTACTAATTCCCCTGCAATCTACATGGATTTGATGAATAGATTCTTTAGACATTACCTCGAAAAATTTGTGGTAGTGTTTATCGATGATATTCTCATCTACTCTATGAGCAAGGAGGAACATGAAGAACATCTAAGGCTTGTGTTGGAGACATTGAGAAAGGAGAAGTTGTACACCATGTTAAGTAAGTGTGACTTTTGGATGAATCAAGTCACGTTCTTGGGACATGTGATCACAAGTGAGGGAATTTATGTGGATCCTTCAAAGACAAAGGCGATTGAGGAATGGACCAGGCCCTCTAGTGTCACAGAAATCTGTATTTTTCTTGGATTAGCTGGGTACTACCGACGTTTTGGGAGAAAATTCTCACGATTTTCAAGCCCGATATCTATGTTAACAAGGAAATGGGTAATGTATATCTAGATGGAAGAATGTGAGGGAAGCTTCAAGGAGATAAAGAGAAGGTTGATCACTGCATCTGTACTCACACAACCAAAAAGTGGAGAATGTTTTGTGATATACAGTGATGCTTCAAAGAAATTCTTGGGTTGTGTACTCACGAAAAAAGATAATGTGATAGCCTACGCCTCACGACAGTTGAAGATCCATGATCAGAACTACCCGCCGCATGATCTAGAGCTGGAAACCGTGATTTTCTCTTTGAAAATTTGGCGGCACTACCTTTATGGCGAGAAGTGTGACATATACACCAACCAGAAGAGCCTAAAGTATATATTAAGACAAAAGGAGCTCAACATGCATCAAAGGGGATGGTTAGAGCTAATCAAGGATTTTGATTGCTCTATTCACTATCATCCTGTAAAGGCGAACAAGGTAGCTGATGCTCTAAGCAGAAAAGAACCTGCTACCCTATCCATGTTGCGGATTGAGAAAGACCCTATCTTCTTGGATATGCAAAGGATGGATTTAGAAATCATAAGGTAATGGGATACATCCTACCTTTCCCAAATGATTGTGTAACCATAAATCCAGTAGAAGATTAAGGAAGAACAAAGGGATGATGTGGAGATACAATAGAGGGTGAATGTAGTAAAGGAAGGGAAGCTGCAAGAGTTTCATATCTACAATGATGGTGTGATTTGGTTTGGAACATGGCTTTGTGTTCCTTCATCTACCGGGATAAAGAAGGATCTATTGGATAATTCATATAGCTCAACTTTCTCTATCCATCCTGGGAGTACCAAGATGTACCGTGATCTCCGAGAACACTTCTAGTGGGATAACATGAAGAATGAGATTGCGGAATATATATCAAGGTGCTTGGTATGTCATCAAGTTAAAGCTGAGCAGCAAAAGTACAAAGGTATGATGCAGTCATTGCCTATACCCATGTGGAGATGGGAAAATGTTACTATGGAATTTGTCACAGGTCTCCCGAAGATGTCAAAGGGGAATAATGCGATATGGGTTGTGGTTGACCGACTCACCAAGACTTCCCATTTTATCGCTATTCGGGAAGACTTCTCTCTTGAAAAACTTGCAAGGATATATGTGAAGGAAGTGTTGAGACTGCACGGTGTTCCAATCTCAATTGTCTCTGACCATGATCCAAGGTTCACATCTAAATTCTAGAGGAGCCTTCAACATGATTTGAGTACTGAATTAAATTTCAGCACGGCCTATCACCCCCAAACTGATGGCCAATCTGAAAGGACTATTCAAACTCTTGAAGATATGCTAAGATCCGGCTCTCTTGAATTCAAAGGTGGATGGGATAAATATCTCACATTGGTTGAGTTCTCATACAACAATAGCTTCCACTCGAGTATTCAGATGGCTCCATATGAATCTCTTTATGGGAAGCGATGTAGAACTCCAACCTATTGGGATAAAGTTGGAGAAAGAAAGCTACTTGGACCCGATCTTGTTCAGGAGATGACATAGAAGGTTCAAGTCATCCAGAAACACAAAAAAGCTTCTCAAAGTAGAAAAAAGATCTATGCTGACAATCGTCGAATGGACTTGGAGTTCAACGTTGGAGATAAAGTCTTCCTTCGAATATCTCCATGGAAAATATTCATGCGATTCGGGAAGAAAGGGAAGATAAACCCAAGGTACATTGGCCCCTTTGAGATCTTTGACCGTATAGGAGCCGTGGACTATCATCTGGAACTTCCACCGAATATGTCTCAAGTTCATGATGTGTTTCATGTATCACTACTGAGGAAGTACATACCAGACCCCTCACATGTACTAAACTCAGAGGTGGTGCAGCTTGAAGATGATCTCTCCTATGAGGAGCAGCCAGTAAAGATTCTCGATTAGAGAGATAAGGTTCTACGCAACAAGACAACCCATCTTGTCAAAGTGTTGTGGATGAACCATAAGTTTGAGGAAGAAACTTGGGAACTAAAAGAGGAAATGAAGGAGAAGTACCCTCACCTGTTTGTGTAAAGTGAAATTTCGGGGGAGACATTTCTTAAGGGTAGAAGAATGTAATAACCCAAAGTTTTTCATTGGAAATTCCCTTCTTATATGTACGTCTAAAATAGCATGAAAACACAAAATAGTGAACTACTATGTGATAAGTGACCTATAAACATAAGTTTGTCACAACTATGTTTTGAATTTTGAAAATCTGACATTCACGGTTGTGTTCGAGATGTTTTTTGGAGTCTAATGAAAAAATGATTTTTGGTGAATAGTAACCTAACCTTATGAATAGCAACCTCCCCTTATGAATAGTAATATGACCCTTATGAATAGTAAATATGAGTAACAGTACCTATGAATAAAAAAAAATTTAGACATCTTAGAAAGTGAAAATTTGACCTTAGTAAACGTTTTTGGTATTTTATAAGTCATAAATAATTAATTATAATTAATTAATTAATTTAAAAGAATATTTATTTCCTTAAAATTTATTCATAAATTATTGAATCAATGTATAATCGTTTTTAGATAATTTTATAAGACTCTACATAATTTTTGAAATAATAATAAAATCAGTTTTAATCTCAAAAACTGTTTTTTAAGTAAATTTTGATTTTATTTAAATATTAAATTAATAATATTTAGAAAATTATTTTTGAAAAATGGACTTCATTTTTTGATTCTACACGTTGAAAAATGGTTGGGGTAAATTTTTTGGATTTTTCTGAGATACATTAATTTTTGGTGAATAGTAGAATACATTAATTTACCATATAAATACATTTTAATTAAAACCCACTATTCCTGACATCACAAGTGATGTAAGCACCCAAAAACCGAAATCACATGCCTTTTTTACTATTCTTGGTCATCCAAGTCTCACTATTCTTAGTCTTTGGGGAAAATAATAAACTAATGAATTTTATATTAAGGAAACCACTCTCCTCTCCACTATAAAAACCACCCTTCACTCCCTCTTTTCCTCACAACTCTCAAGCTCCAAGACTCCTCTAAACTCTGCCCAAAAATCTTCTCTAGACCGTCCCCCACGTCCAAAATCTTATGGTATCATCAAAAGACCATTCCTAGCTTCCTTAAGGAGGATCTCAAGAGGAAGATTCTAGAGGTAATTTCCCTCCCTCTTCTCCTTTAATTTCCTTTCAAGTTGAAGTTCCTTTCTTGATCTCTCCCCACATATATTCATTCAATTTTTTTGTAACTCCAGTATCATACATATACTGTAATTTTTATGATTCTAATATCTCACACACCCTTTCCCTCTTCCTTTTATTTTATTAAAGAGAACGTTGTTCATGAGGTATTAATTTATCACCTTCAAAAACGACATGCCCTCTTCTTCAATTTGTACCTTCAGATCTGGTCATGAAACCATTTTTATGGTTGAACCAAAATATTTTAAATGTATTATTTTCTATTTTAAGTTCTGTAACTATGGACAAATTACTATTTTAAATGTTAAAACAAGTTCGTTTTGATCTAAAAATCCCTCAAGTTAACCGAAATAACCATCATTAAATTCTTATCTAATGATTCGTCCACATGGATCTAATATAATTCATTATAAAATTATTAAAGCTACTGTAATATCATTAATAAAATTTAATATCAGTTCTGGATGTTTACCCATGTTCTACCCAAACATAAATTTAAGAATACAAGTGAACTACCCAAGAAAAACCATAAAAACAAACATCCCCGAACAATGTTTTTTAAAACTCTATAAGTCATCCAAAGGAACATAATATGACATAATGAAACTTGAATTAACCCTATTAATGTACACATGGTTATGGATTTATAATTAATTAATATAATGTCATTATATAGGACATTAAATAGAAGGAATCATTTGGGTACAAGGTAAGGGAAAATTCTCGAACCCAAATTTCATCCTTCCGGTTCTACCTCTTTCACTCCATTTTTGATATGGTCACTCCTTAAAGATAATTTGTCCATCTTTGACTTTTCTTTTCTGGGATATAAATGTTTTATACTGAATTTTATGTCAATCCAAGTGTTTTCTGAAAAAACTCTTCTCTTAAGAACTCAACTTTTACCTCTCATTCATGGTTGATGATTCTTGTATCAAGTATGTTGTTCCCTCTTTATATTGGGAACCCAATGTTTATGGATGTGTTATTATGATATTAATCCCATTAATTTTCATGGGTTAGTTATGTTCATGTTATATGTTCATTGTGTCATTCATGATAAATGATAATGTTATGATGTGACGGGTGCGCCCGGAATTATATAGCGCAATATGAATGTTTAAAAGTGCCGGGTGCGCCCAGAATTATACAGCGCTCCAATGCTTTGGTTAAAGTGATGAATCTCATGAGTAAATGTGAAATTATGTGTGAACAAGATGCTATATTGGTTCACAAGTATGAGTGGTAGTTAACCACTAAGACATGATGTTTCATTTTTATGCATTGCCACATTTCAAGTCTTTTATTTATGCTCCTCTCATGTTCATGATCTTTTGTCTATGTTATGATTATGCTCACCCCATGATATATAGTTCTTACCTATCCTCTTACTGGGCTTCTAGCTCACCCCTTTTGATGTATATTCTCAGGTGGTTAAATGTACTAAGGATATTACAAGTGCCACTAAGAAGCTAGTGAACAATAAATTAAATAAATGTTTATGGTTGATGTTGTATTTGTTATGTGTGGTCCTAGTTTTCCCAAGACACTATACCTTTGGATCCTCTATTTGTATTACTATTATGTTTTTGATCTTTTAAATGATGTAATAGTAATGTAAGAAGAGTTCGGGTCTCTATACTAGGACGCCATCTTCGTCGCTAAACCCACGGTTTCAGGTTTCATTTAACCTGAATAAATCGCTCACGAAGAACAAGTCAAATTTCAACAAAAGGAGGAGTGTATGTGACTTGTTTGTTTGGACCGCACCCTCCACGTTAGCCTGAAAGCAAAGAGGGTAGTATACTCATTCAAAAAATCATGAATTTAGACAAGAATTAAACCCTTCCTCAAGATCATTGGGGAACGTCCTTGTTTAAGGAAGATTTGGGGTTCTTCGATTCATGATTTAGTGGTACTCATCACTGTTCGCTAAAACTGGCCCTGTCCTCCACGTGGTTGGCATCGTGGTATATTACAAGAGCTTCATCTCTTGGTGAAGTCGTTCCAACACCCCTCCCCAAGCTCCATATAAATAGGAGGGGGAATAGATTGGTAAAATCGTTAGGAATTTATAAAGTTCATTTAATAACGAACCTTCCTAATTCCAACAGTATGGTTACAAACATTGATCAGTCAATCCAATTAATTGTTTGACATGTTGTTGGTCCTGAAACTGCCGCTCGTACGTTAGAGGAAAAGAAAAAAGAAAAATAAAACAACCTTTTTATTTTATAATTCTTTTCAAATTCAAAAAACTATCTTTTTCTATCGACCTACTACTGTTGAAGTGAAGCCTCCCTTTAGAGAATCCTGGCGATGCGGATTCAATGGTGCCCTCAGATTTTTAATCCGAGCACCGGTTCAAATGTTAGAAAATGTCACTAACGTGTTTACTGAATGTACCTTAAGAAGTGTTCAGAAATTTATTCTGGGAACACAGGGCCTTGTAATCACACACCGTCAATTTTCACTGACTCATAATAATTCCATATAATTTAATAAAAATAGATGAAAAATCTAGGTCTTTACATTCTCCCCACCTTAGGTATTTTTGTCCACAAAATCTACAACATAAAATAAAAAAACAAATGGGGGTACTAAGAATGAATTTGAGCCTCCCGCCCCCATATGCTCCCTTAGAGGTTCTCGGGCAGCCAGAAAACGCGTACCAAAGGGATCAATCATCCACAAAGGACCTGCTCAATTTGATCCTCAATATCTACTGGAACCTCCATAAGTGTTGCCCCATCGTCAATTTCCAACTCGCCCAATTCTATGATGTGCGATGGAACATTCACGTACCTCCTCATCTATGGAACGTGGAAAACATCATGCACCCGGAGCATTTGTGTGTGAGGAGCCAGGTGATACCCCACCTCACCAACTCTGCTTATAATTGTAAAAGGTCTTATTGACCTCGGAGATAAATTTCCACCCCAGCCAAATCTTCATAGTACCCGTCAAGGGGTGACTCTCAAGAATATGTGGTCCCCTTCCTAAAACTCCAAAGGTCTCTTTCTCCTGTCAGCATAAGAATTTTTTCTTTCCAGTGCAGTCTTCATCCACTCCCGGATGATCTACACCTTCATAGTGGTAGCCCATACCATCTCTGGACCCATAAGTGCTGACTCCCTTAGGTCCATCCAGCATAGAGGTGATCTGCATGGTCGACCGTACAAGTCCTCAAATGGTTCTGTACCGATGGTGGAGTGATAGATCTTGTTGTATGCGAATTCTACCAAGGGAAAGTGATCCTCCAAACTATGGCCAAAATCTAGGACGCAAGCACGAAGTATGTCCTCCAGTGTATGAATGGTCTACTCCATTTGACCGTCCATCCGTGGATGAAAGGTGGTGCTCAAACGTAGATGAGTCCTGAATACCTCCTATAATCCCTTCCACAACCAGGATGTAAAATGTGTGTCATGGTTAGAGATGATCTTCGATTGAATCCCATGAAGTCATACAATATTTTGTATGTAGAGGTGTCCCAAGACCTCTACTGATCCGTACTCTCGAATGGGTAGGAAGTGGGCCAACATGGTGATTCGGTCAAAGATCAACAAGATAGAATCATGTCTCATGGACTTCCATAGTACCCTTGTCACAAAGTCCATCGAGATACCATCCCACTTACACTTAAGTACCTCTAGTGGCTGCGCTAAGCCTACTAGAGCTCGATGATCAGCCTTTACTTACTGACAAGTGAGGAATCGTGAAACAAACTCTGCCACTTCTTTCTTCATTCCTAGCCACTAGTGCTGATGTCGGAGGTCCTGGTACATCTTCTCCACACCAAGAGGCACTTCCATAGGGGACATATGGAACTCTCTCAACACATCCTCTCTTAGTGCCCTTGGTACCATGGTGCATCCTCTGAAGAGGATGAAATGCTCCCCACCTTCAAAAAATCCATCAGGTGCATGTCCTGAGGATATCTAAGAACATCGATCCTCATAGTCAATGTCCACAAGCTATGCCTCCAGAACTCTCTGAAGAGGTGTGGGAGTTATAGTCATAGACTAGAGGTAAGCTTCTCCATCTCTATCTACAAAGGATATCTGCAATGTGGATTACTACTCTATCGCCTCACTCGGTTTTGTAAACCAGATCTCTTATTGAGTGCATCTGCCACTACATTCCCCTTCCTAGGAGTGTAAACTATATCAAATTCATAGTCCTAGATGATCTCCATCCATAGATGTCGTCTCAGGTTCAATTCTTTCTAAGAGAAGTTATACTTGAGACTCTTGTGATCAGAGTAGACTATGAAATGTTCTCCAATAAAGTAATGTCACCCCATTATCAAGGTGAATACCACTAATACTAACTCTAGGTCAAGGGTGGTGTTGTTGTTATCATGTTGTCTCAGATTTCATGAACCATAAGTGATCACTACTCACTCCTACATCAAGACACATCCATTTCTGGTCCTTGATACGTCGCAGTAAACTACATACCCAATGACCACTTTTGGTAGCCTCAATATGGGGGCACTCATTAGTCTCTACCTCAGCTCCTAAAAACATTGTTGGCATCTCACCATACATACGAATTTTTTTCCATTCTTCATCAACATTGAAAAGGGTTCCGCAAATATAGAAAAGTTAGGTATGAATATTTGGTAGTACATAGCCATACTTAGGAAGCTCTGCACCTCGGTCACACTCTTGGGTGGCTCCAAAGCAAGAACAACTTCTATCTTTACCGGATGCACTGAAACAATAGCCTCTAAGATAATGTGTCCTAGAAAGTGGACCTTCCATATCCAAACTGGCTCTTAGAGAGATTACCATAAGGTTGGTGCTCTAGAAGTGTATCCAAAATTGTATATAGATGATATGTGTGCTTCTTCTCCGACGTCGAGTACAAAAATATGTCGTCATTGTAGACCACCAACAATCAATCGATGTATGGCTGAAATATCATGCTCATGAGTCCCAGGGACACTTCTGGGGTGTTAGTCATGCATAATGGAGTAACCCAGAACTCATAGTGGCCATACCGACATCTAAAGGCCATCTTCTGCACATCCTCATCTCGTACCCCCAGTTAATGATAGCCTGATCTAAGGTCAATCTTAAAAAACCATCATGCTCTCTTCAACTGATCGAAAGGATCATAAATCCTTGAAAGTGGATTCTTGTTCTTCACGGTCACCTGGTTCAGGCACCGATAGTCCACACAAAGTCTCAAACTACCATATGCCTTCTTGGCGAAAAAAATCGGGGCTGACCATGGATAAAACATTGGGCCTTATGAAACCCTTCCTCTACAAGTCCTCTAGCTATACGCGTGTTACTCACAAAGATCCATGGGAGCTTTTAGATATTCTGGTGTAGATATTGGGGCCATCCTCAGGAACAGGTCAATGTAAAATTTGACCTCTTTGCGTGAAGGTAGTCCCGAAACATCATCAGGAAAGACATCTGCATACTGGTCCAACATTATAGGATATCTTGGACTCTCAACATTAAATACTCTTATGATACGGCTAGACAACTAATGTGTGATCATCTACACACTACTTCGGGAAAGTCCATCATGAGCTTCAATGGTTCCCTTCTCACCGGTGAAGGAAAACATGGTCTCGTCCTCGTGAACACATGACACTTTGTGCCTAAAGCAGTCGATCTGAGCATGGACTGTGGATAGATAGTCTGTACCCAAGATTACATCTAAAGGCCTCGAAACTACTACTAGAAGATCCAATCCGAATCTTTGGCCTCCTACAGTGAGATCACAGTACCTGCACCCGTGTGTAATCATCAAATATTCTCCTGTTGGAGTCTATAGCTGTTAGGATCGATCCAATGGATCCAACAGAATCTCCAAGATCCAAATGAGGCCTAAGTAAATAAGAGAGTGACTAGAACCTTTATCTATATGTGCTGAATCTAGGGTGGAGTATACACATATCGTACCTCTAATCATCTCCGGAGCACCGTGGTTATAGGCCTCAGCTGCCTGGAGCTGAGCTCGTCCCTGTCCTCCTGCTCCTTGTGGTAGGGGTGGAACACCTAGAGGTGGTTGTTGTGGAACCTTGAATTTCCACCCTCTGCCTGTTACATATCCAGCTCCTCTACCATTTCCACATGTTTCCTACAGACCTCCTCGATTGAATCTTTGCCTCTACCTCGATGGTCCCTCGACTGTCTGCTGGTCGTCCGTAGGGTGGGTCGGGTAGTCGTGAGCCTTGTGACCCTACTTGCCACACAAGTATCACTAAATTCTCTTTATCTATCCTCTTCTTTCCCGTGATCCCCTCACCGCTGACCTTGTATCCTGAGGTTATCCAACAGAGGTTCTGGCCCACTTGGGCCCCTGCATCATCTGTCTACTGTCTGCTATGAATGACTCTTTTACCTGACATCTGGTGGTGGCTCTTGTTATTGGTTCTTGCTCAACTAGGAAGTTCTCCACCAAAAGTTCTCGCTCTAGCACCCCAGCCTGCATCATAATGCTGAGAAATATCATCTATGCCCTTATCTCCCAAAAGAGATCATGCTAAAAGGTCTGACCCCTAAACAAAGGGTCTTGTACCATGTCGCTAGAGTAGTGGGAGAAATCAGTGAACCTCGTCGAGTATTGGCCCATGGTCATGTATCCCTGATGTAAGTTAAGTAGCTCCTATATATGCATTGAGCATGGGGTTACTGGGAAGAAATCTGCCCTGAAAAGGCCCTCGAAGTTTACCCAGGTTAGGGTCACCTCGTCTTGTTATTGGAGTGTCAGACTCCACCATCTCTCAACTACTCCATAGAAGAGACTGGCAGCTAGGATTACCATCAGATCAGCTAGTGTCCCAACTAAGTGAAAAACTCTGGCCACAGCCTCCATCCAGTCCTCACCCACCTGTAGATCTATCTTGCCTTGTATGTTTGGAGGCCTCTGCCACTGAAACTCGTGCTACGCGCTCAGTCAGCATGCACCCTCTGTTGGTGGGGTTGGGGGCATCTACTGCCCAACGGGTGGTGGTTCTACTTATGCACCACCAGATGGTACTATCTCCCTAAGAGGGACCTGCACTGAATCCTCATTGCATGGTGGTCCATCATCATGTACTCCCTCGAGAATCATGGGAGGCTATCTTTGAGGCGGCATCTTGAAAGGAAAAATTTTGCAACGGTCAAATTTGTATACCTCATGAGATGACTCAAGAGATCAAAATTAAAACACTTCCAAACACACGCAATCAGTGTTATCATGAACTAATTTGGAAAATCATAATTTAGGGTCCCGATGTATGGATACATCGCGCGTCACAACAACACTAGATTCCCAAAACTGAAAACCACATTCATAACACTTAACACTATTTCCACATTGAAAAGATCAGAGTCCAAGTTATTCAGTAGAACTGAATCCTCTGATACCACTTTGTCATGACCCGTCCACCGAGTCTCGTGCAATTACTACCCCAATCCTACCTTGCATAGTTTAGGGGATATTAACTAGTACCGAAAAGTTGTATCCCTATAATGCGAAGTCATTTCAATTAAACCTGTACAAACACACAAACTAAGAGCACAAAAAGAAGAAACCATGAAGTAAACTACTGTAGTAAATAGTTTATAGAAATTAAAGGGGTAACAATACAATCCCAACTAAAAAGTACATGTACAACTAAAAATAGAAAATAGCTTCTAGATAATCCATTGATGATCCTACCTGAAGTGTAAGTACAGCTCACGATCAGTAGTCACTACGGCACATCATATTGAATTGTGCACCTCTATGAACCATCCAGTCCTGGCTTCCTTATCCTCGATCAATGTTGTCCATCATCGCTACAAGACAAAACAAGGTGCAGGTGTAGCCCGTGTAGGGGTGATTGTAACAGTACTCAGTAGAGACCCCGAGACCCCCGAAGGTCTCCTAGAGTTCCACAAAGGAAAAACCATAAAGAATGACCTCAATCATAAAGCATGATGCAGTTGTCATAAACTCTACTTAGTTATATGCCCATACATATACCTATCTTATTAAAATATACTCATCTCATACATGAGGAATCATAACACTCCAACTTTTAAGACATTTTCACAATTGATTCACAAGGGAAGAATACCCCAAAGGTAACACCACAAAGGTAACGCCAAGAAGGTAAAATTACCAAAATGGTAACACCAAGAAGGTAAAATTACAACAATGGTAACACCATGATGTTAAAGACTCTACTCACACCAGGTATTTAATTTGAGTACATAAGTACAGATGATTAGTTGTAAATCTAGATCATATAATTCAATCGAGAATATTTACTGCTTACCCACATAGGATCGATAGATGTTGACCCACAAAGGATTTCTAGGAACTAACCCACACATGATCGATAGATAATAATCCACATTGGATTTCTATGAACTAAGCCACATAGGATCAATAGATACTGCCCCACATTGGATCGATGTTCTTTCTTCACGTTATAGCCAGCCACTAGATTCCAGCACTAAGCACACATGATTTCAAGATAATCTGCTCCTTAAGCCAAAAATTGTACCTCAATGGACACGAAGTTCCACAAAGAAGTGTCACGAATGACCTCCATGTTGTAAGGGTTCCAACACAATAGACAACACGTCAATAGGACGATTGGACTCTGACTTATAAGCGTTTTAGTACCAAGCGCCCAGTTGAATTCCGGATCGATCCAACCTGTTCATAATCCAACTTTATCCAAAACTCAAGTGGATTATACCAAAAGGACCATCTCATTCCAAGGATCTCAGAGTTGCAGATGGTTTTTCAAACAGAGACCCGGTTTGAGGAAGTGTCGGTGTTCATCGATTCATGATTCAGTGGTGCTCGTCACCATTTGAAGAAATTGGTCCCATCCTCCAAGTGGTTTTCGTCGCGGTATTTTACCATAGATTCATCGCTTGGTGAAGCTGTGCCAATACCCCTCTCGAAGCTTCATATAAATTGGAGGGGGAAGAGGTGGGTAACACCTTTGGGAATTTATGAGGTTAATTTTATAATGAACCTTCCTAATTCCAACTGTACAGATACAAACATTAATTTGTCAAGCCAATTAATGGCTTTACATGTCATTGGTCCTGCCCCTTCTGCTCATCCATTGGAAGAAAAAAATTAGAGATATATAATAACTTTGATATTTTATTATTCTTTTAAAAGTCCAAATTATATCTTTTTCTCCCGACCAACTATGGTTGAAGTGAATCCTTCCTTAAGTGAATCTTGACCTTGTGGATTCAACAATGCATCAATATTTTTAATCTGAGTACCAGTTCAGAAGTTAGAAAACTCCACTCACACATTTACTGAACGTACCTGAAAAAAGTTTAGAAAATCATTCTGGGCACACCGTTCATTGGAATCCCATGCCGTCAATTTTTTGCAGACTCATAATAATTCAATATAATTTTAAAAAATACATGTAAAATCAGGGTCTTTACATTCATTTATGTCCCCATGATATTCATTCTCATTACACTTTAGTTTTGGTTAATCCCACCAAGAATCCCAATGAGATTGTTGACAAATCCACATGTTCTTATAGTAGGAAGTAGACTTATGAGTAGGGGGAAAGTGATTGACTAATGGATTAGTCCATTTTTCATTCGGATTAATTATTTTTAAGGATTAATAAAAGTCAATACATGTTTTTTTTATTGTTCTTAGGATGTTTTTATTAATTTTATTGACTTATAGTTTATAGGTTTACAAGAAATTCCTTGAACTCAACATTCTACATTTATATATCTGCTGATTTGATGGACTTTTCACTATGTGCTCCAAACCAATTCATTTATTGATTCTTATGTCAACAATATGGATTATTATTTTATTTATTTCTTACTTTTAATTTTATAAAATTTATTAGGTCACATAAAATCCACTCAAAATTCAATAGTTTTCCCCATCGAATGAAATTTCAAATAGGAAGATCCAAATTCACTATTTTTAATTTAAAATTTCCATTTCCATTTCCATTTTATCTTTATTATATAGGATATATCTCCCATGATTTAGTCTATAATAGTTATAACATTTTCTCATATTAATTATGGGGGAGTATTTATTGATATTTATTGTTGATATACTTGGATTTTTGCCTATTTTCACTTATCTAGGATACAGTTTTTCACTAAAATTATTCGTCAAAATTGATACCCCTTGAACACTTCGAAATAAAAGGAAAATATATGTTGGAAGTTGTTGATATCCAATTTTATACATGTTTATATTTTTTAGAATGATTTCCATATTTAGTAATTTAATTCAAATTCATGATTTTTGTAATTACTCTTGATTGAATTACTACTTGATTTTCTAACCTGAGTTATTTCCAAATACGTTTTATTTCACCCAATCCATAGATGATTCTAGACTTAAACTATCATATTATTAGTTGATAATTTTTTTGGGAGACACATTGGGTATTTTAACATATATTAACTAGAATTGTTCTCTAATTGAGGTAATGATTGAATAATTTCTATAATAAAATTATTGAGGAACTTTTTTTGCGCCAGTTATTCATGAGACACGCCTATACATAGTCTCTTATTTATCCCATAGTATCCCGGAATGTCTTATTTATGATGCATATATTTCCATCTGATTACCCATTCATGACCTTATCATGGTATAATGCACGATTACCTTTTAAACCAGTGTGGGGTAATTTTTAATGTGGGAAAACAAAAGATATTTTTATTAAAGAGATGATCTATGAAAATTTAACCTATTTTACATGAAGTGTTCAATGATTACATTTTTCATTTTCATTTCTTAACCATTTCATTTGAAAAAAGAGGAATATTTAAAAAATGATAAAATAAAATGATATTGGGTTTTGTATTAAGAACTTCTAAAATAACCATTTCTAGATGGATTAATACCATAAAAAACATACATTGTTTGGATTTATATGTGTGACATGGCCTAGAAATGATTTTTTAAAAATGAATAAATAAAATTAAAGGAATTTGATACTTCTCTGATACTTACTTGATTTACTCTAGGAACCACCTTCAATAGTTGGATCATGAACATATTATCCCACATTAATCACATAACAACATTGTTTATGACATTCAATAATTATACATTATATTATACACACCTCTTGAGCTTCATTTTATTATTTTCCCACCTCCCCTCATCCTTATAAACATTTGATCCCTATGACAACCCTGCATTTATTACAAACTTAAACATGATTTATTACATAAAACTTCACATGATACAACAAAGAAGATCGATATTTTTAGTGTCTTTGGGGATTAGGAACATTACATAAAAACTGAAAACATGAAATACAACATCATTATTGAAAACTTCCTTTACATGA
Organism: Viscum album; assembly: GCA_963277665.1. Taxonomy (NCBI): domain Eukaryota; kingdom Viridiplantae; phylum Streptophyta; class Magnoliopsida; order Santalales; family Viscaceae; genus Viscum; species Viscum album. The sequence continues at coordinate 833,994,987 of OY728156.1, forward strand.
CCACTACATTCTCTCGTACTTAGCATTGCATGGGATAACCTGAGGACATGCATAAGAAATGGGTGAGCTATAAAGCCCAGCAAGGGAGTACACATTGAATAACAAGAGGATTAAAATACATGTTAGAAAATATTCATATCAATAGAGCATAAGAGAAACATGAACATAATGTCGTGATAAAGCATGATAATCATAACATGGGAATGTGGGAACAACACTTAACATGGAATTAGCATGAGACAAGGCTCATTGCACATGAAGCATGAGTAAATCCTCATTGCACATAAAGCACGAGTAAACCCTTGTTGAACTTGAATTATCATGAGTTAACACTCATTGCACATGACGTATCATGATACTATACTTTACCAAATGCATTGGAGCACTATAAGGGCGCACCCTTCTTAAACATTTCATTTCATGAATAAGTGTGCCACATGGATCATAAAACATGGATTCATAAAACATAATAATTTATTCCACGATGAAGGAATGTGTAATTTATATATGAAACTTTGTAATCAATAAGTAAAATGTGCATAAAGTTTAATACCCTTGATGGAGAAATGGGCATGGTATTCACTACACAATGGCATTGACTTAGAAAATCAGTGTGATTTCGGTAGCATAACGGCGTGACAAAAGAATTCATAAAAATGGTTGATGATAGAGAAATGGGTTCCTCATCATATTTACATGTAATATATAGTAAGGAGGTCATATAGATACATGTACCAACAATTTTAATGGAATTTAGAATCATGATACAAAATTATTGCTTGAATGTAAAATAAGAGAGAGAAGTTCCTTTCGGAATTTCGGCATAGTAACAGGTGTATATGGGAGGCATTTAATGAGAGATAAAGGGGTCTCCCATAATTAAAACAATAAGAGGGATGTATGGGGAAGGTGAGAAACCATACCCCAACATTCGTAATTGAAATTAAAAGGTCAATACAACTTAAAGAAAATTGACAAAAATGAGAAAGGAAGAAAATAACCCTTACTTGAAGTGTGCTTCCAAAGGCTAGAGAGAGGCTTGTGAGAGATTTCTTGGGAGCTTGGGGCACCTTGGGAGGATTATAGATAGAGTAGGGAAGAGGTTGGATGAACTCAAAAGGCTTTGAGTGAGGAGGAAGTGGGAGCTTGGGTGGGTTTATATAGGAAAGGTGAGGGAATTCTTTATTATTTAGGTTTGGGACCCCTTATATTAAATTAATCCAAACCACAAACCATCCCATGGTTTTTTCCCATGGTTTTTGGAAAAGGGAAGAAGAAAACAATATTTTATAAGTCCAAATCCCGAACTTCTTAAAATATTAGGGTTGCTTATGTGGAGGTGAGTCACACTCCCATGGAAATTAATTTAAAAAGGCAAGGTGTTGAATAAGTTTTGAGGGGTCCATTAATTCTTTGAAAAGTAAGTTAAAAAAAACCCAAAATCACATTATTTTAATGTTAAAACATATATTGGCTGAACATAGAGATTATAGTATTTTATTACATCACTATTGGGTCATTATGATGTCATAAAACACATTATATATTTAAACGGTATTTAATTTATACGAAAATATTTGACTGTCTCAGAAAATTATGAAAAATTCACCGTTGGATAATTTTGACATCTTGATTCCAAAAATAACATTTATTTTCATTAAATAATTTTCTAAATATGTTAATTTTCACTCATAAAATAAAAAATCGACATTTATCGAGAATTCACAGGTTTGGACAGAAATAGATTTCAAACCTTAATAAAAATTATAACTGCATTCATAAAATTATAATATCATTTATATTTAATAAAAATCAATTTAATAATAATAATAATATTTTATTAAAATATTATTTAATTCAAAAATACCTTAATTTAATAAAATAGAATTCTTAGTTAAATAATAACTAAAAACACTATTTGTACTTTAAACACTATTTACAATGTATCAAAAAAGACTAGAAATTATATTAATTATTATATACAAAAAAATAATGTACATGAACATAGTACTACTTATATTTTACATAACCTCTTAAAACAGCTGCATAAAACCTAAGGGTAAGGTGTGCGATGGTGACAGACTCTTGGGGTGGCTCGGATAGCATCGCTCGAGTGGTAATTTCAATCATCTTCCACTTTTCCCATAGACGGTCACGTTCGAGCTTGACAATATGAAGCTCAGCTTGGTCTTGGTAACGGGCGAAGCCCATAGACACCACCTCTATTCCGAGATCTGACAAATGGGCTTCGTACTGAGAAATTCTGCTGGACGAGGCCATCGCTTCTTTTGTCTAAGTAAAATTGGATGTGTTAAAGCCCTATATTTATACTAATCATGTGATCACTGTTCAACGACTATATTAGCAACAGTCAAAATTCTTAACATAAAACCAATGAAGTTGACATTTTATATAAACATAAAGAGACATTTAATTAGATCAAGATGGATTTCCATTAATGAAACTTTGGGTCGTTACAATATTCCCCCCTTAATAAATTTCACCCACGAAATTTTCCCTTTCCCACAGTAAAACAAATGTGGGTAACTCAGCTTCATCATATCCTCCAATTCCCATGCTTCTTCTTCAAACTTTTGGTTTCTCCACAACACCTTGATGAGGGGAATTGTCTTATTTTGTATTACTTTTTCTCTACGATCTATGATCTTCACGAGTTGCTCCTCATAAGAAAGATCGTCTTCCAATTGTACAACCTCAGAAAAGAGTACATGTGAAGGGTCCGGTATGTACTTCTTTAAGAGGGATACATGAAAGACATCATGTACTTTGGCCATAGTAGTCATAAGTGCTAGTCGATAGGCCACATCCCTGACACGATCAAGAATCCCGAAGGGGCCGATGTACCTTGGACTTAACTTCCCTTTCTTTCCAAACCTCGTGACCTTCTTCCATTGAGATATGCATAGAAAAACCATGTCTCCAACTTTAAACTCAAGGTCTCGTCGACAGTTATCTGTATAACTCTTCTGTCGACTATGAGCTACCTTGATATGCTATTGAATGGTTTTCACCTTCTCCACCATTTCCTCGACCATTTCTGTTCCAAGCAGCTTATGTTCACTGACCTCATCCCAACATGACAGTGTTCTGCACCTTTTCCCATATAGGGCTTAATGTGGTGCCATTTGGATGCTTGAGTAGAAACTATTGTTATAAGAGAAATCAACCAGAGGAAGATGTTGATCCCATCCTCCTTTAAAGTCCATTGAGCAGGCTCTCAACATATCCTCAAGTGTTTGGATAGTCCACTCAGATTGGCCATCAGTTTGAGGATGATAGGTCATAATGAAGTTCCGTTCAGTATTCAGAGCATGTTGAAGACTCTTCCAAAACATAGAGGTGAATATTGGATCTCGGTCAGACACAATAGATAGTGGTACTCCATGGAACATTACCACTTCCCAGATATATATCGGTGCCAGTTGATCCAATGAGAAATCCTCCCAAATAGCAATGAAGTGTGCAGTCTTTGTAAGATGATCCACAACAACCCAGATTGCATTGTTTCCTTTAGATGTCCATAGAAGTCCGGTGACAAAGTCCATGGTGATGTTCTCCCATTTCCATTCTGGAATGGGAAATAGTTGCATCATCCCCAAAGACTTCTGCCTCTCTGCCTTCACTAGCTGACACACTAGTCACTTTGATGTATATTCAGAGATCTCCTTCTTCATATTATCCCACCAAAAGTTTTCTCAGATATCTCAATACATCTTTGTGCTCCCTGGGTGAACATATGAATTTGAACTATGTGCATCATCCAAAATTTCCTTCGTCAGCTCCGGACTTGATGGAACACATAGTCGTTTCCCAAACCGCACAATTCCTTCTACATTATCATTAAACTCTGAGGATTTACCCTTTTTGATAGCTTCCACTTTTTCCTGAATTCCCATATCATCCTTTTGAGCATATTTTAACCTTTCCAAAAGAGATGGTTGAGCAATCATTTGTGAAAGGATTGATGATGTTCCCTTCTCTATGATTCCCATGTCGATCTTCATCAAGTCTAAGAAGATTGGATCCTTCTCAATTCTCATCATTGATAGAATAGCTAGATCCTTTCTACTTAGGGCATCTGCCACCTTGTTCTCTTTCCCAGGGTTGTAATGTATTGAACAGTCATAATCCTTGATGAGCTCTATCCATCTTCTCTGGCTCATATTAAGCTCTTTCTGCGTGAAAATATATTTAAGACTTTTGTGGTCATTATATATCTCACATTTCTCTCCATAGAGATAATGCCGCTAGATTTTCAAGGCAAAGATCACAGCCGCCAACTCCAGATCATGTGTTGGATAGTTTCTCTCATGGATTTTCAACTGCCTTGAGGCATAGGATGTCACTTTATCATTCTGCATCAGCACACAACCTAAGCCCTTCTTTGAAACATCACTGAATACCACAAAAAGTTCCCCACTTGTGGGTAAAGTGAGCACATGCACAGTGATAAGCCTCGTTTTCAACTCCTTGAAGAATTCTTCGCATTCATCGCTACAAGAAAACTTTACTCCTTTCCAAGTTAGCTTGGTAAGAGGGTTGGACAATCTTGAGAAATTTCTCACAAATCGTCGATAATATCCAGCTAACCCCAAGAAGCTACTGATATCCGTTACCGATGTTGGCCTCATCCATCCCTCAATTGCATCTGTTTTGGAGGGATCCAACGATATCCAATTTCTTGTGATGATATGGCCCAGGAATGAGACTTACTTCAACCAGAACTCACACTTTCTGTACTTTTCATAGAGCTTCTCCTTGCGCAAAGTCTCCAGTACAGTTCTTAAATGCTCCTCATGATCCTCCTTGGTTTTAGAGTATATTAGAATATAATCTTTAAAGACTACCAAAAACTTGTCTAGGTAATATCTAAAGACTCTATTTATCAAGTCCATGAATATTTATGGAGCATTGGTGACTCCAAAAGGCATTACTATGAATTCATAGTGCCCATATCTTGTACGAAAAGAAGTCTTGGGTACATCTTCCTTCTTCCCCCTTACTTGATAATATCCCGACTGCAAGTCCACCTTGGAGAAGTATTGTTCTCCACGCAGCTGATCAAACAAGTCATCGATTCTTGGGAGAGGATACTTTTTCTTTATTGTGATATTTTTACGTTCATGATAATCGATGCAGAGCCACATTGAACCATTCTTCTTCTTGATGAAGAGGACTGGTGCACCCCATGGTGAAGCACTTAGGCGTATAAACCCTTTATCTAGATTCTCCTGTAGTTGTTTCTTCATCTATTCAAGCTCAACAATATCCATTCTATATGGAGTCTTGGATATTGGTAGCGCCCCAGGTATAAGTTCAATTGAGAACTCAACATATCTTCTAGGAGGAAGACCAGGCAGTTCCTCGGGAAATACTTCAGCGAATTCCCTCACAATAGGCACTTCTTCAAGGATGGTTTCTTCCTTGGACTCAATCATCTGAGCCAGATATGCGTGATCATAAGGCGGTAATATTCATGATTGAGATGATGGATCTAAAAGAGATTCATCTTCCTCCTAAAACTTATAAAGAATCGGGGGTCGATTCTCCATATGGAGTGTTATTTCCCTCTCCCGACAATTTATATTGGATCTACATAAGGAAATCCAATCCATGCCAAGAATTGCATCAAAATCCACTAGAGGGAGTATGACGAGGTTCTCCAGGAAATACAATCCACTGATTATAATAGGGGAGGACTTATATTCATGGGATTCAATGATTTCCCCATTTTCCGCACTCATCGACATCTTTACTTCCATGATTTGTGGTGGTGCTGGGATTGTTCTACTAAACTTTCGAGATATAAAAGAATGCGTAGAACCTGAATCAAAAAGTATGTTCGCTATTCGTGAATGAATAACTATCATACCTGTCACCAATTCTTTTTCGGGGTTCACTTCGGCATAAGTGATGTCAAAAGCTCTTCCTTGATGCCTTGGAGGTTGTTGGTCGCCTCTGAAAACCCTTGGATTCGGGAACTGATTTGCAAAATGACCCGGTTCATTGCATTTGTAGCATTGAACAACGTGTTGAGGTTCGAATGAAGCGTTCCTCTCCTCTGTTTCAACCGTGGGTCTTTCTTGCCGACAGTTAACAGCTAGGTTCCCTTCTCTTCCACACCTGAAGCATTTTCTCGTCCCCATAAGGTAATTTCCAGGGTGCTTCTTTCCACACTTTTGGCAAGTGAGGTGCTGGATCTTCTTAGCACCATTGGATTTATCCATTGGACCACCAGCATTGAAGTCTACCTTACGCTTCTTGTCCCCATGATACCCCTGTGATTCCCTGATCTCCATTTCGACCTTGAGGGCACATCGGACAATTTCCTCATAGCTGTCGAAGTCATGGATCGCTAATGCTTTCCGCAAGCTAGGCTTCAGCCAACCAAAGAAGCAGTCAACCTTGAATTAAGGGGTAACGACAAAGTCAGAAGCATATCATTCAAGCCTTGTGAAGTTTACCTCGTATTCTCCAACAGATTCTTCATCTTTTTTCTTGAGGAAAAGGAATTCCCTTTCCATCTTAAGCCGGAGGGTGCGCGGAAAATATTTATCGAAAAACATCTTCTAGAAATCCTTCCATTCCAATGCCTCGATATCCTCCTTAGGCTTCGTATTTTATATCAACGTCCACCATTGATCAGCTTCACCATCCATATGATGGGCAGCCAGGAGAACCTTCTCTTGTTCAGAACGTTGAAGGATGGAGAAGATCTTTTCAATGGAGTTGATCCATTCTTCAGTGATCGTGAGATTAGATGATCCACTAAAAGTAGTAGGCCTTTGTATCATGAAGCTCTTGATAGAAACCTGTTCTTTCTTAGCAGGGGTTGAACGTTCCTCTTGACCCGTGTTTCTATTCAATGCTTGAGTTAGCTGAGAGAGAAGCGTGACAAATTTCGCGATTCCCGCTCCCATTGGATTGGGCATCTCATTAGTAGAATCGTCACATTGGTCATCACATTGATTGTTAGCCCAAGTCCACTTATTACCGGCCATTGGATAGAATAAAAGGAATGTTAGGGGTAACACATAAAGAGTAATCCAAAGACAAATGTTGATGACTTATAAATAAACTTTCATTTCCGTAACTCATGAGTCTATAGGCTTCAATCTAGGCTTTGCATGATCTAATTTCTAACATATATTCTTAGGGGATTTTTTTCCCTAAGATTGTGAATTTATCAAAACATATCCCTCGGGAGTTTTGTAACCAAGAGTGCAGAAAGCCCCGTTGTCGTGCACCAGTTCTCGTTCGAGTCTAGCTCAAAGCGGTGTTTTCGGGTTTTACCCCTAGGATACATCTGTGCCAGAGCCGCCTCTACCTGCTCGTATCCAGATAGGGATGTATTTGTCTGATAAACCACTTACACAGTACGTAAAAAAACTTAGGGATGTTTTTTTTATACTTAGTCATGTCTCTAAGTCTTTACAAGGGTTTCCTAATCCCAAAAATAACTAAACCTATCCTCTGATACCAACTATGCCAACCCTGCTTTTATTACAAACATAAACATGATTTATTACCTAAAAATTCACTTGATACAACATAGAAGATCGAGAGGTTTAGTGTATTTTGGGATTAGTACCATTACATAAAAACTTAAAACATGAAATACAACATCTTTATTGAAAACTTCCATTACATGACCACTACATTCCCTCGTACTTAGCATTGCATGGGATAACCTGAGGACATGCATAAGAAAAGGGTGAGCTATAAAGCCCAGTAAGGGAGTACACATGGAATAACATGAGGATTACAATACATGTTATACAATAGGAATATTAATAGATCAAAATAGAAACATGAACATAATTGCATGATAAAGCATGATAATCATAACATGGGAATGTGGCAACAACACTTAACATGGAATTGGCATGAGACAAGGCTCATTGCACATGGAGCAGGAGTAAATCCTCATTGCACATAATGCACGAGTAAACCCTCATTGCAATTGAATTAGAATGAGTCAACACTCATTGCACATGACGTATAATGATACTATACTTTACCCAATGCATTGGAGCGCTATAGGGGCGCACCATTCTTAAACATTTCATTTCATGCATAAGTGTGCCACATGGATCATAAAACATGGATTCATAAAACATAATCATTTATTACATGATGAAGGAATGTGGAATTTATACATGAAACATTATAATCAATAAGTAAATGTGCATAATGGTGAATACCCTTGATGGAGAAAAGGGCATGGTATTCACTGCACAATGGCATTGGCTTAGAAAATCGGTCTGATTTCGGCAGCGTAACGGCGTGACATAAGAATTAATAAAAACGGTTGATGATAGAGAAAGGGGTTCCTCATCATATTTTCAAGTAATTAACTGTATGGAGGTCATATAGATACATTTCCCAACAATTTTAATTGAATTTAGATTCATGATACAAAATTATTGCTTGAATGTAAAAGAAGAGAGAGAAGTTCCTTTCGGAATTTCGTCATAGTAATGGGTGTATATGGGAGGAATTTAATGAGAGATAAAGCGGTCTCCCATCATTCAAACAATAAGAGGTCAGTATGGGGGAGGTGAGAAACCATACCCCAACATTCATAATTTAAATTAAAAGGGCAATACAACTTAATGAAAATTGTCAAAAATGAGAAAGGAAGAAAAAAACCATTACTTGGAAGTGTGATTCCAAAGGCTAGAGAGAGGCTTGTGAGAGGCTTCTTGGGATCTTGGGGAACCTTGGGAGGATTCTAGAGAGAGTATGGTAGAGGATGGATGAACACAAAAGGCATTGATTGAGGAGGAAGTGGGAGCTTGGGTGGGTTTATATAGGAAAGGTGAGGGAATTCTTTATTATTTAGGTTTGGGACCCCTTATATTAAATTAATCCAAACCACAAACCATCCCATGGTTTTGGCCCATGGTTTTTGGAAAAGAGAATAGGAAAAAACTATTTTATAATTCCAAAGTCCTAACTTCTTAAAATATTAGGGTTGCTTATGTGGAGGTGAGTCACACTCCCATGGAAATTAATTTAAAAAGGCAAGGGGTTGAATAAGTTTTGATGGGTCCATTAATTCTTTGAAAATAAGTTAAACAAACTCAAAATAACATTATTTTAATGTTAAAACATATATTGGCCGAACATAAATATTATAGTATTTTATTACATCACTATTGGGTCATTATGATGTCATAAAACACATTATATATTTAAACGGTATTTAATTTTTACACAAAAATTTAAATATCTCAGAAAATTATGAAAAATTCACAGTTGGATAATTTCGACGTCCTGATTCCAAAATTGACATTTATTTTATCTAAATAATTTTATAAATATGTTAATTTTCACTTTTAAAGTAAAAAACTGATATTTATCGAAAATTCACAGGTTTGGACAGAAATGGATTTCAAACATTAATAAAAATTATAATTGCATTCATAAAATTATAAGATCATTTATATTTAATAAAAATTAATTTAATAATAATAATAATAATATTTTTTTTAAATATTATTTAATTCAAAAATACCTTAATTTAATAAAATATAATTCTCAGTTAAATAATAACTAAAAACACTATTTTTACTTTAAAAACTATTTACAATGTATCAAAAATGACTAGAAATTATATTCATTATTATATACAAAAAAATAATGTACATGAATATTGTACTATATATTTGTTACATAACCCCTTAAAACAGCTGCATAAGACCTAAGGGTAAGGTGTGCGATGGTGACAGACTATTGGGGTGGCTCGGATAGCATCACTCGAGTGGTAATATCAATCAACTTCCACTTTTCCCGTAGACGGTCAAGTTCGAGCTTGACAAGATGAAGCTCAGCCTAGGCTTGGTCAAGGGCGAAGCCTAAAGATGCCACCTCTTTTCCGAGATCTGACAAATGGGATTCGTACGGAGCAATTCTACTGGACGAGGCCATCGCTTCTTTTTTCTATGTAAAATTGGATGTGTTAAAGCCCTATATTTATACTAATCATGTGATCACTGTTCAACGGCTATATTGGCAACGGTCAAAATTCTGAACATAAAACCAATGAAGTTGACATTTTATATAAACATAAAGAGACATTTAATTAGATCAAGTGGGATTTCCATTAATGAAACTTTGGGTCATTACAATCCCTATTAGTAAATCCCTTATGATTGATGTTGGATTTTTATTTATGAAGTGAAGGTGTTATAACCAATGTAAGACAAAGGTTATGAACATGTATACTGGGTTTGTTAATAACTCCAATTATATTTTAACTTGGGTTATGATAGAATATGTGTTTGATATAAATTGAAAAATATGTATAGCATTTAAGGAATAGTTGTGAAATAATAATTTTTTAATAAATAATGTGGATTATTAAATTAACTATTAGGCATAACTAATTTTCTCTAAAATATTGACTCTGGAGGACTGACATTTTCATATTACACAATGTTTTGTTTGATTTGGTTGGAATTTATGTTTAATTTTGAAACGTTTTTTTATTTTTAGAATCATTTTTGGGATAATTTTTATTAAGGATATGAAATAGTTCATATGTAGTGAAATTGGATTTGATTAATTTATAAACTTAATTAGGATTCATTAGTTTATAATTTTGTAAATCATTATTCGATAATGCACCAGGTTATTATTGATTTTTTAAAACAAATATGTCTCCTGTCTCTAGAGAAAAAATAACAGTAAGGGACACAAGGGAATTTTCACATCTTGAATAACATACAGGATGTGTTTTTATCATTAAGATCATATTTTTAAGAAAATTATACATCCCATGATAATTTAAAAGTCTTTAAATGAATACATAATGTGAAACTGTAATACATGGTGTGTAAAATTCGAATGCCACTTCAAACTCAATGTGGATGTAATGAATATATAGTATGTCATGAGAAAATAAAACATCATTAAATGATGAAATATATGTATATCCCAAACTTTTGGACCATAATTGTCACAAAATACATTATTTATGGAGAAATATTTAGATCTACAATACATGACATAAGGAACTTACACCCCATGTAATTATCTTCCTATTTGTGTTCATACTGCATATATCCATGTGACATGATTCATGATAGCTATAGGACATACATCTTGGAATCCACTGTCATCTTCCTTTTTTAACTCATTTCATTATCTTTATCCCCTCAATTAAAATTTTTTATTTTTATTTTACTTTTTTAACCATACTTGAGTGGTTTTTATCATTATACGTATATTCTTATTTATTTTCATAACCTCTTTCTATTTTAACAAATTTTTTACATTACTGTTGTCATTATACATCAAGTGAATGTAATGCTCTTTATTGTTTAAATTTCCAACTATGATGATGATTCATTGTTCAATCGTTCTAATTAAAAATAGATTTATTAAGAGTTCCTTAATTTTGAAGAATTTTATTTAAACAATTTTATCAATATTCGATGTATTATTTCAATTATTTCCCTATATTCTATTAATACTATCATGAGATTCTTAACCTCTTAGGGTTGGTGTCAATAGTTATGGTTTTTTCAATTAATGAATCTTTAAACTGATATTTTTTAATACTAGAGCTAATAATCAGGTTAATAAATAAATTATAATTTAATAATTTTATTCAACCCTGGCCCTGGGGTGAGTAATCAAAAAAACATATCCAGATTAGAGTTGAGTAGACTATGACCATTATCCTATGAAACATTATTTCATTGATTCTAATATTAATGACTCTACTTTATTATCTATATCTGGGTTGGAAAATAGCTTCATATTGTGTAGATCTAATTGGTTTGACCATTATCAACTAGTTATATGTAGACCGCTTCAAAACCTAATCCCTAGGACAATCCCCATTTTAGACTAGATATAGATTTCTACCTAAAATCCTAAAATTGACCATGATCCCTATCTTATTCTATAATCTCAATCCAATTTAAGTAGCTTTAGTAAATTACCAAACCCAAATAAATGCTAGAGGAATCCAACATAAAGGGTAGATAGTTTTTTGTTACCTTGAGATCTGGTTTTCCAAATGTGTTCAACCCCATAATATCACTTTATAGCTCCATTATAGAATCTGCAGTTTCGGATAATAGAAATTTGTAATCTGATCACTCCGCACACAAATTAAACAATGTGTTCAACTGTTATAATTCCATAAACAAAAAATTTTGATACAATTTTAAGAGATTTTTTTCGTAATATAATCAAATCTGTAATGGCCAGGGTTTTGGGGTCCACTACTTTGTGAAAATCTCGTGTTGGGTTTTCTGGTCTGGGAATCACGGTGGTGTAGGCCTACCGGTAGCCTTTTCCTACCGGGAGTAGGCCTACCGGTAGCCTTTGCCTACTGGTAGTAGGCCTACCGGTAGCCGCAGCCTACCGGTAGCTCTTTCTACCGGTAGCGCGGTCTACCGGTAGCTGCAGCTACCGGTGGCCCGGTCTACCGGTAGCTGCAACATACCGGTCGCTGGGTCTACCGGTAGTTGCGGCCTACCGGTATCACAGTCTACCGGTAGCTGGAGCATACCGGTAGTTTGGTCTACCGGTAGCTACAACCTACCGGTAGCGCAGCCTACCTGTAGCTGCAGCATACCTATAGCTCGGCCACCGGTGGCTCTGGCCTACCACGTAGGTTCATTCCAGTGGGGTTCCTTCTTGCACAATTAGGGTTTTAAACCCAATTTTGACTCCTTTAAGCGTGTTTTAAAGCCCGGTAACACACGTGAACGTTTTAATTTATTAATTAATGAATTAATGAGTCAGTTTAAACCACCTGAACCCTTTAATAACGTGTGGGTCCACGTGGCCAACCCACAACCCAGCGCCTTATGCGGTTCCACATTCTTATCTCAACCGTCTACGACCCTTATAAACTAAATGGTTAGGCATGGTTTCTTCTTTCCTGGATCAGGGCTTTTCATGAACAAATTTTAATGCATCAGGCAAGCCGCATCATTATGCGTAATGATCCGCGCCCGACATAAGCGTTGATAGACGAGGAAATTTTTGTTCAGGTGAACCGCATCGCTATCCGTGAAGTTCTGCCCCCTGCCTAAGTGTCGATCTTCTATCAACAAGTAGGGAATTTTCTCCTTCGTCTCTCTGTTTTGTGTATCATGTGGGGTGGGTGTTCTTTTGTTTCCGTAGAATTGGATAATCCAGACCTAAATAATAATAATGAACGGGTTCTATAAAAAAGATGAGGGAGGATATGATCCTTGATGCTACTTTATATTATGATCATATTTTCGAGTTATGCGGGCTTATGCCTTCTGAAAATCGAGGCCGTTGGTGTTCGTTGTTTATGCACTAATGATCCCATCGTAGTGTTTTAAATTGCAGTTTTGTAATCGTAAACTCCTGCTGTGAAATATAAATTGGTTAATCACATATACTCAGCTGAATAAATTAGAAGCACCAGGATCAATCCTTCTATGATAACCCCCAGTTAAATCACCCGAAATTGAAATCAGGGAGCATGTAAAATCTTTTAAATATGAAAATACAGGCATGACCCTGCTTTGTGTCGGTGTTAGTGGTTTGGTTGTTTCCTTTTACGGGATGATTGTTGGAGATGTGGGAGGGGATGAGATCCCCTGTTTTTATACTCTCAATGGTTGTGAAATCAAGGATGGGATCTTCTGTTGTTATGGATTTGGTATTTGCATGTTTTAAGACAGGGTGGTTAGCTTGTTTATATCACGAATTGGGGTGGGATTCTCTATTGTTGAGAACCGGGTGTTGGTGTTATGGTTGATGCTTGACTGTTTACTTTCCTGGACTTGTTCCTATTCTTACTAGTTTCCCAGTGGTGCATAAAATTATGTAAACATTATCACTGAACATGAAACAAGAATGGGACAAATGGGTTTTATTGGCGAGAGTCGTGACTTGAACTTCATGTTGTTTGTGCTCTTTAGGAGGGCTGAAGAAAAACCTAATCTTTGGGTGAGTGCTTGTTACCTATATCTATATTTTTAGTTTTTTGTTTCTTATTCACGCCCCACCCATGTTGATCACTTAGTACCGAACACCCCCATTTCATGGGGGAGGGAGTTTTTCCCAACACTATTCTTAGTGGATAGTTATTAGATCCTTTTCTGCTCCCTTTCCCGGATAGCCCAAGTATCTTCGGGAAGGAAATAATGGCCTGAGGTCCATTATTATCCCAAGAACCTTTAGGCGGGGTAGTGTGGTGGTTGGCCAAGTGTGTGTGGCAGGTGGTTTCCCAAGTGTCTTTGGGATGAGGCCCAGGTGTCTTCGGGTGTGGCAGTGGATCTCCTAGCCTAGGTGTCTTCAGGCATGGTGGTGGTTGTTCTGGCCTAGGTGTTTGTAGGTGTGGTTACGTGTGACAGTTGTGGCCTAGGTGTGTGCGGACGGGATTCGGCAGTGGGACTGCGTGTGGTTGTGTCCCAGGTTTGTGTGGGCGGGATTCAGCACTGGAACTGCGTGTGGTTGTGGCCCAGGTGTGTGCAGGCGGGTGTGGCAGTGGGACTGCGGGGAGAATGGCGGGATTGGTTCGATGCGTAGGATGTCTCAATAACTAGTGGGAAAGTGGCGCAGGGTACCCAAACATCGATGTGCTCTTATTATATATATTACTTGACTTGCATTATTTGGGAAGTGTGCCTTGGTGAGGCTTGGGTGGACAGTTTACCTTGATAGGTGTTTGGCTTACTCCTTTTCTCACGGGACTTTAGTACATTCCCCCAATTGTGCACGGGAGTCTTTGGTTTTCCCTACCGATTGTACTTGTATGCTCACCCTACATATATAAAACTGCTTTCAGGTTTCTAGGAGGACTTCGGGGATCGCGCAGAACCATTCTAGCTCGAACCATTGGGGTAGTTGTTGTTGCCATTTTTCTTCCTTTGGTACTTACCTTTGTAGTATCCTTTTGTACTTTGTGGATTTTACTTTTGAAACATGCATGTGGGAATGTTTTACTTTTGGATTTACTTTTCTTTTAGTTTTGGAATTGTTGGGATCCATCATCTTATCTCTCGATCCTGTAAAATAGAAAAAGGGTAATGCCTTCCATTTAGTGTGTGATTCTATACCCTTGGTGCTAGTTTCCACTCTGGGACCTACTACAGCCGGGTTTAGGGTGTCATTATCTATCCTTCAACTTAAATAAGGAAGGTCCTGGCAGTCTGCTGACCCTTCCCTCCTTTTGGTGAAGGCAGGTCATGACAGAATGGTATCAGAGGCTGATGGTTGAGAGATAGGATGGAGTCTGGAGTTAGGTACAGTGAGGATTGCATGGGATGGTTAGGAAACAGTGTTGGGTGACCATGGTGCGTGAATTAGGCTAGGGAATACCGGTTAGGACATGGGATTTTAAGGCCCCCCGTGATCTGACACAAGGAATCTAAACCTACCGAACGACCAAGTGAGGCCACACTAATTGCAGGTAGAGACCCTAGGAAAGGTACATGAATCATAATGACTTTTGTTCTCGTGTTTCTAGGGTGTTTTGGGAAGTAAGAATAAACGAAATGTTTAAGAAGTTGTAAAGACAATATTCTGCACTACTTGGGCTTAGGCATTCCTTGTTTACCTTGTAGTTATGACACCTGGAAGGCGACCATGTGTGGTACAGAAGATCGAGGCCCCACAGACTACCTTGGTCGATCGATAGAGAGCTGACCGAAAAGAGGAGGATGACCAGTGGTAGAGGACTCTTTGGGTCTTCCAACGATAGACCCTCGAGAAGTATGAGGGCATCACCTCTGACATGAAGACGGAAGGCTGGCTAGAGGATCTCGTGATAGCTTTCATCCTGATTCGGTCCCCGACCGAGTACTGGGTTCCTCTGGCCTTCAGCTAGATATAGGGAGCGGCGTGTCAGTGGTGGACGATTTACCTGGGGGAGAGGAGAGAGTCTGAGGTGGCATGGGCTGATTTCGAGAGGGACTTCCTGGCGGAATTCCAC
The DNA here is from genome assembly GCA_963277665.1 of Viscum album. Taxonomy (NCBI): domain Eukaryota; kingdom Viridiplantae; phylum Streptophyta; class Magnoliopsida; order Santalales; family Viscaceae; genus Viscum; species Viscum album. The sequence goes on from OY728156.1 coordinate 834,010,945, forward strand.
TCTTCGATGATGAAGGCGGAAAAGAGATAGGAGACACTCTCCCTCCAGTAGGGGAGTATGTCTGTGAGGGAGCTAGGGATCAAGTTCAAGGACCTCCTACATTTTTCTCCGGACCGCTTTCCCGACAAGGAGTCTTGGTAAAGACATTTGGAGGAGGCACTCTAACCCTCCCTCCAGTATGTTGTTACCCCCTTTACCCTTCCAACGTACATAGAGGTCCAGAAAATGGCCGAAGTGGTGGATAGGATGCATGCTCTAGGAGGAGTGTCACGAGAGGGGATCTAGTAGAGACCATCAAAGGGGAAGGCCGTCAGCACCAGGCCTCCAGTGTCAGGACCCTCCAGGTTCCGACAAGTAGGGAGTAGGCCGCAGCAGTTTCAATTTCGATCCCTTGGTCCTTGCCCTTTTACTTCGGGCCCGGGACCGCGATGCTTCATCTGTGGGTGCCCTGGTCATCTCCGGAGTCAGTTCCAGGACCGGGTATAGTATGGTGGTGGCGGACAGCCCCACCACCCTCCCCAGCAGCAGCTTCCAACCAGGACTTTCTAGCAACAGCTGCGGGGACTGCGAGCCCCCGCTCTTCCGAGGGAAGATGTAGGAGGAGGAGGCCGAACTCAGGGAGAACCTCAGGGACCTCGACCGGGGCGTGATCGGGGAGGTGGCCGAAAGCCGAGGGGTAGGGGAGCTGGGAGTGGATAGTTACATGCCGCAGAGGCAGCAGTTCCAGCAGGGCCGGAGGTTGTTCGAGGTACGATCAGTTTGTTTAGTACCGTTGCTTATGCCTTGTTTGATACCGGAGCTTCACACTCCTTTGTTGCACCCAGTCTACCTCATGCTTTGGGTCTAGATTTTGAGAGACTCCCAGTTCCCTTGGTGTTGAGCACACCAGTCGGGGGTCAGACCGACATGTTGTTTGTTTGTCGGGGATGCAGACTGATGATAGGGCCGCATCAGTCAGTTAGGGATCTTCTTCTGCTACAGATACAACCATATGATGTCATCCTAGGCATCGACTGGCTATTCTCGGTGTGTACCATCATCGACTGTTTCTGAGGAAGGGTCATGTTCTCATACATGGGTGGCTGGCGTGTTGTATTCACCGGTGAGCAGAGAATTCAGAAGGGCAACATGCGAGAGGAACCCCTCCTCTCCTTGCTAGCTGAGCTGTCAGTAGGGTCAGTAGATGCTGAAATGGTGGAAGTGCCAGAGATCGTCCGTGGATTTATGGACATCTTCCCTGAGGAGGTGATGACCCTACCCCCTCGACGTGATATCGAGTTCGGGATAGACCTTCATCCCGGCGCTCGTCCGATCTCGATGGCTCCATACCAGATGGCACCTTCAGAGCTATGGGAGTTGCGGATCCAAATTGACGATCTGATGAAGAGGGGTTATGTTCACCCGAGTGTGTCACTGTGGGGCGCTCCAGTCTTGTTCACAAGGAAGGAAGATGGTGGCCTCAGGTTGTGCATAGACTACAAGAGGCTGAATTAGGTGACGATCAAGAATCTATACCCTCTTCCGAGGATAGACGATCTTTTCAACTAGCTGAAACGGGCAAGATGGTTCTCGAATATCGACCTTCGGTCTGGGTATCACCAGCTGAGAGTGAAAGAGGGAGAAATCCCAAATACGGAATTCAGATGCAGTTGGGGACACTTTGAGTTCGTGGTTATGCCCTTCGGCATTACGAACGCCCCAGCTGTGTTCATGGGGCTTTTGAACTCCATCTTCCGGGAGTACAAGGATCAGTTTGTGGTTGTTTTCATCGAGGACATACTGATCTATTCGAGATCAGAGGAGGACCATGCAGAGCACCTGAGGATGGTTCTGGAGTTCCTCCGACATCCTCATATTTATGGGAAGTTGTCGAAATGCAAGTTCTAGACACGAGAAGTGCACTTCCTCGGGCACGTGATGTCCGAGAAGGGAGTAGCGGTGGACCCATAAAAGGTTGAGGCAGTTGTTTCTTGGGAATCAACAAAGAATGTGGTAGAGGTCCGTAGTTTCCTTGGGATGGCGGGTTAATATCAGAGGTTCTTACCCAATTTCTCCCAAGTAGTAGCCTCTTTGACAGCTCTGACCAAGAAAGACCAGGTTTTCGTGTGGAGAGAGTAGTGCGAGTCATCCTTCAGCTATTTGAAGGAGAAGTTGGTCAGTTCCCCGGTGCTGAGATTACCAGATGAAGGGGCAGCTTATGAGGTTTTCTGTGATGCTTCAAGACAGGGCCTTGGATGTGTGTTGATGTAGTGACAAGGGGTGATCTCTTATGGGTCCAGGCAGCTACGCCCTCATGAGCGTAATTGCGCCACCCACGACCTGGAGCTTGCAGCAGTCGTTTTTGCGCTGAAGTTATGGCGGCACTACATCATCGGAGTGTGCTTTGTGGTCTTCACAGACCACAAAATCTTGAGTTATATCTTCTCCTATGGGACTTAAGCTTGCGATAGCAGAGATGGGTGGAGTCCCTCCATGATTACGACTTAGAGATCTCTTATACTGAGGGAAAGGGGAATATAGTGGCCAATGCCTTGAGCAGGAGGACGCAAAAGGATGCGGTCCGAGAGTCGGTGGATGCCTGGAAGGCGAGGGAGGAGTTGGCTGCCCTACACCTGGATGTGAGGATGGATAGCGGTAGAGGCTGCCTGTATCAGATGACCGTTTAGTCTTCTCTGTTGCAGCAAGTGGAGGAGTCTCAGTGGGGAGACCCAGAGTGTGAAGTGATGCGTGACTGAGTTGACCAGGGAAATGCTCTGGAAGGATGGACTGAGGATGGTCAGAATTGGATGCTTATCTAGGGAAGGTTTTTTCTTCCAGAGGCGATGGGTGGAATGGTTCTCAGTGAGTTCCACAACACACCCGTGGCGGTACACCCAAGAGTTTCCAAGATGTACCAGGGAATGAAGAGGCAGTTTTGGTGGCCCATAGTTAAGCAAGCGATGGCAGAGTATGTGACCAAGTGCTTAGTGTGTCAACAAGTGAATGCTGAACACCGAGTTCCAGGTGGGCTACTACAGCCTCTAGTTGCCCCCGAGTGGATGTGGGACGACATCTCGATGGATTTCTTCATGGGACTACCCAAGGTCCAAGGGGGATACAACGCCATTTGGGTGGTAGTGGACAGGTTGACGAAATCGGCTCACTTTCTGGAGATCTGTGAGTCGAGTGCAGTGGATGCTTTGGCGCGAAGTTATGTGGATGAGGTGGTGCAGTTTCATGGGATTATGAGTTCTATAGTCTCGGATATGGATGCACCATTTACCTCGCGAGCCCGGAGAGGATTGCATCATGATTTTGGCACCCAGCTACACCTTCACACTTCTTTCCACCCCCAGACAGATGGACAGAGAGATCGCACCATCCAGACCTTGGAGGATATACTGCAGGCATGTGTTCTGGACTTAGGAGGATCATCGGTGCGATAATTTCCTCTGGTAGAGTTTTCATACAATAATAGCTACCACTCTACCATTGGTATGTCCTTGTTTGAAGCTTTGTAAGGGAGGCCATGTCGTTCACCTGTGTGTTGGACCGAAGTAGGAGAGGCAGGCATCCTTGGCCCGGAAGTGGTGTAGAGCATGACAGAGAAGGTTCAGCTCATATGAGAAAGGATAAAGGCAGCCCAGGACTGACAGAAGTCGTATGCAGATACCAGGAGTAGGCCCTTGGAGTTTGAGGTTGGAGACCACGTGTTCTTGAAGGTCACCCCTCGGCATGGGAAATGAAGGTTCGACAAGGGGATTAAGCTTTCTCCCAGGTTCATTGGACCCTTTGAAGTGTTGCAGAGGGTCGGGGAAGTGTCTTATCAGCTAGAATTACCACCTCCACTACTGAGGATACATGATGTCTTCCATGTGTCTCATCTCCTCCGGTATCTGCACGAAGATTCACACATCCTTGATTGGGGCGAGCTGGACATCGAGGACGACCTGAATTTTGTGGAGAGACCAGTGATGATCGAGGATCGCAAGAAGAAGGTGCTTCGTGGGCAAACCATTCCCCTGGTTCGTGTGTTGTGGAGATATGGTGGGCTTGAGGAGAGTACATGAGAGAGGGAAGCACAGATGCGTACCTAGTACCCATAGTTGTTTTGAGATTTGTTCTTTGTTTTACCTATTGTAGTAGAACATTTTGTCTTTTTGACTATGGAGTGTACTGTTTTCCTTTCCCTTGGATGTGTGTGAAAAGCCCTGGCTATGGGGGAGGAGAGGCCCCAACCCCTAATCAAGACGCATTAAGGTGGATGCGATTGAACCCATGCATGCGAGTCAGTGTCGCCCAAAGCGAATAATATCTTGACATGGGGGAGGAGACACCCCAACCCACATGCCTGGGCAATTGTCATGGTATGTTTATTGGTTCTTGACAGGGAAATTTTTTTAGTTAGCATGGGTTCACTCCTAAGAGTTATCTTTTGAGGTGGTTGTTCGGACCCTCTCTTTCCTTCTGGTTTGTTTTGATTCTCGAGGACGAGAATCGTTTAAGAGGTATCTGATGTAATGGACCGGGTTTTGGGGTCCATTACTTTTTGAAAATCTCGTGTTGGGTTTTCTAGTCTGGGAATCATGGTGGTGTAGGCCTACTGGTAGCATTAGCCTACCGGTAGCAGGCGTACCTGTAGCTCGGTCTACCGGTAGCTGCAGCCTACCGATAGCTCTCTCTTCCGGTAGCTCGGCCTACCGGTAGCTGTAGCTACCGGTGGCGCAGTCTACTGGTAGCCGTAGCATACCGGTAGCTGGGTCCACCGGTAGCTGCAGCCTACCGGTAGCTCGGTCTACAGGTAGCTGTAGCATATGGGTAGTTGGGTCTACCGGTAGCTGCGGCCTACCGGTCGCCCGGCCTACCGGTAGCGGCCGCCTACCGGTAGTGCGGTCTACTGGTAGCTGCAGCCTACTGGTGGCTCGAACTATCGGTCGCTACAGCCTACCGGTGGCTCATCTACCGGTAGCCGTCACCCACCAGTAGCCCTCAGCCACCGGTGGCTCTGGCCTACCACGCGGGTTCTTTCCAGTGGGGTTCCTTCTTGCACAATTTGGGTTTTAAACCCAATTTGACTCCTTTAAGCGTGCTTTAAAGCCCAGTAAAGCATGTGAATGTTTTAATTAATTAATTAATGAATTAATGAGTCAGTTTAAACCAACCGACCCCTTTAATAACGTGTGGGGTCGCATGGCCAACCCACGGCCCCGCACCTTACGCGGTTCCGCATTCTTATCTCAACCGTCCGTGGCCCTTATAAACTAAAGGGTTAGGCATGTTTTCTTCTTTACTGGATCGTGGATTTTCACGAACATATTTTAGTGCATCGGGCGAGCCGCATCGTTATGCGTAAAGTTCCTCTCCCGATGTAAGCGTTGATAAACGAGGCGATGTTTGTTCAGGCGAACCGCATCTCTATCCGTGAAGTTCCGCCCCCTACCTAAGCGTTGATCGTCTATCAACAAGTAGAGAGTTTTCTCCTTCTTCTCTCTCTTTTGTGTATCATGCAGGGTGGGCATGCTTTTGTTTCCGTAGAATTGGATAAACCAGACCGAAATAAATATAATGAAGGGATTCTATAAGTAAAGAAGATGGGGGCTGTGATCGTTGATGCTGCTTTATATTATGATCATATTTCTGAGTTATGTTGGCTTATGCCTTCTGAAAATCGAGGCTGTTGGTGGTCATTGTCTGTGCACTAATGAACCCCTCGTAGTGTTTTAAATGGTTGTTTTGTAATCGTAAACTCCTGCTGTGAAAAGTAAATTGGTTAATCACGTATACTTGGCTGAATAAATTGGAAGCACCAGGATCAATCCTTCTATGATAACCCCCTCTTAAAGCACATGAAATTGAAATCATGGAGCATGTAAAATCTTTTAAATCTCAAAATACAGGCATGACCCTGCTTTGTGTCGGTGGTAGTGGTTTGGTTGTTTCCTTTTACGGGCTGATTGCTGGAGATGTGGGAGGGGATGAGATCCCCTATTTTTATACACTCGATGGTTGTGGAATCGGGGATGGGATCCCATATTGTTATGGATTCATTATTTTCGAGTTTTATGACCAGGTGGTTACCTTGTTTATATCACGAATTGGGGTGGGATCCTCTGTTGTTGAGAACCGGGTGCGGGTGTTATGGTTGATGCTTGACTGTTTACTTTCCTGGACTTCTGCCTATGCTTACTAGTTTCCCAGTAGTGCTTAAACTTGTTTAAACATTATCACTGAACATGAAACAAGAATGGGACCAATGGGTTTTGTTGCCGAGAGTCGTGACTTGAACTTAGTGTTTTTTGTACTCTTTAGGAGGGATGGAGAAAAACCTAAACATTGGGTGAGTGCTTGTTACCTATATCTATATTTGTAGTTTTGTGTTTCTTATTCACGCCCCACCCAATTTGAGCACATAGTGCCGAACACCCCCATTTCATGGGGGAGGGTTTTTTTACCAACACTATTCTTAGTGTCTGGTTATTAGCTACTTTTTTGATCCTTTTCCCGGATATCCCAAGTATCTTCGGGAAGGCTCTGATGGCCTGAGGTCTATTATTAGCCCACGAACCATCAGGTGGGGCAGTGTGGTGGTTTTCTAGGTGTGTACGGAAGGTGGTTTCCCAAGTGTCTTCGGGATGAGGCCCAGGTGTCTTCGGGCGTGGCAGTGGATCTCCTAGCCAAGGTGTCTTCGGCCGTGGTGGTGGTTGTTCTGGACTAGGTGTTTGCAGGCGTGGTTATGTGTGACAGTTGTGTCCCAGGTGTGTGCGGGTGGGATTCGGCAGTGGGACTGTGTGTGGTTGTGGCCCAGGTGTGTGCGGGTGGGATTCGGCAGTGGGACTACATGTGGTTGTGGCCCAGGTGTGAGCGGGCAGGTGTGACAGTGGGACTGCGGGGAGAATGGCGGGATTGGTTTGATGAGTAGGATGTCTCAATAACAAGTGGGAAAGTGGCACGGTGTACCCAAACATTTATGTGCTCTTATTATATATATTACTTGACTTGCGTTATTTGGGGAGTGTGCCTTGGTGAGGATTGGGTGGATAGTTCACCTTGATAGGTGTTTTCCTTAATCCTTTTCTCACGGGACATTAGTACGTTCCCGCACTTGTGCACGCGAGTATTTGGTTTTCCCTACTGAGTGTACTTGTAAGCTCACCCTATGTATATAAAACTGTTTTCAGGTTTCCAGGAGGACTTCTGGGATCACGCAGGACCATACTAGCTCGGACCTTTGGGGCAGTTGCAGTTGCTGTTTTTCTTCATTTGGTACTTACCTTTGTAGTCACCTTTTGTACTTTGTGGCTTTTAATTTTGAAACATGCATATGGGAATGGTTTACTTTTGGCTTTACTTTTCTTCTAGTTTTGGAGTTTTTGGGTTCCATCATCTTATCTCCCAATCCTGTAAAACAAAAAAAGGGTAATGCCTTCCATTTAGTGTGTGATTTTATACCCTTGGTGCTAGTCGCCACTTTGGGACCTACTGAAGGCGGGTTTTGGGGGTCATTATCTCTTCTTCAACTTAAAGAAGGAAGGGCTTGGCAGTCCGGTGACCCTTACCTCCTTTTGGTGAAGGCGGGTCGTGACAAAATCATTGGGTTGTTGACTTTATTACTTTATAAAATATTTATATATAAAATAATTACTATAATAATAATCCAATGTGATATCCACTAATCTGGAGTGGAGAATAAATATTCATTAAGTATTATGGTCCATTTTATAATCAAAATATACATTAAACTTGTTTACTATGTTGTATTTTCCTTATTATTTTAGATTATGTGGGTATCCATGTTTAATATTTCCCTAAACCCTTATTTTAGTTCACTTATTAGTGTAATGACCATAATTATTAAAACTAAATCGTTGGACTGATGATATTTCTTTTATCTAGACTTTAACACCATCCATTTCTTTAGTCTTTCTTATATATCATTGGAATTTATATGCTCGATGACCTTTTCCTCCCAATATAAAACACAAATTTATTCCTCAATGATAGTTCATCCAACACCTCTTCCAACATTTTACATATGTCAATAGATGATTTTTCTCTCTTATAAACATTTTATTAATTGAATTTCCATAAAAATTCATCTCTCTCTACTTTTCCCCAAACCCATGAGGAACATTATAGTCTCTAGTTCCCATTTACACCTTATGTTCACATCAATACATATATTAATAGTCTCTTAATTCCCTAACACCCAATGAATTTTAAAGACTCTGATTTAAATAAAAAATGAAATGATCAACCTTACAATCTCAGACAATGATAAAACCTGAGGTGTAACATAAACTTCTTGGGATGTTTATATCATATTTAATAACATATTAATCTTCATTTTTATTCAACACAATTATTTCTCTATTAGTATTTAATTAATTGTTTGGGAAAAATATTTATTAAATAATTCATATTTTAACACTTCCCATTTAATTTAATAGATATCCTCCTTTGTACATTGATTCAATATTGTGGTCCCCTATTGATCATATTCAACATCCAAATAATATGGATCTAAAAACAATTTTTATTATCCAATATCTATATAATTGAAAATAAATTTTCTAACATATTGATCAATTTATCAACAAATAGTGGATCAGGACACCCATTGAAGTTATTTTCTTTTTGACACATAAAACACTCGATACAGGCCCCTCCTTACATAGTGCCATTAGGGGATCCACATGCATTTTTTTATAAAATTATATAACGGTGACATAATCTTTTTTCCTGCATTTGGATCACATTAGAATTTTTTTTGGGATAATTTCTACATGATCCATTACAATCCTTTTTGATTTGATTCCTCTGAGCTACATCCATTACCTTAAATATGAAAATGTTAGAAATTAAAAATTATAAAATGCATAGAATGAAAACAATAATAAAAATTAAACTAACTCAAAATAAAAAGGATAACATATCACATGGATATATATGTTTTAAATTATTATTTGAACTTCAATGATCCTACTTATACATCTAACTAAGCTATTTAATTATTTAAATCATCCAAAATATTTTAATAAGAGAATTTGTGTTGAGAAAAATCTATTCTATAGGGGTTGAAAACCTACTCTATAGTCAGGCCTAATTAACATACCATAGGTGAAGATTGTGATAATACAAGATACAAAATTTTCATAGTTATTACCCATAGGCAGATCTATACCAGAGCCTATATCCACATGTAGTGTCCATACATAGATTGAATTTATATAATGAGAAAATAATATATATTTTAAAAAATCATCAAGATGATATTATATACATAGAAATATATATTATAATCATCCCTATTGTTTACAAAAATTCCCTAAAAAATCCTCATTATCATCACAAAATTATTTTAAAATAACAATAATGACCCAATATAATCTTGACATAAATAGTCAATTAATCTTCGTATTTAAGTAATATAACTCACAAATATTCACACAAACAAATGCAATAATGGTTATTTTTAATGAATATTCAAAACATAATAATTTAATCCAAAATCATTTCTCTTGAATATAAATCCCCTATAATACCATATATTCATTATGAATGTTGTACTTGTATTCATAATTATGTGAAAGGAAAATTCAAGAAAGGGGATATATTACATGTTAAAAAATGGAAATATTGTCAACTATTCATAAATGGATTGACAATGTAAGTATGTTAAAAGTTAATTAGGGGACAAATTTATCATTAAAAAACATGGAAAAATCATATTTCTCCATGATGTATTATTAAAGTAAATGTAATCCCAAATAAATGAACATATACCCTAATAAAATTGTGCAAAATTATAAAAACTTAAAAATGAGCCATGGATTGTTATGATACGAAAACAATTATCACATAAAAGTGCTCCATAAATAAAATCCTAGATACCATAAGTCAAGGATGTCCACCAATACATTCATCGCATAATAGGACTCATCTAACTACCCTTGTATCTTCCTAGTCCTGGGATAATCTTATAGGGTAACATTTATTTCCATATTAAAGCTCCCATTTATACCTTTGGTATGGGAAAAAATCCATTGCATACATCATATCTTGGGATTAATCTTCCCATGAGCCTATTTGTATTAGTGAAAGGGAATCTTTTTTAATTTTTGGCATTGGATAAATTCTCATGTTCACCCATTTATCAATGGATAATTCCCCTAGTATATCCATTTTATCATATGAGGAAAAAACAAAAAAAAAATAGTGAATTATATAGTAATAGAGGACCCTACCAATCTACATTAATAAATATGAGTGGAACATAAAATTTAGTCAAATACATCTCTTAATGAAATTATAGTAAATATAACTGGTTTTTTAAACTATACAATAAAATCATAGAACATAAACATACTTGATCATAGTATATCAAAAATATCATTTTCAAAAATTAATCATATCATAAAATATATGGGGTGATAAAAATATCGAGTCATCAGAGACTAACCATGGTGAAAAAATAGAAATAAAAATAAAAATATTTTTAATCACTATTTAAACAGTGTTATAAAAGTTAAATTTTAGTAATATATTGTAAATATGTTTTTAAGAATGTAAATATATGAAATTATAAAACATAAATTTAACCAGTTACAATTAAAATATCCTTGAAAATATATAATGGAAATGAAAAAAAATAATGGAAAAAATAACTAGTGGATGATAAATCATTTCCTTTAGAAATGATAGAAAACCCCTTAACAAAAATATTTTAACATACCATTGCATGAAAACCCACATCATTGACAAGCGTATTTAATATTAATTTTTAAAAGGGGTTAATAGAATTATTAATATCTAAAAAAATAATCTAACTTATATTTCAAGAAAATAGTTGACAACATTAGTTTAATTTAAAAACATGAATATGGAGGAAAAGTCTATTAAATTATATTTTAATTATTTGTAATGAAAATGTCTTTTAATAAAAATATATATTCATCATGGCAGAATAATGTGGTTTGAAAATGGTTTACCCAAAAAATAATTTGTCAATACATTATATTTTCCTAATAGGTAAGAATGGATAAATCATTAATTACAATGGAGAAGGTTGAGATATTATGACCGAAGGAAGTTATTTGAGTCACGAAAATCCCTTACTACTTTACTGATTTTTTTTAATAAAATGTAATATAAATCATTTATATATTATTCTTATATAAAAACATTGAATTAAAATATGTTTTATAAAAATATAAACATTTATTCACAATCTAAAAAAAATAATGAATTTTATAATACGAATACAACATTTCTCAATAAATATTAATTGTATGGAAATCTGTACCACATAATAAATGTTCAAAAAAACATACAAGAGGCATAAATTAATTTTAATGTTCTAAACCCTGAATAATGATAATAAATGATATTATATATCCAATTTCTACTATACACACTATTTGAAATATTTTAGGAAGAAAAATGTAAATGTTTCTCGAAGACAGTAATTTTTATATGAAACATAGGCCAATTTTCGAAATAATTCTTCAAATACACTTCATGAAATTTATAATTATATTGATATTATTATATATATAAAAAAGGACCTTATTATTAACTTTTTAATAATTCAATTTTATTTAATAGTAATTTATTATTGATTTATAATATATTTTTATTTCTGACATCAATTACATGAGGATGTTTTCTGATATTCTTCTTAAAAACCACTGCATGTTAACCACAGTATAAATTTATTAGTAATATATTCCAAATATGAAAAAAATAATAGTTTTATGTAAATTATTGTTTATATTAAAAATATATTTAAATTTAACCATGATGGGAGGTTATGAAAAAAGAAAATCATTAGTCATGGAGGTTCTACTTCATATGCACACATGATTAATGTTTCCATTTATCATTGATTGATAGGGAAATATGGAGAAATATAATTTTATTTTTTATATTAATATATATATTAATTATAAAATATTTATTCATATATTATATCCATTTTTAAATTTGTTAATGATGCTGAGGAAAAACTGGAGACATCATATTGTGTAGGAGGTAGTCTGCACAACTCACTAACAATGGTTTTTTGTTAGTGGATGAGGTGGAATTGATAATAGTAATTTCATAAATATTATAATGGATATATATATATATATATTTATTTATATAATACTTATTTATTTATTTTAGTATGTATTTATGTTATTTTCAAGATGGTGATTATGATGAATAAATTAATAAATAGATAATACCTAAGTTGGAGACCTTGCATTTCTATGGGAAACCACTAAAATTGAATGGAATAGGCTAACAAAGATTGAAAGTGAGCTAAAAAATGTGTGTAGTAAATCTATGAGCGTATATTTTTAGATATTTTCCTGGAAAATTCTAATTGGTGGGGTATATTTTAAAGGGATTATGTGTCACTATTTTTAGAGGGAAAATGGAACTTCAGGAAGCATACATTATTTTATAATTATAGCATGACACAATTCCAATGTCAAGGGATAAAAAGAATCATATAATTTAGTTTCTATTTTATTTGGTTCTATAATAATTATAATAGGTATTTCTATATATTTTATTAATTTTTTATAGGGTAATTAAAATTAATTTGTTACATTTTACCCATTTAATTTAAATTAATGTAACTAGTTTTTACCATTTTGAATTTATGTTTAATTTAGAATATATGATAAACAAAAAAACCAAATTATAGTTTTATTAAAATAAATCTATCTTCTATTTAGTCTATTTCAATTTCTAAATATACTGAATTGCCATTAAAATAGAAATGTTATATTAGTAGAAACAAAAATTTATAAAAAATGTAATTTTTACCAAAGTGGATTATTTAACTAATTAAATAATAATTATAAAATAAATTATAGTTAATATAAAAATTTATTTTTTATGTTAAAAATGTGATTATTTATTTGAATGTTTTTATTTTAATTGAATCAATTGAAATTCCATAATATTCAAAAATAATACATTAAAATAATTATTTCATCATTATTGTGAAACATAGAATTACTAAAAATATTCTAACTTTTATATACAGAAATTAAATTGTCCTTCTTAACTAAAATTAAGAGTATTAACTCAAATATATTAATGATTTTATACCAATAAATATTTTATGAGATGGGAAATTAATCTTAACTCTAACACATCTAACGTGTCGAAACATGTCAATATGAATACATTATTTTAACAATAATGTTTATTTATAATGATAAAATTATCAATTTTATAGACTCTAATGATAATATGAAGATTAATATATTCTAGATAGTTTTTATTTTATAAAAAATAAATACAAAAATAAAATTTCTAAAAGCGTATATTTAATTTAAGAAACATAAGTAAATAAATTTCATAAAATAATAAGTGGTTTTCATTAATCACATTCGTGGGTTTTAGTTAATAAAATTTTATTTTTCTGTAATTTATAATAATTTATATGTGTATTTTGTGTATAAAAAGTTTACAAAAACAATAATTTCAAATAAATGTTCCAATATAAGAAAACTCTGTATTTTTACTATTTAAACAAATATTACTTATTTTGGAAAAATTACTCAAATTAATTATATGATAATATTTTAATTCTAAATACATAAATTATGTTCATTTTTTTGAGTTAAAATCATAAATTTAATAAATTTAATTATACATTAAAAATATAAATATAGTGAACAACTAATTTTAAATGAAAACTATTTTTTTGAAATACATGTTGATCTTATTCATAATATCAATGAATTGGTAATATATAGTTCATTAATCATTCAATTAATAATTTCATTTAAAATTCTAATTGTAAAAAAATATACTTATATTTTTTAATAAAAGTTAAAGTACATAAAACATATATTCTTAAACATAATAATAAATGTATTAAATTAATTTAAAATGAAATTTATATAAAAACATTTGTTAACATATTTCATTATTTAATAACTCTTATACATACATATTATTTCTATGGTTAGGATTAGTGTTTTAAAAATATAAAGGATTCATTTGGATTCTATTTTTAGTGTGGATCATGCTATCAAAAATAATTTAAATAATTTTAGGAAAACATTTATTAAAATATTAGCTCATTAAAAAATAAATTCACAATTCATTACATGAAATTGGAATAAAAATCATGGATTAATCCCCTAGAAATCCACTTATATATATATATCCCATTGCACATAAATCAATCAGTATTATAAATTTTTCTAATATTTTAAATAAACTCTTCAATTTCATAAAAATAAGGTTTGGTGAAAATGTGAAAGTAATTTTCATCAAGAAAATTCACGTTTAATGTTCCAAATTTGAATCTTAAATAATAATTCGAACAAAATAGAAGAAATATTTTAAAGAAAAATTAGACAATTATAAATACATAGAAACATTTATAACCCAGTTTAAAGATGATAAAACCTTTTAAAATACAAATTTTTAGTTATACATTTCATTATAACATTTTATAAAACATATGGTGCATGTAGTTATAAAATATTTATTATTTCTATATTTATAAATTAAACAAAAACCCCTTCAACACTATTGAATATTATATGGAACAATATTTTCCATTCATAGAGTTCTAAAAAACCTATATTATTAATGATAGGTTATACATGATCATAAAAAATGTTAAAATCATGGTTCTAAAATTTAAGGGACTATACATGGGGAAACTGACCTGGAGTCAAATGTGATATTTTCTAAACATTGAATTTGGTGTGAAAATATATAAAGTAGACATTTAAGACACCTAAGAAAACGGGTCAAATGATATAAGGTAAAATCTTCACCCATGGGTATTAATATGGAGTAACTCAATAGAGATTGAAGAAGAAAAAATGAGAATCATGTGGTAATTGAAATAAGGAAAAAGTGGAAACCGACCCTTATAAAATGGACATGAAATCATAATGAAACCCCTTTTATTCTCCATTGAAGGGATTAAAATGTTGGTAGGACATGTTCATAGGGTATGAGATTCAAATGAGAATAAAGGGATGGATTTTGTGTTAAAAATGGGGAGGGGTAAATATAAAATTTCAAATAAATTTTATTCTAGGTAGAATGCGTAGTTTTCCTAGGTGATATATCAAAACATATACTTATATTGGAAAACCAGATAGTTAAAAACTATAGTACCTCACAAGGTTTTCATACCATGCAATGATCATTTAATAAAACTATATGACATGAGAAAATATCCATTATGTTCAAAAATTTCATCATGTTCACCCCAAAACTCAAAGAAATTATTATAGACTAATAAATAAATAAAATTATTAACAAATCCATGTTTACAGTGTCACATAAATAATCAATATGAAACATGGGGGTCATTATTTCTTGTATTATAGCATATATAAAATTAATAATAATAAGTTATAATTATATTTAAATTATATATGAAAATTATAAATGGTGGATCCTATATTTTTCATATGGTTGAGTTTATTAAACTATATTAGGTGGAGATTGGTTTTTTTATAGTGTTACCTATTAAATATTTGGTTCATAAAAATTGGGGAGAGAGAAAAACATAATTCATTATCATAAATTGACTTATTATATACTAATTATAGTGAATATAATTATATAAATTTTTATAAAAAGTATAACTTATAGTTTCAAAAATGTATTAGATTTCTATCAATACTTTTCTTATAAAAATGAGTATTATATTGAAAAAATAGCTAATAAGGTGTAAAATAATATAAAATTTATGTAATTTTCATTTTAAATTTATTTTAAACTTAGGTTAAGTTATGTTTATTAAATGATATTATTAGAATGTAAAATTTTGGAGTTGACATGATGATATAAATGTTATAAATTTTTTCAAAATATTGAATGAAATTTCTTATAATAATAAATATTGAAAATGAGACTAAAATTATAAGGGTGATAATGAGGGAAAACAACAAAAGTTAATAATTCATATTAATTTTTTTTTTAAAATAAATGACATGTGTTCCCTTAAATAGTGTGAAAAAATCACTATGTAATTATTAATACAAAACAATCATTCGTTATGTATTTAGGAGTACTAATTGAATAGTTATATGGGAATTATGTTTTATGGTTGTGGAATAATATTTATATTGATTTTTGTAATATATAATAATTATTGGATGATGTATTGGAATAATTCATGATATTTTAAATAAAATGAATACTATATTCTGTATGGAATATAGTATTGAGCCATATCATATTTTATAGGATAAATTATTTAAATATAAAAGCTTATAATAATAAATTATTATTTTAATATTGTAACATATTGAGGTTTTTGAACTCATTATGGAAAAGATGCTAGTTCGTGATGATAAATTGGGTTGAAATAATTATTCTATTATTTTTTGGCTAGATGGAAATTAAAATTAAAAATATTTATCTTTTATTAAATTAACATCCATTTTTTATCAATTTATAATGATAGAATCTATTGGAAATCATATATGTGTTTGATTACTACATGAAATGTATTTTGTAACTGTTAATGATTCCCTAACTCATAGATGTAGATATTTTTGTTGTGTACACATCTACCATGAGATTTTGAAAAACAATTATTGATAGATACTGAAGATGACACAATACAATGGATGATCTAAATCACCCTAACCCAATATCTCTGGTAATAATAGAAAGTTTCTTATTATACATAATATCACCAGATGATCTATGTAGGGATCAATGATGAAATGTGTATATATTTACAACCACTCACCCAAACTCTATGGTGAGATGTGATGAATATATCTAGGTGTATTTTTTTATAGGTAACTCTAATAAAATCATAAATATCATATAGATAGGATTTATTGTTCCAATAACATCCCACATTTTATAAAATGATATATGGCCAACTTAGAGATTTTTAGTTTCACTAGAATCCTCAATATAAGAATATTATAATGCTAACTCACCTGAGTTATGACATACCCTTATTTCCCATTTTATGATGATCTATGATGATGATGATGATTAACATGAGGATATCTCTATTCCCTATAACCCACCAATGTAATTAGTGTATTTGATATTCATTAGAGGCACTATAGTAGCATGATTCCTCATATGTACTGAAATACCTCTTTATAAATTATGGTTTAAATTTTCTTTATTGACTACAAATTAATAGACTACTCGATATAGAGATATACCATGGTGGATATGTTTATTTCGCCTGGTACTAGAGAGTATATTAGTGATGTTTATCACCTCTCCAACTATAATGACAATTTAAATTTCTATTTACAACATCTTCTCATTGGAATTTTTTGTTGAATGAATTTCCATATAGATAACATTATTTTTGTTTCAGATAGTATTATGGATTTTAAAATTATAAAAATTATCATTTTGTGAGTTTGAGTGAATAATGGTAGATATAATTTGATTAATCAGGATATAATATAGATATTTTTGGTGACATTAGGTGGATTCAGACCATTTATATAAAAAATTGTTGATACACATGGACACTAGCTTTATAGGAGATTGGAAGACTACATGGGACGACCATACATAATATAGGCATACACACCATTACATATAATTTTTTTTCTTATTTTTCTTATTTCTATTTGGATTAGCAATATTGTGATAATAATGGACATGTACAATGGATTTGGATATATAATGACATAATTAGGATGTTATGTTGATGTTAACATTTTTATAATAATAACATGGTTTAAATATGATTGGTAATTTTGAGTTTTTTGACGATTCATTGGTATCTTGTTACGTTATATCTTGGATGTTGTCTATTTATATTCTTTTGTAACATTATTGTTGTTTATATTTTAGGAATTTTTATGTGATCTGAGCATAACATATGAAAATATTACATTAGTTTGGATGAACATTCAATAAAATAAAAAATTATAAACACCCTAAAACAATAACTATTTAGTTAATTTGTAAAATAGATTTATAAAAATAATATTTCATATAGGATATTAAAAATATACCAAAATATTCATCATATTATTAAAATTCTACAAAAATAATATATAAAACATTATATCAAAAAATGGGTGGGGGATAAGAAATGATGAGATCAGATTCTTAATAAGGGTAAACATAGGATATAAAAATAAATTACAATAAATGCTTCAAAAGGTTTGAAAATATAATTATAACATAAAATATTCATTAAAAATAAATTAAAAAACATTAATCTTTATTCTTGGAATAATTATTTTTCAAAACCGAACACAGATTTCATAAGAGTGGGAAATCATTGATAATCAATCATAATCCAAGATAGTGTATCAATAATATATGAATGTGGGAAAATAATTAATTTTAATATTATTAATATTTATAAATTGTAACAGGTTCACTCTTTATATTATGGGTATGAAATTAAGTCCTAACATAATTTAATGAACACAAAACAAAGTTTACACAAAAACCTATAGACATTAATCGAGTACCTCAGATAAATATATGGATATGAAATAATATACCTATATAATGTTGTGAACATGGAATCATTTCGTGAAAAATATTCTTTTATTGGAACATATCCTCCTTTACCTAATTCATTAAATGGATATATTGGACACAACCATCACATAATTGTAAACCATAAATGTTCCAATATATTACAAAATTATTCATCATTTCATCATTATATAACCTATGTAAAAGAAACATATTTTAGAAATATTCCATCTTAACATCATTATCCCATATACAAGTAACATGTTTCATTGAACAATCAATAAAACTTATTCACCATAATCCATCAAATGAAATTCATTGGATTGTATTATTATATCATACCATAAGTGAACCATATGTATCATAATATTTTATCATTTCTAAAAAATTCCATTAAAATATCATTGTAGCCAACTTTGTAAACATTTGGAAAATATCATTTTATTTTGAAAAAATTATAATTAAAATTTCCCATAATATTGATAAAAAATTATACTTTTAAATTAACAATCAAATATTATATAGTGATAATCAATTAAAATATTTTAATGTTGGTGGGAATATATTTTCATGTTTATATATTAAATGATTATTTTTTCATCTATTTTTAAAAGGAAAAAATGACATGTTTGAAAAATATTTCATTAAAATTATTCCATTAAATCATTTATAAATAAGGTAAGTGTTAATGAAAAAGTATCTTCAAAATATTTTTTGTGAATGAAGAAACATCAATGAATCAATTTATAATATCATGGACATGGAAGAAAAAAATCATTGACTAAAAAGCAAGTAAGTTCAATATTACGTCAAAAAGTCAGAATAGTTTATATTAAAAAAGAGAGTAAAATTTATCAATAAATTGAAAACATATAATTTATAGAGGATAAAAATATATATTTTTTAAGTATAATATTCCAATAATTTCACAAAATTGAAATTTGGAATAGATAAACACAATAACAAATGGGATTCTTAGATAAAATCCTTACCTCGAGTCTCACATTGCATTGTATGCATTCAAAACACATATATGATATATATTGATTTACTAGAAATATATTTTATAACCATAATCAAATATATTATAAAATTTTTCATTTATATAAATCATTATATCACCCGTTTATTAGCAATTGTTTGTTAAAATCAATATCCCATGTAGCAATGGATTCATTTTTCTAGTATGTTTCGGTTCGGAAGTCCCAATCATTATACATTGATCATATTTACATAATTTAAAAAATTTGAATCACTTCATCGGTATCATATTTAATCATTAATTACACTTCAATGTCTATTCATATAAAGCGGTGATTAAAAGTGAATTACATCACTCTGTGGATGTAGTATTCTGAACGTACGCTTCGGTGATGTTTCCACTTCTCATAGGTTGGAAAAAAGAAAATTAAATAATAAATCTCCATTAAATATTATTTATAAAATCATAAATATCATATATATTGAGTCAATCCTTTTTATAACCAAAAACGTAAATGGGTGATGAAATAGAAACCACATTTCTTTGTGGAGATGGTTGTCCACACATATGAAGAAGCATTGTCTTCTTTTCCTAGAGGATGTAAAGAATAAGTATAATGGTTGTTACATAAAAATAATTACAACTCAATAAGTTTAATATAATGATGAAATTATTTTAATATTGATCATGTATAATTAGAGGATTTATAACAGGAAAAAAAATTGAATGTACATTGTTAATAATTGTACCCCATCATTGAGAAACCTCATTGGATTTCACCATTATAATTAAATGGATTTTATTTTAGATTTAAAATAAGATAAATAATTAGGGGAGATATTATATAAATGTATTATGGTAGGTATTATTTGATCAATATGGTCAAAAATATTGTGAATAAGAAAGAAGTGGGAATTACCTTTTGTATGTGAGGGCATGGGAGCCCTAGTAATTTCCTAAATAATAAATAATTATTATATAATTATCATGTTAATTTGAATTAAAATTTTCATATTTATAGTATAGGATGTATAGAAGTAAAAATAATATTGTCTAATAAAATTTAGAAATATTTTGATTATTTTTAATACTTATCTCATATAATTATCACTTTATATACCTATGTAATGATAAATTTGACATCAATTTTAATTAATCTTTAAGGGTAAACAATGTTAATATAAATGGATTAGTGAAAGAAATTAAAAATGGTTGATATTCAAGACCAAATCTCATTCAATTTTTCAATATTAATATTTTTAGGAATTTTATAAAAATAAGTAATTATTATACAATAAAAGATACAACTAAATTTAATATTGATACTATTCTCATAGTTTGAGAATAAATAAATTATGATAGAAATAGAGTTTGAGTATAACGATTTAACACATCAGTAATATATTATTTTTTAAAAAAAACTTCTTCGAACAGATTCATTTATTATAAATGTATAATTATTAATATTTATAAAATTAATTATTTGTTTTTTCTCTTAATTCCACACGCACTGTGATGACACTACATATGAATTTATGGTAATTGTTACATCAATAATAGCTAAAAATTTCCATGAAAAAGTCATTCTCATATAAACTCTTTATTTAAATTTAATATAATACATTTTTATCTAAATTTTAAAAAATATAAAAATTTTAAAATACTATAAAATTAAGAAAATAAAGATAGTGATATTTTTTATGTTTCATTTATATAAAACAATATAAAGTTCTATATCAAAGAAAAAATGCATAGTTTTTTGTCATCAAATAGTAGATGAGTACGGTCAGAATAAACACATCCAATGAAAATGAGGCAGGTTTTAGATATATTTTTAATAACCTTATAGAATTATTTTTATCTTAAATTACTAGATTTACCCTTATAGAAGAGACAATTATCTTCCATAGTTAATGTTCATTATGATTTTTTTTTCAAATTATATCATAATATTATGTATGATAATTCAAAATATGAATTCATTTGATTGAATCCAAATTTTATAATTTTTTGAAATTTATTTCATAACAACTATTCAAAATGAAAAGAAAATGTTCCTTACAAAATACATTTTAATCATAAAATCAAATTTACCATTATAAATTACCATGTAAAAAATTAAATGAATGTTAACATATCTTATTGTATATATTATTGTGATATTTTCAAAAATATATCATTAATAGTGATTAATTTAATTTATTGAGATAAAAACACATTGTCCTCAAAAAAATAATTTTTAGAAAAATATTATATTTTCCATAAAATGATATTATTTAAATTTAAAATCAATTGACTAAAAATTAATTCATATTATAGATATGTGAAAAGTAATTTCAATATTTTATTTATTTCAATTCATTGCCTCTAATTGAGTGGCTAGGTGATTATAGTCATATCGGATAATAATATTTTAATACTTTATCAAGGTTAATTTAAAACTATTATTGTGTATAAGGAATACTATCGAATAAGTTAATTTTATTTATATAATAATATATCACAATGTGTAATGGGATTACATTATACAACCTTATATGAATTTCTCAAACAGAATTATTTCACTTTGATATAAAAAATTGAGGATACTCCATCCTCATTGCATCTATGGGTTACTAAGTAGCTTCCTCATTTTATGGTTTCATTAAAAAAATTGATAATATTATTATACTAGTTATTAAAAACATTCATTCATAAATATGTAATCTCCACTATTTATTATTCATATGATAAATCATTCCCAAATGGAATACCTTATCTTAAATATCAAACTACATATTTAGATAATTATTAATAACATAACTTTTTTGTTGACTATAATATTCATTTTTATAAAATGACATATCATTAACCTTCTATTACATTTCCAAAACTAGTTATAGTATCAATAGTTATCATTCTCTAAAAATTAACCAATAAAATTGAATTTTTGAAATTTATATCACATATAGACTCATAAGGAGAAATAGAAATGCTCGAGTGAAATAATTTATTATAAGAAAACACTATCAATGAATGGTGATGATCCCATCAACCTTTCAAACCCATCGAGTAGTCTCTTAACATTTCTTATAGATTTTTAAAATTACCATTATACTAAAAATTTATCTAAGGATGATATTATGAACAAAATTATAACTCTATATGTTGACATTGGTGAATAATGTTCTCTAACATTGAGGAAAACATAGATTCTTAATTAGATATAGAAACTTTTGGCACTATATGAAATATTATCACTTCATTAATGTTAATCCAAGAAATCTAATCAATTAATATTATTTCAAAAATGGAAATATAATTAACTTATTTCGTAAGGATATTGACTACAACAAAAATAAAAAATATATACATTTTATGTTATCCAATTTCAAAATCTATGGTAAAATTTCCCATTTATGTTCTAGTATAGGTAATGTTCATTAAATCTCTTTGTAAATATATTTATCAGCCTCAAATAGTATATATAGTAAGAATTGAGGTATACACTATGTAATATCCCATTTTTTGTTATCCAATTACAAATATACTTTCAACTCTATAATCATCTTCTTATTTTTAGGTTCATTAGGGAATAATGAACTATGAAATTCATTCAAATTCTTTTCCTTCATGTATAGGGATGGTGGAAGAAAATTTCTTTCAAGAAACATATCATTGCATCATAGTAATGGTTGAACTTGAAAAAATTTATTACCATATTTTTTAGTTCCATATCATCCCCTTGCACCTTATTAATATTCTCAAGGATGTATGTTGGATCATTTGTCTGAGAATAATATGATATGTCACATTTCCTAATTATTTAATGATCCATTTTCCCTCAATCCACTAACATTGAGTTACATTAAACTCTTATCATGTAATAACATGAACAGTCTTTTGAACTACTATCATTATACAACTTATTGTCCTTACTTGGCTAGTAATATATTTAGTATTCACAATATTTGATCCCCGCCTATAGTTTTACGAATAACAGCTTCAACACTTTATTTTTGAATATATACTTCTATTATTAATGATAAATATTTATATAAAACCACTAATAATTAGATATGAATATTAATTGTAATTGAGTATAATATTTATACTGAATACGAATCATGAGTTGGTAAAGATGGATTGTGAATTTACAAATAGTGTGAAGTGTAATCAATGACCATATCATTATTCATGAGGATTCATCCCAGTCCCAAAATTTATATATATACATATATATTATAAACAATTTTCTATTCAGGGTAAGGTATTTATAGGTTCAATTATAAAACCATTAGTGGAAAAATCCTTTTACACATATAATTATATGATTTTGGATATAAACATCCAATAATCCCAAAAAAAATCCAATGTCCTAGTGTTATTATAATACCAGGGACATAAAACATCAACATGAATCTAAAAAAAATAATCCATATAACGAGATCCTAAATACCTTTTATCTCTTAAAAATACAATGTATAACTTCGGGATTACATACTTGAAACAGATGAGTTATAAATCCCAATACAGGAATAAATATGATAAATAGGAAAAACATGTGTCTCAATTACCATAATATGATATCATAAAAGCCTATTCTAATGAATAATCATATAGAGAAATAATATAACAAATGGAATCATAAAATTATAAACTCATATAAAAGTTAATGAATCATAAATCATGATAATGAAAAAATCATGGATAACCGCTTGGAAAATATCTCATGGTTCACCGAGCCCCACTATAGATCAGGATCACCCTATATTCACTTGCATTATATCCATATAGAAAAAATCATTTCCCAATGAATTCGGGTTTTATCTTAGAACTCCAGTTATAACATTTATATTTATATGTGTTCAATAAATGGAATAAATTATATAGTATAAACCTAATAACATCCAATGTAAATAAAAGGGATTCATAATCACTCCTCATATCATTTTCAAAAGAAATTTTACAATGAATTCATCTGATAAATTAACTAAAGTTATGTGTTAGCCTATCCAAGGAAGGGATGATGAGTAATATATATACATGAGAGATATTTAAATTTAATTTAGAATCATTCCATGATATTTATATATATATATATAATTTCAGTTTGAGTGATAAATGTCATAACACCATGAGGCCTTACAAGCTAGACTATCTTGGAACCTCCTTCACTACGATTCGGGGTCCATTTACCTTCTCAAAAAAACGATTCCTTGATAAGTTAAATTAATGTAATTTGAACTATATTATTTCGTCTATTTAGCCATCCATTCGACATTAATTTTCCATGATTATGATTAAATCGATATGGATGGTTAGAAATGACTCATCCATGAATTTTTGGTTGGAAAAATGGACTTCTACACCTTTAATCTCCATGTTTCGTCCAAATAATTTATCAGAAAACACTAATTGTACTATTAAAGAGGTGTTAAACTCTCAAATCTATAAAATTCCAAATAAAATTTTTCATCTCATTGATAATTATCCATATTCAAACTCATATGACTTCCCCATTTAGGAAACTACTCATAAGGGTCTTCTGGACTCCTAAAATATTTACACTCACAACTTTCAAAATTTGGATAACAATTCCCGCTAGTTAAAAAAAATTAATAAGACCTGGATTAATCCCTTGAGGATTACTATTGTTTGGTATATTTCACATAAAAGATTCCCCACTATTGTTTCTTCAATATTTTTGGATTCAACATTGCTCTAAATGCAAATTATGTAACCAATATATAGAAGATACTAACCATAATTGTTTGTATTGTGCTAAAAATTATACTATTTGAAACTATATTTTTAACATTTTTGATTGCATATAGATTATTAATGATTATCTCATCCATAAAATTAAGTGTTGTGTGAAAATTGTAACCTCTTATCAAATCAAAAATCTTTTCATAGCTTCTCTTGTTCAGATTATCCATGTGATATGGTATGATAGAAATGGTCTCATTCATAAAAAATATTCATTCAATCTAAATATTTTTCAAATGCAGATCCTCATTCCCATTTGAGAAGCTACCTTTATTCAGAAGTCATGTTGTTACAACTTTGTCAAAGACATTTAGATTCTTCTCCACCTTGAGATTGACAAAATTTATCATCATCCTAGGCATTCATTTAAGTATTATGGAAATCCTCATTCCTTGGATATATTAGAGTGAATGTGGACGGAACCTCCAATGGAAATCTAGGTCCCTCGGCTTGTGGTGCTATCATGAGAGTGGACCTTAGTAAGTTCCTCGATTGTTTCTATAGTCATTGTGCAATAGCTTCATCCTTTGAAGCTGAAATGATGAGTGTGATCCACATTGCTTCCTTTGCTAAGAAAAAGGTTTGCAATGATATTTGGATTGAAAGTGATTCAACCACTATTATCCATGCCATTTGGAAAGGATTTGTACACATTTCTTGGTTTCTCACAACCCGATGGATGAAACTTTTATTTTCTCTCCAGGAGATTAGTTACATTGTGACTCATACCTCTCATGATGCCCAAAGGGTGGAGGGTGGTCTTGATAATAATGGAGTTGAACAAGACATAACCTAGAAGGTTGACCTTCCAAATGATCTTATTTAAATTAATGATATTTATTATAAAACGATTCCATAATTTAGAGTTTTTTAATCCTCATTTTTTTAGTATAATAATTTATGTCATTGTTATTGACAAAGGAATTACCTCTAAAAATGAGATTTGGTGCTTAATTTTTCTTTTATGATAGCATTTGATTCAAGGATCCAAGTTTAGATCTCTTGTTGATATTTATTAAATTTCATGTAAAATTGGATTAAAATATTCATGTGAAATTAGATGGTAGTAATGACCATTTAGAAATTTAAATTTATCCAAATATCCATATTTTTTACATTAGGAAGATTAATTTAGTAAAACAATTATTGATAAATGGTTAGTTAATTTAAGTGGTTTTACCAAACATGAAAAAGGTGTTATTATTTATTTAATAGTATATTTATATATTATTACAAAATGAAATAATTTCCAATATATATTATCATATTTTATCATAATTATGTAATTTTATGACAATCAGTGAGGTTACTTGAGATAAAAGATGTATGTTTTTCATTGAGGTGGTGAACCAGCCATATTATTAAAAACATTTTTTTGTATGAATTGAGTGAATTTTATGGGGAATGATGGTTTAAATGGCCTTAAAAATATATTAACAATATATATATATATATATATTATACTAGGTTTATTGTTCCATGTCGGATGGGATTTTTTTGGAGGATGCGGGGGAATAAATTTTTAAACAATCTATTGAGGGAATTTTTTCTATATTAGGTGTATCCTCTTGGTCTACGACATAAAAACATTGGATTATTCCCTATGTTTTACAAATATATATAAGACTTGGATTAGATTAATGAGAAGAGAGATTGGTAGAAAACTGGCATTCTCCAAGTCATATATAGTGTAACTAGAATTGGTGGTGAGGGGTAAATAAATAGGGAGAGGGTTTTATTAATATTATATACATCTATTTGTAATTTTGGCGCACAAATATCAATAATATTGATCAATGTGACTATATATATTAAATAGGTCTAGGGAGTCTAAAATAGTAGGTGATTATATCATACATGACTCAAAAAATCATGTATTCAGCTTGCAATGTTATATACCATATTTTATTTTATATCACAATTCACTAAAAAATAGACTATTTTAAAAATTTATAAAAACTAATCCTGACCATTATATAACAAAAAGATTAAAATAATTGAAAATATTTTATGAAAATATTTTTCTAAATATGTGAATTTTTTTAAAATTAAATCATCACTTATTTAAAAAATAACAATTCTAATATTTTGATCAATTTTCATCCCCTTTGAAAAATTACTTACGGTCTCCAAAAACATTATATAATTATAATCAAATATTATATTTTTTTAAAAAATAAATTCTCTGAAAAATAAAAATATTTTTTAACATTATATTTATTTTCAGAGTGCAATTAAAAATTTTATGTTTTATAAAAATATAAACACAGACATTACCATTTTAAAAAAATAAATACATTTACCTTGTTAAAATTATTTCACATGTTCATTTCATAAGAAAACTAAACATCATTTTACACTTCCAAATATGTGAATACTATTCTAATGGTCATGTTAATACTCTTAACAGTTAGAATTCTATTACAGAAGCCATGTTACATTACAAACTGTTATATTACTAATCATACAGTTAGATTTATAATGGTTATATAAGATCCCTATATCCCATAAATAATTACTATTGATTATTATTTAAATTTTAATTAATCAAATCGTCATATATATTTAAATTTTAAAAGTTAATATTGCATTAAAAGCATTAAATATCAGTTTTATAGTGTTATTGGTGATTTTGATTATAATGAGTGATCGAGAAGTTCAAAATTCTGTCGTAATTATATTTCAATTTTATTGGTTTAATCCCATTTTAATAATTTAAACTCTATAAGAAATATTTCTTCTTAAAATATTATTTTTAAGTTATTATAATAATTTTTTGGGTTTTATCATGTTAACCTGTACATTTTACATTACTATAAGAAAAAAATATTATTCAAATGGGAAAATACATTGTTAAAATTATATATATTTATATTATTCCCCAATAATAAATTTCTCCCCTGAAATATTATTATATACAATAAAATTATAATATTTGACGATAATTATATTTCATTTCATCATCCAGATCCCATGCCACATCCTCAAATGTGTGGTTCCACTATTATACATTGACTAAGTGATTTGTCTTCTTATTAAGAACATTATCTCCTTAATCCAATATCTTAATTAGATTATCCACATATAAGAGATAATGTTATAGGAATACCTCCTCTCAACTCCATACTGGTTATGGTTCTTGTATTTTTCTCCTTAAGAGGTATATTTGGAAAATTTTCTTGTACTAGAGAAAATGTTGGTGGCAGTTATAGTATTTAATATATAGCACTGATATATTCAATGATCAAAAATGGTTTTATGAACCTGGGATAAAAAATAACCTTCTTACCAATTACTTTTCTGATCTTACGTTGAGATATTTAAAGGGAACACTTTATATCCATCCTGATATTCCATTTCTCATCAATGGTTATCAGAATAGCCCATTATTTTAATTTTTTAAACTAAAATGTGAAACTGAATGATTTGATCCTTTTCTACCAATTGATTTACTTTTATAGGTCCCAAAACCATATTCCCACCATTTTCATCCAATAATATAGTATTTATGCATCTTCTCTCATTAAGGGATTCATATTGATCCTATTTCATACTTGAGAGAATTTATTATTGAATGTGAACTCATCTATAATAATTTGATGATATTATCCTCCATTGAATTGCATTGAGAATTCTATCAATTTTTCCTTGAATGTATGTATATTATACCCCTATTGGACCAAATTTTAGTTATTAAAAGATGTAGATATTTTCTACACATATTTTACTTAACTATAGAGGATCTTCTATAACATAGATCTAAATCACATATCTCAATTAGAATTAATTGAATGATGTGTTCCATTTGGCCTCACTTCTTACAAGATGTATATCCTTTCATTTTTATCGAGTGATAGGTCCTCAATAATAATAATGAAATTATAATTATTTTTCTTCAAATCCGCCATAAACCATATAACATTATTTCCTTATGATGTACTTTGAAGACTAGTTGGGAATTACATGGCGATATTACCCTTATCTTGTCTCTATGGGTAATGGTTTTACTTCCACACAAACATTTCAAAATTATCATTCCCCTACTGACATATCTGGAATTTTTCTATATATTATATAATATCCTTATTCATATTATTCCAAAAATAGTTCTCTCAAATATCATAATAAATATTTGTGAACCCTTGGTGGATATAGAAGGTATGTATACATGTATCATTCAATAAATAATTCTTTATTTTAGGATATTATGGAACACATATTTATGTAAAAAATAATACAATAAAATCTATATCAATTTTGAAATGTTAGGATTTCCATTTTCTTATAGATTCCACCTTCTTCTAAATTTCCAAATATTCTCATTTAACATCCTTTTCCTTCACCCAAATTTATGATTGATAAGTCAATTTTAATACAAATAATGATGTTTCCTCTTTTATAATCTCGTTTTTAACCCTTTTCAAGTCTAACCAGATAAATCTTTCTCAATTCTCATCATGGATGTGGTTCCTAGATTTTTCTACTTACAGAATATGCAACATTATTTTCTTTCCCAAGATTGTTGTTTTTTAAAAATTGAAAATACATTATTAGTTCTAACAAGACATTTTTGTTTATTTTAATCTCCTTCTATAGGAATATGTATTTCAGGATCTTATTATTGGTATATATTATACACTTATACCCATAAAGATAATGCCACCACATTTTCAATGTCAAGCTTAGTGTACCTAACTAAAAACCATGGGTTCGATGGTACTATTCACAAACCATCCTATTTTTTGAAGAATAGGATAGAAATTCTCATTTTTCATCAATACATATCCCAATACCTTCATTTATGCATCTTTTTATACAAAAAAAACCTCATATAAGTAAAGTGTGAGGACTGGTATAGTGATAATCCTTTTTCTAAATTCCATGAATCTATCCTTGTATTTATTAGTACAAAAAATACCCCCTTTTGAGTAATCGCGTTTTGTGGGTTTGAAATACATGAAATTTTTCTCCAAAAATTTAGTAATGCCCATATTTTTCATTAAAACTATGCATCCCCATAATAGATAATGGTGTGGGAAACATCTTAATTTTATTATTCATCAAAGGGTACACATATACCCTTTTTCTAGTGATAACAAACCCCAAATAGTGATTCTTACTATATACAGAAATCATATTCACTATACCTTCTATATAGATCTCATTTCACAATGTCTCTTAACAAGAATTAAAATTATATTCCTTCTCCTCCTTTGTTTTGAAGAATATACGATCATTTTTTATATAGGATACCATAAATTTCTCTAGTTAATATTTAATTTATCTATTCAATAAGAACATTAAGATTACTAGATAATTATTGAGTATGAATAAAATTACTATGAAATCATAGTTTTCATAAATTATTTGAAAGTAATTATTATGTATATCATCCTTCCTCGCCATTAATAGGTGATATCCGGACCAAATATACACCTTGGAGAAATATCGGGCTCCATGTAATCAATAAAACTAGCCATATATCTACTAAAAGGGATACTTGTTCTTTGTTAATTTTTCTATGCTCATTATAATTAATACATAGACACATTAACCCACATTCCTTATTGAAGAATAAGACTGACACTATAACACCCTCAGTTTCATTTATGTAACCCTTCATTTATTCTTTTAAATATATAATATATATGGGTGAATTTTTTAAGAGTATAGAGAACATGAAATTTTTTTGGGCGGATAAAAGGAAGGCGTACGGGATGTGAATATTTTTTCCAAACTGTGTGACAACCTAGGAAAAACAGTGTGCATTGAAAATAGATTGGGTATTTTGAGGAAGTGGATTCATCATGGTCGGCAAAAAGTTATGAATATTGTGTGAGGTGACTATGTGAGGTCCATCCTTAAGGCAGTGGAAAGCCCATAGTTAGCGCACAGTTTTCCTAACCGTGTGACCAAACCATGCACAGGGTCAAAGTTAGATCCTAAAAAAGTGGATCTAATATGTTTTTTCATATAAGTGTCTATTTTAACCTCTAATAAGGCCTTAACTTGGGATTTTGGTCTTTTGATGTTTTTTATAACCTCTCCCAAGTGAATTGGACGTGATTTTGAGCCATCCATTGGTTCATAGAATCCCAATTCTTTTGGTATGGTTTTTCTCTTCATTGTTCTTGACATTTTTCTAAGATGTACATTTCCCATATTCTTAGTTTCATAAATCTATCCCTGATGTCGGTAGATTTGTGGTTTTGGATGAGTAATATGTTTATATTTGGTCTTTTTTTGTTATAAGAAAAGATATCTAAGGTGGGTTCAGGAAGATTTAACATGGTTTCATTGGAATTCATTGTTTGTTGATCATTTTTTCTAAAAAAACTCAAGGATGGTGGCTTCACTATAGACTCCTCTTTCTAGAACTACTTTTTATAATTTCAAATTGATTAGTTTCTAGGAAATGTATTGTGGATTTTATGTGAAATTATTGGTTGAAAACCCTCGTTAGTGAGGGTTTGTTAAGACAAGATAATTTGGTGTTTCTACAAAAGTTATTTGGTTTGTTTTAAAAATTTTCTTTTAAATAAAAGAATTATCTATAATTGTGGTAATGAGATTAGCCAAAAAAATCAATCAAAGAGATGAATTTATTGTATTGAGTTGGGGATGGTTTATTTGAATTAGTTTGATTAAAGGTTTTCAATAAAATAATTGTTTTATTTAAAAGGAATATATGCATATTTTTAGCTTTGGTTTTTGGAATAACGGATGTGTGTGTTCATGTACATTCGGGGTGGATAAGGTTAAGAAGTATCCCCCATAATTAGTGGGATAGATAAGGGTTAGGGATCTCCCATATAAAAATTGTTCTCTAGGTTACGTCTCGATGAAAGGATGACTCACCACTCAGGTGTATAGGTTGGTCTAGGTAACATGCATGTTTGGATGTTTGGATATGTGGAATGGAATTGTTATTAAAAATGGATATTAAGAAATGGAATTAAATAACTATTTTTTTGTTTCATGAAAAACAACTTCAATGGAAAATTAGGTGACATGAATGTCCGAAAGGCCTGAAGGCCATCTTTTTTATTTATTTTTTATAACCCCTCTTTCAAGGGATGATGGGAAACATTTACAAGACATATAGGCTTAGGTATTACACTTACCATAGTCTTGGAGACATTAAATGACCTGTAGGTCTTTAAAAAATAATACAGACTATCACTACCTGAAACTGCTCCTCCCCAGCATCTCCGTCGTGATCAGCTGTCCATCATTGCATGATTTTTCGGTTACCATGTCCTTGTGCAGAGGTGCACAGGCATGGTACTGATGGAAAATTTCATACCCTCTCATTCTTCCAAAGACTTTTTAGCCCTGCTCTAGTGAATGTACCCTGCTCTTTCCTCCTTTGGAGTGGTTCCTTGTAGAATTTGTATGTGCAACTACAAATCAGGTGGCCCTGAAGGCCTTGAGGTGGCACGAAGTCCATGAGGTTGCCCGAAAGCCTTACTAACCCAAAGACATGGGTGGCATGAAGCCCTTAAGGACTCCTAGCCCAAACTTGTGGCCCAATTTGAATAGTTCTGGCTGCTACAGTGTCAAATAGTACCTGTTACAGTACTACTATATTTCTTGAAATTATGCCTTCACCTGGTTTTGAACCTGGGTCTCGTAGATGAAATTAGAGAGACCTCACCAACTGGGTTGAGGCTCATGTTCTTGGGTGACATGAAACTTGTTTAAATTTTGTTATAAACTGTTTTTAGAATTTATTCATATTTTTTTGTAAACTATCTATGAATTGTTTCATATAAATTGTTTTATAATATTTTTCAAACCATTATAGCCTCATTGAGTGAGTAGGTAATCCATTGGAGAAAACTTACATAGTTTTATTACTCACCCCTTCTTTGGAACCTTGGTGCTTTTGAAGATGTGTTCTTCTAGGACATGGGAAAAGGTTAAACATTATACATCTTTAGCACTACATCATGATACTTGGGATAATTGGTGATGTTGGAGCATAGAGCTTGTGGATAATGGAGTCTTGGGGTTGTCTTGGAGTTTTATTAGTCATCTTATACTATTTACATTAATGATAATTTTTCTTCTATTGTATTAAACTTTTTTTGGGTTTTGATATAAAATAATTGGTTATGTAGTCATTATTTTTATCAAGCATTATATAGTTGTTTTTTGGAGTCGTTTAATTGGATTAGTTATTTTATTTTTAAAGGATAAATTGTCCCCCAAATGTTTGAGACCCTGCACTATTTATTGTGAGACTTTTTCATCTTAGTGAAGTATTCTAAGGACCAGTAATGACTCAGTGCCTTCTCTAACCAATGAGATGGGGCCGAAAATTACAAATGGTAACCATTTTGTCTAGTCAAAAGTCAATTTGAGACATTTGGTATTACCGTGTTCCTTACTTGTGGAACAATTGGTCATCTATTTTCTTGGTGTTGGAGATTAATTCATTCTTACCTACTCCTTGAGTTGAGATCGTAGAATAGAGTTGGATTGTAGGGACTCTAAAGGTAGAGCATAAAAAGTCATAGCTAAAATTATTATGATGAACTTCATGTTACTAGTTAGTTGGGTAAACAATTGTTTTGTAGTTATTTATTGGATATTGGAATCACATTAATATGGGATTTTCCAATGAGATGAGAATGACATGATTTATAGTAATGAATACCCACTAGAAGTACATATTTCATTTTAAGAATTGAAATATAATTTTAGGCATTGTGTTGATTTTGGAAAAATGTTTCATTTTTTCAAATTAAAGACTTTGAAAAGAGAATATATGTTGTATTTTGAGAATATTTCAATTTTCAAAAGTGTGAATTTTTTCAATGAGAGTTGATCATGGAAAAGAATGCGTTTGGAAAACCATTTTCTGATAGATGATGTGATATAATTTTTAATTCTAAAACATATTTTCTTGAGAATGATTCTTTTTTTGATTATTGTTTGTTTAGAAAATGGATCATGATAGTCATTATAGAAACCAACTGGAAGAAGCTATAGAAAATGTGGTTGCACTTGAGTAATAAGTGAACCAAAAACTAGTTCAGAGTATCATCCATGAATTCTAGAAAATGGACATAAGGAACTAGAGGGATCATCCCTGATAAGTGGATCATTCTATCCAATTACAAAAATAGAATCCACACATATTTTGGGGTGATTCAGAACTAAACAAGTTAGTGGTGTGGCTAAACAAGATGAATCATATCATTGATTTCATTGGCACACCAATGAAGTTTAATATCAATATATTGAAGTATATGCTGGATTATCTTGTGTGTTAGTGGTGGGATCTAGTGGTACATCCTAATGTGGATCAAAGATTTGTTAGGATGATATCGATAAATTGATGAACAAACAATTCTGTCCTCATATGTTCAACATTCATAGACTAGTGTAATTATTCACCCTAAAGGAGTTTAATCTATTTTTCATAGAGTATGTGGCTATATTAATGAATTTAGTGTGCTTTGGACTAGAGGTTGTAGCTAGGGTGGACTTGGGAGCATACATATTTGAATCAGGATTATGGAATGAGATTCTTATGAATATTTACAGGCTCTATATTATGGATTATATAGAGAGGGTGAATAGTGTGAAAGTGGATGAAAGAGATATATCATGAGTTATGGGAGGAGGAACTATGTTGATACCCATAAGAATCGATGGGAACTCTAATGTTGGGAGCAAGCAGAATAGGGACACATACTTCCAAGGTGGGAGTGAGAAATCAAATAAAATAGAGATATTACAAATTCTTCTAGTATAACCAAAGTGAAACCCTGTATGTTTTCAATGTGGTTCGTTCAACAACATGAAATGATACTGTATAGAACCACCTAGAGGATTCCAAAAATGCCACCAGATGGGTCATCTTCAGGGCTATTTTTACAATGCTCTAAGGTCAGGTGCTCTGGACACTTCTGATGTGTCGTATGCAACACATGCATCAAAGATGTGAGGATTGATGAATCAATATCATCAGTAGAATATAGCTAGATATTTTGAATCTAGTAATATCATTACTCAAAAACAAGGGAAATCACAACAAGGTAATAAGGACCATATTGCAGTGACTAAGCAATTATATGGAGCTGAGTAGATGATTATAGAGGATATGAATGGAAAAACTATGTTGAGAGGTATTATTATTTTTAATTAAACCCTTATTCAACTATTTTTTATACTAGTGCATCACATTCCTTAAATTACTCTCACGACGTTTGATTGCCCATGTTTAAAACTTGAGGTGATTCCTTCTATGATATAACTTCAAACTCCTCTTATTAAAAAAGACTGTCTAGAATTCCTATATAGAGCATGTTCTATAACTATTGATTGTGTTAAACTGAAATGGGATGTTGATTTAACTATTCATCACCTTCCAAAGACCAGTCCTATTTCCTTTCTATATTATAGGATGTCACCAATAGAATTAAGGTTGTTGAAAGTGTAGTTGGATGATATGGAAATCAAGGGTTTCATATGAACAATAACATCTCTAGTGGAAACACCAGTCTTGTTTGTGAAGAAAGAAGATGAAATTATATGGATATTCATGGATTATTGTAAGATTAACTAAGTTATGATCAAAATTTGGTATCAAAATCCACACATTGATGACCAATTTTATCAATTAAGGGTTTCTCAATGGTTCTCTAAAATTGACTTGCAGTCCTGATATCACCAATTACGAGTTCAGAAAGAGTATATTCCGAAAATAAGTTTCTTAATAAGATATGGAAATTAGGAATATGTGGTAATTCATTTTGGTCTTATGAATGCCCAAATATTATTTATGGAATTGATTAATCAGATATTTTAGAGATATCTGTATTCATTTTTTTGTCATTTTTGGATGACATATTGGTGTATTCAAGGAAAAGGGATGATCATGAGAAATAAATTGTTATAGTGTTGGGAATCTTGAGAGATCATCCATTTTATGAAAAAGTATCCTAGTTTGATTTTTGAATAAAATAGGTACACTTTCTTGGCCATGTCATTTTTCAAATAGGTATTTCAGTGAATCCAGAGAAGATAGATATTGTTATCTCATGGAAATCTCTGATGAACATCATTGAGATAAGAAGAGTTATTGGTATCATTGGTTATTATCGAATATTTTTTCATGGATTATCATGATTAAAAATAACCTATGACAAATTTTAAAGAGTAGAATGGTCTATAACAATGGACATAGAAATGCTAGATATATTTCAATGAGTTGAAAGTTCTCCTTACATTTTCACCAATATTGATATTGAGAGAATTAGCACATGGCTATGTGTTTTATCTTGATTATTTGGGATCTAAGTTGTGATTCATGCTCATGCAAGGATACCATGTTTTTTCATATCGATCAACGCGTGTGAGAGTGCACGAGAATAATTACCCGACACATGATTTGGAATTTTCTACGGTTGTCCATGCCTTGAATAATTTGTGTCTTTAACTCTTTGGTGATAAATATATTATGTTCATAGATCACATGAGCTTTAAAAATATGTTGTCACAAAGGGATCTAAATCCGAGGAAAATATAATGGATGTAGTATCTACAAATGTTCAACTTTGAATTGATGTATACACCGAGTAATGGAAATTATGTGGGTGATGCATTAGGTATTTATTCATATGCTCAGTTAGAAAAAAAAGATTCAGATGAGTGGTAGTTGATGTCGATCCTAGAAAATATGCATGCAGAATGTGAAGACCATGGAAATGTTGTAGTTTTCTTCTCATTTGTGGAAGATCATGATTTTATGAATATGGTAAAGCACACACAAAAAACTAATGATGAATGTGTCAAAATGAGTTCAAAAGTCAATGGCGGAGAGACCATTAAGAGCCAAAGGCAGGATGGGAGTTCAGTGTTGTGGTTTAGGAATCATATATTTGTACCAATGGCTTTTCAAGAGAAACATATTAATGCTTAAAACCATTCAATATAGTTTGTTCATCCTGGAATACATAATATGTATAAGGATTTGAGATCACATTTTAGGTGTAACTATATGAAATAGATGGTGGATGAGTCTATTTCAAAGTTCATAAATTTTCATAAAGTCAAAGACGTGCATCAGCGACCAGTATGTATGTTGCGGTCTTTATCAATACCATTATAAAAATGGGAGAAAATAGTGATTTATTATGTCATAGGTCTCCCAATAATAATATGGAAGCACGATGCCATTTGGGTGACAGTTGATCAACTCATAGAGTCATCCCATTTTATCACTATTCATGAATCTAATATGGTGGAATATCTATCCAGACTCTATATAAGTGAAGTGGTAATGAGACATGGCATACCATTTTCGATAGTCTAAGATAGAGACCTGAGGTTCACATATCCATTTTGTAAATCTGTAAAGAAAACTCATGGGACTCAATTGACTATGAGTACGGCGTATCGTCGTCATAGAGATGGGACATCCGAAATGATGATACAAGCATTGTAAGACATGTTTTAGGATTGTGTAATGGATTTTGGTTGCCCATGGAACAATCATGTTCCATCAGTGGATTTATCATATAATAATAGCTAGCATGACATGATACATATGGATTCCCTTAATGAATTGTAAGGGCATCCTTGTCCTTCTCCACCATATTTTGGGAAATGGGTGAGATTTCACTAATTGGTCATATCCTTGTTTATGAATGAATGTAGATGATTTAGTTGATCATAAAAAAGTTAGAGATGGCTCAAAGTCATCAAAAATCATATGTGGATCATCATCGATAGATGTTGTCCTCCACAATGATTGATCACATGTTTTTAAAAATTTCTCCAAGGCTTTGTCATTGTTGTTTTGGGAAGTAGGGAATGTTATAACCTTGATACAATGGCCCTTTTACATACTGGAATGGGTTAGATAATTGAAATATTGGTTGGAATTGCCACCACTGTTTATCATGGTTTACAATGTGTTCCAGGTATCTCAGTTGAAAAAGTATCAACCTGATTCTAGACATGCCAATGATTTCAAACATGACTACTCCCATGGTCTAAGGTTGCATCCTAGACATGACCCCTTGGAATATCCAGATAAAGGTAGTGTAATTAACTGGCATCCATGAAGATATGGCACCTGGTAAGAGTTTCATGAACAATGTCTTAATATTTGATGGATACCCATATTAGGAAAAAAATGAGGAGGAATCCACAGAAGGAGAAACTTACCACCCATCATCCCATTTCGATCAAGGACTAAATGTCCCTGAATAGGAAATACATGTTGCCCACCTTTGGAAAGCGGGAATGTAGGGAAACAGCCAGTGCATCCTCGAATGACAAATGCACGCCCATAAAAATCTTTAAAAATATAAATGGTGAACCTGAGATAAAATTATTATCCTCAATGTGGATATTATTTTCATTCAAGACATCAGTGGATAAGCATGTCACTGGATCCAGCTTTTCGGCGCCAGGTCCTGCGCAGTAAGTAGTGGAACTGGCGTGAATCTCACCAGATATTGGGTAAATTGAATGTTGGATATACTGGCCTGTGAAATTTTTGGTGTGTATCCATCTTACCAATCATGGGGTAAATAAATAGGGTTGGGGTACTGTACATAGATTTCCTCCTTTCAGTGCTAATGGTTGAATAAATATGCTTTACTGGCCTCAAGTTGCTATGTCGGGAAACCGATCGCCACCCACCCACTAATGTATGGGCTAGGGAAACACCAATATGGAAATCCAACATAGATATATCTCTTCAATGAAGACCTCCCCATCCATAGTGGTTGGTATCCCACACCACATCTCACCATCTAAACTCTTTTAGAGTAGGGTGATCAACGACCTTGTTCGATGGTGTGAGGAAAAAGGTTTTATCCCAACACGGGATATGGCCCAACAGGACCTAGAGGATTCTTCACCTTGTCATCTCCACTACCCCCAAGGGTCGAATAGGGAGACACTACTCCCCAATTTAACCTACAATTGTTTTAGGATCCTCTCCCCAGAAAGCTTTAATGACTCACTCCCTTACGCCAATGAGGTAAGGGAAGTTCCTGCTATCCCAGCTGTGATCCTTTCCCATGGGCCACCTAGAAGGGCTCTCGCCATACCATGTCAGAGCCACTACCGAGTCCCCTAGCTAAGTATCATGTGACTTATACACCTACACCCCTAACCCTAGTTCAGTTTACCCGACGCCAACATTAGGTGAATGCTGAGGAGGGCGCCCGGCCGGGGGTATCATCATCAACGACTATAGTGGCCCACACCACCGTCAACATGTATTATCAATTCCTTGTTTATACTGAATATAAGCACTTATACACCCATCATTTATTGGGTTGCTGACTTCCCCATAAGTAGGTTGGGATGACTCTCTTGGTTTCCGAAACAGGTTGCGCCCATCGTGGGCCGACCCGCGATGATGAAATCCATTATAGAGGTCCTTCTAATTCCACCAACATTGAGACAATAGGTCATACCCACTCCCTAGATCAACATGGAGGTCATCCCAATGCCACCAATAGTCTGAGAAAAGACCCTTCCCACCACACTAACAACTATCACAGAAGCTTTGTTCCCACCTATGATCCTAGGTATGGAGTCGTTCCTCCTGTCGTAAATCATCGATGCAAAGATACTCCTCACTTTGTCAATGATCAGCATGGGGGTATTCCTTATATTCTTACTGTAACCAATGAAGGTCCTCCTCATCATGTAAATCATATAATTGAATGTCTTCCCTGCTTCATTGGTGTCCAACATAGTGGACTTCCCAATGTTCAGTTCAACTAGTATGAAGGCTCCCCCCATATCATCACCACTAAGGGAAAAAACTTGTAATTATTGCCCATTATCCCACCAGATCTGGAGGATGTCATACCTGTTCCAACACTTCCTAAGGGGATTCCCTCTACATTCCAACTAGTTGACACAGAGGCCCTCCCCATGTTCCTTTGGACATTTTTCTACGTGCTCCTTGCATTGTGACTCATCCAGGCGGAAGTCCTCTATGCCCCAGTATCAGTTCAGCAGAAGGTCCTCCTCATATAAAAAACATACCCAGTTATGAAGAACCATCCTGAGGTAGGAGGGAAGATCATCGCTGCAAAAGGAAGTGTAATGGGAATTTTCAGACCATGATTAAACACGTCTTCCTTTCAGACTCCGATGTGGAATGTGATTCATTAATGGAACCCTCAACTTGATCCTCTTTGACGAATTCTAGGGTATGAACAAGGAATATATGCTTTGTACTCCCAGAAAGAGAGGTCCACTGGAATCCCACCTCCCCCTGAAGAAACATTTAGGAGGAGGATGATTGGGCCTCTTTCCATGGCATGGTCATGTAATCCTCCCTATCATCA
Source organism: Viscum album (assembly GCA_963277665.1). Classification (NCBI taxonomy): domain Eukaryota; kingdom Viridiplantae; phylum Streptophyta; class Magnoliopsida; order Santalales; family Viscaceae; genus Viscum; species Viscum album. Next base: position 834,051,454 of record OY728156.1, read on the forward strand.
ATAAGATCATTCTTTACCTCAGCCAGAGATCATGAGGAGTTGTTCTGGGGACTAATAGAGGAGGAGCAACATCATGAACCACCATTAGTAAATGTGGAACCTATGTAGGAAGCTTTGGTATCTAGTCCATCTTACTGAGATGTGGTTGCACAGTCATTTCATTCTTCAGAAGATTGCACAATATGTGAAGACTTGTCAGCTCACTCTCCATATTCACCACTGGACAGTCTACCATATCAGTGGTCCACTTTTGTTCCATTACCGATCCATCACCCATCCCTAGTTGATGAATGGGAAAACCAATGGTTATAAACTGAGTTTGATCCAACGAGCATGTGGGACATCCTGGAAGAGGGCCATTTCCTAGAGATGTGCTGGCCAGTTGAAAACACAAAATCTAGTACATCAAAATCTCTTATCCTGGAGGAGGTCGTGTGCTTTCACTAATCCCTCTAGGAGACACACTTCTGTCTCCATTATTAGTGGGTGGCATACCTCAAGAGTCCAGAACATTTTGAAGATAACGTATAGCATTGACGCATGGTAAACTTGGTTGTGATTCCCATGGCTTAGTGACCTAAGCCTCCAAGTCACCATCGAGGCCTCCATTAAAGATGTGTCCAGAGCTTTAAGGTGCTCTAAAGAAGTATTAAGTAAGATTACCCCATGTTCAGTTCCGTTGTTGGGGGATGTGTTTTCCCTTAATTTTAGTTCTATCTGGCACTAGCCCAGCCTTTCAGGCAATATTGAGGATATTTCTTCAAGTACGGTCATGGTTAACATGGTTAACCAATCGAAGGAAGAGAACAAGTTAGATAACCGTGAATAAAACTTACTCCTGGGCGGTTTTTCACACCTATGGGATCCATGGGAAGGATTACTCTCCAACTATTTAATTTATTGGGCCTTCCTCCACCATTTTTTTCAGTAGCCCTCTATTGGAATCTCAATAAGGTAAAAGATAAAAATGGAGTCGTCAAACCCTCTGACCCTTCTGGATCAGTAAAAAAGATGAACGATGACCCTAAAAAGGTTTTATTTCATAAAAAAATCAAAAGAAAAAAAATATGGTTTAATACCTTCTAGATGAACATGTTATGGAATGACGACCAGACTATGGTAATCCTCGACTAGGGTAGTAGAGGCATGTGCACCCTCCCCCATATGAGTTTCCTCCAGATGACCTTGACCATCCTGAACTCATAGGCATGGTAGATGCTAGATTGTTTGGGATGAGGTTGTGATATGAATCACCATATCTTCCTATGCTATGAAATAACCCCTGGGACCCAGCTTAGGTTCCCCTAGTCGCTCTGCAAGTCGTCCCCGCAGGTGTCCCAATGGTCAACCCACCAGTAGCCCCATGATCCATTGGCCAACTTATCATGTCGAAGAACCTATCAATGCACTGGTGATAAAGGATCCTCTTAAATATAGGAATCCATGCCCAGATGATCCAATGGCAGTGCTCATTTCTTACCTCAATGCTTTGGAAACTCGAGATATGGAAATTCCTCCTGACGGAAAGCCATACCTGGCATGGGTGGATGATATGCCAACACACCTAGGTTTTAGAAATCATAACTATTTACCCCATTAATGGGATGAAATATCTGATTCATCTTCTATCCCACTTCATCTCAAGGTGTGGACCAATGATTGGAAATCTAGCGCAGTAGGAGGCTGCCAAACTCCAGTGTTTCATACAAACATTTGAAGGGCCCATGTTTGTCTGGTAAAACTAGCTACTAAATTGGTCAATAGCCATATGGGAGAATCTTTGTAGGATGTTTCATTACTAGTTCATCTTAACCACCTGGAATAAAAGTATCTCATTCCACTTCAAATGTAATCAGAGGCCTGACTAGCGCATTTCAGACATTGTCACCCAGTAGAAAGGCCTCACCTACTCCTTTGATATGCCACTGACTTAGGAACAATTACTGATAATGTGTGTGGGGAATTTCAGAACTGAACTGGTCCCCTATCTCATCATCAAAAACTACCTAAGAGGATTTTAGGATTTCTCTAACAAAGCTCGACATCTAAAGGAAGCCTTACAGCAAGCCAAGTAGGCACATCCATTGACTCTTGTAGTTCCCGTGAGAAGAGCCATTATGGCTAAGCCCATAGCGATAGCCCAAATAGAGGCCCCAAAAATATGGAGTTATTACTAGTGGACCCACCTCCACATCATCTCAATGGATTTTCACCTTAGGTACATCCTTAGGCATGGTATCACCCACCTCAAAATCGGTAGGCGCCCCTACATAACACATCACCACCACCTAGGCAAGATAACCATATTCCACTTCCTCGATAGGATCCTTCAACCCCTCATCAAATCCCGGATCCTAGACCCCCCCTTCCTAGATAAAATGAACTATACATACACATTTAATGAGGCCTAGGTCCCTAGTTATTTTTGATGTTCCTTGGAATGGGGAATTCTATAGTTTCTGGAATGCAGGAGGCCTGAAGAGGCAGATCTCATTGATCGCCCTAATTACTGCCCCTATAATCGTATCCTAGGGTACACCCTCAAGCAGTGGTAGGTTTTTAAATACTATCTCCATGACCATGTGGATAAAAAAAATAGTCATGTTATGTTCAGGCCCAACATAGGTGGCATGTGTGTTCATAAATCCTAACAGTGATAGTGACTGTGAGGGAGAGTGGAAGTGGGATTCTAGTCATGGGTCCCAAAAATTATGATTGAATGGATCATAATGTATTCACCCATGCATGTGGTATTATCTGTTTAGTTTTTAATTGACCTAAGCCTTCATAAGTCTCTTTTTCACCCGCAACCACTACTTATGATTCAATACCTTCGTCTTCCTCTTCTCGAAAAGGCAAGCATCGGCGATGCGAGGGATATATGAGTCCCCCACTGATGCCATGTTCATCCCATACTATCAGTGATTTCATGCCCCCAGAATTGGAAAATTCCCCTATAATCCATCTAGTAATGGAATATTCTTAAAGTTATGATCTAGGGTATGTTTCGGTTAACACCATGGAGCTGGTAAACCCCTACACGGTTCCCGAAGATCAATAGCACCAGGAAGATCCTCCTATCATCACAAGCCGACGTGATCATCCATGGAGATGGAGTTATATGAGTCACCAGGATGTATTGTTTAGTGCTTCTAGGAAATATGTGCATGCCATCAAAACCAGACAGCATGCCCATTGTAGAGATCAGCATGTGCAACCCTATCATCTTGTTTCACCGTATCCTCCTTCACTACCTTTTGTGCTACCTAATCAGGTGGATCCACCGTGATCATGTTAGTATTAGCCACATTCTATTGCAGATCAGCCTCAGTCATCTAGCCTTAATCTTATAGTCACTCTAGATGTTTCGTCTAGTGAGCAGTGGGACCTTCCCAGCACCATTCGACTACAGTTTTAGCTAGAAGACCCCACCATACCTTCTACCACAAACGACCTCCTATCAGTAGACGATCACACTTGGCAGAGAAGTATGATATTCATAAGAATGTTCCCAATATTCCAACAAAACTACCTATCCTCTAGGATCCTCACATGTCACCAAATATGCGTGAAGACCTTTCCAATGCATTAAGAAGCCTCTTAAGTTTGAGACGAAGGTAGTAGACACATAATCCTTTCATGATGAGCCATTCGAGCATGCGGATTGTCAGGGCATTATCTCTTTCTCCAGAGAAAATGAAGGTTCTCCCATACAAGGGAGTATCTTCCCAACGTACATCATTTTCCATTTCAACAGTGTGGATATTCTCTACTATCTTGTCGACATAAGGTCAGGGATCCACCTCATCCCGACTCAGAAACTCCGAAATATAGGGTTGTAAGAGGATGATCTCAGACCCTCTCACCTAGAAATTCATGGTGATGATAGGACAAAAGAGGAATTGGTTGGTAAGATCTACCTGAAGACCAAGTTTTGTGGCTTGGTATCTAGTACTGAGTTCATGGTTGGCTCACAAGACAACACCTATATTGTGTTGATGGGTAGGCCATCACTCCACCTGCACGTAGTGTTCCCTTCTTCGTATCACCAATCCCTTAAGTACCCCCTTAATGGTTGAGTAGGCATACTCCAAGGTGATGTGTATCCATTTTCCTCTTGTGATACCCACTACCTGGATGAAAACTACTATAATATTATGTACATTAGTATTTAAGATAACAAGGATGAACACACTATAAATGCTACCGACCCATGGATAGCTCCGAATGATGCCTACATTTTCCCAATCCACCGATTGGAGGCCATGACTCCAGATTTGGGGCAATGCTTTGCTGCCTTTGGATAAAGGGGGAAGCATATTCTTATGGCTAAGGGACTCTGTAAGGTCACCTTGTACTCCTATTCAAATCAGGATCAGGTGATCCCGGAGCCCCCTACTCCCATAAGGTATCAGGATGTCTGCCCCATGGAAACGACAATACGTAAAACTTGCTTGTTTCATCGTGATGGGATAAACCGACTCAATCAAACACACTACTATTACTTTGATATCATCAATATTGGACCCTTGGTTTAAAGGCCTGATGGGATCAGGTAAAAAACATTCATTTCTATGGTTTCTGTAGTACAAGAGCTCCCTGATGTGGTGTCAACTACTGCTCAGGATGGCGCCAGTGTCCCATCAGGATCTATAGACTTGGAATAATCACCAACTATAGAGGATCCCTCTCCTATAAATGAAGAAGTGGATTTATAGGATGGTACTCTCGCTTTCGAAGAGGGTGTCTCCACCATGGTCGATGAATTGGTACCATTGAACCTTGGTAACGAGATAGATCTGAAACCAACATTGATCTGCATCGCTATGTTGATCAAATAGAAACAATGATATGTGAACTTCTAAAACTAGAATCATGATGTATTTTCATGAAGTTATGATGAGATTCTAGGACTAGATCCTTACGTCTCCATGCACTGCCTCATTCTTCCAGCGAATCATCGCGGGTTCAAACAACCTCTATTAAAGATGTACTATTCTTGCGGTGCCATGTTTTAGGCCAAGGTTGATAATATCATCATATCCAAATTCATCAAGGAGGTCAAGTACCCCATATGGTTATCTATCATTGTGCCTGTTAGGATGAAGAATAGACAGATCACAGTCAGCATCGACTTCAGGCATCTCAATTGTCACTATCTGATGGATGACTTTCCCCTTCCTACGACAGAACTATTGATTAACTCCACTGTTCGGTTTTATGATCTCTCTTTCATGGATGGGTATTATGGGTATAAAAAAAATTTAATGTCCCCCAAGGATGAAGAGTCTATAGCTTTTAGGTCCCCACAGGGTTGTTTCTACTACTAGGTAATGCCCTAGGGTCTAAAGAATGTAGTTTCCACATATTAATGTTACATGCATCACATATTTATGAAAATCCACATGTCATTTATGGAGTTCTACATGGAAAATCTGGTGGACAAATATCACCCACGCAAGGACCATCTCAAATATCTCAAGAAAGTGTTCGGCTTCTCCTAGCCCCCTCCACATTTAGATGAACCCATTTAAGTTCCCCTTCATGGTCTCCTCTAGAAAGTTTCTCCTTAACGTTGTCTGATATAGAGGCATAAAGATTGATCCAGATAAGGTCAAGGACATCAATAATATGTATCCTCCATGAAATATTCAGATGATTTTAGGATTTCTATGACACATAGACTTTATACGTCAGTTCATTGCAAACGTGGCTATAAAGTGTAATCCCTTTTACTAGATCATGAAGAGATGTGTCGATTATTAGTGGGATGAGGAGCGACATACTAATTTTGAAGAAATTAAGTAGTACCAATTAAAGCCTCCAATCATGATACAACCTATTTCTAGAAAGTATTTGGTCCTTTATGTGAGTTCTCTGAAACGATCTCTCGGTGACCTTCTTGCCTATAATAATAATGAGCGAATGAAGAAAAGTTTATACTATCTCAGCTGCATGCTCCTAGATTCAGATACCAAACATTCCACTATCAAGAATAGATTCCTTGCGCTAGTATTCGATGTGAATAAATTGTGACATAATTATAGCACTGTGAGATATATCTAGTGTCCCAAGTGGATCTGCTAAAGTACATTCTGAACCACCCCATGTTGACAGACCAGCTAGCTCGGTGAGAAGTGATCCTCTAGAAGTTCGACATCATTTTTTCCCCTGGAAGTCCATCTAGAGATAGACATTGGCATACTTTATTGATGCCCATCCAGCTCCCATGGACCATTCTAGAAATATTGATTTTCCAGATGAATAAATATTCATAGCAGATCAAGCCTTTCCATGCTGGAAAATTCATTTTGATGGAATTTCACAAAGCCCTACTTGTAGAAGACGTAATGATCCCAGACACAACAGAGTGGTCCTGGGTATTGTATTTTTCACACCTGCTCAAGCTATTCTACTATATTCATTATTATTGTCAGAAGGTTGTACCCACAATAAGGTAGAGTATCAGGATCTCATCACTGGTCTTGAGTTATCCCTTGAGATATACATTACACACTTTCATGTGAAAGGGTACACTAAACTTGTCATCAAGATGATAAATGGTGACTATGTCATCAGGATGCCAGAGATCATGCCACTATTAGAACATACCCACAAGCTGATGGACTAGTTCCCATCTCTACCAAAACATACTCATGTCTCTTGTTCATAGAACAGTCGAGATGATGCCTTGGCCAGCTTGGACGCATCTCTTGCAGAACCTGACCATGATGATTTGATTAATCCTATATCACATCGTAGATTCATCTCTCTCATTACTATAGTCAATGATGATTTCTCGTAGGTAATCCACCTAATAGCCAGTGCCTCCATGTCGGGACCCCCAAGTCCCCCTGCCGTAGTGTTGTATGTGACTCCTAATTGGAGGACCCCTTTATCAAGTACCTCCGGCATAGTAATCTCCCAGTAGATCGAGTCGAGCGTGAATGGATCTAACAACACATATTTAAGTTCACCATCCAGAGTGTTTCCAATATTGAGCATATCCTCTACATGGATGGGTTTGATGTTATTATCCTCTGTTGCATTCAAGGAGGTGATATTTCTAAATTCATATAATAAGCTCATGTCGGTTCCTGCAAGGCTCATCAGACTGGGCCAAAACACTCTAATCAGATACGAAGATTGGGGTATTTTTGTCCTTCCATGATCCATGATTATATTGAGTTTTACTAGAAGTTTCATGCATGAAAAATCCAAGCTAATTTTGTTAATTGGATTCTATAGACTCTCCACACTTTAAAGTACTATTTTCCCTTTTTGTTCTAGGTACATGAGGTCGTGGAACCATATCCACCCATGATAGCTCACCAGTATAGGTTCATCCTAACCACGATGGATTTTTTTTCATGTGGGCATAAGAAGTTCCTCTTAATGATGTCAAGACCCATTCTATTTTTGAGTATGTGAGCTCCAATATCATCTATCCATTCAGATTCCCTCGCACCATCCTCACTAATAACGGAATAGACATAAGTGAATCTGAACTGAATAATTTTTATGCCAAGTACGACATCCATTATAATTTTACCTCTCGCTATCATGCACAAAGGAATTGGAAGATCGGGGAATTCAACAATACCCTCTATAAAATTTTGGAGAAAATGGTAGGTCAGGACAATAAGAGTTTCAAAGATGAAATCCCCAATGCTCTCTAGGCCTATCAGATAATGACTCATAATTCCACTCAGGTGACCCCATATACCCTGGTGTATGAAATGGAAGCATTTCTGGCCATCGAGATTCAGTTTCCTTTATTACACAAAGATTTTTATATTTAGAAAACACCAGATAAGGTAGCCGAAATCAATCTGGATGAACTAGAATCACTCAACGAGAATAGGATTTTGGCCCTGCACAATCTAGAGACTCATCAAAACAAGATATCCAAATATGTCATCAGGAACATTCTCTTCCATTCATTATTACAAAGAGACATGGTGTTGGCCTTGAGAACGCCAATGATACCTAGTAAGAAACAACCAAAACTGGAACCCAAATGGGAAGGATCTTACATTCTTTATAATGTTTTCCCCAATGGCATGCACTCCCTCATCACCATGTATGGTTAGCATATTACTACTCCCACCATTGAAAAATTCCATAAGTAGTATTTTTCATGCATAGTCCCACATGACTTTAAACTATTTTGTCTTCACCGCACAACATTAATCTGTGTGTTCTTCCCAGGCAGAAGGATGTAAATCTACCCATCACTTATCCCGCATGACGATAAACCAAATTTTTTTTTGACATCTACGAACATAAACTATGATCTCCCTATAACCTTTTTGTATGATGTTAAACTACATGACACTTTTAGAACTACTTTTGGCATGAACACCATTCTCATGTGATATGTAGGAATGCTCGAACACTTCCTCTTCAGGACCAGCTTGGGTTCATCCATTCCTTCTCTTAGCCACTCAGCCTAAGATCTCTCTATGGAATATGAATAGTGTGACTTATCTGGGTGTATTTCCTCATTCACATAGAGTTATTCACCATGACACATGCAGTATTCTTCGATATAACCCTATCCATCCATTATTATCATATGACGTTAAGCTACAAGAATATTTTAGAAAAATGTTTGGCTTGATTCACATCTTTATGGAATACGTTGAAACACCCAAGCATTTTTTTCTTCTATTCCATCCATGTTTCTTAGAAACCTCCTCTTACTTCTAGTCCCAAGGCCTATGTTCTCTGTTAGGGGGTACATGGTGTGGTACGGTATTAAGTCATCATTCACGTTGGATTTGAAATAGCCATGCCACATACTTCTCCCTTGAGATCCTTCCATCCTCCTATCCTCCACTCATCGTCTCGAGTTTTCTTATCTCAAATTGGATGCAAGGCCTCAGTGATCTCCTACCATCTTTTTCCAACATCCTCGAGGATTCCGAACAACAATTTTACACAATTCCCATGTCATGAATTTGGTCAATGGTCGACGCTCATTTGTTTGTTCCCATTTTAGGTCACATGATATGGATATTGTGATTCCAAAACATACAATATTCATCCTCCATCGTTACGCCACCCCCATTAAGCCTTAAATAATGGTCACATGATTCACATCATTTTCCACTCCATCATTTCCCAGTCAAATTTTTACCCTCTTGGTGTTATCCCTCAGTGCGCGTTTTCACATTAAGAGGATTAATCCATTGTGTGGTGTCATTCGTAGATCCTCACTAATTCCACTTTATCTATATTACATGTGTTTCAAAGAAAATATCCTCCCTTGTTTCCCACATCAAGCGTGGCTCACTTGGGATTAGGTATTTGTTAAGGCTTATTCCATCTTGGAAGAGTCTCACCTCTCAACGGTCCAAGCACCAGGACCTTAAACTAAGATCTACCTTGTACTTATCAAATGATGTTAAATTACATGAATCATCCATAAAAACATATGGATTTATTCCCATCCTCATAGGATATGTAGGAATGCACAAACATTTCATCTTTGGGTCTATCCTGAATTCCATGGATCTTTTCAGGTCCTTTTGGTCCCACATGACTTTAAATTGTTGCGTCTTTGCTGAATGACATTAAAATTCATGGGTTGGTCTTATCATATGACACTAGAATCCTGAATGCATAAATAATGGCACCATTTTGTGGAGTCCTTACTGGAGGGGACATCATGTCTGGTATCAGTTCTCTTCCATTACATTTTTCAAGGTCTAAATATGGATTGATTCCAATATCGACACTCGGATTCTCTATCCTGGGATCATTTCATAAAAAAACAAACACACATCAACTCTAAAGAACAAACATGATCCCTGAAAATGATACTTTTTTTAGTTTAGGGACCAGACCTGCACAATATTATTTCCCCGGTGTTGGTACCCTACCATACCAAATCTTCTAGAACTACATGTGGCTTGATTACCATCATCATGGCATACTTAGGAGTTCTTGGAAAATTCTTCTTAGGCCCAACATAATTTATAACTTTAGTCCCCCATCCTATTGTTTTTTCACGAAGCGTGTGGTGTGGTGGGGACTCTTTTTTCCATCATCCATGATGGGTTTTGCAATAACCACAACATGTGTCTCTCATGCTTCTTCCCATATTGGTTTGAGTTCTATGACCATAAACTAAGATATTACAAGAACTATGTGTGGATTGATTCCCATACTCAGGAGATATGTAGGACCGCCTTGACGCATATTCTTCAGGTCCATCCCAAAGTACTACAAATACTTCATTCGTCCACATTCATGACGTTAAACTGCATGCCCTAGTCCAAGAATCATGACTTTAAACTTTGTGTAGGTTTTTATGAATAATTTTTCATAAGTTGGATGGATTTTTTGGTCTTCATCTGCATCAGGTTTTTCAACTTCTCCACCCAGTAGAAATTCCTTTAAGACAAGCACCCTCTCAATGGTTCAATATATGACCCTAAACTATGAATTTTCATCCCCATGACCCTTTTTCTTGGAATGGGATTTAACATTCTATATCAAACACATCCCATTGTCCTACTCAAATATGTCATGTCATAGAGCCTATAGTGATGGATTACACATGTAAATTCATTAGTTTATTTCCAGGGAGTTCCCAAGCTAGCCCATGAGGCATCCTACGGGACAACCCCTCTTTAGAAGGCAGAGGCACGTTCTCGCATTGTGATGCTCCTACAGATGAAGTTACAGTTCATGCCATTCTAACCGCCTAACCTATTCTTTGTCTCACCTCCTTAGAAGCACCTCTTCTTCCTCCCTGATCTCATGTATCCATGCTAGATGACTTGATTTTTAAGATTCATTTATCTATAATCGTCTCAGGGTATGTTTTTATCCAATGGTCAACATACTCTATTGATAGTCAATAGATGAAATTGGTGGGGAGTAATAAATTCATTGTAAAATTTAGTTTTAAGCTTTCTCCACAGATGGAGAAGAATTATCGGATGTCTCTCTTCCCAAAAAAATATGTATACATTCTTTGGAATCCCCTGCATGCACCTAAACTACCTGGAAAACCTGGTCGGCACATACAGTTCGTAGAAGATTTTACCATCGATCTGGGAAACCGAAAAACCACCCCTAATTCTTTGATGGTATTCCATATTCTCCAAATGGGCCCCGAAAAACATCTACCATATGACCAATTGGGGTATGAAATGGATGAAAGTAAAATTTGTCATGGATTCCAATATTGAGGTTGATCCCTTCCTATCTAAGTATTAGGGAGTTAATTCTAGTAATATTCATAAGCGACGGTCGCAGACCGTCCCCTAGAGGGAGAATGACATTCAAGAAGTCACACCCATAGCAATGAGTTTCAGCCTAGCCACAGAGGATCTGGAACAGCCCACATATCCTTCTAGGCATGCTTCCCCTCGAGATGTGTCCCAGAATTATATATATCATTGAAAGTATGGCCACCCATAGACCAACCATATTCTTTTCTGCCATGACCATGACCATCACTATAATTCCTGGGTGGACCCCCAAACTTTTTTCCCACACTTGTAGAATCCACCCACTCATAAATGCTGTAAGGAACCTGACATATCGTACATTTGGGTCCCAAATTTCATTTATACTAAAGCCCCAAAATCAGTACTCGCCTGTTTCTAGGACCATCTAGTATGATCCCAGGTTCCCCCATTGTAATGTGTTTGGGCACTGATTTAATCAACCTGGCATCTTCATCCCCTTTTCCTGCATTAGAAACGGACTAAACCACCCAATATAAGATATATCATTTATGATGTACTTTATTTGCAGCTTCTCTTTTGTCAGGTCCAACAGATTCCACGTTAGAATAGGGGTGTGCATACTATCCCCCCATATGTACTCTATTGGGAGGAACTTGTCATACCGGTACCCCTCTTTGGGGATTACATCGATACAATGTATGTCCCACAGACTGGTGCCTACCTCTTTGTCAAGATGGTGGAAGGTGTTTGCATCAGGAGACGAATGGCTAAACAGCTCCATTACCAAGTCCTGGTGAAGATAGTAGTGAATCTTCGATGTCCAAATAACTTCAAAAAGCTCGATAAACCACATCTCTACCCTGAACCCCTCACATTTCTAGCATACCTAGTACACTCATTCCCATTCACTCATGAAATTTCCCTCAAACCAGAAGTCTCATTCTTGGAAACTCTTTGTCTCATCGGTAATGTTTCACCTGAGAGCACTCACATAATGAGATAGTGATTCCTCAGAAACCGAATCACTTCCAACAATAGAACTATTCTTTAGATTCATCACATAGATGATTCTGTTCTGTGTTTCCCTAGTGAGATTACATTTGTTCATAATGTTGAACTGCAGAAGACTATCCTCATGTGTTACCACTAAATGTGGTGTATCAGTTTCAAAGCCTGGAATTAGCACCTCCTCCAAAATTTCTATGTTCCACATCTGAAGATTGTCACATATAATGTAATCCTTTTGGGGTTGCATTAGAATGCCAAAAATAACTTTATTATTAGATAAGCCCCATCTCATGTAAAGAATGTGAGGGTTCGTGATCATATGAGTCCTCCTTGATGTTGCGGTTACCTCCCTCTTAGCATTGGTCTGTTGAGAAGCCATTTTTGTAGGTTTTTAATATTTTCAAAGTGATGTGTGTGAATTAACCAGAGGCCAACACACAATAAAACCAATTGCGCTCAAGAATACCGTTAAACTAGGGGCACACAAGAAGGACTGATGATGTGAAAGAGCCTGGGAGTGCACACAAAATTTAGATCAGATGCAAGAAATTGTGCATAGATAGGGACCTTTTCGTGCATGAGAGGAAAAGTGCATTTCATATGGAATAGTCATAGTGGGGACTAAGGGGGGACCTCATCATATTTATTGGCGTGAGTCAGCCCTTTCGTGCGAACGAAAGTAGTTTTCACACCGAATGGTTATTTTTTCATGTACTAACAGTGTGATACTCTTATTTTTGGTGTGACCCTTAGAATATGACCTTTGGGTCCCCCTTTAGCTTGGATTTTTAGGGGTCAATTTTTGACGTTGAGTTTCGGATAGGAACATGAATAGGAACTATTAAGAAAACCAAAGGAATCATGGAAATCTGTGGGAAATTCCATGACTCTAGAGGGAGCTGCATGCAAGAATTAAGGGGTGCGCGCAAGATTCCCACATGTTTGTAAACCCTTGTCCGCCCAATGAGATGCCAAAGGAATCCTTCTATGGTAAAAATACACCAACCTGCCAAGGCAATGAAATGAAGGAAGAATGTATTTCATGAAATATTCCCTTACGCACAAAACACCCTTGCGCACTAATGCAATGTCAAAGGGAGACTTCTGGGGTGACCATCCGAAAACCAACCAAGGAAATGGAACGAAGGAATAATGTAGTGCATGCAAGATGCTAATACGCACACAAACCCTTACACACCGAATGTGATGTCAAAGGGATTGTTCCATAGTAACCAGTCAGAAAACCATCCATGTAATTGTCTCCCCAGATGATTGACCACCGTTCTATATTCCTTTCTGTGGGTAAAACCTTTTGCACCCAATGCAATGTCAAACGACCTCTTGCATGCAGCTTCATTTGCACATCACGACTGAAGTTTTCGGCTATAAATAAGAGCATAACCCCCACCCTTCGAGGATGGTTGTGGAAGACGAACCGATTCTATATCGTGAAAAGGAAACCACTTCCTAAACAATGTCAAAAACTCCATGACATCAATGTATTAGATCTTGCGTGATAGGTCTTCCAGGGGTCCTCATTTGGGTGGGCCCACTTGGTCTTGATCCTCATCCATTTCCTTTTAATCTAAGTCATTTTCGTGAAAAATATTCATCTTGCGCAAATGTTTTCCCTTGTATCGTAATAATAATTCCCACACCTACTTGGTTTGTGTGCAACTACCCATCTTGCGCACTCCCATCCTCATATGCTTAATGTGTTTTCCTTGACGTAAGGCACCATGTCTGAGCCCCACTTATGTATGACACCCCTATCATGCACATAATTCTCCTGTACAACCCTCCAAGACTTTACAATGTGATTTAATGGTCCCTTCGGCAGTGATACATATTGTGTTACATAGCCTCATGCTTCTTCGCATAGACACGCTAATGGATATTTCTTCTTCTCATAGCCACGCTAACATGATCCCCTCAATGGATCACTCTCCCACCTCATCACCCTGTGGAATTTATAATGTCTTCCCTTCACCAAGGGTTAACGTGGGCTTGTTATGTAAGTCATAGGGGTGAGGAGTGAATCCTCATCGTCCAAGCTTTAGGATTTTAAACTGCCAAGAATCATCATCCTCGTAACATGATGTTAAAATTTATCCTCTCCCTATGCAATTCACATGTGGTTCCCCACCTTGTACATTTTCCATGCCCATAGGTCACCACGGGAGTGAGATCTTCCTCAAATGGAATGAATTCGTCCCTACATGGAAATAAATCTGTCTGCGGGGAAGGGAAACCATCTTAGGGTAAGCCCCTAGACTTTCTTGTATGATGTATCATCCTTGATCCTCATCTCTTCTTCCATGAAAAATGGATATAGGAGAGATGGGAATAGGGACCTTCATTACCCCATCCCTCTCCCTTTGGGATTTATCACCATCGGGTATCCTTCCTAGAGTATGTCCCAATCTCCATCTCCCCAAGGCCACTAACCAATCGTAAGACCATGTTTCCTCTTTTGGATTCTAACCAAGAAAAATCCCAATGCTATTCCTCATAGAATCACCTTTAGTGATGTGATATTTAGGTCTTTGTTGACACATATTTCTCACACTAAGAATGACTCACGTGGGCTTAGAGTAAGCACCAGCCATGAGATCCTCCCTGTTCCACCTTAGTGTGTAATCCCCATCCCTCACCACCAAACTCTACGGACATTGATCATTTCCCCTTTCCCTGAAAGGTACGTTGGAAGCCTCCCTGAGGTTCAATACAATCAACCATCAGTCCTAAACACTTACTGTTGGTTCACCCTCGACTTGTATGATGTTAAACTATATGACCTTCTCATCCCAAAAGACGTTAAAGTGTATTATTTTGAACTATGTGGGTTTTGATCCTACTCTCCTAGATAGGGTACGTAGGAATTCTCTCTGAGGTTGAACCCCTAAAAATGGTAAACCTATTTAAAATACATTGGTTTTGTTCCATATCCCCTAGACATGGTACGTACGAACCCTCCCTGTGGTTTAACCCTAAACACAGGTATAATTTGGCTTCCCCTTTGCTGGGACCCACATCTTTGGTCCATCAATTAGTGGCCTCAGACCAACTATTGGGCCGCTAACCATGGGTAACTCTCATAATGTCTTCAGGGTGTTGTCCTCCGTGTATTCCACGATCCAATTCCCCAACCTATACTACGTGGACATTGATTCCCATACACAAGGATATGTAGGAAACATCCCTATGGTTCAAGCCCATTATTAATGTTCTATTCCACTCTTTCACTTGAGACTTTGTGTTTCTAGAAGGACATGACCCAACCTGGGGGATCTGCTTCCTCCAGGTCCAATCCATGTGTTCATTCTCATAGGCCACCACCTTTGGTTTCCCATATCCCCAAAGAACTATGTGGACATTGATTCCATGACACACAGATATATAGGAAACCTATATGAGGTTCAATCCCAACATCACTATCATATTCACGTTAGTTCCATCCAATTACTCTCATTACCTTTGCTCAACCATACATCATCCATCCTGATTCCTACCCAGGCTGCGACATCTCGGTATGATCATGCCATATAACTACGAAACTAACTATTCATAAGCCCCACACATTTCATAACCATATAACCAAGAGTATCCCTCATTCGATTGGTCGTTATCCATGCGTAAGCCCCAGAAAGTCTCCTAGTCATTGTCCATTGTGTAGACCCTAATTCAGCACCCCTTTGAACTACGTGGGTTTTCATCCCTATCTCTCAGCACACGGTACATAGGAATCCTTCATGACTTTCAATCCTAGCCAATATTAAAAAATGGTTTCCTCATTTATTGGGACCCAATCATCCTCAGATCCACCCATCTAGTAAGATTCTCAGGTGCTCCCTCATTGGGATATACCCATCTGATCCGCTCTTATCAATGTTCTGATCAATCCATTCCATCTATACTAAACGTTAAACTTTCACGATGCCATTTTTTAAACATGGGATGTTGAGGAAAACCTCCGGGAAATGATTATGGAATATATATACCCACACTCTATGTGGTTTGCCTTGGGCTTCTGTGACCTCGATAAGCCCTATCATAAGGGGAAGAAACGCAGACATATTAGTGTTTCAGCTTCCAGAAATGCCAGTGATGTCCAACGTAACTACTCCTCCAATCAACAATTGTTTCCCTGACTTGAACCCTTATAATGTTCGGACATAAGTAGTGTAATTAATCAGAATCCATGAAGATATGGAACCGAGGAAGAGTTTCACAAACAACATCTTAATATTTAAGGGATACTCGGACTTCGCAACAAATTCAAAGGAGGAATCCATGAAAATATGAACAGACCTCCCATCATCCCATTTCAATCAAGGATCAAACATCCCTAAACAGGTTATGGATGTCTCCCACCTTCAAAAAGTGGGAATGCGGGGCAACAGCCAATGCATACTCAACAGATGGATGTGTGCCCCGGTGAAAGTGTCGGAATCTGTTAGTCAGACTTTTTTTTGTAGTACACATTGGTGGGTTTTGATATAAAATAATTGGTTGAGTTGTTATTCTTTTTATCATACATCATATAATGGTTTTTATAGTTTAGTTTTATTAGATCATTTATTTCATTTCTAATGGGTAAATCATCCACCAAATGTATTGAAACCCCTTTTAATTTATTTCAAGCCTTTGGCATATTAGGGATGTCTTTTAGGGCCTACTAACATATAACTTCCCTCACAAGACAATGAGAAGGGGTATGACATTATAGAGACACCCCATTCGGATGCACATGGGCATAAAAAAACATGTATAGATTCTATAGTAACTACTTATTTGGTTCCTCATACTATAAAGTGGTTATTTTATAGAGAGTTTTATTTAATATATAATATCTATGTATTGGTTCAATTGAGAAATAAACCACATAGTTGGATGATGACCAATAAAATATTCATCGAATTCATCAGTAAAAAACCAAACAATGTGCTTGTTATCATGGAATATTCTCTCCATTTCTACAATTAATTAAGCTTCATATTATTTATCATATGGAAATAATATCCATTATTTTGGGGAATACAATATTGGGTTATAATCCACCTATATACAGTTTGATAGAGTAAGAGGATGACACACTATATAACGAGTGATCTCACTCACCCTTATGTTTTTGTTAGATTTTTATATGGACATCTAACCAATTTCTTATATAGAATAAAAACCCCACAGAAATAAGTAATAATAGATTTTTAGGATGGTTATTTCCACATGCATTCTCTTAGGGGAAAATATATGCATTAGATGAAATAATTACGCTATTTTTCCCTCACATATAGCTCATTATCTATGACTTTAGGTTATTTTTTAGTAATAATAATAAAATTTTAATATTTTAATGAATATTTAAATAATAATAAAAATTAAATTATCTATTTTTGAATGAATGGTCCTTATAATAATAAAAAAATCATGGTTAAGATACTCCTCAGTAGTAGTGAAATCATATTTCCTTCCATACTCTTGATGTATTGGAGGTAGATTTCATTTATTTTCCTCAATATCCATAAGATTAGGTCATTGGATTTAATAATGACCATGTTCCTATAATTTTAAATATCATATGATAGGTTTAGAAATGATTTTAAACTTCTATTCAACTCTCTCATTTATTGGATTATCTATATCCCTTCAATATTGATTAGAATAATGCCCAAATTTTTCATACTTGAAGTATATCATAATTTATTTGAGATTTCATAAATGATTCTTCATATAAGACTTTCTTCATGGGTTTGATTGGTATTTATTTATTCCTTGATATTTTCCATTGATCGTCATAATGAAAAATCTATTTTATTATTTCTATCTCCTACCCCATGAGTCTACAGATATTCAATAATCAATATATTAACCTTAATGGAAAAATTTGAAATCTCATCATATATATAAATTTCTCAAATAAAATAATCTTTTTCTAGGATAAAATTAAATCCTGTAAATATGTGGTCTACCTTACATTCATTATTGAGGAAAATTTTAGAGGCTTATTGTACAATCCTTGTGATGATTTCCTCAAACACTTCAATATAATCATATTCAATTTGATTTAGTATAATGATTTATATTTCTAATTTAAGATATATATTTTGTGGAAAATGTTAATTGGAAATTATCTTCATGATTTATTCACATAACATGGAACTAATTTCTACTCTTTTACTCCATGTTCTTAATTACTGTCTACTACCAATCAACCTCCACAAAAAAATGACAAACAGACACCATGAATTTATATTTATCTAATAATTAAATCATATATAATATATTAAAATGGAGTCAGATCATTGTTTTATAAGGATAATATTTGAATAATCACTAAATGTATGATTAATGTTTCATATAAGGGACTCAAAAACAAATTGATCATTTTTAGGAGGTGGGAGTTCCACATGATTCATGTTATTAGTCATAAAGATTTTCAGGAGATCTAGTATTTCCATTATGATCCTAGATCCTACTACTATAATTTCAGTCGTATCATTTTATTAATCCTCACATTTCACATCATGTGGGTCATTAGTACAGTACCTCATACTTCCCCCTTTAAAAAATTTTAATTTAAAATTGGATGAGAATAATCAAAATAAATATAGTTTGAAAACGAAACTGTGAACATATAGGGGATAACATATAAATGAAAAGTATATCTTACCATATGAGTGTCAAAGTGTTAATATTGGATATCCATATTCAATTTTTTAATTTTTTTAAACTATTAATATATACATCTCATACATATAAGTTATAAAAGTGTTTATGAATTATCCAAAGTGTATCCCTTGGGAGGGTCACACCTAGTGTACATCATGGTCTGTTTTTCATGAACCATGTGATGATATCATTGATTCCTTATAAGAAATTCATTGTTTTATTAAAACTAGGATACACTATGCAAGATCCGCATCAACTTATTATATCAATATGGGGAAATAAGATCATTGAAACCACTTGTTGTACATATAACTAAAATTTTATAATAATTTATTATATTTAATATTATTCCTATGGTTCTTCATAAATTATTATAGTATTAATGCAGAAAAATATCAAGAAGTTAGCTCTATTATAGATTTTAGAGACAAAATCCTTTTAAAAATATTATTACATGAATTTTAATATAATATTGCAATAAAAACCCATTGATAGAAAGGCCTACACAATATGGATGTATAGGTACATAAAATATCAAAATGAATATAAAACCAAACATCCTTAATTTAATCTACATATTGATATCCTAAAACCTTTTTTTCTCTATGAACATTATAAGAAAATCTATGGAACAAATAGAATAAATGTTTGATCTATAAATCCCTAGAAGGTAAAAACATGATAAAGATGGGAAATTTGTGTTCCAATCACCATAACCTAATATCATAAAAGGATATATCATAAATAATCATAAAGATACCTAAAATAATGAACATGGGTTCATAATTATAATGGGAGTAAATGAATGTATCATAAACACACAACATTACATAAGCATATGTTAAGAAAAACAATATTTATAATATAACAGGGTGGACGAAGTCCAATCATGGATTGTATTCACTCCCTAATAACAAACATAACTTCACATGAGACAAAAAAAATACCCAATGCATTGGATACCTATATATGAATCCAAATAATATCTTTCTCATTCCTATTTTTTCTACACTGAAAGTAATTTGTGATTCATAAACATATTATTTACCCATGGAATAAAATGTGTTGTACTATCAAGCACCAAATCATTATAAAAGGTGATTCAATAAAGAAGAAATTTAAGACATTAACAGATGGAATATATTAAAAAATAAATTAAATGGTTAATGAGAAATTCATACATATGAAATGCATATACATATAATTTTGAACCACTCCCTAACATTAAAGAGATATAAATGGTGAGTGAGAGAGATAAAGGTCATAACCCAAGTAAAAATGGTGGTTAAGAGATATCACTTTTATTATGAATGGATTCATTCTATGGATACATATAATATCATCTGTAATCATATTAAATTCACTAATTATTTGATTTAAAACCATTTCCATATATATTTTATTTATTTTAATTTTTAATATATCATTTATGACCATTTTATTGATATATAAAGTTTATTTTCTATTTTTTAGTGTTTATTTAAGTGTTCATATGATGAATAAATTGTGGATAATTATTTAAGATCGTATAAAATGTGAAAATAACACCCAATGATAAATAAAATGTTATTAATGGGGATAAAAAAATCAAATGGACCAATATATACACAGGTGCTTCTACATAGCTATAATTCATTTATTAATAACGTTAATGTTAAACAGTTAGTTCATTTTAGAGGTTTTATAGACCATGGAAAAATATTCCTTTTATTTCATATTATGACTATTTAATCATCATAGAACATGAAATATGCTATTATAAATTTATTATCATATTATTTGTCTTTAATTATATTTTTATCCCCATCATTAAATGTGGTGGAAAAAAATGAACTACTCTTTTGATAGAGATGGTGAACTAACCTTATTGGAAACAATGTTTTATCAATAGAATAAATTGATGAACTATTAAGGGGATTGTTGGTAGATATTAAAATTACCTAGTATAATTGCAGTATATATATTAGAATGTTTTTGTTATTCCATGTTCAATGTAATTGGTTTTGGAAGGTGTAGAGGTATAAAAATTAATGTAATCAGATGAAGGAGTTACCTTCTCTATCGTATATATCCAATTGGGATTCCATTTAATGAATCATTGTTTAGTATTTTCATATGAACACTAGTATTGGGTTGTGGGATAGAGGATTGGGAATCTATTTGTTTAGAATTTTTTTATGACTTGGGGATTAGAAGGTGTGAAAATAAGGGGTCATGAGTGCTGGTATTCATAAGGGGTGTAATGGTGTTTTTCAAATAATATATTCATTAGTTTATAATTTTTGATCAAGACAATCAGTAGTGATGATTCTTATAACTATATTATGTGAATGGTGAATGTGAGTTTGAGATAATGGGTTCTTACTTCCTCCAAGTCTAAAAAATTCACGTATTTAGCTTAAAATAATTAATACCATATTTTTCTGTAATTATCAATTCACAAAAAAATCATCTATATTAGTAAGTCACCAAAAATTAACCCAATTTTTTCAATGTGTAAATTTAAAAATGGAATAAATTTTATGAAAATACTTTTCCAAATATCATAATAATTTTTTTAATTAAATTCTACATTTATTTGAAAAAACTAATTATAATATTATAATAAATTTTCATACCATTTGAAAAATTAATTATTTGTAAAAAAATTATCTTATAATTTTATAATAACATAATATTAATGTATAAATTAAATTAATTAAAATAAACATCCCTTTAAAGAAATATATATATTAAAAATGTGTAATTACAACATTTAGTTTTCCTAAAAATACAAACTGTCACATCCCGTGTTTTTTGAACAAGATAAAATACGATGGTTTTTGAACTTATTTTTATCAGTAGGTCATTTTTATAACAGAGCTTTCAAACAAGGACTCAAGAGCTATAAACATTTTAAGTAGTGACATTGGACTGCGCATAGTAGGTTTAACCGTGCAGGTCTGCCATGTGGGAGACCCTAGGTATTCGGTAGCAGGCGCATGGGTTGCGCATGGTCTGTCTGAGGGTATGAGTCAAGATGTGTGGTTTATCCAGATTTAAAATTTAGATTATTATTTAATTAAATAAAATACAAAAGGATTTAATTAAATTTGTGTAATTTATATATTGAATCTTTTGCAAATATATTAATGTGTCATGATTTAGTTAATTATTTTGTACGTTATTTAATTACCTTGAATTAATTAATTGCGAAATAATTAATGCATTAAAATAAATAAATGATTGATGAAACCTTAAATTAATGGGGAGTTTCAGATGATCAATGAAGTGTTTTAAATATATTAGGGAGTTTCATAATTTTGTGTGGAATCGTTATTTTAATTAATTGGTCAAATGAATTTTAAATAGGGAGTTTCATAATTTAATGAATAAGCATTTTAATTTTGGGTAAGATGATATTAAAGGAATGTTTATTGAATAATAATAATAATATAATTGAAATTATTAATTATATTATATTATGTTTTATTTATTTTATTTTATTTTATTATTTTTTTTAGAAAACCAAAGAGGGAGGTGATACCCCCACATTTCTTCTCCCGTAGGGGGTGCGGTGGCTCCCTCTCCCTATCCTCTAACAGTGGTGACCTCCCATGGACGGACAACCAGTGTGGCGGCTCCCTCTCCCTCTCCTCGTCCCTCGACCGACCTTGCAGCAACCACGCAACACACTTTTGGCAGAACAGTTGCATCACGCAACAACCCGACGTGCGACCTCCTCCCTCTATGGACAATTTCATCTATTTTTCTTCACCTTTAGGTTTTGATCTTCCATTTGAAGGTCCTTATATGTTTCCTTCATCATCTATTTATCGATTCATCTCAATTTTGGTGCACGATTTAGTTTAGCTAAATTTAGGGTTTTTGTGGTAACCTGAATTTTTTGCATTCTACTAGTTTTAGGGTGTGCGAAGGCTTCCTTGGGACTCCTTGATGTGTGTTCCATCAACTGCATTCGCAAGCGAGGTGGTTAAAGTGGTTTCAGTCTGCTGACTTTGCTTCAGGGTATGTTTTTGTTGATGTTGTTGGGTTTTCACATGTTTAATTTAGGGCTTTTGGTATTTAAGAGTATGTGGCATGTTGTTTGTAGTTCATTGAACTCCATTGTGTTGTTTGGGGGTGATTTGGTTAATCCCCACCAACTGAGAAAATGTTTTAGACTTTCTCTTTGGTTTTTCCCATGTTATATGTTGGTCATGGGTGTTTAGAGTTCCTAGTGCTTATCCTGTAGAGTGTTGACCCCTGCTTGTCGGTTTAAAGTCACCAATTTAAGGGAAACTCACCTATGTGTGCATGGGTATGTATATATATGTATGTAGGTCCCCCATTACTTGTAATTTCACCCATGGTAGTGAATTTCATGTATTGGGAATGTTTTTCCTATGTAGGTATATAGAAAATGCATGCGTAGGTGAGTGGAGGCTAGTGTATGCACATAATCATATGTGTAAGGATCCCCTTACGCATGCCCATGGCCATGCGGGTGTGTGCATAGGGGCTAGGTGTCCTTTCACATGTGTGAAAGTGCATATACTCAGTGGGGGAGCAGCTACTCGTAGTTAGAAAGCATTAAGAGCCAGAGCGAATGGCTTAGTTCCACTTGAGGTAGGATCCCTTTCCTTTTCCCATTTAATTTAAAGAATGGATTGATTTTTTTCTCACTATATTTTTATTATATTTTAATTAATGCATATAAGCATTTAAATTAATTGTTGTTTAAATTAATTTAGTAATGTCTTTAAATTAATCATAGATTAGAAGTGGTAAATGTAATAAATGTTTTTTCATAACAAAGGTCATGGTTTTATAATAAAACCCCTCTTTCGAGGTGCGCTACCTTCAATCCAAAAAATGTAGTGATTGTGTTTCATGATTTCCTTCCTGATTGCTTGTCTTCATGATTTTGTTAAGTGTTGGAATGAGTTTTAAAATAAAATTTAAATAACACAAAATGAATTGTTTGATAAAGTAATGACATGTTTTCTAATAAAACTCCTCCAATGGAGGTGAGCTGTCTTCAAGATAAAAATGTAGTAGTATATTTTTATGCTTTCCTGCTTAAATTTTTTTATGACTCTTTATGATTGAAATTATAATTGGTAAATGACATTCTTGTACATGTCCCTTACTGGTTACCTCAAAATGAAATTTCTTCTTGAAAAATAATAGATGAGCCAAGACACCTCCTGAGTTCATGAATTAACATGTGATTACAACATTTAGTGTAGGGCATCTACCCTCTTCTCTTTACTTTGGCGCTTATGTCACGCCACGTCTTATGCCGCTTGTCACAAACTTTCGGGGATGCCTCATTATATCTTATTAAAATGTTTGGGTGGTTCACTAATTCCCTTTGTGGCCTTCATTTTTAGTGAAGCCCACCCTGGGTGCTCTCCTTGCCTCTTGGCCACCCCTTTGGGTGTGCCTGCCTAAATGCCCATTCTCGTTATTCTTTAAGTTATAAATGTAATGTTATAGTTTGAATTGATTTCCTTGTTTGAACAAGTTTTTTAGCTTGTACCATTTATGTCATTGATAACCAATCATTGGGGCATGTTGATGCCATATGCTTTTGTTTAACTTCTATTTCACATGCAAGTGCCAGAATGATTATCAAAGATAATTAATTATGAGAATTAATTATGAAAAGTAGAGAACAGATTTGGATAGTTAAATTTGAATAATTAATTATGAAATGGGAACTATGTAGATTGATTAATTAATTTATAAATTATAATAAATTAATGAGATTTTGGGTCCTAGACATGGCTTTCTAGACCGATTTAAAAGTTTGGTTTGGACATGGAATTCCTCCCCAATGGTTATCCAAGCTTTCAATATAGGGTGTTAGACATAGCGATCTACACCGAATAATTACCTAGGTATTATAGATGGCGATCTAAACCAAATTTGATTCGGGGTGTTAGACATGGAGATATACACCAAATGATAATTGGGGTGTTTGACATGGAGTTAAACACCAAACGAATGTTAATAATGATATATAAAACGAATGAGAGATTTGATTAAAACTCAAGTGAAATGTGATCAAATAAAGAAAGGGAATACTGAATGGATTTTCAATTTGAGTTGAAACATGCACTAGTTTATGTGATTACCTAAGGAATATGGTAATCTTGGAAGTGATAAGTGAATAAACAGAGTATAAGTGGAAAGATGATAAAAAGTATTTTATAGGTTTGAACAAATGTACCTATGTTGTTCTAAGTAGGTTCTTATTCTGGGTATGGGTCAAGGCAGGTATTACCATCAGGTGTCCTTTTAGGAACCTTGACGGGCATTGATTGTTTATATTGTACCTTTATTGTTTTGAAATACCTGCACACTATTTAGTTATATTTCATTGTCTAGAGTGGGCTAGACACCAGTGGTTTCGGCCTACTGAGATTTATATCTCACACCCTACTCGGGTTGCTATTGCACTGGGGTACCCGAGTAGATTCTATTTTTTTTGTTGGACCTTGTCGTTGATGTTTCTTATACATGGAGTTAGGAGTAAAGGACTGATCTAAGGCTTGGGATGATCATGGAGATCTCCCTTGGGGCTCGAGTCTTTTTTTATTTACTTTTACATTGATGTGTAAGCATGTTGTGTTGTTTTCTGCTTCCATTGTATCATTATCATGTTGTGCATGAATCAACTATATAAATTGATGTTCACCAATTTTTTTCAAACCATATAAATGAAATTTTATCCACCACTTTCTTATTATTTATGCTCTTTCAATTTCTGTTGTATTTTTCCATTTTTTAATATGATTAGAGGGTATATTCTCCCCCTGACTTACCTTACACCATCACCGCTAGTTGGAAGCCTCTGGAGTTAGGGGAGACGCACTTGAGTTCATGTCATGGATCATCTCGGGTGACCGGCTCATGGTCGACCCAGGTTGGTTCGTGACAAAATGGTAACAGAGGCACTCCTTTTTATTTGTCTTACTATTTTTGAGATTGGTAGATAGGAGACTAGGAATGTATTGGAACTTTTGTTAATAGCCATGCTTGGGACTGATATCCCCATGTATGGGAAATGACCAAGTGACCAGGGTTGGGATTTTTGTGCATGGTTTTCGATATTACAGTTGATATGATTCCACCTTGAGTGATTGGTGTAATTTACACTCTTTATGGTTATATAAACTTTATAGTATTTTACCCTTAACCTATTAAGGCAAGGATGAAGCATTACATGAACCATAATAGGCACTTACAGATTCACATGTCTGGCATATATGTCATTCCATGTAGTTGCATTTATAGTATGCTTGCTGATATGTATTGTGTGCCTTGAATATGCCATGTATTGTAATTGTTTACCATTCCATTTTTGATAGCTTATTTAATTGATATATCTAACATGCTTGAGTGATAATATGTGAAGTTTATGTGCCATTACACTATGTTATAGCATGTTTTTAGTAATTTCAATATGTTGCTCTGTGTTAGCTGCTTCTAAAGACATGGTAGCTTGTCGACAAATGATTAATTTCTTTGACTGAATTTTTTAGTTGTGATTATGATAGAACAAGTTTTCAAGTTGTTTATTGTATGGGTTCCTTCTAGATTGGGAAAAGGGTAAACTATGTATTTGAACTTATAAAAAATGGTGCTAAATTAAACCCCAAAGTGAATTTGTTTTGATTAAATGAGATCCAACTTTCAACCCATAATGTGTATGGGCGCTTCATGAGTGGAGAAATGGAAACCCATATTAAATGTGATGGCATGATGCAATGTGAAATGCCTATAAATTTGAAAGATGTTTAATTTTTATCTGTAATCAAAATGATTATCTTTTATTATGAAATTGGGCCCATGTAGGTTGGTTGGGGAATGTTTTTATGTGATGAACCGTTTGGGTGCTTTAATATTAATAGTTTTTGGCAATTGATATCGGGTTGTATGATAATGAACACAATTTTTCTTAATGGGAACCCTGTAGGTCACCTTATTGTTTTATAAAACATTCATATTTTTCCCTTGGGGCATTTGTTAAAATCAAGCACCTAGTGTTTTTTGAGAAAAAAATGGTACTTTAAGGATTTAATTAAATATTTTAATGATTAAGGATTAAATGTGATTAAATATAAATGGCTGGTAAATGGAACATATAGTGGCGTCCTCTATTTAAGACCCTCGTATAAGGGTAGATTGAGTTCTCCTTGAGTCGTGTTTGAACTGAACCTCTCACATGTCCTTGTCCCTAGCCAGACCCCCTTTCTTAAATTGACACCATTGTTCAGACAAGTGGTCATGTTTTCCTTGATCTTTGTTTCATGCTTGGGCATTATGTAGTTCTCTTTTCTAGTAGGTTAAACAATATCTTGTATGTTTCATCATGGTGTTTCGATTGGTAAATGAGTGTTGGATCAGATTATAATGGCTTATGTGTTACTTACCTAACTAATGTCTGAACGTGTGTTGGGCAGTTGGAGACGCAACATGACCATTTGTGCAATACTTCCTGAATCACATAGGATGGGTGAGGGTTACATTATTCCCTAATTCTTCTCGAGGACAAGAAGTTCTAAGGTTGGAAGGTTTTCACATATCGTGTTTTTTAACTGGATAAAATAAGAAGGTTGTTGAAATTGTTATTTTATCAGCGGGTTGGTTTTAAAACTGAACATCGGAACAAGGTCTTGGGAGCTGGAACCGTTTTATGTGGTGATATCGTACTGCACGCGGTAGGTTTAACCGTGTAGGTAAGCCATGTGGGATACCCCAGGTATCAGGTAGCTGGGGCACATGTTGTGCACGATCTATCAGACGGTGCGAGTCAAGATGTATGGTTTATCTAGATTTAAAATTTGGATTATTATTTAATTAAATAAAATTCAAAAGGATTTAATTAAATATGTTTAATTTATAAATTTGATCTTATTTGATTTTATTAATGCTTTAGGATTTCATTAACTATTTTTTAAGTTAATTAATTTACATGCATTAATTAATTGTGAATTAATTAATGAATTGAAATAATTAAATTTTTTTTGAAACGTTAGATTAATGGGGATTTGTAGATGGTCAATGAAGCATTTTAAATTTATTAGGGAGTTTCATAATTTTGGGTGGAATCGTTATTTTAATTAATTAGTCAAATGAATTTTAAATGAAGAGTTTCATAATTCAATAAATAAGCATTTTAATTTTGGGTAAGCTGATATTAAAGTAATGTTTATTGAATATTAATAATATAATTGAAATTATTAATTATATCTTATTAGGTTTTATTTATTTTATTTTATTTTATTATTATTTTTTGAAAGCCAATGAGGGGGGTGATACCCCCACCTTTATTCTCCCATAGTGGGCACAGAAACTCCCTCTCCCTCTCCTCCAACAGTGGTGACCTCCCATGGCCGAACCACCGGTGCGGCAGCTCCCTCTCCCTCTCCTTCTCCCTCAGCCATCCTTGTAGCAGCTGCGTAACACGCTTCTGGCCGAACCGATGTAGTGCGTGACGGCCCGACGTGCAACCTACTCCTTCTGCAGATGATTTCGTCCAGTTTTCTTCACCTTTAGATTTTGATCAGCCATGGTAAAGTCATTATATGTGTCCTTCATCTTCTCTTTGGTGATTCGTTACAATTTCGATGCCATATTTGATTTGGCCGAATTTAGGGTTTTTGTTGTAACCCGAATTATTGGCATTCTACTGGTTTTAGGGCGGGTGAAGGCTTCCTTGGGATTACATAATGCATGTTCTATCAACCACAGCCACATGAGAGGTTTTTTTGGTGGTTTCGGTCCACCGACTTTGCTTCGGGGTAAGGTTTTGTTGTTTTTTTCTTTGTTTTCACCTGTTTAATTTAGGTATTTTGGTATTTATGAGTTTGTGGCATGTTTTTTGTAGGGCATTGAACTCCATCGTGTGTTTTTTGGATGATTTGGTTTGTCACCGCCAACCAAGGTAATGTTTTATACGTTCTTTTTGGTTTCTCCCATGTTATATGTTATTCTTTGGGCGTTTAGAGTTCTTAGTGTTTATCTTGTAGAGCGTTTGTCCCTGCTTGTCAGTTTCGAGTCGCCAATTAAAGGGAAACTCACCTATGTGTGCATAACTATATATAAATATATATATATATATATATATATATATGTTTTTAGGTCCCCTCATTACCTATAATTTTACCCATGGCAATGAATTTCACGTATTGAGCAAGGTGTTCCTATGTACATATACATAAAATGCATGCATAGGTGAGTGGTGGCTAGTGTATTCACATAATAATATGTGTAAGGATTACCTTACGCTTACCCATGGCCATGCGGGTGTGTTCATAGGGGCTATGTGTCCTTATATGTGTGTGAAAGTGCATACAATCTATAGGAGAACAGTTGCTCATAGTTAGAAAGAGTTTATAGCTGGAGTGAATGACTTAGTTCCACTTGAGGTAGGTTCCCATTCTTTTTCCCATTTAATTTAAATAATGAATTGATTTATTACTCACTACATTTTTATTATATTTTAATTAATTCAGTTCATCCTTTAATTTAATTGTTGTTTAAATTAATGTAGTTATGTCCTTAAATTAATTGTATATTAGAAGTGGTAAATGTAATAAATGTTTGTTTCATAACAGAGGTAATGGTTTTATAATAAAACCCTTCTTCCGAGGTGTGCTGCCTTCAATACAAAAAATGTAGTGATAGTGTTTCAGGATTTCCTTCTTTATTTCTTGTCTTCTTGATTCTGTTAAGTGTTGAACAATGTTTTAAAGTAAATTTTAAATATAACTAAATGAATTGTTTGATAATGCAATGTCATGTTTTCTAATAAAACTCTTCTAATGGAGGTGAGTTGTCTTCCAGAAAAAAATGTAGTATTAGATTTTTATACTTGCAAACTTAAATTTTTTATGACTCTTAATGATTGAAATTATAATTGATAAATGACATGCTTGTACATGTCCCTTATTAGTTACCTCAAAAGGACATTGCTTATTGAAAATTAATAGATGATCCAAGATACCTCCTAAGTTCTTGGCTTAACATGTGATTATAACTTTTAGTGTACGGAATATACCCTCTTCTCTTTCCTTTGTCGCTTATGTCACACCACGTCTTGTGTCGCTTGTCACAACCTTTCGGTGATGCCTCATTATCTCTAATTAAAATGTTTGGGTGGTTCACTCATGCCCTTTGTGGCCTTCCTTTTTGGTGAACCCCATCCTGGATGATTTTATTGCCTCATGGCCATCCCTTTGGGTGTGCCCCTCCTAAATTCACATTCTCCTTGTTCTTTATGTTATAAATGTAATGTGATAGTTTTAATTGAATTCCTTGTTTGAACATGTTTTTTAGCTTGTACCATTTAATGTCATTGATAACCTTTCATTGAGGCATTTTTATGCCATATGCTTTTGTTTACCTTATATTGATCATGCAAGTGCCATAATGATGATCAAAGATAATTAATTATGAGAATTAATTTTGAAATGTTGAGAATGGATTTGGATAGTTAAATTTGAAGAATTATTTATGAAATGGGAACTATGTCGATTGATTTTTTAGTTGATAAATGATAATAAATGAATGAGATTTTGGGTCTTAGACATGGCGTTCTAGACCGATTTAAAAGTTGGGTTTGGACATGGTATTCCACCCCAATGGTTATCCAATCTTGCAATATAGGGTGTTAGACATAGTGATCTACACAGAATAATTACCTAGGTGTTGAACATGATGATCTACACCAAATGCGATTAGAGGTGTTAGTTATGGACATCTACACCAAATGAGAATTGGGGTGTTTGACATGGAGTTCAACACTAAATGAATGATATTAATGATTTATGAAAAGAATAAGAGATGTGATTAAAACATGAGTGAAATGTGATCAAATAAAGAAAGGTAAGATTGAATGGTTTTTCAACTTGAGTTGAAACTTTCAATAGGTTATGTGATTACCTAAGAAATATGGAAAACTTGGAAATGATAAGTGAATAAATAGAGTATAAGTGAGAAATGTGATAAAAATTACTTTTTTACGCTTGAACAAATGTAATTGTGTTGTTTTGAGAAGGTTATTATTCTTGCTATGGGTTGAGGCAGGTATTACCATTAGGTGTCCTTTTAATAATCTGGATGGGCATTGATTGTTTATATTGTACCGTTTTTGTTTGTAAATACCTACACATTGTTTAATTATATTTCATTTTCTAGAATGGGCTAGACACCGGTGGTTTTGGACTACTGAGATTTATATCTCACACCCTACTCAGGCTGCTATTGCACTGGGGTACCCGAGTAGATTCTATTAGGTTTCAGGACCTTGTCGTTGTTGTTTCTTGTACTTGGAGTAAGGAGTAAAGGGCTGAGCTAAGGCTCGAGATTCTCATGGAGATCTCCCTCAGGTCCTGGGTCTTTTGTTTATTTACTTCTACATTGATGTGTAATCACGTTGTGTTGTTTACTACTTCCATTTTATGATTATCAGGTAATGCATGCATCTGCTATATAAATTGACGTGCACCAAATTTTTTTCAAACCATATAAATGAAAATGTTTTCCGCTACTTTTTAATTATTTAAGTTTCTTCCTTTGTTGTTGTATTTTGTCCATTTTTTTAAATTTGATTAGAGGGTAGAGTCTCCCCCTGACTTACCTTAATCCCTTTCCACTAGTCGGAAACCTCTGGCGTAAGGGGAGATGCGCTTGAGGTCATGTCGCGGACTATCTCGGCTGACCGGTTCAGGGTTGACCCAGGTTGGTTTGTGACACAAAATCCTAAATTATCATTTTTAAAACATTAATTCAATTCATTTAGGATATTAATTTATCATATTATCATTTTATGTGGTATATAAATATTATTTTACAATTCCAAATGTGATGATACCATTATAACAATTATGTTTCTTTTGAAAATGGTATGATTACTATTCTAATAATTAGGTTTCTATTACAATGGGATGATTTCAATTCAAATGGTTATATTTTTAATAATCATATGGGATAACTAATTCCTATTTTTACCTAATATTAATGATTAATTCAATTATAATATATATATATTTTATATATAATATTATTTTAAAAATGTATATTTTATTATTAAACATTTTGATTTACATCTATCATGTTGTTAATTCTTGGGATTATTCAAGTGATCGAGAAGACATAAATTTTCATATTATTATTGCCTTAGAATAAAGTTATTGTCCCATGTAACAAAATTAAGTCATATGGTCTTAATTATTATCTAAATATAATTTTTAAATTATTATAATATAATGGTGTTGGTTCAATCTTGTGGTGTGTGTTTATATTATATCACTAAATAGGTAGAAATTATATATTTAGAAGAGAAATTACATTGATTGAATTCTTGTTTGATAGAAACATTTTTATTAGATCTTGGAACATTTAACACATTCAAATGTCTAAAGGAATATGTATCTCGTCCATGCCATCATGGATTGTGGAATTCATAGCGAATAAAAATTAATCAAAAATCATCACTGGTGTCTTGAAAACGTTAGAAAACATTGGTTCTTGGTCACTATGGTTGGTATTGGATATTTATCAAGTAAATTTTCATTTTAATGATCTAATTATACACCCTTAGTTGAAATTTTATTTCCCAAAAATGATAATTTACTTATCCAAAATCCACCCTTTGTAAATTTGTAACATAATATCTCCTACCTCCGGGTAATCAAAAAAATCCCCAAATTTTCTTCATACTCGTACTCTCTCTATGACTGTTTTATAATTTAATCTATGAACACTAAATATTATTGATCAACGTAATATATAAGTATATTATTCACTAAATATATGTTTATATCATGATCATTTTCATGTTCAAATGGTAAGAATATATATTCATATCGACCATACCTCTCAAGGAAGAATATTTCGTGTATATATTCCATATTGAACCTAGGATGATTATATCAAAATAGAATATTAATGATAAATTTTTTTTGACAATGTCATAACTGATTTAACAAAAAAAAAATTTGTTATAGAGGATACAAGATGATACATCAGATCATGTAATATTCTTTATAATCAAGGAAAAAATAACTGAACCATTTTTTATCTAAACAAAAAATAATTGGTGCACCACATGATGAACAAAATAGTTGAAGGAATTCCTTTTCTATATTATCTAATAGTTTCTTCATTAAATCATTGGAATCAATTTGGGTCACTCTATATAGTCTTTGAAATTTTTTTATGACTTGGTATGAATTATTCGCAAATAACAACATCATTATTTTGTCTGGGACTAGGAATATATTTATGAAATAATATGACATCGTTATAAACAATATGAATGTTTTCAATGTTGATTTTCTACATAAATATTTGAAGCAAATAACCACCATTAATATATATTAGAAATAATATCAAAAAAATAATTTCTACTATAGGTTAATGTTAATATTTAAATAAATTAATGATAAAAATTTGGCTCATAATATTATATATAACTTACCTTATATAGAAATTAATTTTTAATCTATATTGACAGGGTCAATCCACACAAAAAATCACATCAAATATAAAAATATTGAGAATAACTAGATTTTATGAATTCATATTAAGTCAAACTTCTTTAATAGATGAGGTATATACATGATATACAATCATTATACCATTATGAGTTTTCATTACAAACTCAAGATCTAATTTTCCATGGAAAATTACATTGATTTAATTGATTTGGTTGAGAGAGATCCAAAAAAATAATTATGTGTTTGAGAGTGGATGATAAGTGTCGATTCCACCATGTCATTCTCATAACCCACATTAAGAGTTGTGATTGAATGAGATTTACTTTTTCCATTGATGTGGGTGGTTTTTGAGGCTTATTATCCATATTATCTCTCGTATTTTAGAAATGATTTTCATAATTTCTATATGCTATGAATTTATATAACTAATGTGTTAGCGGTGTACTTAGTTGATATTTGTATCTCTTCAATTCATTTACATAGCACTTTACATAACATTTATATTATTTTTCTCAGTGGCCATCACTCTCACACTTGAATCATATTCTCATCAAATTAATGAAATTACCAGAGTGATCCATCCTAATTTTTTTGGCAAGTAGGTGGTTTTAACTTCTTATTACCTCAATGTAACATCAAATTGGAAAGTCCATGAAACCCCATAATCCATTTATTACCACTAGACCTTTGAAATGATGGTTTCTATGTACTATTTAAACATTGAGTGGACATCAAATAATTTCTATATGGCTTACTAAGTATATTAGGAAAGACAGATTTATATGATATGGTTTCAAATCACTATTGAATTTATAATGTCACGGCCCGACTGAACAATCACCTGGTAGCCGGACCAGGGGGTCACATTTCCTCAAGCACGTCTCCTCATAATCTAAAGGATTCCGACTAGCAGCGACTGTCTCTAGAGGTGATAGTGGGGATCCCATACCCTCTTATCAGATATGAACATCAATATAATAGACAAAATAATGATCAGTAGAGGAAGAAATGTATAAATATATCAAGGAGATGAAGATAGATTAGATACCACAAAACACTAAAAAACCCTAAAAAACATCCAAATCCCTAAAAACCCTACAAAACTATAATAATCCTAAAAAGTTCCCTAAAAATCCCTAGAAATTTTAAAAAACACCAAAAACCATAAAAACCCCTAAGAAAACAATAAAAACCTAAAAACACTTAAAAATCCTAAAAACATAAAAAACACTAAAAACAATTAAAACCCATAAAAATTCCCAAAAACCCCAAAAAACCCAAAAACCCCAAAAAAGTCCCTAAAAACCTTAAAAACACATAAAACCCCGTAAAACCCTAAAAAACTAAAAACTATAAGAAAATATTTTAAACCATGGAAACATTAAAAACACTAAAAAGCCTTCAAAACCCCAAAAAACTCAAAAAAACTCTAAAAACCTGAAAAAAAATAATAACACATAAAAATCCCTAAAACCATGAAAATCCCTAAAAACATAAAAATGCATAAAAATAATATGAAAACTCTTAAAATACTTAAATACATTAAGACACAAAAATCCCTTAAAAACTAAGTAAACATTAAAACCACAAAACGCCTAAAACCCTTAAAAAAACCTAAAAATAGTAAAAACCCTAAAAACCAAAAAAAATATTATCCATCAACTCTTAAAAACCTTAAAAATTATAAAACCCATAAAACCATTAAAAACTAATAAAAACAATAAAAACCCTTTAAACCTTTTATTTTTTAGAAAGAACTCTGAAATCCATTAAATCTAAAAAAAATAGGAAATACACTAAAACCCCAAAAACCAACAAACCAAAAAGCCCAAAAAGCCCAAAAACCCCTAAAAATCCCTCAAAAATAAAAAAAACCTTAAATTTATAAAAACCCTTTAGACACATAAAAACATAGAAAAACTCTAAAAAACCATAAAACACCTAAAATTTAAAAAAAACACAAAAAACCCAAAACCTAGAAAACCCAAAAAACCCAAAAATACCCTAAAACCTTCAAAATCCCTAAGAACCATATAAATGAATAAAAATCTAAAAATAGGCCTAAAAATACCTAAAATTTTAAAAAACCGTAAAACCATGAAAACCATAAAAACCTAAAAACACGTAAAACCCCTAAAAACCTAAACAGTGTTTAAAACCTTAAAGAACCTTAAAAAAGTAAAGACCCTAAAAATTGTAAACACCTCTAGAATCATAAAAATACATAAAATTCTTAGAAACCATAATAACTCCTAAAAATATAACAACCATTTAAACCCCTAAAAACATAAAAAAAATAAAAATGAATAAAAAATCTTAAAAATGAAAAAACCCCAAAAACCCCCAAAAAACCATAAAATCCTTTTAGATACGTGAAAACCCCTATAAAAATAAAAGTTATAAATTGTTAAAAATCCATAGAAATATAAAAATTCCAAAAACCATCCATGATAACCTTAAACACCTAAAAATACTCAAAACCATCAGAACCAAAAAAAATGAAAAACCATAAAAACTAATAAAAAGCCAAAAAAACCCACCAAAAGCTCTAAAAATTCATTATAACCATAAAAACATAAAAAACACTACAAAAATAACATCCCAAAAAAAATAAAAAACCCTAAAAACCAAAATCATTAAAACACTAAAACACATTAAAACCTTTAAACCCTTAAACCCCCCACCCCAAACCATAAAATCCAAAAAAA
The DNA here is from genome assembly GCA_963277665.1 of Viscum album. Classification (NCBI taxonomy): domain Eukaryota; kingdom Viridiplantae; phylum Streptophyta; class Magnoliopsida; order Santalales; family Viscaceae; genus Viscum; species Viscum album. Next base: position 834,087,544 of record OY728156.1, read on the forward strand.
TCCCTAAAATCCTTAAAAATGTAAAAAAACATAAAAACCCTTAAAACCCCAATGAAAATAAAAAATATATAAAAACATTTTAAACCCATAAAATACTAAAAATTGAATAAAAACCTAAAAAACTAAAAACCCTAAAAAATATCTAAAAACCATAAAACCCTAAATTTCTTAAATATCACTCAAAAACCCTGAAAACATAAAAAACCCTAAAAACCTAAAACAGTCGAAGAAAACCATAAAAATTGAAAACACCTATGAACCATAAAAAACCAAAAAATGGAAAACAAAAAGGATACTAAAACAATAAAAATGATAAAAATCCTAAAACCCATAAAAACCTTAAAAAAATTAAAAATCACATAAAAATATAAAAACCACTAAAAACTCTTAAAACCCTTTAAATCATAGATACATTAAAAAACAATTAATACTAGAAAAAACCCTAAGAAAATCCAAAAACCCCTAAAAATCCAAAAAATATTAAAATCCCCCAGACTTCTAAAAACCCATAAAACCCCTCAAAATATATAAAAACACTACAACATATAAAACCCAAAAAAATCCCTAAAATCCCAAAAAATGTAAAAACCCCAAAGTTACATGAAAACATTAATATATCCTTAAAATTTTATAAATACTTTAAAGACAAAAAACCTAAAATAAGCTAACCCCCCCCCCACACAAACCCTCAAATCCCTAAAAACTCTAATAAACATAAAAATCATATAAAAATACATAAAAATAACTAAAAACATAAAGAACCATACAAACCCAAAAAAACCTAAGAATGCCTTAAAAACATGAAAACTCTTAGATCCACTAAAAAATATACTAAATTCCAAAAACCCTAAATCACCCTAAAAACCCTAAAAGCCATAAAACTCACTAAAACCATAAAACCCCTAAAATCCATAAAAAAATTAATTAAAAATAAAAACAATAAATACCCTATAAACCCATAAAAATGATAAAACATTATAAAACATTAAAAAAATAAAAAATACATAAATAAACCTAAATTCCTAAAAACCATAAATCCCCAAAAAACCCATGAAAACCCTAAAAAAATCCCAAAAATGAAAAAAATAAAATAATATTAAAACCCCAGAAAACCCATAATAAAACCTTAAAAACCTAAAAACTCTTAAAAATCCTAATAAACCTAAAAATTTCTAAAAACTATAAAGAGCCTAGAAATCCAAAAACTATAAACCCCTGAAAACCTTTAAACCCCTAAAGCCCCTAAAACCATTTAAACACACTAAAAACTCTAGGATCATTTGGAACCCTAAAAAATGTTAAAAATTATAAAAACACTTTAATCCAATATAAACTATAAACACCTAAAAATCCACAAAAAAACCCATAAAACTAATAAAAATCCTAAAACCTCCTAAAAACCCTCCAAATTCCTAGAAACCCAAAAAATTATAAAATCCAAAAAATCACTAAAAATCCCAAAAAACATAACAAACACTAAAAACCCAATGAAACCCTTAAAAACCTAAAAACACATAAAACCCCTAAAACCTATAACAATCACTAAAAACTCTAACACCTATAAAAACCAAAAAATCCACTGAAATCCCAAAAAACCCATCAAAATCATAAAAATCCCTAAAACCATAAAAACCTAAAAATAACTAAATACATTGAAGACCCCTAATAAAATATGAAAAATATAGAAACACTTAAAACCCCTCAAAAACCTCAAAACCCCTAAAAAACTGAGATGAACCTAAAAATCATAAAACCCCTAAAAACCATAAAACCCCAAAAAACATTAAAAAACCCTTAAAAAAATTGAAACCCCCCAAAACCATCAAGAAATCTAAAAACATGTTTAACCCCAAAATTTTTTAACAAACACTTAAAAACCTAAAACCCCAAAAAAACATTAAAATCCCTAAAACCAAAAAAAACAAAAAAAACACTAAAAATCCTAAAACCCTAAAAATCCCTAAAACCCTAAAACCCATAAAAATCATAAAAAAGATGTAAAAACCCCCAAAAAAGAAAATAACCTCTAAAACCCCATAGAAAACCATAAAAATCTAAAAAAATTAAAACCACTAGAAACCTAAAAAATTCCAAAAACCATAAAAATCCATAAAACCCCAAATATCCTTAAAAACCATATACCCTTAAAAACCCTAAAAAACTAAAACAAAAAAAAATCATAAAGCACAATAATAAACATAAAAACACTTCAAAAATAATAATGTTAAAAAACTCTAAACACCCTTTAAAACTCTGAAAAAAATAAAAAATACTAAAACCAACAAAACAAAAAATTCATTAAAAACCCTTAATACCCTTAATACCCCTAAAACCAAAAAAATCCAAAAAAAGCCATAAAAGCAACCAAAATAGTAAAAACACTAAAACCCATCAAACTCTAAAATCCCATAAAAATCCCTAAAAACGTAAAAACACCTAAAAACCATGAAAAACTATAAGAAAACCAAAAAACACTTAAAACCCATAAAAACTTAAAAAATGAAAAAACCCTAATTACCCTAAATGGACCTAAAACAAAAACCACCCTAAAATCCATAAAACCCCTAAAAACCTTAAATTCTCCTAAAAACCCATAAAAACCAAAAAACTAAAATTTCTATAACCCCATTAAACCCCCTAAAACATTAAAAACTCTAAAAAACATTTAAACCCCTAAGAAACTCAAAACTCCACTAAAAACCCAAGAAAACCCATGAATACCCTTAAACCCCTAAAACCTCTAAAAACATAAAAATCCTAAAAAATCCTAAAAACCATAGAAAGATGATGGTGGATCCTCTCTTTCACGATAAAGATTCTCCTCTCCCATGACACGAATGAAGATGATGACCATTCATACGCCTCGCCATCCACCATCGGCAGGGGAGGGGGCCCCACTTGTTCTTGATGATGAGCATCCATTTGTCCCATTCTCAGTCCCTGTTTTGCTCCCCCATTTTCCTTGGGATGAGATATGCACGAAGGTTCTTCATCTTAACCAATAATTTCTGCAACTCCAGTTATCCATGGTGTAGTTCATAGAGGCCTCCGCCCTGCATAGGTTGACCTTGGTTGATTATATCTTCAATTAGAGAATTCCCATGGATGTTTTTGACAGATTCATGTTTGAACATTGGGACCTCCAAGACCGCTCCACAGTAGGTCTTGTGGATTGCATACACATCTTAATTCACTTTGTGTCAGAGGAGGATTTGATTCATTCTTGGTACACGAATTAAAGAAGATGAAATGGTGCTCGTTTCTCTCTTTCCTGGTGGAGCTTTGATCTGCATTTGAACTGTGACTCACCGATGGTGGCATCTTAGCAGGGACATAGTGATCTGGCTTGCAGGTATGGCAGTAGGATTTGTGGTGCTTTTATCTGAGCTCAATAGGTGGATGGAAAAGGGATATAGAATCAGAGTGAGACACAGGGGGTGCACATGGATAAATCATCTCTTGAGTGTGGATCAGGTGGTGTCTAGTGAAAATGGTAAGGCTTTTGTCAGGGTTCACGTCAAGGAGGTTGTAGCTGCTATTAAATGCGGGCACGAAAGGATTGGTGCTGAGGGTGTGGCATCTTCTTTTGGTTCTAGTTCTGGAACACTAAGCTCGAGTCTGTTGGATGCTCTTCTGATTACACTAGGGAGACATGGGTATGCAATATGTGAACAATGTTTAGGGAAAATGGTTTTCCTGGGCCAATTGGTGCCCTAGGTGACTGACATTTTCAAGAGACTGAGGAGAGATTTGCAGCTTTCAGATGCTAGTAATTATTTATACAAAGAGTCCGCAGCCGGTGGGATGCCAACTTCCTCTGATAACACTATGATGAAGATGTTGGAAGCCTTTCCAACTCTCAATCATTTTAAAAGGAAGGATTCTGAGGTGGAGGTGCATGGTTCTCCGCTTGGTGACCCTGGGAGTGCGAGTTTTGTTGTATAGGGGGGTGATATGATGGTCGTTGAGGAGATTGTTGTAGAAGAGGATAAAGATGGCAAGATTCCTGGGGAGGAGGGGCTCGGGTCTCTGGTTACTGATGTTGGGAACACGAGATTGGATATGCAGATGATGAGTGAGGTGCAGGTTGTTGCTTCTAGGCGTGGTGGAGGGAGTGTGGCCCAGAATGACAGTGCGATCGAGCTGATGATGGACACTATTGGACACTCAGTTGGTCCTGGTGTGAAGAGGAAATGGGAGATGTAGGGGCTTGTGCATATTATACCCTCCTATCGGGGGGAAGTCAGCAAGCATTTTAGGGAGGCGCTAGCCTTGGATTGTGCCGCCCTAAGTAACAGATTTGATTGTCTTAATTCTATGGAGTTTGAGGGTATGGATGATGTAGAAGGGGATGTGGGGGAGTAGGGGGTGAATGAGGAAATGGGGGAGGTTGCTGATAATAGGGCTATGGATACTTCTAGTCTTGGTACCTTTATTGATGAAAATGGTCCCTTAGTGGATCCTCTGACTGGTGATGTTTGTCATGGACATGTTGTGCTGGATTCTCCCCTGCTTATGACCTATGATGATGGTGTGGGGGCCAAGGATGGCCAATTTGAGGCTTCATTGGTCCCTAGAGGTGATATTCAGGATAAGGATTTGACATTGTGTGGTAGAGAAAGGGTGGCTCATATGGGGGAGGAGGCTAAGCAGGTGGAAGTACCTGGTCAAGGGGTGTTGGCAGAGCTTTGTTCATTGGTGTTGGAGGGATCCTCGAGGCATGGGCTGGGGCCTTTGGTTTTGCTGGTGCATGAGGGGGGCTCTTCTAGTGAGTCTTCTTTGCAGGGGGCTTTGGCTCGGATTGCCCATGACCAAAGGGAGGCTGCTGAACCTAGGGAGGTGATTAAGCTAGTTGTGGAGGTCTGAAAGTTGACTAGGGAGGAGGGGCAATTGCAGCTAGCCCTCACTTGTGGGGTCCCTACCACCTTCTCCTTAAATCAGGAATCCTCCTTCATCCCGGAGCATGTTTTTCTCCAGGAGGATGCCCGACGAATGAATTGTAATATGGCTATGATCGGTAAGAAGAGGGCCTTGCTAGAGGTGGCCATTCCTTTTGGGAAGGAAAACAAGTCGGCAGGGGTCCACTTAGACCCCCTAATAGAAAACCGAGGAAGAACTATTCCACTTTTCCGACGACATTATCCATGAGAGAATCTTGCAAAGCTAAGGTTGCTTCTTCTGGTAGGGGTGGTCAACCTGTCAAGGTGTAGATTAATGTGAAGAAAAAATGTCTTAGAGAGTACTACACTACCTTCCAAAAGCAGTAGGAATCATCTGAATGGGAGTCGGTGGAGTTAGATGCTTCCTCTAGTTTTGGGGCTGATGGGGACCCACTTGGGGATAGTGACTTTGATCTGTAGTTTCTGCTCACTTCTCTTCTGCTATTTTGTTTGGTCTTTTGTGTCCTTTTCTTTCTTCGCTTTCCTTTTGGGGATTCTCTTTTGGGTATGGGTTGATTGGCCCGACCCCTCCCCGGTCTGCAGTGTCCTCTTTTTCCTAATAAATTTGGGGGGGGGGGCAAGAATAGCCTAGCTCCAGCATCTGCCTTTCCCTAAAAACCATAAAAACCAAAAAAACCTAAAAATTCTATAAAAATGTCCTAAAATATAAAAAATAAAGAAAAACCAAAAAAAACTCAAAAACCTAAAAACACATACAACCCAAAAAAACCCTATAAAATACCAAAAACAGTAAAAAAACCCAAAAACCCAAAAAAGCATTAACACCCCTAAAAACCTTATAAACCCTAAAAACCTTAATAACCCAAAACCCACCAAAAACTCTAAAAACCCTTCATACCCAAAAAACATTGAAAAAATATAAAACATCCTAAAAAATCAAAAAAAAACCAAAAAATACCATAATACCCTGAAAACTCCTAAAAATCCTCAAAATCCCTCAAAACCCTTAGAACCCATAATTATAATAAAAAAATACTAAAAATCGATAAAAACATAGAAAAATAGAAAAATCATAAAATTTTCTAAGAAAATCTTAAAAACATAAAAACTCTCAAATCCCCTTAAAACCTAAAAACACTAAAAACCCTAGTACCCCCACAAAATCCCTAAAAACCCAAAAAAACCATAAAAATACTAAAAATCCCTAAATTAACTAAAATATAAAAACCTAAAAAACTAAAAAATCCCCTAATAAAACCATAAAAAACATAAAAAAATTAATTCCAGAAAAACCAAAAAATTCTATAACCCTAAAAGACCCTAAAACCCTAAAAAAACATAAACACCCTTATTCCGATAAAAACGTTAAATCCCAAAAAAAAACACAAAAAACCCAAAAAACCCCACTAAAACTATAAACTATTTGTACCCCAAAAATATTAAAAAAAATAAAAACAGTTAAAACCCTAAAAACACAAAAAAACAGCTTAATCCTCAAAAAATTATAAAAACCCTAAAACCCTAAAAACCCCTAAAAACACTAAAATCCATAAAAATACAAAAAAAGCCCAAAAATTCTCTAAGAACATAAAATTCCCTAAAACCCCTAATCAAAAACATAGAATCCTAAAAGTGCATAAAACCCCTAAAAACCTAAAAATGCTAAAAACACTAATAAACTCTAAAAACCATGAAGCCCCAAAAAACCAAAAAATCACTGAACCCAAAAAAAACCATAAATAACTCAAATAATTATTTAGATCCAGAAAAACATTAAAAACAATAAAAATATTAAAACCCTTAAAAAATTAAAAAAACCCATAAACCCCAAAAAAACCATAAAAAGCTTAAAATTCCAAAAACCCCTCAAAATCTCGGAAGACCCTAATAAACCATAAAACCCTAATAAATAATGAAAAATCCCTAAAAAATAGAAAACCCTAAACCCCCTAAAAACCTCCGATAAAACCTAAAAAAGTAAAAACACTTTATTCCCCATAAAATCCTAAAAATTCAAAAAATCCTAAAACCCTGAACCCCTAAAACCCACTAAAACACTCATAATTACTAAATACCAAAAAACCATAAAAATCCTAAACATTACCTAAAAACAATTAAAATGTAGAATCTCTTAAAACCATATAAAAACCACAAAAATATAGATACCTAAAATCTTAAAACCCAGAAAAACCTTTAAAAGTGGTAAAACCCCTTAAACCCCCATAAATACCATAAAAACCCATAAAAGCCTTTAAAAAACATAAAACCCCATAAAACCCTAAAATCCAATAAAAATATAAAAACCCTTTAAAACCCTAAAAACATAAATATACTCAAAAAATTCCTCAAGCCCATAAGAAACTCAAAAAAAAATAGAAAAAACCCAAAAATTCTCCAAAAATCATTAACACCCCTAAAACCATCAAAATCCAAAAAATCCATAAAAACCCAAAAAATTATAAAAAATCCAAAAAAATCCATAAAAACATAAAAAACCCTAAAAACCCCTAAGAAAACAACATATGTCTAAAAACACATAAACCCCCTAAAAACCTAAAAATGATTATAATCCTTAAAAGAGATAAAAAAGATAAAAACTCGAAAACCCACTAAAAAACATAAACCCTCCTAGAAATATTAAAACCCCATAGACCACTAAAAATTACTAAAAATTAAAAAAACCCATAAAACCGACAAAAAATATTAAAAAACTATAAAAATCCAAAAAACCCTCAAAATCCCTAAAAACCCTAAAAATTTGTAAAATCCCTGAAAATCTCTAAACAATATAAAACCATAAAAATCCAAAAAACCCCAAAAAATCCATGAAAACATAAAAAAACATTACAAACCTAAAAACTCTAAGAAAAACATAGAAACCTAATAACCAAAAACACTAAAAACTCTACAACTTTGAGAATCCTTAAAAACACTATAAAACCATAAAAATCTTAAAAAATCCTAAAAAACATAAAAAACCCTAAAAACCCAAAAAATCTGTAAGAAATCCTTAATGACCACAAAACACATAACACTCCAAAAAATATAAAAATGATAAAAACATTTATGAGACCCAAAAAACCCAAAACCCCAAAAAACCATAATGCCACAAAAAACATTAAAAACGCATAAAACCTTGTTAAACACTAAAAATTAGTAAAAATATTAAAAACCATTTAAAGCACAAAACATTAAAAACTCTAAAAACCTTAAAAACTCTTAAAACACAAAAAGAAACCCTAAAACCCCTGAATACCCATAATACCCTAAAAATCATAAAATCTTTCAAAATTTCTAAAGACCATACAATCCTTGAAAACCATGAAAATCCCGAATAACCCTAAAAATGAAAAAACACCCATATCCATGAAAAATCATAAGAAAAATTTTAAAACCTAAAAACACATAAAATCCCTATAAATCTTAAAAATACCCAACCCCCCCCCCAAGTACCTTTAAAATCCCAAAAAACACTAAAAAACATTTAAACCCCTAAACATGTTAGAAAACACTAAAAACCCTTAAAAACCCGAAATAATAAGAAGACACCAAAAAACAAAAAAAACTATAAAACCCAGAAAAACCCTGAAAAAATCAAAAAATCCATAAAACCCAAAAAACCATAAAAATCATAAATATTCCATAAATTCCCTAAAAACGCAAAAAAAACTAAACACACTAAAAACCCCTATGAAAAACATAAAAACCATTAAAAAATTAAAACCCGTAAAAACCCTAAAAATGCTAAAAACCCTAAAAACCATAAAAACCCTAAAAACATAAATAATCTAAAGACATTAAAAACCCTAAAAATCATATAAATCCTAAAAAAGAAAATAATATAGGAACCCTTTAAACCCCTAAAAATGTAAAACCCTCTAAAGATACTTAAAAACCTAAAAACTCAATAAAACCCATAAAATCCAAAAAAACATAAAACACTAAAAACCCTAAAACACATAAAAACCTCAAAATTCCAAAATACACTAAAACCCTATAAAAACATAAAATCCCTTAAAATACCTAAAAGCATAAAAAACACTAAAACCCCAAAAATCCCAATGAAAGCCTTAAAATTAAAAACACTAAAAACACCAAAAAAAACTCAAAAAAACCATAAAACCCCTAAAAATACCAAAGAACTGTAAAACCCATGAAAATCTAAAAAATCCCAAAAAATATAAAAAACCCTCAACAAGCCAAATAAAACGTTAAAAAAATAAAAACACTTAAAACCCCTAAAACAAAAAAAAATGCTTAAACCCCTAAATGAAACTAAACACCACCAAAACCATAAAAACCTAAAACCATAAAAAAAACCCAAAAAAACTTGAAAACCCACTAAAAATTATAAAACCCATTTAAAACCCTATAACATTAAAAATCTTAAAAAACTAAAAAACACTAAAAATTAAAAAAACCATAAAAATACTAAAAAACCTAAAAAACCAAAAACCCTCAAAATCACTAAAACCCCCTAAAACCATAAAAATCTTAAAAATCCCTAAAAACCACATGAAACGTAAAAAACATTAAAAACACATAAAACCACTAAAAAATAAAATATGATAAAAACAATAAAAACCTTAAAGACCCAAAAAACCATAAATACCCTAAAAACCATAAAACACCTAAAAACATTTAAACCCCTAAAAACTAATAATAAACATAAAACCCATAAAAGCACTAAAACACCTTTAAAACCTAAAAAATCGTATAAACTAAAAAAACATTAAAAAAATATAATACTAAAATAAACCCTAACACCCCAAAAACAATAAAAACACTAAACCCCTAAAAAACCATAAAAATCCTCAAAATCCCTAAACCCTTAAAATACATAAAAAGATATAAAAAGTCATAAAAACACAAAAACCCTAAAACCCCAAAAAACATCTAAACATAATTAAAACGTAAAAACACATAAAACCCCTAAAACCTAAAAAATGATAAAAAGTGTATAAAAATCCTATTAACCCAAAAAAACCCTGAAATACCTCAAAATCCCTAAAAACCAAAAAAAAATGGAAAACCTAAAAAATCCAGAAAAGTCCCTAAAAACATTGAAACCCTTGAAACCCCTAAAAACCCTGAAGAAAAGCCTAATAACATAAAAACCCATAAAACCCATAAGTATCCTAAAAAATCTTAAAACCCTAATAGGCCTTAAAACCCTAAAACCCCTAAATACCATAAAAACCATAAAACCCGTAAAAATTCACAAACCCCATAAAAACCCAAAGAACACTAAATACAAAAAAAACCATTTGAAACCCAAAAAATATTAAAAATCTCCAAAAAACCATAAAACCCTAAAAACTAAAAAAAACCTAAAAACCAAAAAACCATAAAAACCATAAAAAACTCGAAAACACTCAAAATTCTTAAAAACCCTAATTCTATAAAAATCCTATCATTCTATAAAAATAAATAAAAACGTAAAGAAAAATAAAACCCTACAAAACCTATGAAATCCTTAAAAAACTAAAACCACTTAAAACCACTAAAAAACCTAAAACACTTAAAACTCCTAAAAACCTAAAAATGAAAAACCCCAAAAAACCAAAAAAAACAAAAAACCCCCTAAAACCATAAACCCTAAAAAAACCTAAAAACCAATAAACACATTAAAAACCCCAAATATCCTAAAAATTCACTAAAACTATAAAAAAAATGCTTTAAACCATTAAAACGATAAAAAACTATAGAAAACAATAAAACCCCCAAAAAATTAAATAAAAACCCTAAAACCCAAAAAAAACAATAAAAACCGATGAAACCACAAACAAACTCAAAATCACTAAAATCCCTAAAATATCATAAAAATACTAAAAAAATCCTCCAAAATACATACAAACATAAAAAATGCCAAAAATCCTAGAAAAACATAAAAAACCAAAAAACCTAAAAAACAAAAAATCATAAAAAAACCTAAAAATAATAAATACATTAAAAAATATAAAATGCATAAATACCATACAGCCCCCTTAAAACCATTAAACCCATAAAACCCTAAAAGCGTAATAAAAACTCTAAAAACATATTAAAACCTTAAAAACATTAAAAAACTATAAAAGCAATAAAGTTACAAAAAGAACGAAACAATTGCTAAAACCCTAATAAAACCCTAAAAACATAAAAGGCATTAAAAACCCAAATACCATCAAAATATCTAAGAACCATAAAAATCATAAAAATAATAAACAATCCCTAAAAATCATTAAAAATATAAAAAAATCTAAAAACCCTAAGAAAAAATTAAAAACCTAAAAAAAGCTCTAAAACCCTAAAACCCTAAAAAAACTCTAAGAACTCTAAAAACCATTTAAACCCATAAAAATATAAAGAAAACTGGTACAAATTTTTAAACCCTTAAAACTCAATAAAATCCAATATCCCAAAAAAACAATAAAACCCTAGATACCCCAAAAACACTTAAAATCCGTAAAAACCCTAAATACCAAAAAATTCCTAAAAATTCCCAAATAATACCTAAAAACATAAAAACCCTAAGAACCTTGAAAAACCATAAGAAAACCTCAAAAATGATAAATCCTCTAAAAACTGAAAAACCCATAAAATAATAAAACCCCTTAAAAACATAAAAAACCCTATTTTCACAAAAAACCTAAAACCCACTAAAAAATCTAAAGCCCATAAAACCCCTAAAAATGTTTAAGAAAACCATTAGAAACGTTAAAACCCCTAGAAAACTAAAAAAACCATAAAACCCAAAAAACAACAACAAACCCATTAATACACTAAAAACCACTAAAACCCTCAAAATCCCTAAAAACCCTAAATTATATAAAATCCTAAAAATCCTTAAATTCCCTAAAAATGTTAAAAAAATAAATCCCATAAAACCACTAAGAAAATATGAATATATGAAAACAATTATAACCCTTTAAACCAAAAAATGGTAAAAAACTAAAAACCCTAAAAACCCACGAAAAACAATAAAAACTGATTAAACACTTAAAAAAAAGTTGACAACTATAAAAACATTAAAATCCATAAAAACCTAAAAAACCAAATAACCGAAACAGAACCATAAAAAACCATAAACCCCTTAAAACCCTAAAACCCTCAAAATCGCTAAATTGCCTAAAAAAACATACAAATCCTAAAAAACCCCTAAAAATCCCAAAAAACATAAAATCCCGTAAAAACATAAGAAAAGTTTTGAATCCTAAAATAACATAATCCCACAAAAAATCTAAAACTGATAAAACCCCTGAAAACCCTAATTGCCCTCAAAATCCATAAATAACCAAAAAACCATAAAAATAAAAAAAATCGAAAAGTTCATAAAACATAAAAAACCATAAAGACCATGAAAAGTCAATAATAAAACCATGAAGTCATTGAAATAATTAAAACACATAAAAAGCTAAAAAAATGCTAAAACACAAAAATGATAAAATAGATAAAAATCCATAAAAACCAAAAAAACCCCAAAACCATAAAAACCATAAAAACTCTAGCCAATATATGAACAATTTAAACCCATAAAATTTTTAAGAACTCTAAAAAACAATAAAACCAAAAAACCAAAAAATCCATAAAAACCTAAAAAACCAAAAAACCCTAAAAACCCCAAAACCCTAAAAACCAATAAAAATCCTAGAAATTCCATAATATATATATATATATATATATATAAACATATTAAAACAATAAAAACCTTGAAAACCCCTATGAAAACTATTAAAAATAAATACACTTAAAACCACTAAAAACATAAAAAAAAATTAAAAATCCTAAAAACCCTAAAACTCTTAAAAATCCACTAAAATAATCTAAATTCATAAAAACCCTAAAAAACTCAAAATTCCTTAAAACTACCCAAAAATCCTCAAATATGTAAAAACCCAAATATACATGAAAACTATAATAAAATTGTAAAACCCTAGACATTATAAACAATTAATAACCTTTGAAATCCTAATAACTCAATAAACATTAAAACCCAAAATAACCATAAACCCCTAAACCCCAATAATCCCTAAAATCCAAAAAAAATAAATTCTAAAAAATCCGTAAGACTCCATTAAAATTTAAAATACCCAAAAACATTGAAAACCTATAAGAAAACTTTAAAACCTAAAAACACTTAAAACCACTAAAAAAATTATAAAACCCTAAATACCCTAAAATACCCTCAAAATACCAATAGGCGATATAAAACATAAAAATAAAAAACCCTCAAATAGAAAATGACCACAGAAACCTTAAAAAACATAAGAAAACATTAAAAATCTTAAAAACATGAACCCATAAAAACCTAAAAATTTCTAAAAACCATAAAGACCATAATCTTAAAAAATCCCTAAAAACTGTAAAAAATACTGAAAAACCATAACAACCTATAAAACCACTATAAACTCTTAAAAAAAATTAAACCCCCAAAAATGATAAAATCCTTAAAAACATAAAAAAAATAAATATGAATAATGACCCTTAAAAACCATAAAACCATATAAACCCTAAAAACCTACAATTCCCTAACAACCCTAAGGATGGAGGCGGTCTCTCTAGGTTCTCTCTCTCATTCGGCGATTCCTCCCCTAGCTTTCGGAGATGGTCTTCCTCGGCGACGGTGCTCTCTGGGTGCGTTCATTGGATCCAAGATGATTGTGGCCTCCCATCTCCTACAGTTTCCTTATCCACATCCCATTCTCCGGCTCTCAGCTTCAGAATGAATTCGTTGTGGATGCGTTTGGTATTCGTCGGGCTTGGAGCTTGTGCGGCCTTCTAGGGGCTTGGATCGGTTGGATATGGTCTACGGAGTTGCTGATGGCTCTTTGGTGGTCGGATTCCTTGATAGAAATCTACTGTGGATCAGAGTTGACTTTGCAGAGCTGGGTTTTCCTCGGGCTGACCGTTGCTGGGTACCTTAGAGATGATGAAATCTTAGAGAGGAGGTGCAAATGAGTTTGGTTTGGAAGATGTTTGTGAAAAGTTTATTTCTTGGGTGGATCTATGATGCAATATTGCGCTAGAAGATTGATGCTACGGGAGTTTCTGGTTCTTCACTAAGGTTGCAGGTGACACGTTTGAAGCAAAAGAGGGGATCACATCGGCGGTGTGGGATATGGCCTATTTGGATGCTGGTCAACTCTCATAATTTACCACTTTGGTTCCGTTTCAAGGATGCTTCCTTGATGTCGTTGCAGATCTGGTATGTTTTCTCCATCATGGAGTTGTTTCTGCGATTTTTCTCTAGTTATGGTGTGATGTTAGATCGTGTTTTATTCCTCTACGGGTTCAATCTGTTGCTATGGTTCGCTTCGCTGGTGTCTTGGTTCGTTGGTTGCGTGCTGGTTATGGTTTTGAATGAGATGTTGGTTGGGATGGATTCATTTTTTATGGTTTTGATGCTTCTATGGGGTTCGGAGTGGGCTGAGGCCATTAGTGATTTCTGGAGTTGGAGCTGTTGGATGCTTGATGCGTCCTGGATGAAAGTGGTATGGTTGGGAGTTTTTTATTTCTATAACAAAAATGCTGGTAGATGGCTTGGATGTGATACTAGATGTGGCTGGATATTTGGTTGTGAGTTTCTAACAGGGATGGATTGCTACGGAGGGTTTGGTAGTGGGAATTCGCTTGAGCTGGCTGTTGGTAGGGAAGAAGAGTTGCTAGGGTCTGGAAGCTAGTCGGTGTTATGGGATGCTTGTTCTGTGTGGCTGGGTGATGCGTTTGGAGATGCTGCTAAGCGATGTTGTGGCTGTGACGGCTGGATTATGCTGGGTGCTAGACATGGTGAGATTGGAGGCTGGTCATTGCTTGGTTGTGAGCTGCTGGATGCTGGTTGATGATGGTGATGAAGAGGGTTGCTACTTGTTGTTGTGTATTTTTTTCTTGGGTTTATTTTTCTTATTTTCTTTTTGATTTTTAATTTTTTGGCATGGGTTGTAAGGGGTTTTTAGTGTGGGTTGATTGACCCCTCCCCTCCCTTGTCTGCTGACCTTCTTTTTTCTTTCTAATAAATTTGGGGGGATCGGGAATAGACTGACCCTCGCATCTTCCTTCCCCTAACAACCCTAAAAAACATAAAAATCCCAAAAAAGCCTAAAAACCCCTTAAAACCCCCAAAAAATCATGAAAACCCCAAATGAAAACCTAAAAAATCCTTAAAAACATAAAACCACTAGAAACGTAATATTTTTTGAAAATCCTAAAAAAAAATCCTAAAAGGCCCTAAAAACCCTAAAACCCCTAACAAACTGTAAAATCCCCTAAAAATAATAAAAACCCTAAAACCCCATAAAAACCCTAAACCCCACTAAAAACTCTAAAACCTTTTTAAATCCTTAAAAACATTAAAAAACTATAAAAAACCTAAACACCCTAAAAGCATTAAAAAATCCACAAAATATATAAAAACCCTAAAAAAATAAAAATTCTTGAAAGGCCTAATATATCTAAAAACATAGAATCATTGAAAATCCCAGAAACCCCCTAAGATATCCTTGAAATCCTTAAAACAAATAAGTCCCCTAAAACCCAAAAAATGAAAAAAACCCTTAAAAACCCTATAAAACCATAAAACAGTAAAAACCATAAATACCCAAAACACTAATAAGAATCATAAACCCAGAAAATCCTTCTAAACAACTAAAAAACCCCTTTAAACCCCTAAAAATTTTAAATAATTCTAAAAACATAAAATACACCAAAAAATAAAAAATCCCCAAAAAAATCCAAAAAATGAATAAAACCCTAATACCCTAAAAACCTTAAATACTCTCAAGAATCATAAATCCCTATAAAAACGTAAAAAAACAATGAAAATCCACAATAATCCCAAAAAAAATTAAAATCCTTAAAAAAATATTAAAAACCAAAAGAAACCCTCAAAATAAGAAAAAAAAATTAAATCCCCTAAAACACACAAAAATGATAACACCCAAAAAAACAATAAAAAAACCCAGAAAATCATAAAAACACCAAACCCATAAAAACCAATAAAAACCCTAAAACCCACTGAAACTCTAAAATTATTTTAAACTTCAAAAAACATTAAAAAACAATAAAAACCCTTTTAAATCTAAAAACAAAAAAACACATAAAAACCAAAAAAATAAAAACCCTCAAAACCCATAAAATCCCTAAAAAATATAAAAACCCATAAAAAACCTAAAAAATTCCTAAAAATCCCAAAAATCATAAAAAACCTAAAACCCATGAAAAACTAAAATACAGCATTAAAGACCAAAAAAAACTTAAAACCCCTAAAAAAATAAATACACTTAAATCCTTAAAGAATGCTAAACCCCCTAAAACCCTAAAAACTATAAAAACACATAAAACCCCATAAAAACCCACTAAATTCATAAAAACCCATTAAACACTCTAAAAACACTTTAAATCCTTAAAAAAGTAAAGAAATTATATAAAACCATAACCCCTAAAAACTCAGGATTACACTAAAACCCGAAAAAACACCCCAAAAAACCCTAAAACCAACCAATTCCCTGAAACCCATAAAATTCATAAAAATCCTAAAAATTCTCTAAAAACCCATAAAAACATAAAATACATAAAAACCCTAAAAACCCTTAACAATACCCTAAAGACTATAAAAACCATAAAACCCCTAAAAAATTAAAAAACACTAAAAAATCATAAAACCATAAAATCCCACTAAACCCCTAGAAATCCCAAAGAATCCGAAAATGATAAAAAAACATAACAAATACCTAGAATTCCAAAAAAAACTTAAAAAACCATAAAAACCGAAAATACATTAAAAACCTAAAACAATTAAAACCCATAAGAAACTAAAATTGGTAAAAACAATAAATAAACCTAAAACCCCTCAATATTCCTAAAAACCCAAAAAATCCATAAAAATGATAAAAAAATATTTAAAAATCCATAAAAATATAAAAACCCAGAAAAAAATTAAGAACCCAATAAAATCATACAAAAATAAAAACACTTAAAACCCTTAAAAATCATAAAAAGTGCTAAGAACCCTAAAAGACCCTAAAAATCATAAAAATCCTATGAACATTGAAAACCCTAAAACCGCATGAAACCCATAAAACTCCTCAAAACCGTTAAAACCCTATAACCCAACAAAATTAAAACCCACCAAAACTCTAAAAATCCATTAAACACCCAAATTCATTAAAAGATATAAAAGTCTTAAAAACCCTAAAAACTTGAGAAAAAAATGGAAACCCAAAAAACACATAAAAATGCAAAAACCCTAAAACCCCTCAAAATCCCTAACAACCCTGAAAAAAATCCTCAAAATCCGTAATAAAACAAAAGACATAAAAAATAATAAAATCCATAGAAACACCGAATAAAATCTAAAAACCCTTAAAACAACTAACAAAACTAAAAATAATACTAAAATTCCTAAAATACCTAGAACCCTAAAACAATCAAAATCTTTTAAACCCATAAAAATCCTAAAAATTCCACAAAAATTCAAAACCAAATAAAAAATCCTAAAAAACAGAAAATGTATGAGAAAATCGTAAAATCCTAAAACACGTAAAACCAATAAAAAACCAAAAAATATTGAAAATCCATAAACACCTATAAACCCACAAAATCACTAGAAAACCTAAAAACCATAAAAATCCTACAAAATCCATTAAAAACCTAAAAAAATAAAAAACCTAAAAACATTATTAAAAACTAATAAAAACCATAAAGCACTATAATCACATAAAAATTATGAATAACCAAAAAAACTATAAAACCCTAGAAAACCATAAAACCCCTAAACACCCGTAAAAATCATATAAACCATAAATACAATAAAAACCTTAGAATATACTAAAAACCCATAAAACCCCTAAAAACCACTATAAAATATAAAAAACTATCAAACACCTAAACACATTAAAAAAAATAAAACAACCAGTAAAACCCTAAAATACTATAAAACACGAAAAATCCCAAATAACCAAATAAAATCCTAAAAACCCATAATACCCTCAAAATCCCTAAAATGCTAAAAACCCATTAAAATTTAAAAAAAATTAAAAAATCCAAAAAAACAAAAGAAAAATCATATAACCCAAATAATCCTAAAAACCATATGAACTTAAAATCAATTAAAACCCCTAAAAACACTAAAATACCTAAAATACAATAATACCGTAAAACCCTTTCAACACAATAAAAACCATTTAAAACCATAAAATCCCATAAAAACCCATAAAAACAAAAAAATTCACTAAAAACTCTAAAAACCCATTAAACCCCTAAAACCTTAATAAATGAAATAATCTTTTAAACCACTAAAAACTAAACAAAACCCCTAAAACCCCAAAAAATTCCTAAAAATATAAAAACCCAAATATCCCTAAAAAAATCATAAGAAATCTATAAGAACCCAAAACACATAAAACCCCTAAAAACCTAAAAAAATGCTAAAAACCCTAAAAACCTAAAAACAATAAAAACCATAAAAATCATAAAAACATCTAAGCACCATAAAAACCCCCATAAATACCTCAAAATAACTAAAAACATTAAAAACACTTTAAACCCATAAGAATATTAAAAACTCTAAAAAACCATTCAAACCCAAAATAAAAAACTAAAAACCCCTAAAAGCCAAAAAAACCAAAAAAACCCCCAAAAAACTCAAAAAACACCCAACATAAATATAAACCCTAAAACCCCTAAAAATAATAAAAATCATAAAAAGTCCTGAAAATACCTAAAAATGTAGAAAACCGAAAAAACATAATAAAACATTAAAAATATAAAAAAAATTTAAAACCAATAAAAAATTATAAAATGATAAAAACTCCAAAATCCATAAAAACCCTCATTGTCACTAAAAACATAAAAACTATGAAACACCATAAGAAGACATTAAAAAACTAAAAACACTTATAACCCATAAAAATATAAAAAAAAGCTAAAAACCCAAAAAAACCATAAAATCCCTAAAACAACTTAAAAACATAAAAACACATAAAAACCATTAAAAAACCAAAACACCCGTAAAACCAAAAAAAATCAAGTAAAAAATCTAAATTCTCTTTAAACCCGAAAAAACATTCTGAGACTCCAAAATCCCTTAAAACACTAAAAATTGGAAAACCATAAAATACAATAAAAATCCTAAAACCCATAAAAACCCAAAAAACTATAAAAACACTGAAAACAATAAACAACCATAAAATAATAAAAAACCATAATAATCCCAAAAAAGGTAAAAACCATAAGAAAAACATAAAACCATAAAAACACTTAAAACCCCTAAAAACCTAATAACACTAAAAACACTAAAATAACCTAAAATACCACAAACCACTAAAATCTCAAAAAACCATAAAACTCCTAAAAACCATTATAAACCCTTAAGACACTAAAATTTATACAAACCTTTAACCCCATAAAAATATTAGGAAACTCAAAAAATTTGTTAAAACCCTAAATAACTCAAAAACCCCAAAAAAACCCCCCAAAAAACCCAAAAACCCTAAATTCCCTAAAAACCAAACTCATCCATAAAAAATCCTCAAAATCATCGAAATCATAAAAAGGACCTAAAATATAACTAAAACATAAAAACCCAAATAAAATTGCTTAAAACCCTAAAGAAAACCATTAAAATCTAAAACCATTTAAAAACCCTTAAAAACCATAAAACGCTAAAAACCCAAAAAAACTAAAAACTCAAAAAACCAACAAAAAACCCTAAAATCCCATAAAAACAAAAAATACTAACTAAATGGTCTAATAACAATTTATACCCTGAAATACGTTAAAACTCCAAAAAAACCTTAAAAATACTAAAACTACAAAAGACCCCTAAACCCCCCCCCCCCCCAAAATATGAAGACACTAAATACCCTAAAAATCCGTAAAACCCCTCAAAATATATAATAAAAAATAAAAATACTAAAAAATCCATAAAAATATCAAAAAATGTAAACAATGCTAAAACCCCTGAAAAACGCTAAGAAAACATTAGAAATCCTGAAAAATCCTAAGAACACTAAATACACTAAAAACCCTAAAAATCACCAAAACCCCTAAAAACCTTAAAAATATTAACAATTCACTAAAAATACCTAAAAACATAATAGTCTCTAAAAACCTAATAATTCCATAAATACCAAAAAACACAAAACCCCTTAAAACCTAAAAGCTCTAAAATTGCTAAAATTCCATAAAAACCTTACAAACCCTTTGAAACTATAGAACCCATAAAACCCTAAAAAACACTTAGAACCCCAAAAAATGTAAAAACTAAAAAAAACACAAAATACCCAAAAAAAAAACAAAAAAACCCCATAAACACTCAAAATACCTAAAAATCCAAAAGAGTAAAAATAATAAAATTTCCTAAAATTACCTAAAAACATAGAAGCATTGAAAACCCTTAAAATCCAAAATAAATAAATAAATACATAAGAGAACTTAAAATGCCTAAAAACCGTAAAAATATAAAAAAATTTAAACCCCTAAAAAACTAAAAACAATAAGAAAACATGAAACCCCATTACATTCCATAAAACAAGTAAAAACTATAAAAACCATTTAATCATCTAAAAATGTTAAAAAAACACAAAAAAACCTTTAAATCCATGAAAAATAAAAAATGAATAAAAACAAAAAAACCTTATACACTATAATCTCCTTAAAAACCCATAAAATCAGTCAAATTCCCAAAAAACTATAAAAATCCTAAAAAATCCCAAAAAATCACTAAAAACATAAAATATCATGAAACCGTGAAAACACTTACGAAAATTTGAAAATACTAAAAATATAACACACCATAAAAACCTAGAGAATGATAAAAACCATAAAAATCCACAAAATCCATAAATCCCTCAAAATCCCTCATAACCAAAAGACCATAGAAATCCTAGAAAATCCCAAATAATACCTAAAAACTAAAACTATAACAAAACCCTAAAAACCTTAGAAAATCATAAAAAAATAAAAACCCAAAACCCCTAAAATCCTAAAAATGATAAAAACCCTAAAAGTCAATAAAACCCTAAAATCCCTAAAAATGAATAAACTTCTAAAAACCATTAAAAAATCCTAAAACCCATAAACCCCCTTAAAAGAACGAAAAATGTTAAAAAAACTCTAAAACTATAAAAAGTAAAAAAACATAACAATAATCTAAATACCAAATAAACATAAAACCCATAAAAACCCTAAAAGCAACATAATCTCTAAAAACCATAAAAAACAATAAAAATCCAAAAAAACACAAAAAATAAAAAAAACATAAAACCCCTAAGAAAACTATAAATTATAAAAACAATTTATACACCTTTAAACACTAAAAACACTTAAAACCCATAAAAACCCTAAAAACACTAAAAACACTTAAAAACCCTAAAACCACCTAAAAACGATAAAACACATAAAAACAAAAAAACCCTAAAACCCCTATAAAACACTAAAAATAATTTAAAGACATAAAACGTTAAAAAACTCAAAAAACCCTTAATAACTAAAAAATACTCTAAATCCCATAAAAACCCTAAAACCCAAAACACCATTAAAATTCCACAAAATATCAAAACCAATAAAAATCTTATAAAATTGATAAAAATCCAAAAAAATCATTAAAACCCCTAAAAATACATAACAATTCTTAAAAACCAAAAAACTATTAAAATCCCTAAAAAAAGATAAAACCCTAAAACCCCCCAAAATCCCTAAATACCCTAAAACCCCTAACCCCCCAAAAAAACATTGATAACCTTAGAAATACATAAAAAGCATAAAAACATCCGAAATATCCAAAAAAACCCTTTCAACACATAAAAATGTAAAAAACTCCTAAAAAATCAAAACATTAAAAAACAAAAAACCCCTAAAACCCAGAACACCCTAAAAACTCTCAAAATCCCAAAAAACCATAAAACCATGAAAATACTAAAAAATCCCTAAAAAAACTAAATACATAAAATTGAAAAAAAACTAGACACCCCCTAATAAAACGTTAAAAATTAAAAAACACTTAAAACCCCTAAAAATATAATAAAGATAAAAACCCTGAAAAAAACTAAAACCGTAAAAACCATAAAACACCTAAGAATAATTAAAAAAATAAAAAAAACACATTTAAACCCATGAAACAATAATAAACTCTAAGAAACGTAAAAACCCAAAAAACCCTAAAAAATTACAACAAACCCCAACAAACCAAAAAATATATTAAAAATCCAAAAAATCCTAAAGAACCCCCAAAATCCCTAAAAATGATAAAAAGCATTAAAATCCTAAAAAATCATAAAAATACATAATGACATAAAACCCTAAAAGAACTGAAAACCACTAAAGAAATATTAAAAAACTATAAACACATTAAATCCATAAAAAATCTATGAACGATAAAACCCTTAAAACCCCAAAATCTATAAAAAAACCCACAAACCCCATAAAACCCTAAAAACCCACTAAAAACACTAAAAATCCTATAAACTCCTAAAATTTTTAAGAAACTCAAAAAAAACCTTAAAACCCCTAAAAAACTGAAAAACCCCAAAAAATCTAAAAAACTGAAAAAAACCAGAAAACCCCTAAAAAACAAAACTCACTACAATCCCTAAAATACAACAAAATCCAAATAATCAATTAAAATCTGTAAAAACGTAAAAAACGCTAAAAAACCTAAAAACTTCTAAGAAAATCATAAAAAATTAAAAATACAAAAAACCCATAAAAACCTAAAAAATTATAAAACCATAAATATCTCTATGAAATATAAAAAAAATAAAAACCCTAAAACCCACAAAACCCAAAAAACCCAAAAAAAAACCCATTAGGCCCAAAAAAAACCAAAAAATTCTAAACACCTTTAAACCCATAAAAACATTAAAAATGGTAGAAAACCATCAAACCCTAAAAAACTCAAAAAAACCTAATAAATCAAAAATAATAAAATCCCTAAAATCTCTAAAAACAATAAAAACACTCAAAATCCCTAAACCCCTAAAAAAACTATAAAAACCATAAAAAACACAAAAAAATCCCTAAAAATTAACACCCCCAGAAAACCCTAAAAATTGTAATAAAACCTTAAAACCTAAAAAAACTTAAAACACTTAAAAATATAAAAATTCTAAAAACACTAAAAATCCCTACAAACCCTAAAAAACCATATTACCCTCAAAATCCATAAAAACAATAAAACAATAAAAATCCTAAAAAATCCATAAAAATTCCAATAATTTAAAAACACCTAAAAATACTAAAAACAAAAATAAAACATTAAAAATATAAAAATACATTAATACCATAAGATCATCAAACATAAAAATATCTAAAAAACCCTAAAAATCATAAAACCCACTAAAAACTTAAAAAATACTAGAAAACCACAGAACCCCTAAAAAGCACTAAAGTCATTAAAAAATATAAAAATATTTAAACCTTGAAAAAATAAAAAACCCCTAAAACCCCAAAAAACCAAAAAGCCGAAGAAACCACAAAATCCCTAAAAACACTAAAAGCCAAAGAATCTATAAAAATGTAAAAAACCCTGAAAAGTACAAAAATCTAAAAAATCCTAAAAATCTGAAAACACTTAAACCCCCTAAAACCCTTAAAAAGTATGGACACACTAAAATCCCCTAAAAACACTAAAAACTAAAAAAACCAAAAAAATTGAAAAACATTAAAAAACCATAAAACCCCAAAAAATCCCTGAAACCCATTAAAAACACTACCTTCCTTTAAACCCTTAAAAAGTTTAAAAAAATTTTAAATCAGTGTTAACCCCTAAAAAAATCAGAAAAAAAAAACATAAACACCAAAACCCCCATAAAAACCTCAAAAAACAAGAAACCATAAAACCCAAAAAAACTATAGAAATATTAAAAATACCTAAATATCCCTAAACACAAAAAAGTTCTAAAACCATGAAAAATCCAAAAAAACCTTAAAATCCAAAAAAACATAAAACCCTTAAAACATAAAAAAAAATTAGAACCTAAAAACCCTAATAACACTAATAACCATAAAACCATAAAACCTATAAAAACCATAAAACTCCTAAATAACTGAAAATCTAAAAACCCTTCAGACACCTAAAATGTAAAAAAAACTCTAAAAAATTGTAAATTCAATAAAATGATAAAAAACTAAAAAACCCAAAACAAATCATAAAACCCTAAAAACTCTAAAACCCACAAATTCCCTAAAAAATAGAAACCCTAAAAGCCAAAAGTCCCTAAAAACTGTAAAAATTGTCAAATAAACTAAAAACCACTAAAATTCTAAAATACCTTTAGAACCATAAAAAATTAAAACTCTAATAAATCATTAAAACTTAAAAAAACTAAAAAGTCACTAAAAACCCAAAAAACCCCTAATGAAACCTAAAACCCCTAAAAACACATAAAACCCCTAAAATTTCCTAAAAACATGAAAACACTTAAAACTCTCAAAACCCCAAATAAAATTGTAAAAACGTAAAATCACTTGAAACACCTTAAAACCTAGAAATTCTAAAACTGTAAAAAAACCCTAAAAACCCCTAAAAACCTTCAAAATCCCTAAAACCATGAAAAAATAAGAAAATACAAAACAATCACTAAAAATATAAATAAATTTAAAAAATACTAGCTACCCTGAAATATTCTAAGAAAACTGCAAAAACCTAAAAACACTTAAATCAACCAAAAAACTAAAACCTTAAAAACTATAAAAAAAATCCAAAAACCCCCAAAAAACCTTAAATACACTAAAACCCATAAATACCACTAACCACCCTAAAAACAATAAAAACCTCTAAAAAATTAAAAAAAAAATAAAAACCATAAAAAACCTACAAAACTCAAAAGAACCAGAAAAACCCAAATAACAATAAAAAACCTAAACCCCCTAAAAATTCCTAAAAACACTAAAAACTATAAAATTTCAAAAAAATAACAAGAAATTTAAAAACCCCTAAAACCATAAAAAACCTTAGGAAAAACAAAAAAACCTAAAAAAACATAAACCCCCTAAAAATCATAAAAATGATAAAACACAATAAAACCCTAAAAACCCTAAAACCCCAAAACCCCTAACAAACCTAAAACTCCAAGAAACCATAAAAAATTGAAAACACCATAAACCACAAAGAAATCTGAAAACCCTTCAAAACCCTAAAAATTTAAAAAACTATAAAAAACCATAAACCTCCAAAAATTTGAATAATCCCTAAAAACATAAAAAACCCTAAAAACACTATGAACAATAAACTCCTCAAAATCCCGAAAAAGCCTAAAACCCACAAAATTCCTAAAAACCCTAAAAATCCCTAAAAATGTAAAACCCCATAAAAACCCAAAACAATCCAAATAAAATATTTAAATCCTAAAAACAATTAAAACCCCAAAAGTTATAAAAAATGATAAAAACTTAAAAAACTCTAAAAAATAAAAACAATAAAAGCCACAAAAAACTCTAAAACCCTTTAAACTCCTAAAACATTAAAAAACAATTAAAAATCCTAAAATCCCTAAAAAACTCATAAAACCCCTAAAATTACAAAATCCCAAAAAAACATAAAAACCCTAAAACCCCTAAAAACTCACAAAATCCATAAAAACTCTAAAAACCCAAGAAAATAAAAAAACACCTTAAAATATCTAAAATCATAAAAAAACCCCTAAAACCTTAAAAAACCCTTAAGAACTCTATGAAAAGATTCAAATCCTAAAAACACATTATACCCCAAAAAATATATAATTGTTAGAATCCCTAAAATCAATAAAAACCCTTAAAACCATACAACCCCTAAAAAATTTAAAAACCTAAAGACACAAAAAAACCATTAAAATAACTAAAATATCTAAGCCCTTTAAATCCCCCAAAAAAGATTTGAAAATACAAAAAACCATAAAACCGTAAAAAACTCCAAAAACCCCTAAAAACCCAAAATACCAGAAAAATTATAAAAACCATAAAAACCCTACAACTCCTCAATATCCCTAAATACCCTAAAAACACATAAATATCCTAAAATATTCTTAATATACCTAAAAATGTAAAAAAACCCCTTAAAACCTATGAAAACCCTAAGACAACATTAATAATGTAATAACGCTTAAAAACACTAAAAAACTAAAAAAATTCTAAAACCCTAGAAAACCATAAAACTGATAAACCACCACAAAATATTAAAAAACTAGAAAATCAAATAAAACCGTAAAAACAACTTAATACTCTAAAACCCTAAAAACTAAAAAAAGAAAGAAACCCTAGAATCCCTAAAAAACTAAAAACCCACAAAATACGAAAAACCCCTAAAACCTCATTAAAATTCTACGAAATCCCTAAAACCCATTAGAATGTAAAAAACCCAAAAAATTGAGAAATCATAAGAAATCCTTGAAAAAATAAATACAATTTAAACCGCAAAAAAATATACAAACTCTAAAAACCCTAAACCCCCTAAACTGTGTAAACCCCTAAAAAAACCCTAGAAACCATAAAAACCATAAAATCCCATAAAGACCAATAAAATAATTAAAAACTATATATAGTATTAAACCCCTAAAAACATTAAAAAACTCAAAAAACCCATAAAAACCATAAAAATCATAAAAACCACAAAATTTCATAATAACCCTAAAACCCCAAAAAACTATAAAAACATTAAAAACATCAAAATCACTAAAACCCCTAAAAACGATAACAATTGAAAAATATCCCTAAAAACTGTAATAACATAAAAACCCCAAATAACCCTTAAAATCCACAAAAAAAACTATAAATATTTTAAACCCCTAAGGTACTTAAAAAGCGCAAAAATTTGTAAAAACCCATAAAAACCCATAACAACAATATAAACCCTTAAAACCCTGAATCCCTTAAAAACCCTAAAAACCACCAAAAAAACCATGAAATACCCCAAAAACTCTAAAAACCCTTTAGAACCAAAAAATGAAAAAATAAATAAAAAACCATAAACCCTAAAAAACTAAAAAAAACCCTAAAAACTGAAAAAAAAACATAACAAAAATAAAAACACTAAAACCCCTCAAAATCACTAAAAACATAAAAACACCTAAAACACTAAAAAATCCTTAGAAAAAATTAAAAACCTAAAAACACTTAAAACGCCTTAAAACACTAAAAACACTAAAAACCCAAAAACATATAAAACCGATAAAACCCCTAGAAACGTTAAAAAAATATGAAAACCAATAAAAACCCTAAAAACCAATAGAAAATATAAATATACTTTAAGCCACTAAAAATGCTTAAAAATGTAAAAAATCTTAAAACAACTAAAACTCAAAAAACTATTAAAAATGAAAAAAACATAAAAAACCTCAAAATCCCTAAAACCCAAAAAACCTCTGATAATCCTTAAGAAATCCTTTAAAACCTAAAAACACATAAATACCCTAAAACCCAAAAAAAACTCATAAAAACCCTAAAAATTTCAGAAAAACCCATAAAATCCCAAAAAACCACAAATACCCTAAACAACCATAAATCCCCTCAAAATCCCTAAAAACCATAAATAAACCCAAAAAACTAAAAAAATCCTAAAAATATCTAAAAACGTAAAAGACCCTAAAACCCTAAAATCCCATAACAAAATTTTGAAAACAAAAAATACATTAAACCCCTAAAATACCTAAAAAATGATAAAACACTAAAACCCACTTAAAAGACCCTAGAAACCATAAAACAAAAAAACCTGTAACCCCCCCCCCAACCCATAAAACCCCTTAAAAACCTAAGAAAACACAAAACACGACAATCCCCCTAAAAATTTCAGAGAACTCTAAAAACCATATAAACCCTAAAAAACTAAAAGAACCCCTTGAAAACCCGAAAAAACAATTATAACACCAACAACACTTAAATCCCTAAAACCCCCTAAACACCCTAAAATCCATAAAAACCTATCAAAAGAGATAAAAATCCAAAAAAAATTAAAAACTAAAAATGCCATGAAGAAACACCCTAATAAAACCTTGAAACTCTAAAAACACTTAAAACCCACAAAAACCTAAAGACGATAAAAACCCAAAACAACCCTAAAACACTCAAAACCCCTTAGAAAACTAAAGACCTTAAAACTATTTGAAATTCCCTAAAAATCCCTAAAAATGTAAAAACCCCTCAAAACCCCAATGAAAACCTTAAAACCCACAAAAAAATTAAATCCCTAATGAACCTAAATATTCTAAAAATTCAAAATGACCCTAAAATCCCTATAAACCATAAAACCCTTAAAAAAATTAAAAACCATAAAACATCCTAAAACCCAAAAAATACTAAAAATTATAAAACCCATTTTAAATCAATAAAAAAGATAAAAAAATTCTAAACAACCTTAAACCCCCCCAAAAAATTTAAAAATCCTAATAACCCAAAAAAACCATAAAAATTTTAAAACCTTAAAAACCCTAAAAACCGTCAAAATACCTAAAAATCCTAAAACCTAAAAAATCCTACAATACCCAATAATCCATAAAATTATAAAAAAAACTCAAAACCTTTAAAATTATAAGAAAACATTAAAACCCTAAAACACTTAAAACCCCTAAAAACATAAAAACTCTAAAATCCCCAAAAAATCAAAAAAGCCCCTAAAATCCCTAGAACCATTAAAACCCTTAAAATCCATAAAGCTATAAAAACACACTATATATTCTAAAAACATTGAAATACCTAACATGTTAAAAAACCATAAAATCCATAAAATCATAAAAAACTCAAAAAACTGTAGAACCCCCCTAAAAACAAAAAATCCCCAAAACCCCCCAAAAATTCCCAAAATTCATAATAATCCTTTAAAACATTAAAATACAATAAAAATCATAATAAATACATAAAACAGAAAATAATCCTAAAGAACCAAGAAAACCTCTTAGATTACCATAAATACCTAAAAACACTTAAAACCCCAAACACCTAAAAAATACTAAAAACCCAAAAAACCCAAAAAACACCTAAAAACCCTAAAAACCCTAAAAACACCTCAAAATCCCTGAAAGCATTAAAAATAATAAAAATATAAAAATACATAAATATGCCTAAAATGTAAAAAACCATAAAAAACCTTTGAAAACCGTAAAATCATAAAAAAACATAGAACCCCTAAAAACTAAAAAAATGATAAAACCCTAAAATACCTTAAAAGACCATAAAAACCCTAAAACCCATTAAAACCCTAAAACAATAAAAAAATAAAACCATGAAACACATAATACCAAAAAAACCACAAAAAACTCTATAAATCCTTTAATCGCCTAAAAATGTCAAAACACTATAAAAAACCTTAAAAACCCAAACAACTCAACAAAAACCAAAAAACACCCCCTAAACCAAAAAAGTATTAGAATCCCTAAAAACCATATAACCCAAATAATCCCAAAAAACACTAAATCCATAGAAATCCGAAAAAAATCAGTATATATCACAAAAAATTAAACAATCATAATAACCCTGAAACCAATAAGAAACCCATATAAAACTAAAAAATTAAGATCCCTAAAAAACCTAAAAGAATCTAAAAATCATAAAAAACCCTAAAACCCATAAAACACCTAAAACCCTAAAAAACAATAAAAAACCAAAAACCAATAAAACATTAAATACCCTTTATACCCCTAAAATGTTAAAAACTCTAAAACCCCTATAAAACTCAAAAAAACCTAAAAACCCAAAAAACCAATAAAATGTTAAAACCATAAAACCCATTAAAATCCTTAAAAATGATAAAAAACCATAGAATCCTAAAATATCCCAAAACATCCCTAAAACATAAAAACATTTAAAACACTTTGAAAATATCAAAAAACTAGAAACACTCAATATCCATAAAAACCTAAAAAACACTAAACCCCCTAAAATTTTTAAAACCCATAAAACCTGAAAACCCCATAAACCCCTAAAAATCCCTAAAACCCATCAAAGTAATAAAAATTATAAAAAACCCTAAAAATCCCTAAAAATGTGAAAACCCAGAAAACAACCAATAAAAACATGAAAACATAAAAATACATAAAACAACTAAAAATATAAAAGATCTAAAAACCTAAAAAACATAAAAGACTCTAAAACCCATAAAACCCCTAAAAACGCAAAACCCCTAAAAACACCTAAACAACTTAAAACAACCTAAAAAAGCCCTAAAACCATAAATTCAATAAAAACTCTAAAACCCTTTAAACCCCCAAAAACGTTTAAGACATTAAAAAAACCTTATAAACCCTATAACACAAAAAACCCTTAAAATCCAAAAAAAAACCAAAAAACCATAAAAACCCTAAAACGACTCCAGATCACTAAAAATATTAAAAAATAAAAAACTAAAATTCCCTAAAAATACCAAAAACCTAAAAAACCCTAAAAACCTGGAAACCACCTAGGAAAACCATAAAACCCTAAAAATAATGTAAACTGCTAAAAACCTAAAAAAAATTAAAATCCCTAAAAATTTTGAAACCCCCTTAAACCCTTAAAATCCCCAAACAACTAAAAGAACATAAAAACCTAAAAATGGACTAAAAATCCATAAAAACATTAAAAACCTACAAAACCCTAAGAAAATATAATAAACAGAAATACACAGAAAACCCCAAAAAACCATAAAAACACTAAAAATCCTAAAAAAATCTAAAAAGACCCCAAAATCCCTAAAAATCTTATAACCTTGAAAATATTTAAAACTCTAAAAACCTATAAAAACCCTAAAACCACTTAAAAACTAAAAAACCTTTAAAAACGAAAAACTATGAAAACCATAAAACCATTAAAAATCCCAAAAACAAATACCTAAAAACCCAAAAGTAAAAAAATCCTAAACCCGTCAAAATTCTTAAAACCCCAAAAAACCAAATAAATGCCAAAAAAATCTATAAAACCCTAAAAACATAAAAAATCCTAATACCCAAAAAACCCCTAAAAATATCTTAAAACCTAAAAATACATAAAAACCCTTAAAACCAAATTCTATAAGACCCCTAAGCACCATAACACCCTCAATAACCCTAAAACCATTAAATATACTAAAAAAGTCATAAAAATCCCTAAAACAAAAAAAATGTAAAACACTGAAAATCCTTAAGAAAACCAGAAAAACATAAAAACATAAAAACATATAAAACCCCTAAAAACCTAAAAATTCTAAAAACCATAAAAAACTGTAAAAAATAATAAAAATCTTAGAGGTCCATAAAATCCATAAAACCCTAAAAACATTAAAACCCAAAAAAAAAATCACAAAAACCATAAAACACACTAAAAATTATAAAAACCATTTAAACCCCTAAAACATTAAAAATCTAAAAAAACCCTAAAAACTCAAAATACCCCTAAAACCTCCAAAAAACCAGAATAACCCTAAAACCTCTAAAAATCCTATAAATCCCAAAAAACTCCTAAAGATATGAAAAAACCATAGAAATACTTAAGAACATAAAACCCTAAAAACCTTGAAAACTCCTAAGAAAACCATAAAAACCTAAAAACACTTGAAACCCATAAAAACACTGAAAGCACTAAAAACCATAAAATCCCTAAAAACCCTAGAAACCCACAAAATCATTAAAAAACCTAAAAACCATAAATGTTGTAAAAATCATGAAAATACCTAAAGACGTAAAAAATCCCCAAAAACCCAAAAATTTCCTAAGAAACCCATATAAACCTAAAAAAAGTTAAAACCCCAAAAAACCTAAAAAACTAAAAATAATAAAAAGTCCATATAAACACCTAAAAACAATAAACCACTAAAAAAATAAAAACCCATAAATCCACTAAAAAATAATAAAATCTCTAAAACCCCTTTAAGCCCCAATAACTGTATAAAAAATTTAAAAAACATTAAAAAAAATCAAAATACACTAAAAACCCAAAAAAACAAAATAATACCCTAAAACCCAAAAAATTCCCTAAAACCCTGGAAACCCTGAAAAGCCTTAAGAAAAATATAAAAAACCAAAAAACATTTAAATCCCATAAATCCCAAAAAAACCATAAAACCATTTAAAACTAGAAACCCCCTTAAAATAAGAAAAACTATAAAACCCCTAAAAACCTAAAAAACCAAAAATCCCCTCAAAATCTCTAAAAACCCTAAAGAAACATAAAAATACTAAAATACACTAAGAATATATTAAAATGTAAAAGACCCTAAAACCCTAGAAACTCCTAATAAAACCATAAAAACCTAAAATCAAATAAAACCTCTAAACAACTGAAAACACGCTAAATCCCCTTAAAACCATATAAACCTTTAATCCCCTCAAAATCCATAAAACCCCTAAAAATCCTAAAAAATCTAAAACCCCCTAAAATTCCCTAAAAATGTAAAACCACTAAAACCCTATGAAAACTTTACAAACCAAAAAACACTTAAAACCCCTAAAAAGCTAAAAATTTAAAAAACCCAAAAAACTCTAGAAGACCCTAAAAACCCTACACCCCTAAAATCCATAAAAACACCTAAAAACTTTAAGAACCCAAACATCCCTTAAAATCCCTAAAAAACACTAAAAAATCTAAAAAACAATAAAAACACAAAAAATAAGTAAAAACTCAAAAAACCCATAAAATATCCAAAATCCTTAGACCCCATAAATACCTAAAAGTCCTAAAAAACCAAAAAAACATAACAACCAATAAAACCATTATGACCACTAAAAAAAATATAAAAACCCTGTGAACCCCCAATTTTTTTTTAAAAAAACTCTAAAATTATTTAAAATCGTTAAAATCTCAAATGAACACTAAAAACAAAAATTAACAATAAAACTTGAAAACCCTTAAAACCATCAAAATACAAAAAAACACTAAAAACCCATAAAAACCGATAAATCCATAAATATGTAAAAACCCTAAACCCTAAAAAAATCTAAGAAACCCATAAAAACCTAACAACACTGAAAATACATAAAAACATAAAAATAGAAAACCATAAAACACTAAAAACTATAATATAGATTAAAACCCTAAAACCCATAAATATCATAACGAAGCCCTAAAAATCCCTAAAACCATAAAAACCCAAGAAACACTAAAAAACACTATGAAAATTTGAAAAACCTAGAAACAATTAAAACCCATAAACACCAAAAACTTCTAAATCCCTCAAAGACCGTAATTACCAAAAAACCCAAAAAACCCATAAGAAGAACTAAAAAACCATAAATATCCCTCAAAACCCCTAAAATCCCTAAAAACCCACAGAAAACTCTATAAACCCTTTAAAACCCTACACATATTTAAAAATATAAAACCTTAAAAACCCTAAAATACTAAAAAAATCCTTAAACTCCAAACAAAACCATAAAAACCATAAAACCTATAAAACCCCCTAAAAAATCTAAAAATCCCTAAAATCTTAAAAAACACTAAAATGATCTTAAAATCCCCAAAAGTGAAAAAAACATTGAAAACCCCTTAGAAAACCATAAAACCTAAACTTGTTAAAATAAAAAACGTTAGAAATGATAAAACCAAAACAAAATTTAAGAAACAAAAAAAAATGAAAAGCCATCAAAATTATAAAAAATCCTAAGAAAACAAAAAAAATAATTAAAAATCCATAAAAATCCCAAAAACATAAAAAACTGTAAAAAATTATCAAAACCCTAATAAAACCTTAACAACCTAAAAACACAAAATCCCCTAATGAACCAAAAAATCATAAACACTATAATATTCCATAAAACCCCTGAAACCATAAAAACCCACTAAAACATTAAAAATTCTAAAATCCACCTAAAAACCCAAATACCACAAAAATTTATAAAAATTATTTAAAACACGATAAATGTTAAAAACCTCTAAAAAAATAAAACCCTATAAAATAGAAAAGCACTAAAAATCAGAAAATCAGATAAACACCATAAAACCGTTAAATTCCCTAAAACCTAACAAGATACCTAAAAAATGAAAAAACCATAAAACCACTAAAACTGCTAAAAATCTCTTAAAACATAAAAACCCCTTAAAAACCATAAATATAAAAAAATATTTAAAACCCTTAAAAACAAAAAAAAAATGCTAAAAAACCTAAAAACCCGAAAACCACCAAAAAACCAAAAAACCCAAAAATAAGTTAAAAAACCCTAAAATCCTAAAAAAATAATA
The DNA here is from genome assembly GCA_963277665.1 of Viscum album. Taxonomy (NCBI): domain Eukaryota; kingdom Viridiplantae; phylum Streptophyta; class Magnoliopsida; order Santalales; family Viscaceae; genus Viscum; species Viscum album. The sequence continues at coordinate 834,121,512 of OY728156.1, forward strand.
CAAATCATAAAATCCCATTAAACCCCAAAAAACATTAAAATCCCTAAATATCATAAAATACCTAAAAAAATTAAAAAACCCCCTAAAACCCAAAAAAAACCCCTCAAAATTCTTAAAACCCAAAAAAAAAACAAAAATCCATAAAAACATAAAATGCCCTAAAAACGACAAGAAAGCTTCAAAAACATAAAAACACTTAAAACCCTTTAAAACCCTAAAAACGCTAAAACCCCTAAACCCCCCTAAAACTTTTAAAAACCCAAAAACCCCTTACAATCCCAAAGAAAACTGTAAAGCCATAAAAATCATAAGAACCCCTAAAAATTAAAAAAACATTAACCCCATAATGACAATAAAATAATCAAAGAAACCCTTAAGAACATGAAAACCCTAAAAAACCCCTAAGAAACCTAAAAAAGATAAATACCCAAAAACCCCCCCAAAACCCTAAAAACACTAAATACCATAAAACCACAAAAAAGCATAAAAAAGACATAAAACCCCATTAATCCCCTAAAACACAATAAAATATCTATAACCTCTTTAAACCCCCAAAAACAAAAACGTATCCCTAAAATAACAAAACACCACAAAAACCCAAGGAACCCTAAAAACGATAAAAACCCCTAAAAATCACTAAAAACCCAAAAAACCAATAAAATCCTAAAAAATCCTTAAAAATTACTGAAAATGTAAAAAAACCTAAAATCCTTGAAGAACTAAAAAACCTCAGAACCTAAAAATAGGAAAAAAATCTAAAAACCCTAAAAACCTTAAAAACCTTAAAAATAATAAATAAACTAAAAATCATTAGATACCAAAAAAACCCTTAAATCCTAACCCCCCCTAAAATACCTAAAAAGGTAAAAAAACCCTAAAACACTAAGAAATACTTAAAAACCTAAAAATATTTAAATCCTCCCAAAAAAAACCTAAAACAATTAAAACCCTAAAAATTCCCAAATAAAAAAAACACAAAACAAACATAGAAACCCTTAAAAACACTAAAAACACTAAAATGAATATAAACCCATAAAAATGTTAAAAAACTCAAAATAATTTTTATTCCCCTATAATTCAAAAATACCTAGAACCCCAAAAAACATAAAACCCAAAAAATCCAAAAATAATTTAAATGCAACAAAAATCCTAAAAACGCTAAAAATTTAAAAACCCTAAAAACCATAAGAAAACTATAAAAACCAAAAGTCACAAAAAATCCCTAAAAACCTTAAAATGCTAAAAAACCATTAAAACCACCCAAATCCGGTAAAAAATTTTAAAACACACTAAAAACCCAAAAATCCCTGAAAAAAATAAAAATTATAAGAAAAATATAAACCCATAAAATGTTGGAAAACTCTAAAAAACGCTAAAAACTCTAAAAAAGTAAAAAAAACCCCCAAAAAGACATAAAACCTGAAAAAACCTAAAAACATGAAAAAACCTAAAAACCATAAAACCCTAAAAAACTCTGAAAACCCAAAAAAAACTTAAAGATTCCTTAAAATTACCTAAAATAATAAAAACCCCTATGAACCTTGAAAAAAAATAAAAACCCATAAAAACCTAAAAATACTTAAAACCCCTAAAAATCCAAAAAATCCCCAAAACCCTAAAAACCCTTAAAGACACTAAAAATCCTACAACCCCCTAAAACCCATAAAAATCCTTAAACCCCATAAAACCAACTAAAAATTTAAAAATCATTTAAACCCCTAAAATATTAAAGATAAAAAAATACCTCATAAAATACATAAAAACATAAAAAACACAAAACCCCTTGAAAAACCCTAACCAATATATAGAAACCTAAAAACACATAAAACCCCTAAAAACCTAAAAAATTATAAAAACACTAAAAACCTCTTACAAGACCTAAGAAACCCCAAAACCCATAAAACCATAAAACTCATGAAAACTGTAAAAACCCATAAAACCAAAAAAACCACAAAAAAATCTAAATACCCTTTAAAACAAAAAAAGGTAAAAAAATTATAAAAAAACTTTAAAAATCTAAAATTAAAAAAATACCCTAAAAACTAAAAAAATGGTAAAAACGATAAAATTTATAAACAACCTTAAAACCCCTCAAAATCACTTAAAACCCTAAAAAACTAAAAAGATCCTAAAAATCCCTAAGAATACCTAAAAATATAAAAAAAACTAACAACCTAGAAAACCCTACGAAAATGTTGAAAACCAAAAAACACAAAACCCCTAAAAACCTAAATAGTATATAATCCATAAAAACCCTAACAAAATCTATGTACCATGAACCCCTTAAATCCATAAAAACCCATAATAACCCTAAAACCCCACTAAAAATTCTAAATACCAGTTAAACCCTAGAAAACCATAAAACAATTATAAAAAATCCTTAAAACCCTAAAAACAAAAAAAATCCTAAAAACCCAAAGAAACCATTAAATCTCAAAACCCTAAAGACACTCAAAATCCCTAGAAAACATAAAAACCCATAAATATAATAAAAATTCCTTAAAATCACTAAAAATGTGAAAAAACCTAAAACCCTGAAAAACCTTAATAATACATTAAAACCCCCAAAAAATTAAACCAATAAAAACATTAAAACTCTAGATACACTAAAAACCCAAAAAAAACCCTAAATACCATAAACCCCCCAAAAGCCATAAAAGACCATAAAAACTATTAAATACCTAAAAACTACAAAAAATACTAAAAACAATTTAATCCCCTAAAAACCTTAAAAACTATAAAAATATTAAAAACCCTAAGATCCCAAGAAACCCTAAAAACCAAACAAAATGTTAAAACCGTAAAATCCCTAAAAGCCCTTAAAGTTCCTAAAAACCCAAAGAACGATAAAAATCCAACAAGATCCATCAAAATTTTAAAAAACACTATAAAACCTAAAAAACCCTATGAAAACATTGAAAACCTAAAAACACTTAAACCCCCTAAAACATAAAATCTCTAAAATCCCTAAAAACTATAAAACCCATAAAAACATTAAGAAATCCTGAAAATCCATAAAAACCCTAAAACCCACTAAAAACACTAAAACCCCTTTAACACCATAAAAATGTTAAAAAAACTCAACAAAAGCTTAAAACCCCTAAAAGCTCAAAAAAACCCTAAAACACCAAAAAAAACATAAAATATGTCAAAAACAATAAAAAAACTGAATCATCTAAAAAAATCTTAAAACAAGCCCTCAAAATACCTAAAAATAAGAAAAACCTCGAAAAACCCAAAAAAAACCCTAAGAAAACCATAAAGCCCTAAAACACATAAAATCTCTAAAAACCTAAATGACTCAAAAACCCCTAAAGCCCTGAAAATCCCGAAAAATCCAAAAAATCCTAAAAAATCCCAAAAAAATAAAAACCCATAGAAACCATGAAAACGCCTATGAAAACCATAAAAATTTAAAAACATGTAAACCCATAAAAACAAAAAAAAACTAACAAAAAACCCCTAAATACCCTAAAAACAATACAACATTAAAATCCACAACAACCCTAGATACCCATAAATATTCCAAAAAATATTAAAACACTTAAACCACTAAAAACATTAAAAATTCTAAAAACCATAAAAAAACTAAAAAAACCATAAAACCCTCAAAACCCCATAAAAACCCTAAACACACTCAAAATAACTAATATCTCTAAAAATCATAAAAATTCTAAAAAAACCTCAAATATCCCTAATATTATAAAAAATCCAAAAAACCATGAAAATCCCTATGTAAACCATAAAAAATTAGAAACAATTAAAACCCCTATGAAAACTAAAATACTCTAAAAACCATAAAAAATCGGAAATTCTCTATAAACATAAAAACCCTAAAAACCCATAAAAAATCCTTAAGAGCTATAAAACCCTAAGACCATGAAGAACTCTAAAAACCATTTAAACCCCTAAAAACATTAAAATTTCTAAAAAACTATAAGAACCATAAAAACTTAAAATACAGTAAAAACAAAGAAAACAAAAGAAACCATTAAAACATAAAAACCTTAAAAACACTCAAAAATCAAAAAAACCCTATTACCCATAAAATCCAAAACAAAATAAATAAAAATTAATAAAAACATAAAAAACCCTAAAAACGTAGATAACCAATTAAAAAATCATAAAAATCTAATAACACTAAAAACCCCTAGAAACTTAAAAATTGCTAAAAACTCTTGAAAACCTAAAAACCCTAAAAACCACAAAACACTGAAAATATTTTAAACCCATAACACCCATAAATCTCTAAAAATCACTAAAAACTATAATAACCCTTTAAACCCATAAAATCCATCAATATTATAAAAACCCATAAAACCCATAAAAACTTTAAAAACCCCAAAAACCATAAAAGTACCTTAAAAAACAAAAAAGCAATAAAACCACCCAAATGAATCCAAATCCACAAAAAAAACTCAAAAACCTTAAAATCCCTAAAAACCCAAAAAACCATAAAAATCTTAACAAATAACTAAAAATCATCACAAATATAAAAACTCTAAAAAATGAAAACCCTTAAAAATCATAAAGACCTTAAAACACATAACCCCCCCCCCCCCCAAAAGAACCCTAAAAATTCTAAAAACCCTAAAAACATAAATACCCTAGAATCCCCTAAAAGCCTAAAAAATGAAAAAAACCAAAAAAAACAATGAAAAATCTAAAACCCTTTAAAGCCCTAAAAATATTAATAAACTATAAAAAACATAAATCCATAAAAAACATGAAAAACATATAGAAACCCAAAAAACCAAAAAAAACATTAAAAATCCTAAATCCCCCAAAAAACGCAAAATCAAAAAAATTCCTAAAATACAATAAAAATCCAACAAAAGAAATAAAAATCTCTAAAAACATGAAAACACTAAAAACCTTGAAAATAATTTATAAAACCTTGAAAACCTAAAAAAACTTAAAACCCCTAAAAAACCTAAAAACCCTAAAACCCCTAAAAACCTAAAAGGCCCTAAAACCCCCCAAAAACCTTAAAATTCCATAAATCCACTACAAACTATAAAAAAAATTCAATCCTATAAAAAATAAAAAAAATTAAAAACAGCATTTCATACCCTAACAAAAAATAAACCCAAAACACCATAAAACCCATAAAAAACCCCTAAACCACTAAAAACTCTAAAACAAACCATAAAATCATAAAAAATACCTTAAAATAATAATTTTTTAAAAAAACCCTTAAAAACTATGAAACCCTAAAACCCAAAAAACCTATAAAACCTTTAAAACCCTAAAAACCATAAATCCCCGTAAACCAAAACAAACTCTAAAACCCTTTTAAAACCAAAAAATTCTATAAAAAATAAATACCCCTATAAAAAGTAAAAATAACCCTAAATACCCAAAAAAAACATAAAACCCATAAAACTGAAAACCCCTCAAAATCCCTCAAAACACTAAAAACCATACAAAAAAAAGAAATTTCTAAAAAATACATAAAATCAAAAATAAAATGTAAAAACCCCTATGTGAACATTAAAATCCTAAAAATACTTAAAATGCATAAAAGAGATAAAAAAACACAAAAAAATTAAAACCTTCAAATCCATAAAACACCTAAAATGCATAAAAATCATAAAAACCCTTTAAAACCCCAAAAATCGAGTAAAAACTCCAAGACCCTCTAAATCGATACAAGCCTTAAAAATCTTATAAAATCATAGCCATGACGTTTTAATATGGTAATTGGACTATTTATGAAATGTCTAGGAAAATTGGAAACATAACCACCTAGAAGCCTTAAATATGAAATCCACTGGAAAAATAATAAATGATGATATTTAGAAACTGTATAATCCCATTTTGGATTCATTAAATTCTGTAATCTTTCATTTTCAAACAGTTAATGTTCTGGTCACGTGTAAATATTGGCAAGATCCCATTGTGCCTTTACATTATATTTGGTCTTACTTAGTATGTTCAAAACTGTATAAAATATATTATCAAAAAATTTATTCTCAATATGCATGACATCCAACATGTGATGAACCAACAAATCAAACCAATATGGAAGGTCCCGAAAAAGGATTCATTTTACCAAATTGTATTTTTTTCCAAATCCATAAATTTTCTATTGGTTTATAGATGGTCCAAATATAATGGGTGGTAATAAAGAGACTGTGAACATTAACACAATACCTATGATCATTGTTGGAGGTCCATCTCTTTCAATTGTTCCATTTTTTAAATGATATTTCTTCCTCCAAATGGATGATTATTTGGAATAAATCTTCCATGAAATTCAAGGAAATATGGTTTTCTTCCATTAAAAGGTATAAAAGCTTCGATGTCTCTCACAAAGTACGTACATGATTTTGGATCATGTGTACTCTAACCAAATAAAATACCATATACTGGGAAGTCACTAATTGTTCACATTAATTCATCTTTCAGTAGGAAATTCTGTTTCACAAAAACATCATATGTACTGACACCATTACCTCACAATAAATTTAACTCATCAATCAATGGATTCAAATAACCATTGAGATTATTTTTTTAGATTTAATGTAATTAATATGTTCAAAAAGATATATAGATCATTTATAAACATACATATAGGTAAATTGTATTGATTTATAAAAATAAGACATCAGTACCATAATAACCAAATGGATAGAAACCATCAGTAAAAATACCAAATGGAATATTTCAAGCTTCTGAAGTTAAATAAAGATGTACGTGGTCAAAATATTTCCATGAAACCTCATCAGCAGGATGTTTAAAGTCTTTACAAGTTGAAATATTTGATTTGTGTCATGGAATAAAAGACAATGCGTTCTGAGACGTAAATAAACATTGAAATCTTCGAGTAATCAAGAAATACTCAATTTTTTTATAGGAATCAATCCAGACATCCCTAGTTGAGGATCCTTATACCTTAATTTTCCACTTATAAGAAAACTAATGAATGACCAATTTTCAATATAATATATGATACCATCATTTGAACATGCATTAGTCTTATGATAACCAAGACCCAAATTATGAACACGCCTTTTTCTCTTATAGAAATTATTGGAAACACATTTCTTTTAGGTAATCGTGCATTAAATAAAGATTATATCTGATGAAAATAGATATTTAACATTCTATTATAGGATTTAATAGCCATAAATTTTTCAATCACTTCAATGTTTTTTATCTAGAAACCTGTATATAAGGATTCCTCAAGATACATAAAAAACTCATAAAATTGGGATGTTTTAAACTTTGGAGTTGAATACATACCATCCTACTTTTAAGGTATTTGAAAAGGTAGGTAAATCACATTATGTACAAATTTTGTAACTATGATGGATCTGGAACCAAATTATTAGTATATTCTCCCAAACTGTGTTCATCATGTTGATAACAAAAAACATAATCATTTCAAAAAAACATAATAGATGAGGCCCAATGTTTTAAAATGTTTCAAAACTCCTCAGATCCCATTTCTTACATGGAAACTTAATTATCCCTTATAAAAAAATTATGGTTTTGATGATGCAAATGATAAAAAGGATTCAACGCCCTCAACATATACAAGTTTTACACAAGAACTGTCTTGATTACTCTAATGATTTATTCAATCTTGATCATGTAATAAAGACTATTGTTAACTTCCTTTATCTATATTTGTATAAAAATATAAAATAAATAAATTTGTTATGATTATTTTGATATAAGAAAAAGAAGTTCCAAAAAATCACCAAAATTAAAACAATCATTTTTTAATTTTAAATATATTTAGTTTGATCTATTTTTACTAATTTTTTCTAATGATCGTTACTTGTTACTAATTAAGGGTATTTGATTTTAATTTCTACTAATCAATGTTAATTACTGCAAATTTTTACTAAAAGTTTCTTACTAATTAGAACTAATATTAATAATTTTTTATAAATTAATAAATATTATTATAAATTACTATAATGTAATAAAACATATTATGAATTACTAAAAGGCTTAAATCATATAATTTCAAATCTTTAGGATAGAAAAAATGGCGATCTATGTCAACAATTTATGTAAAAAAAATTTATTGATCATGGAATGAAAATTGATAACCTATTTAATTATTCCTAATTACTACAAATTATTTCTAACTATTACTAATTATTATTAAATATTTTTAATTGGTCCTAATTATTACTAATTACCATGGATTATTACTAATTACCATAGATTATTACTAATTACCACTAATTATTACTAATTACCACTAATTATTACCAATTATTTCCAATTATTACCAATTATTACTAATTATTATGAATTATTAGTAATTATTACAAATTATTACTATTTAATATCGTTTTTTACTATTTATTAGTAATTTTTTCTAATTACCTCTAATTATTTCTAATCACCACTAATGATTACTAATTATTACTAATTATTACTAATTATTACAAACTGTTACAAATTATTTCTAATTTTTTATATTTACCACAATTTATTACTATTTACTGATAAGTATTACTATTTTTCGCTAATTATTCCTATTTACCACAAATTATTACTATTTACCACTAATTATTACTATTTGTCACTAATTATTACTAATTACAGCTAATTATTACTAATTACAGCTAATTATTACTAATTACCGCTATTTATAACTAATTTCTTCTAATTATTACTACTTATTACTATTTAGTACTACTTATTACTATTTGTTACAAATTATTAATATTTATTACTATTTATTATTATTTATTAATATTTATTACTAAAAATGCTAATTTTTTCTAATTACCTCTAATTAATACTAAATAACGGTAATTATTACTATTTATTACTATTTATTACTAATTATTACTAATTATTAGTAATTTCTTTTTATTATTATTTATTACTAATTATTACTAATTATTATTATTTAGTACTAATTACTTCTAATTATTACTAATTATTAATATATATTAATATTTTTTAATTTTTGAAACTAATTTTTATTAGATTATACTAATTATTACTAATTATTAATAATTATTATAATTGATTACTATTTATTACTATTAATTAATATTTATTACTAATTATTAATAATTATTAATAATTAGTAACATTTATTCCTATTTATTACTATTTACTAGTATTTATTACCATAAATTGGTTAATCAACAAGATAATGCTTTTTTCACCTTTGTTCCCTTGAACATTGAAATTAAAGAAGCTACTTTCAGTCTCAAATCTGAAATCTCTCCAGGTCCAGATGGTTTTGGGAATTATTTCATTCAAACCTATTGGGATATCATTCAAAATGAGGTTTGTAGACTTGTCATTCATTTTTGAAGGGTGGTATCCTACCTCAAGGTATCAATGCTCAATTCCTTTCTCTTATACCTAAAGTCAAAAATGCCAATGAAATTCATTTGTTTAGACCAGTTTCATTGGTCAATACTATTTACAAAATCATTTTCAAAATCTTGTCCATATGATTGGCTTCAATTACTAGAAAGAGTGTTTCCTCTAATCAGTTTGGTTTTATCAAAGAGAGATGTATTCAGTATTGTCTTGTTACTGCTTCTGAATGTGTGAATTTACTCAATAAATCTTCCAGACATGGAAACATTTCTATTAAGCTTGATGTCAGGAAGGAATTTGACACCATGGATTGGGGATTCATTTGCATGGTTCCTTACATGTTATGGTTTGATAACACTTCTATTTCTTGGGTCAAGTCCATTCTTAGCTCTGCTAATATTTCCATTCTTATTAATGGTTCACCCAAGAGATATTTTACTTTTTCTAGAGGGGTCAGACCTGGTGATCCTCTTTCTAATATAATTTTCTCCATTGTAGAGGATTATCTTAGCAGACTCCTATCTATTATGGTTGGAAATGGAAAAAATGAAAGGTATCAATGCTGGAAGAGGGATTCATTCTCCTACCCACTTATTATATGTTGATGACATTATCCTCTTCACTACGGAGGACAAGAGGAACATTAAAAATATCAAAAGGGACCTTTTGCACTATACTTCAATCTTTGGCCAATAGATTATTTGGAAAGACTACTTTGTTTATTTCGGAAAAAATATTACTGTTTTAAAGAAGAATGACATTGTTCAGGAGTTGAACATTCATGAAGCATTCCTTCCATTCTAATACTTAGAGGTTCTATTGTTTTGGGGAGGAACAAAATCCAGTTATTTCTCAGAGATCATTAGCAATATTATAAGGAAGCTTGCTACGTGGAAAGGAAAATTTTTATCTATGGTTGTTCGGGTTTGTTTGGTTAAATCTTTCATTATCTCCAAACTTGTTTACTTTTTTATGGTGTACAAATGGCCTATTTCTTTGATTATGAACATCAATGTGTCTCTCAAAAACATCATTTGGAGTGGTAACATCATTGAAATAATGTTGGCAATGGTTTCATGGAATGACTATTGTAATCCTTATGACGTAGGGGGTTTGGGAATTAAAAATCTTGTAATTTTTAATGACTCCTAGAATACCTCGTTTATTTGGAAACTCTTTAACAGTAATTATAATTATATTAATTTTCATCATCAAAAAATTATGATTCATCTCAGAAATTTTATTTTTAATCGTCTTGATTCATCTATTTGGACAACCTTTAAGTTCGTCTTTGAGTCAATTGATTGTCACTCCAGATGGATTATTTCGAAAGATTCATCCATTATCTTTTGTAAAGCTAATTGGATGGGGAACCCCCTTATTGAATTTGATTTCGATGCAGAAAATTTTGATCTGGATATATCTATCAAGGATCAGCTTGATAACTAGGAGAGTCTTCCAAATCAAGTTTTGCACATTTTTAATAATTATTTATTCTCTAACAGAAATGATTTTTGGTCCTGGGAACCTGCGAATAATGGTTTGCTTTCATCAAAACATTATTCTAGGTGTTGTTCGTCCTGTATCTCTGATGCAATTTGGATGAGAGACTAGCATATAAATTTTATTAGGCCTTCTCTCTCTATTTTGGGGTGGATAATTTCTCAGATGAAAATTCCTACTGATTCTTGCCTTTAGAATTGTGGAATCTCATTGTGTTCCACTTGTTTTCTTTTCCTTCAACATAGAGAGGATGCTGATCATCTGTTTCATTATTGTGTTGCTGCTTCCTCTATGTGGAAATCATTGGCAGACATATTTGAAGTTTCTATCCCAAATATGGTCTCCATCACGGATTTTCTTCACTCATGTCATTTTCTTCCCCTTTCACCCCAATTGATGTATTTTTTTTAGTTAGCTACTTTTGAATTATTGCATTATATCTGGTCTATTAGGAGTCAAATCATCCATGGTAGTCAACATTTCTCTTACAATGATGCTTTCTCAAGAATCCTTGCTGCTATATGTGAGGCAAGATTACTCAGGAAGCACTTCTGCTTTAATTAAATTCATTATTTCACAGTTCTTACTCGAATAGGCATTAAAGGTACTTTCAGGCCTCCGTATGGAACTTTTGAGATCTTATGCAATAAACCTTTTGTTGGATGGATTAAGGTTAATTCTAATGGGGCCTCAAGGGGTAATCATGGTCCCTATGGATATGGTGTTATTTTTAGGGATCACCAAGGGAAGGTTTTGGGATCCATTCATGGTTCATGTGGTATAGCCTCTGCAATTGAAGATGAAATGGTTGGTATCATTATTTTAGTGGAGCAAGCTATGATTCGTGGATAGGACAATATTTGGCTAGAAAGTGAGTCTTTTGTTATTGTTTCTGCCATCAGAATGGGTTCTTGTCATTTATCTTGGAAGCTTACTAACAAATGGATTAGAAACTTGGATTCTCATCTCACCATGAACCATATCATCGCACACACTTATAAAGAATCTAACTCAGTTGTAGATAGGATTGCTAATAATGGATTCCGTGGTGCAGATTTCAACTTGTATGATCATCCCCTTGAGGACCTTTTACCCCTTCTTAAGAGGGATTTTGATAGATATCCCTTTTTCAGGATTATGTTAGTTGGACATTATTTTTATTTAAAGGAACCATGCTTTCTTGGAAAGGTTTCATCTTTCTCAAAAAAATATTTTTTACTATTTATTGTTAATTACTACTAATTACCACTAATTGTTTCTAATTACCACTAATTATAACTAATTACGGCTAATTATTACTAATTAATAGTATTTACTACTAATTATTACTAATTCCCACTAATTATTACTATTTATCGATAACTATTATTAATTGATACTACGTAGAACTAATTATTGCTAATTATTACTATTTATTACTATTCATTACTATTTATTACTATTTATTTCTATTAATTTGTAATTACTGCAAATTAGTTCTAATTACAAAAGATTATTTTTAATTACCACTAATTACCACTAATTATTACTAATTATTACTAATTATTATTAATTATTACTAATTATTTCTAACTATTAGAAATTATTACTAAATATTACTAATTGTTACTAATTATTACTAATTGTTACTATAAACTAGTACTCACCAATGCTATTGAGCATCGTATTCGATTATTGGTTTTTATTTTAATAATATATTAATATTTATAAATGTTTAGAAGATACAAAAATACTGAATAAATTTTAATTTGAATGTAATGGTGTATGATAATGGAATAGATGTGCGTTGAATATGAAGAAATCATTAAAATAGTTGACAAAGAAAAAACAAAGTAATAGTATTTGAATTTTTAAATGATGAGTAATAATATTTGAATTCATTTTCAATTTAAATGACAATAACTGTAATGCGGGAACTGAAATTAAAACTGAAACCTAAATCAATGATAAAACAGTGGTTGTAATAAGAAAAGAAGAGATGTGAAAAAAAATTAAATAATAATATATTGACTGAGTTTGATGTTTGAAAAAAAAGGAAATGGAGTGAAACAATTCATCATGTATCTAGAAATAAAATACATGTTCCAATGATCTAGTTTTCAAAACCATGTAGTAAAATAGACATATTGTAACACCCGAGACTTTTTTGTGAAATATTTTTTTTTTATGTTATATAAATCATCAAAGGAATCTTTCACTACACACAACACTATCTTGGCTTGCTTTACACGCAACCGTGGCCTTCCTCGATAGCTTGTGTCATACGCAATACTGAGTTTCACTAAACAATGATATGCTATTAAAATATTATTAAAACTAGCCATTATAAATAGTAATAACCACTTTTTGAAATTTTATAAATTTTATTTTTCAAAATGGACTTCATTTTTGGATTCGGAATATCGAAATTAGCCTAGGGTAAAATTTTGGTATTTTTCTGAAAACTTTCAATTTTTGATGAATAGTGAAACCACTAAGTGGTAGTTAAAAAACTGAATTTTTCATAAAACTTAATTTTACCGCTTCTATGAGTGGAATTTCGAGAATATGAGAGACATGTTTGATGTCAGTAAGTAAAATGTGGTTCAATGAGATGAAAATAATTTTTTTGGTGAATAGTACCTTTTTACTTTTTTTACCACAGATAAATGTAAATAGGGTAATTAAGGGTACAAATGATATTATTATTACCCTAACACATGTCCTAATTCTATTGGACAAGTTTAATTCGTCCCAAGACAACATTAGGAATAAAATATGACCATTTAGGCCCACATGGATTAGATTAGGACATTTATTATTAATTTATTTAAAGAAGGGTTGAAATAGTTAAAATCAAAGTTTAATAAGTAAATCATTTTTTATATGGGGTTATAAATAAGATAAATTAGACTATAAATATTAATTAGAAAGCTAAAAATCTTTCCTACATAATGGTATTTTATTTATAATTTTTATACACTAAATAAATTTATTTATTTATGACACAACGATGATGCAGTAATTATCTTTTTAATGAAATATTGACATAATTGATGTTATAAATACCAAAATAAATGTAATTTGAGACTTTTTATGAATTCCACTAATTTCCTAGGTTACTATGACATGTTATTATTGATTTAATTCAATTTTTTAGAACTAATCATTCTATTATGATTTTCACAAAAATCAATTACTAAATAGTTTCAAAATTGACATAAAATAGTTTTTAAAACAAATATTATATTAGTAATTGTTTTTTTATTCCTAAAAATATAAGGTTCGGAAAAATGACATAGATAAGGTTATATATATTAATAATAAACAACTTATGGTTCGTTTGGCTGATTATAGTAAGTTTATTAACCTTATAGTATAAGAACACAAGAAGACACGATAAAAGTAAATTTATTTAACTTAATGTTAAATCTAAATGATAAGGTTAAAATAGGAACCTAAACTTGTCTAAATTCTGTTGGATGAGATTATTTCGACCCATCCCCACCTTATCTTAGAAATAAATCAATTTTGAGCTATTTGAAACCGAATTTGACTTTATAATAAAATAATAGTTTTAGTTATTCCAAAGGTGCCCCTCTCCTCCCTTATAAAAGGGAACCTCCTCCCCCTCTTCCTCACACCACTTTGAGCCATCAAGCTCGGCCAAACCCTACCAATTTCTCCTCTCCACTTCCCTAGAAACATCCTAGAGGTTCTGTTCTTCTTCAAATACCTATTTTAGTGCCCTAAAAGGAGGTCTCAAAGAAGCACTTCAAAGAAGAGGTAATGTCTGTTTCCAATTCTTTCATCATTATTTCTTCTTCAACTTCTTCTTCTTTATTTGTTTCATTATGAAGTAATAACATCAGTATCTTCCATATACTGATATGTTATTATAAGTATGTAACAACTCTATTTCACCATCTATCCATCCTACGGAAAAAGAAATCACCGTGCGTGCGTACGTACGGAATACCATCTCCACGCCGTGGTGTAATCTATTTTCCACCACCACCTTACTTGGATGGGTATAATGGTGTAAAAAATTACTATATATGACTATTATAAAGTGATATTGATTATGAAATATTATAAATACACTCCAATACAATTCCACGATCATAGGAACGATATCATCACTCGTGCGTACGTACGGAATACCGTCTCCACGATGTGATGCGACTCGTTCTACATGATCTTCATTGCATAATGATTGTATAAATGAATTGAATGAATAAATATGATATGCAGTGCATTAATACCATTCTGGAAATGATGTATCTATAACCTAAAGAGAAGAATAAGAATTTATTCGACAAAACACGCATAAGAACAAAAAGTTATAAACACCCGAATAACAAGTAGCAATGAAATATTACTACTAAGAAGCTAAGAATATGACCATATATGATATCATAACAATAATTATGATTCTGGAATAAGTCAATAACATTATTTAATTCATTATACAGTAGGTTCGGACACTTACGAGGCAAATCGTACCGAAGGTAAGGGAAATATCACAATCTCATTTTTATCTGAGATTGTTTATTCTTTGGTATTTACTGGGGTGTATTTTATCATCCACATCCATGTTTCCCCAATATGTAATATTTATATCCTTCTAAAATATTTTATATCCAATTTTACCCTTCGGTGAGTTTTTAGTAAAAGATATGAAAGGAATCTTTTGTAATTTTTCGTACGAGGTACTTTTTGACTTTTCCGACAAAAGTACGAGAAGAATGTTTTCTTTTAACTTATACGACATGAATGGATTTTTAAAACATTATTTCCAAGAAGCTTCCTTTACAAGTTTTCAAGTTTATTTTTAATAAACTTCTTTTAGTTTAAAATTGTATGACTTGTTAAGAAAGGAAACTGTTTTTGAAGTAGAAAGTATATTTTCCTCATGAATGGAATTCAAGTGTTTTATCAAAATTATTTTCCATATAAGATAATATAGGATTCTATTTCTATCCCTATTATTACATTGTTTGATTTTGTTGTCAAGGAATTATTTTTATGAATTCCTTTATCTTATATGAGTTGTTTTATGATGTCACGATGTTTAAGATTCCCATTTTTATTACATGGGTTATGCTATGATGTATGGTTTATGATTTTGTGGCACACATAAGAATGGTATCATTATGAGATGGGTGGGAACTATATCTCCCTCCAATGCATTGGGTAAAGATTTTATATCTCATGAGATAGACATGGCTGGAACTGTAGGTTAAACCGGTTCAGTGAAACAGAACTGAAACGAAGGTGACTCGGCTCAGAAATGGACTTTGTCCAGTAAGATAGTCTTGGAAATGAGTCTTGACTAATAAGAAATGATTCTCTATGATTATGTGTGTATGACACAAGGTTTCATGTTTTAAGTTATGATTATTGGGATTACATTTCACTACTATGATTTATCCCATGTTATGAAATTAAGATTTCTTTTACAGATTAAGATTTCAAAAATGTTATGTTCTTATGAATATGATGTGATTGATTTTTGTTTTGCTTACCCTTACTGAGCATTTGAGCTCACCCTTTTGTATTTTTTCTTTCCCCCAGGTCAAGAAGAAGGTTATTAAGTAGGATATTACAAAAGGGACTCCAGATATGATGAAATAAATGGGAGACAATGTAGATTCTTTATGAACCAGTTATTTGTGTTTCCCAGTTTCTAAAGACACTATACCTATACGGTCCTTTCATGGTTTTGTTAAATTTTGTAATAAGTATGCTTCAATTCTGATGTAATAACAATGTATGTAAAGTATGGGTCGTTATAGTTGGTATTAGAGGATAGGTATAGTCAACCTTTGGAAACTAGGATGTGAAAGCCTTAGTAAGAACCCTAAGGATAAGTCTAAGAATAGAACACAATCTTAGTGTTTTAGAAATGGCCATGAATAACCTAGGATAAGACCTTAAGTGTGAAATTTTATTTTTGATTATGTAGTTTTCCTATTATAATTAGTGTTTCTCACACTATTCTTCTTGGTTTTAGTCAATGGCTGGAACCCAAAGGAACCGTGTTAATGCAGAATGCGACGGGCAATGAAATGATTGTCCCCATGAGCAACCAAACGTTATGGGAGATGGAATGAAAAATCTTTTAGCCATGCTCACACAACTTTCTCAAGCTATGAATCATGGAGGACTTCCAAACGATCAAAGGAAGGATCAAAATTCTATTGAATCCTTTATGAGGCAACGTCCACCTTCTTTCAGCGGGTCTACTGATCCATTAGTTTCTGAACAATGGATTAGTACCACTGAAAAGATATTTTTAGTTCTTCAATGTTCTAAACATGATAAAGTCATCTCAACAGTGTATCATTTGGAAGGTGATGCTGATCAATGGTGGAATCTTATTCATAATACGAGGAAAAGGGATGTAATTGAGTCCATGGAATGGGACGAGTTTAAGAACTTATTTTTCAATAAGTACTTCCCTCATATTCTCCGAACAAAGATGGAGAAAGAGTTTCTTTAACTGAAGAAAAAGGATGATGAATCTTTTGGAACCTATGAAGCAAATTTTACAAGACTTGCAAGGTACGCTTCTGGTATTATTATCCAACCTAAGAGTAAGATCGATCGATTCTTTAGTGGCTTAAAACCAAGTCTTAGAAGGGCCTTATCCATAAGGTACTTCAATAGCTACGAGGAAATCGTTCGATGTGCTCTCAAAGTTGAGATGGAGATTGGAGTAACCCATCAGTCATATGGGTTTGATAAGAAGAGGAAAATGGAATTCAAAGGAAAATGTAAAGAGAACACTGAAAAGAAGATGAGCTTTCCCTTATGCTCAAAGTGTGGAAAGAAACATGGAGGGAGTTGTCTTAAAGGGACAAGTAACTGTTTCAAATGTGGAAAGGAAGGTCATCAGGCATTTGAATGCCGCGATGATGGGAAGAAGATGTCTAATGATGCAAACAAAGGAAGGGATACACAGAATGAACCTACTACACTTCAATGTTTAAAGTGCAAGGAGATGGGACATTATGCCAATAAATGCCCTAATCCAAGGGTTGATAATGATGGTCGACGTCAACAAACTCATAAGGCTAAAGACAAATGAATGTCACATGCAATTTCTATCAGTGATGTGGAGTATGATAACGATGTGGTGAAAGGTACACTTACCATCCACTCTAAAGTTGAAAATGTTTTATTTGATTCTGGATCCACCCACTCTTTTATTTCTGAAGAATTTTCTAAGGGTATCACCATATTACCTTAACAATTAGATGTTTAGTTAGCTGTGACAAAACCTAATGGCACAACAGTCTCATCAAAAGTTTATAATTCTTCTCCGATTGAAGTTTGTGGGAAAGTGCTTCCTGCAAATCTTGTGATCCTTCCTATAGTGGAATTTGATGTAATTCTTGGCATGGATTGTTTTTCTTTATATGGAGCTCATATCAATTGCCAAAGAAGGGAAGTCACATTTCATATTCCATATCAATCTATGATCGTGTATCAATGCAAGGATGAACATAACCTTCCAGTGGAAATTCCTTCTACCTTATGGGTCTTGATTCCACTAAATAAAAGTTATTTATCTCAAATGGTTGGTGAGAAACTCATGATAAAGAATATTCACATTGTACGGGAGTTTGATAATGTCTTTCCAGAGGAATTACTGGGTCTTCCACCAAATCGTGAAGTTGAGTTTTCAATAGAACTCGTACCGGGTGCTTTTCCTATTTCAAAGACACCTTATAAAAATTCCCCAATTGAGTTGCAGGAATTGAAGAAGCAACTCCAAGAGAATCTTGATAAGGCGTTCATACGCCCTAGTGCATCACCTTGGGGAGCACATGTTCTGTTTGTTAAGAAGAAAGATGGATCAATGAGACTCTGCATTGATTATCGAGAACTTAACAAGGTCACTATCAAGAACAAATATCCTCTCCCACGCATTGATGACTTATTTGACCAACTACGAGGAGCTCAATACTTTTCCAAGGATGATCTTCGTTCTGGGTATCATCAATTAAGGGTCAAAAGGGAGGATATACCAAAGACGGCTTTCCGTATAAGGTATGGACACTATGAATTTATAGTGATGTCGTTTGGCCTTACTAATGCCCCTACTATCTTTATGGATCTGATGAATAGAGTCTTTAGAGACTATCTTGATCAGTTTGTGGTAATCTTTATAGATGATATTCTGGTATATTCAATGATCAAGGAAGAACATGAAGATCACTTGAGAATTATATTGAAGACCCTAAGAAAGGAAAAGATTTATTCCAAATTTACCAAGTGTGAATTTTGGCTTCAAAAAGTTTCATTTTTGGGTCACATAATCTCAAAAGAGGGGATATCTATGGATCCAGCAAAAACAGAGGTTATCGGAAGATGGTCGAGACCAACAACAGTAACTGAGATCCGATGTTTTCTTGGCTTGGCGGGATATTAAAGACGTTTTGTGAAATATTTTTCATGATTATCTAATCCACTCACCACGTTGACTCGGAAAGGAGTTATGTTTGTCTAGACGGAGGAATGTGAAGAGAATTTCAAGGAGTTGAAAAGAAGGTTATCCAGTGAACCTGTTCTCACACTGCCTTGTAGTGGAGAAATGTTTGTGATCTATAGTGATGCATCCAATAAGGGATTGGGGTGTGTTCTTATGCGAAATGATATGGTGATAGCTTATGTCTCACAACAGTTGAAAATCCATGAGAAAAATTACCCAACTCATGATTTGGAGTTAGCTGTAGTAATCGTTGCATTAAAGATTTGGAGGCATTATCTTTATGGTGAAAGGTGTGATATTTATACTGATCATAAAAGTTTAAAGTATATTATCACACAAAAGGAGCTGAATATGCGTCAAAGAAGATGGTTGGAGCTGATTAAGGATTATGACTGCTCAATCCATTACCACCCTGGGAAATCAATCAAGGTGGCAGATGCATTAAGTCGACAAGACCATGCCAGTTTATCCATGATGAGGATCACAAAAGATCCAATATTTATGGATTTACAAAGGATGGATCTTGGAATTATAATGGAAGGGGAAAAATCTTATCTTTCTCAAATGAATGTTCAAACATCTATACATGTGAAGATTAAAGAGGCACAGAAAAAAGATGTTGAGTTACAACAGAAGGTGAGAAATGTTCCTAAATTCAACCTTGATTGTGATGGGATAATAAAGTTCAGGAATCGGGTTTGTCTTCCTCCCATCCCGGAATTAAAGAAGGAGCTTCTGGATGAGGCTCGTAGTTCTTCATTCTCTATTCATCCTGGAAGCACGAAGATGTATGGGGACCTGAAAGAGTACTTCTGGTGGGATGACATGAAAAGAGATGTTGCTGAATATGTCTCTCGATGCTTGGTTTGTCAGCAAGTTAAAGTTGAGAGACAGAAGTCTAAGGGGATGTTACAACCATTACCCATACCCGAATAGAAATGGGAAAAAATCACTATGGACTTTGTCACAGGACTTCCTAAAACATCCAAAGGCAATAATGCTATCTGGGTCATAGTTGATCGTCTTACAAAGTCTTCACACATCATCTCAATTAGAGAGGATTTCTCTCTGGATTAGCTTGCCAGGATATATGTGAAGGAAGTGGTAAGATTGCATGGAGTACCACTTTCTATTATATCTGATCGGGATCCGAGGTTTACCTCAAAGTTCTGGCAAAGTCTTAAGCATACTCTAGATACAGAGTTGAGTTTTATCACTGCATATCATCCTCAAATAGACGGTCAGTCTAAGAGTACAATTCAAACTCTAGAAGATATGTTGAGAGCTTCCTATATGGATTTCAAAGGTGGTTGGGATTAACACCTACCTTTGGGGGAATTTTATTATAATAATATCATTCACTCTAGTATTTATATGGCTCCTTATGAAGCTCTCTATGGAATGAAATGCAGGACTCCAACTTGCTGGGATGAAGTTGGAAAAAGAAATCTATTAGGACCAGATCTCATTGATGAAATGGTAGAAAAGGTCAGATCTATTCAACAACACATAAGAGCACCTCAGAGTCGACAGAAAATTTATGCCGAAAATCGAATAAAAGACCTAGAGTTTGAAGTGGGTGATAAAGTGTTCTTACGAATATCTCCCTGGAAGAGAGTCATGAGATTTGGAAAGAAGGGGAAGTTGAGCCCTAGATATATTGGTCCTTTCGAAATACTGGATCGTGTTGGGAAGGTAGCTTACCGATTGGCGCTTCCACCGAATCTCTCTCAAGTTCACGATGTGTTCCATGTATCTCTCCTGAGAAAGTACATACCTGATCCTTCACATGTACTTAGATCAGAAGTTGTACCGCTGGAGCAAGATCTTTCTTATGAAGAACAACCGATAGAGATTCTGGATCATAGCGAAAAAGTCCTACGAAGCAAGACCACTCGATTGGTGACTTTTTTATGGAGGAACCACCAATTAGAAAAAGCTACATGAAAGCTTGAGGATATGATGAGGGAGAGGTATCCTCATCTATTTGTTCCAAAGTGACGAATTTCGAGGGCAAAATTCATTTTAAGGGGGGTAGAATGTAACACCCGAGACTTTTATGTGAAATATTTTGTTTTTATGTTATATAAATCATCAAAGGAATCTTTGACTACACACAACACTATCTTGGCTTAATTTACACGCAACCGTAGCCTTCCTCGATAGCTTGCATCGTACACAATACCGAGTTTCATTAAACAATGATATGCTATTAAAATATTATTAAAACTAGCCGTTATGAATAGTAATAACCACTTTTTGAAATTTTATAAATTTTATTTTTCAAAATGGACTTCATTTTTGGATTCGGAATATCGAAATTAGCCTAGGGTGAAATTTTGGTATTTTTCTGAAAACATTCAATTTTTGATGAATAGTGAAACCACTAAGTGGTAGTTAAAAAACTGAATTTTTCATAAAACTTAATTTTACCGATTCTGTGAGTGGAATTTCGAGAATCTGAGAGACACTGTTGATGTCAGTAAGTAAAATGTGGTTCAATGTGATGAAAATAATTTTTTTGGTGAATAGTAACTTTTTACTTTTTTACCACAGTTAAAAGTAAATAGGGTAATTAACGGTAAAAATGATATTATTATTACCCTAACGCATGTCCTAATTCTATTGGAAAAGTGTAATTCGACCCAAGAAAACCTTAGTAATAAAATATTACCATTTAGGCCCACTTGGATTAGATTAGGACATTTATTATTAATTTATTTAAAGAAGGGTTAAAATAGTTAAAATCAATGTTTAATAAGTAAATAATTTTTAATATGGGGTTATAAATAATATAAAATCGACTATAAATATTAATTAGAAATCTAAAAATATTTCCTATATAATGGTATTTTATTTATAATTTTTAGACACTAAATAAATTAATTTATTTATGACACAACGATGATGCAGTAATTATGTTTTTAATGAAATATTGACATAATTGATGTTATAAATACCCAAATAAATGTAATTTGAGTCTTATTATGAATTCCACTAATTTCCTAGGTTACTATGAAATGTTATTATTGATTTAATTAACTTTTTTCGAGTTAATCATTCTGTTATAATTTTCACAAAAATCAATTACTAAATAGTGTCAAAATTGACATAAAATAGTTTTTAAAACAAATATTATATTTGTAAATGTTATTTTATTCCTAAAAATCTAAGGATAGGCCAAAGGACATAGATTAGGTTATATATATTAATAATAAACAACTTGTGGTTCGTTTGGCTGCTTATAGTAAGTTTATTAACCTTATAGTATAAGAACACAAGAAGACACGGTAAAAGTAAAATTATTTAACATAATGTTAAATCTAAATGATAAGGTTAAAATAAGAACATAAACTTGTCTAAATTCTATTGTATGAGAGGATTTGGACCCATCCCCACATTAGCTTATAAATAAATTAATTTCGAGATATTTAAAATCGAATTTGACTTTATAATAAAATAATAGTTTTAGTTATTCCAAAGGTGCCCCTCTCCTCCCTTATAAAAGGGCACCTCCTCCCCCTCTTCCTCACACCACTTTGAGCCTTCAAGCTCGGCCAAAACCTGCCAATTTCTCCTCTCCACTTCCCTAGAAACATCCTAGAGGTTCTGGTCTTCTTTAAAGACCTATTTTAGTGCCCTAAAAAGAGGTCTCAAAGAAGCACTTCAAAGAAGAGGTAATGTCTGTTACCAATTCTTTCATCTTTATTTCTTCTTCCACTTCTTATTCTTTAGTTGTTTCATTATAAAGTAATAAAATCAGTATCTCTCATATACTGATATGTTATTATAAGTATGAAACAACCCTATTTCACCATCTATCCATCCTACGGAAAAAGAAATCACCGCACGTGCGTACGTACGGAATACCGTCTCCACGCCGTGGTGTAATCTATTTTCCACCACCACCTTACATGGATGGGTATAATGGTCTAAATAATGACTATATATGACTATTATAAAGTGATATTGATTCTGAAATATTATACATACACTCCAATACAATTCCACGACCATAGGAACGATATCATCACTCGTGCGTACGTACGGAATACCGTCTCCACGATGTGATGCGAATCATTCTCCATGATCTTCATTGTATAATGATTATATAAATGAATCGAATGAATAAATATGATATATAGTACATTAATACCATTCTGGAAATGATGTATCTATAACATAAAGAGAAGAATAAGTATTTATTCGACAAAACACGCATAAGAACAAAAAGTTATAAACACCCGAATAACAAGTAGCAATGAAATATTACTACTAAGAAGCTAATAATATGACCATATATGATATCATAACAATAATTTTGATTCTTGAATAAGTCAATAACATTATTTAAATCATTATACAGGAGGATTAGACACTTACGAGGCAAATCGGACCTAAGGTAAGGGAAATATCACAATCTCATTTTTATCTGAGATTGTTTATTCTTTGGTATTTACTGGGGTGTATTTTATCATCCACATCCATGTTTCCCCAATATGTAATATTTATATCCTTCTAAAATAGTTTATATCCAATTTTACCCTTTGGAGAGTTTGTATTAAAAGATATGAAAGGAATCTTTTGTCGTTTTTTGTACGAGGTACTTTTTGAATTTTCTGACAAAAGTACGAGAAGAATGTTTTCTTTTAACTTATACGACATGAATGGATTTTTAAAACATTATTTCCAAGAATATTCCTTTACAAGATTTCAAGTTTATTTTTAATCAACTTCTTTTAGTTTAAAATTGTATGACATGTTAAGAAAGGAAACTTTTTTTGAAGTAGAAAGGATATTTTCCTCAAGAATGGAATTCAAGTGTTTTATCAAAATTATTTTCCATATAAGATAATATAGGGTTCTGTTTCTATCCCTATTATTAAATTGTTTTATTTTTTTGTGATGGAATTATTTTTATGAATTCCTTTATCTTATATGAGTAGTTTTATGATGTCACTATGTTTAAGACTCCCATTTTTATTACATGGGTTATGCTATGATGTATGGTTTATGATTTTGTGGCACACATAAGATTGGTATCATTATGAGATGGGTGGGACCTATATCTCCCTCCAATTAATTGGTTAAAGATTTTATATCTCATGAGATAGACATGGCTGGAACGGTAGGTTAAACCGGCTCAGTGAAACAGGACTGAAATGAGGGTGACTCGGCTCAGAAATGGACTTTGTCCGCTAAGATAGTCTTGGAAATGAGTCTTGACTAATAAGAAATGATTCTCTATGATTATGTGTGTATGCCACAAAGTTTCTTGTTTTATGTTATGATTATTGGGATTACATTTCACTTTATGATTTATCCCATGTTATGATATTAAGATTTCTTTTTCAGATTAAGATTTCAAAAATGTTATGTTCTTATGAATATGATGTGATTGATTTTTGTTTTGTTTACCCTTACTTTTTCATTTGAGATCACGTGTTTTTATGTTTTCTTTCCCCCAGGTCAGGAAGAAGGTTATTAAGTAGGATATTCCAGAAGGGACTCTAGATATGATGAAATAAATGGGAGACAATATAGATGCTTTATGAACCAGTTTTTTATGTTTCCCAGTTTCTAAAGACACTATACCTATACGGTCCTTTCGTGGTTTTGTTAAATGTTGTAATAATTATGCTTCAATTCTGATATAATAACAATGTATGTAAAGTATGGGTCTTTATACGTATAATATAATTAAAGTAAACTAAAAACTGAGACAAAAGGAAACGATCCACTACTCATGCATTCCCTCAGTGCCTCTTATTTTCACGATGTTGTATTCTCCAAAATATAGCAATATTAAACCCATAAGAAGCTTGTTCTTATTACAGTTTCATCCATCTCCAACCCCCACCGTCCTCCACGCTCCTCCTTAGTGGCGTCACTGCCCACCAGCAACTACTGGCTTCCATGATCTATAAGCAGCATTTAGGGCCAAACATTGAAATTGTGTCTATAAATTTTTGTTTTACTATTGTGACTACTGCAACACTTGACACATGATTCTCCTTCAGTTAGAATGAAACAAAATACTGGATAGAAACATAAGGAAAATGTTAGGTCTTATTATAAACAGTTTAAAGAGCAATAAAATTAGTGTTTGATTGACTAGAGGATCAAGGAGCATCTTGGGCTGGCAGATGATTTCTGGCAAGTAGGGGCATCTTACAACCAAAAACTGGCCTCTTTGCCAGGAAATCCTCCTTGACATCACCTTCCTATTCTACCCACCCCTTGATTCCACCATCCAACATGGATCTTTTACTATTACCAGGGATCATGCTACCTATTTTTCCAAGACCTACCCTTGTGCTCTTAGTGCTCCAATGTATGGATCAACCCTGAAAATGGTGCCAAATGTGGCTCCACCCGGAGCCCCATACTACTTTTGAAGGGAAATGAGATGACTAGGCCTCCCAAATACAATATTCCCACTACAAAAACTTTCAGGATATGAAATCTGAGCTCAAATAGAGCTCACTCTACAGCTATGCAGACTGTGTATCAGGCCAGTCCAAGTGCCTTAGGAAGCACTGTTCCTACCTCATCAGCTTCTGCAGAGGATTTTTCATTTGCACTGAATGTTCAACGCAATGGGTATAGTATAATTCCACTAAAATAATTGAAACCAAAATATTTCTATATATACTCTTAACTGAATAAAATTAGTTAGTATTATATAAACATCAACACATTTATATATAGTGGAACAAATAAGAATGTAAACGATGTAATGTGGAGAAGTAGTATTTTACATTGAAATGAAATGTGATCTGAGAAAAATGGTAATGCGCTTAATGGATAATAGCAAGAAATTAATTTATTTCAGGAATACAAATTCCCAATATTTAAAAATGTATTATACTCATATGGATAAAGTTTATTTCACTGTATGGCATTGTATTACACTCATATGGATTCTCCACTAGATTCTACTCATATGGAATGTTTGTATTTATGACATACAAATGCATTGTGTTGAGATATATCATACATTCATAAAATTTGACAATGATTTAGAATAATTATTTTATAATGAAAAAATAACCATATAAATTTATAGAATGAAACATGATTTTTTTAATTGATTCATCAGTTCAAATTGCTGTAAAAAAATCATTAAAAAGACAAATATGAGACTATCAATTATAATAGGATCCATTTGTTTCATAGGATT
Source organism: Viscum album (assembly GCA_963277665.1). NCBI lineage: Eukaryota > Viridiplantae > Streptophyta > Magnoliopsida > Santalales > Viscaceae > Viscum > Viscum album. Next base: position 834,147,986 of record OY728156.1, read on the forward strand.
CTTATCAGGTATTTTGTTAAGTGATACTAAATTCTTTTTTCATGTTAAATTTAAAGATGAATGTATTTGTTGGAATATTGAGAGGATAAATAGTTTGGAATCAATGCATATAAAAGTGTGGACCTTTTTAACCGATTTGATCCAGAAAAAGAATGTATCATGACTCAGACACTCCTATTAAATTCCCAATCTCAAAGTCCTACCTTCTAAATCCTACAAAATAATTCCAATTATAAAAATATCACACCAAACAGAGCCTTTAAAATTGTTCTCGATGTAACTTAAAATAAAAAAAGGGACAATCATATCACCTAGTAATCAAGTGCAGAAGAATCATTATTCATTTCTTCCATGATCATCATTTTTATGAACCCAAACCCTAATTATTGGTCCATTTATAACCCATAAATGACCCTTTCATTAACCACAACCCCAAATTTATTGAATACATATCCAAAACAATAATCATTGACTTCCCAAGGCATATTGATTTTGTGAGGAAAATAAAATACACAGGGAGAGTATTCTAGTTGTTGGGTGACTATTGGAGGAGAGTAGGTGAAACCCCAGGGTTTTAAAAAATAATCTATGAAGGTATACCAAATATCCATAGTTAAGATAATAAAAATACAAAAAAAAAATTTAAATGACCAACACATATTCAGAAGTGTTGCATTTTTTGAAGTGATCTTCCACAAAAAACCAGGATGTGGCAACGTATCCACAATATCAGGGAGGGAAAATTAACAAAAACGTGAAAACTTACTGCAATAAAACCTATTAAAAGAATGACCAACTACAGCAGTGGTATGGCATTGAACTTATTCTAGATGAAACAAATCATTTTTCAGAACCTGATTAAATTTAGTGGTTTGGTTTTATTTCACATTACAATATAAAAATCCTCGCACAACATGTCAGCAACACCAAGTAGGAAATGCAATATATTAACCGCCAAATGTAGATATGTGAAGTTGTTTGAGATAGAAAAAAACTTGAATCAACTTCAAGGTATTATCTCTCAATGGATTCAATTTTAAACAAACAAGAAATAAAGAAGTGAGAAAACCTGAGTGTAGATGACGATTCCCCAACCAAAATGTAGGATGAAGATAAAATACGATGAAAATATAGATGGTAGTTGAGGAGGTTGAGGGACCCCAAAAATGGGTTTTCAAGACGAGGCAATATCTGATGTGGATCTCCTCACGTTCCGACTGAGATTCATCGACACCCAAGATTTTTATAGAACCATTAGTTGATGACAAAGGTACCTTCATGAAGAATATTGAAATCCACTTCGATTCATGGTCGCTGCTGTAGAATTGGAGGGGGTGAAGGATTCGGAGGCAGAGCAGATGGAGAACCATTAATCAGAGTTTTTAGGATTGAAAACCAAAAAAGTCATAGAAAATTTTCTTGAATGGATCATTATAGGTTCCAAAGCTAACATTGAAAGGATCATTATCAGTACTAAAACTGATCCCTAGAACATATTTCATCTAAACAGGGAAATGCCTATACAATTTAATGAAATAAAAAAACAATCAAATTTATTGAATTCAAACACATAGATATCTTATACATAATAAAAAATTTCAAAATTACTTGAAATTCCACTCACTATTGATACAAGCCTCGATTTCGAGTTGAATGTATAGGCTTATTTTCTTCACCAGCCTGACGAATCTAAGAAAATAATATCTCCCTTTGAAATAGAAGTTCATGAAAGGAAAAAAAGTTGATATATATATATATAAGTACAAGAATAAATTATTTCCTAGAAGGTGTAGTAGAGTAATATATTAAACAAATATTGATATCAAACAATAAAATAATAAATGAAATGTTATGGAAATGGAAATATAAATAATAATGAGAATAAATTACCTTGAATCTTAGATACGGTTAAATTGAAAAGTAGGAGATATTGATAAAGATACCTGAATCAAAGAAGTCTTGTAATGTCACTGGAAACCATTTTAGTAATCATGAAATGTATAATCAAAGTAGAGATCATGAGTAACATTGAATTTGGCAAAACGTGAATCAAATTAGGAATTGCTAAATAAATACCAGATAACATAATGAAATAGATTCCCCAGTTTATTAGGGTCACGCGAGCAATGGTGTCCGGGTCATTCTTGAAGGTGGCCAAAATCGAGTTCTTGGAGAAAAGTATGTCATTAAAGATGATCCTTTAGAAACCCCCAAACACCATCATAGTGCCCTCTCCCGACATCTCAAATGGCATGAATTCGTCTACTTTCGAACCAGTGATGGTCACGGTGGATCGACATAGAGTGCAACATGGAAGGAGAGGTGACCTCTAGCAAAGCACCCCTGAAACTTGGGATCAAGGAGACTGAATCCATCCTAGACGAACGACCCTTGTTTAGTAGACGATGGTGTTGTTTAGTGGGACTGTTAGAGTCACAACCATGGATGAGAAACTGGAGTTTTAGGGAGACGACAACAACCCCCACCCCAAGGGGGACATCAAGGGTTCTAAATCATCAATTTCATGATCATCTAACACATTCAACAATATTTGTACATAAAAATTACAAAAATAAAAATTTAATATGTAAAAATTAGAATAAATACTAGTTGAATCTAAAAATAACAATTTATGCAGGACATCTGAGAATTTTTTAATTATTATAAGAGTGCATACCTCCAAAAAGAACACCATGTTACATGATTTCTTTAGGAATGAATACCTGGGGATTTTCAAATGTTGTGATAGTTCATAAACATCAACACATATCAGGATCCCATGATATCCATTTTTAAAAATTAGAAATAACAGAGACACAATTGAATAAAGTGGGAGAAACAATTTAGCAAAAGTTGAATGTAAGAATGTAACCATAAAATACAAGTATGAATCGAAGAAGAACCAATAATCCTATGGTATTAAATTCCATTTTTTTACCAACTTGAAGAACATATATATATTAAAAAATCACAATAGGAATGCATTTATTTTCAAGGAGAACACATTCAAATGAAATATTTATGAGGAAAAAAATACTTTCATCCAATCATTCCTCATAAATTCATTTACTAAGATTTAATTTTGATCATACTTCATAGGTGAGCTCAAGTACCTCTATATCCACAAAACCTTGATGTCTACTGTACACAACTTTTTTATGGAGTTTAAATCCTTTATGTTTTATCCAAAATACAAATTAGGGCTTGTACCTCATGATACGAAAAAGCCACCCAACATAAACAATATGAGCAGAAAAAATGTCCGGAATGTGTTGGAGACAATCATGTTTATTCCCATTGGTGAAATAAAATGAAACATAAGAGATAGAAAGTAGTGAATGTACCTATGTAATCCTCATGTACCAACATCATCTGAACCGACACCTTCCCAAAAAAGTACCCATTTTTCGATGCAAACCTAAGTCCTCCAAGTTTGAAACAAAGAAAATATAATAAAATGTCTGCAAACATATGGTTCTATTGCACATAAGGATATTTTTTTTAATAGTAGTAAATTTTTCCATACATGTTAAAAAATCTGATGGTATAAATCTTTTCTTCCAACATGAATAATTGAAATACATGAATGGAAACATTAATGAAATGGATGATTGGAATTCTGATAAAAATGATAAATAATGTTGTAGTGAAGCCTATACGATCCACGTTTAAAATAATAAACAAAAAATATTTAGAATAAAAGTTTATATTACAAAAAATAATTTATTATAGTAAAAACATAAAACATATCACCCATACATATTGATTCAACAAAAACTAGTTTATATGTACTGGAAAAAAATGTTTCTGTAGATTTTATAAAACCACCAATTTTTTAGTTAATATAGATTCATTTTTTATAGAATATAGACTAGTTGAAAGGGGTGTTTTTTCTTTTCTAAAAAAAAGATCAATAATCATAATAAATAAGAAAGTCAAAACATATCATCTTCTTACAGTTTGTTTCATCAATTGGTTAAAAAAATCTAAAAATAGAGAGTGCATAATCAAGAAAAGCATCTAAAAGAATGAAGAATAAAAAGGCTATTGTATCATTATAAATAATGGTAAAATATTAAATAGTTACCATTATTAATGCATGAGTCCATTCTATAGTGTAACCCATGGAATTTGAATATTATTAATCCCTCTAATACTGAAATATGAAAGCCAAAGGGTAATCTCAGTAAATATTAAAAGGAATATATGAATATTGATAATTCATTTTCATCTTTATATCAGTAGAAATGATGAAAACATAATTCACTATAATTTTCAACTAATGATAAAAAATAAAAAAATAAAACTGAATATCTAGCATGCATGAAAACCTAAACATAGCCTTTATAGCCACATAAGAGTTTTGTGTCATTGGTTTTATTGTTCACCTAAATTGATACAAGTAATGGGTAAGCTGAGGGGCTACTAGATTTGTTTTCAGTGATTGTAGACATTCACCCATTCTAAGAACCTTCAACATAGAGGTCTCAACCACATTAGAAGACCTGAAAAAATGAAATTGAATAAAAAATATATTTGAAGAAAAATTGCATCTTATTTTAGTGTGAGAATCTATATCACGATTCAATTCTACTTAGAATCCACATAAATAATAAGAACATGTAGAATATGCATTGAAAAATAAGTGAATTCATTTTAAAAAAATCAAAAACTTCCTTACTATATGAATGAAACCATCACAACTTTGGTTTGAAGGGTGATCTTCATTGTGATCCCATGAAAAGAAATTTTTCGTTCAAACTATGTGAGTAGATGATATGAAGTAGAAAACCCAACATGAAAAATGAATGCGCTGGAAAATGAATTCATTCCAACTGTGAAAAGTTAATTTAGAGAAAAACATGCGGTTGAGTTGCATGAATTTAAGAAGGGAATGAGAGAACCATTAATAGTATCATTAATTGTAACAATGTTTAAAATATCAAATATTGTCATCACTAAAAATTATATATGAAACATAGATAAATTAAGATAAATTAAATTGTAAGAAATGAATATAAAACTGACCCTAGTATTCTCACCGCTTATATGATGAAACAATGTCTTTTTGGTTATAGAAAAACAATATAAAATAATAAATGTATGGGATTCATTAGTACTGTGATAGAAGTTATGAAGAAAGGTATGATGGTACAACATTTTTAGAGTAAAGAGTTATCTGGAATAATAATATTTACTGATGGTTAGTCAAATAATTCAAAAACTAACAATATCTTAATAGCTGGGAGGTGATGTTGAGGAGGTCAACACCTGAACAACTTTGGTGAACAAGGGAAAGATTATTTATAGGAAGAAATGTATAGGAGTTTTCCTCCTTAAATTAGAGATAAATCACCAGTTTATAACAATAAATATGTATAAAAAATTAAGAGAATCAAAGAATAAATATGTACAAACAATTTAGAGCATCCAAAACAATCAAAAATTATAAATTTAATCTCAAATGATTTTTTTCAATATATCCAAAACATTCACAAATATGCTACCACATACTAAAATTAAAAAATTAGATTGAAACATAATTCAACATTCCACTTAACTGGTTTTATCTTTCGTGTTTGTAGGCTGCTTAAAATATTAAAACCACATCAATATTGGGCATTGATTATTTAGAGAAAGGAAAGATGCAAACCATATACAATATATAAAACAACTAAAGTAATATGTTATTAATTTTTAGAACCTTGTGAGATGATAATAAAATTAGAAAGTTCAACATGAAAAATGAATGCATTAGAAAATAAATTCATGACTACTGTGAAAAGATAATTTAAAGAATAATATGAAGTTCAATTTGCATGCATCAATGAAGAGAATTAAAGAACCATTAAATCTATCATTAATAGTATTAGTGTTTACAATATCTAATATTGTTAGAAATAAAAAACACATATGAAACATAATTAAATTAAGAGAAATGAAAATGTAGAAAATGAGTAGAAACCCGACCGTAGTATTCTCATTTCCTATACAATGAATGAATGTCTATTTGGTGATAAAAAAATAATATAAAATAATAAATGTATGGGATTTGTTAGTACTATAATACACGTTATGAAGAAATGTATGATGATAGTACATGAATAAAGAATTTTCCAGAATAATAATATTTACTAATCATTAGTCAAACAATTCAAAAACTAACAATGTATCAACAATTGAGAGGTTATGGGGAGGAGGTCAACGTGTGAACAACATTGGTGAACATACTAATAGTCATTGATATGATGGAATGTATAGAAGGTTTTCACCTAAAATCATAGAGGAATCACCCGTTTATAACCATTAATATGTACAAAAATTAAAGATAATAAAACCATATATATGTATAAAAATTTATAGCATCAATGAAAAGCTTGTTTTTGATATCTCATATTCTAAGAAAAGAGAGGTAGAATCCTGTAACTATATGAAGTTTGGTATCAATATAGTGGAAGGAAAAATATTATGTGGACATATAGTAACTCTAATGTGAATATAATCAATGTCATTTAAAAAAACATCAATGATAACTACATGGAATCTTCATCAATAAATGTGAAAAAATAGTGTGTTGAATGAAATAATTTAGACATACCTAAAATGAAAGAAGCTCTCATCTCGTGAAAAAAAATCAATATCTACCATGGAAAAAATTATAGATGATGACAAATTGGCAGATTTGAAGAAGAACATGGTATAAATGGTGAAGCAATATAGGAGATCTATTATAATATTACTTGAGAATGAAATATGAAACTCGAATTATTAAATCTGGAATAGAATGGAAAATGATTCTAGAAATTAAGGAGATTAATTCACAATATTAGGAGAACGTACTTGTTTATGGATATGGAAGCTCTTTGTAGACGGAATTAGTGATCGTAAAGGGGTTAAAAGATTTAGTAGTAATCGGAGGCGAGGATGGAGTAGTAGTTTTTTAGTGGTAACCTCAATGTGGGGGAAAATGATTATGTGTTAGTGGTGAAAGTTAAAGGAACTTTCAGAGGTGAGAAGGTAGGAATCGATGTTCACTGCTAACTGGAAAAAGTTCATAGAATGATGAGAATAATGAGGTTGAGGAATTAGGAGTATTCTGAAGCAAGGATGGAGAAATAAATTCTCACATGTAATGTGAAAATGATGGCATGTATAGGAGGAGTAGGTGGTTGAAAATGAAGTAATATTCGGACGCAAGGTCATGAGCAGGAGCAGCTGGGAATGAAAATATTAGTGGGATAATGATCCTAATGTAGAGATTTGGTGAAACCATGATAAGGAGGGAGACGAAGTAGGTGGTCGGCAAACTATAAGGAAACCAGAAGGAGGATGACCCCGACGTCAGGATTTCACGAGAACCATAGGTCATAAAGAGCTCAATCCTGACAGTGAACGGGAGAAGGAAAATGGAGGAGGGTAGAGTAGAAACTGGTAGAAGGAGGATGTTGAGCCCTGTGGAAGATTGTTGATTTCATGTCTATGTTTGATGTTTTAATAATCACAAATCATCACATACCATTAATGCTTAATCTGGTTTGTTTTCTCATAAACTTAATTACAATCTGTAAATGAATCTGTTATCATGTTTTTGTCTATGCTTATTGACTTACAAAGTATGTTGGAAGTCTTCTGGACTCACCGATCCATCAGACTCACCGATCCATCAGACTCACCGATCCATCAGACTCACCGATCCATCAGACTCTCTGATCCATCAGACTCACCGATCCATCATACTCACCGATCCATCAGACTCACCGATCCATCAGACTCACCGATCCATCAGACTCACCGATCCATCAGACTCACCGATCCATCAGACTCACCGATCCATCAGACTCACCGATCCATCAGACTAACCGATCCAAGGACTCAGCGATGCAAATGAGTCACCGATGCAAATGACTCACCGATCAGATGAAAGACCGATACTGATCTATCTGAGTCACCGATCATTACTCTAATGTTGATGACCTACCGATCACTTGAATAGTCATAAACAACTGTTTGAATTTCTTTATCTTTATCTTTATTTATTCTAACCAACGGTCATATTAGTTATATTTTAATACCCTGACAATTAATTAATAAAGGTTGTCGGATGTCAGGAAACCGTACCTCGTACCTGCGGAAAGGAAACCTTTTCTGTCCTATGGAGCACGTGACATAAATACAAGAAGACTCTGCTGAAGAGATGTGCGAGACAACACACACAGAGACAAGGAAGAAATACGACATACTCAAGAAGAGCTCGGTGCATACAAGAAGAACCAAGCAAGACAGAATCACACATACAATCAAGCCTACTCAAGAAGAGTTCTGTTCATACAAAAGAATATCGAAGAGCTTCATCGACTACATCTCACTGCCTGTGAACCTGAAGCATACGACACTCTTCTTCTCAAACAAAATCGAGAAGAGGACTCAGAATCACTTCTGATCAATTCCAAAACGAGTCCAGTGCTACACTGAAATCACTAGAGCCATTTATAAACTCTACATCTCTGCTCTGTGATTTATTTATTCTACATTTTGAGCAGTGTGTGTTATCTGATGTGTTAAACACACACACTGACTCCTGTACTTTCACTGGAGGATCTGTAAATCCTCAGAAAACCTTTTACACTTCATTTCCCACTATGGATAGTGGTAGAGGTCTTGTGACCTGGACAGCTGGCTGCTGTTGTTTGTTTTCCCACGTAGAACTGTGGTAGAGGTCTTGTGACCTGGACAGTGTGTTCACTGTTGTTAACCACGATCCAAGGTGTGGATCATTTTTATATAAACTGTTGAGAGGACTAAGTCTCGGCTTGAGACTGAACCTCTTGGTTAATTCTCTGTGTTTGTAGCTACATACTTTATTCATACTATACATATTTATTTCATATTCCGATGCTATTACTTTGAAATATAATTTATCTTCAAATATACTTTGATAATTAAATTCGCAAGTGTTTATATTTATTATAAATCAGTAAGTTAGTTTCAAAAGTTAATTTAATCATAAGGTTAAGTTAACTGAGAACTAATCAATCTTTGAGATACTAATTGAACCTTTATAATCTATATAAATTCACTACAGTTTAATTTGTTTTTGAAATTGGGGGATTTTAATAGAAATTGTTTTTAATAGAAATTTTAAATTGGAACTCAATTCACCCCCCCTCTTGAGTGTCCACTCCAACCAACACTTGGTATCAGAGGTTTTGAAAATACTTTCTAAAAGTACTCTACTTTTGAACTGTGATTTTAGTTGTATTTTAAAGGTCTTAAAATTTCTGTTATATCTAAATTTTTATCTCTTTAAAATTCTCTCATTATGTACAATAGACTTGAGGGTGCTGCTACTAACTGGCCACCTTTCTTCAATGGAACCAATTATGCTCAGTGGAAACTGAAAATGAAAATTCATCTAGAAAGAATAGGTTTTGATATTTGGACTGCTATTGAATCAGAATACAAAATTCCCACTACTGCTAGATCTACTTGGGATGAACCTACAAAGACTGCTTACAACAACAATTGTAAACCTATGAATGCCTTGTACTGTGCTCTAGGAGATGAAGAGTTTAATATAATTTCTGCATGTAAAACTGCATATGAAATTTGGGATACCTTAGCTGTTTCTCATGAAGGAACAACGAATGTTAAAGAAATGAGATTGACCACTTATACTATCAAGTATGATAATTTTAAAATGAAGCCTGACGAACCCATTTCTGACATGTATCTCAGGTTCAATGAAATTGTCAATACAATGATCTCGCTGGGAAAGGATGTCTCATCGAAGGAACAAATTATGAGAATTTTGAGATGTCTACCTGATAGATGGAGAGGCACATCTGTCTCAATCTGAGAATCATATGACATAGCTGCTCTACCTGTCAAGGAACTAATTGGAAAGATGATGATGTATGAAGAAGAGCTTAAAGTAAATAAAGAAGAAGATGATGAACCTAAAAGGAAGTCTATTGCCTTCAAGACTACAACCTCAAAGAATAAAGATAAAGAAAAGCTTCAAGCTGTAGTTGAAAGTTCAAGCTGTGAAGACAGTGAAAGTGATTCTGACAGTGATGCTGAGATGGCTCACATTGCTAGAAGATTTAAGAAGTTTTATAGGAAAAAGAAATTCTTTAGGAAACAAAATTACAAGGGAAAGTATGACCAACAAGGCAAATGGAAAAAGGATTGGAAGAAGAATGAAAAATCAGATGATGTTGTCTGCTATGAGTGCAAGAGAAAAGGACACATTAAAGCCGACTGTCCAAAGCTGAAGTATAAAAAGAAATATGAATATAAGGACAATAAGTTTAAGAAAGCCATGAAGGCTACTTGGAGTGCTTCAGAAGACAGAACAAGTGAAGCTGAATCTTCAGACTCTAAAAAGAATCGGGCCAACATGTGCTTTATGACAAACACTTCTGAGGTAACTGCTGAAACTCCTGTTTTTAATTCATACTATTCTGGAGAAGATTCTGACTCAGAAAACATGTCAAAATCTGAACTGTTTGAATACTGTGATATGCTGGAAGAGACATGTAATGAACTTAAGGATAAATACAAGTCATTAAGGAAACAGCATGCTCTCACCACTACAGTTAAAACCGAACTCACTATTGAAAAAGAGAAGAATTCTCAGTTGCTTAAAGAGAATACTGAACTAAAATTGTCTAATGAACAACTCATAAAATACATAGAGAAGTTCACAAATGGAAAGAATACTCTAACACAGATTCTAGGAATGCAAATAGCACCTAAATATACTACTGGTATAGGATACCAACCTGGACAAAGGAAAATTGCCAAAACTAGATTCATTCCTAAATCTGGACAGAAGATAGTTAATTCTGGAACTTCATATGCCTCAACTAGTTATATACATAGTTATGGATCTAATAAGGTTTATCTTTCAAAGCATGTCAATTCTACAAATTATATGAGACCCATTAGACAAATATGGGTACCTAAAGTGTTATTGGCTAACCTGTCTGGACCCAAGAAGATCTGGGTACCAAAATCATCTCCCATCTAAATCTGTTTTGTAGGAGACCTGCTTGAAGAGCTGTCACAAGAAGATATGGTACATAGACATTGGATGTTCAAGACATATGTCAGGAGACTTTTCATGTTTCAAGAGCTTAATAAAAGTTGATGGACGCTTTGTCACTTTTGGTGATAATTCAAAAGGAAAAATCATCGGCCTAGGCCAGATTGGTAACACTGATTCAATTTTGATTTCTAAAGTTTTATTTGTTGATGGCCTTAAATACAATCTATTAAGTATTTCTCAGTTATGTGATGATGGTTTTCATGTTAAATTTGAAAATGATTCTTGCAAAGTTTTTAATTCTAAGAATATTTTGGTATTTTCTGCCTTAAGAAATGAAAATTTTTATGATGTTAATCTGAATTCTTTAGCTAAACAAAATATTACTTGTTTGAATGCTTTTCATAAAGAATCTTGGCTATGGAACAGAAGATTAGGACACTTCAATGTACACTCACTTAGAAAACTTTCTAGGAAGAACTTAGTTAGAGACTTACCCAAACTTGAATTTCCAGCAGACAAAGTTTGTAATCCCTGTCAAAAGGGAAAAAACACAAAGTTTCTTTTAAATCAAAGAAAGAAGTATCAACTTCTCAACCTCTCGAGTTGGTTCACATGGATTTATTTGGACCTTCTAGAGTTTCTAGTTTAAATGGGAAGCACTATGTCTATGTTCTCGTAGATGATTTTTCTAGATATACTTGGGTATACTTTCTAGCTCACAAAAGTGAAGCTTTTTCTTACTTTGTTAAATATTCCAAGTCTGTAGAAAACCTTAGTGGACTTAAGATTAAAACCATGAGGAGTGATCATGGTCGTGAGTTTGAAAATCAAGATTTTGAATCTTACTGCTCACTCAATGGCTATTCTCATAACTTTTCTGCCCCTAGGACACCCCAACAGAATGGTGTAGTAGAAAGAAGAAACAGAACCCTGCAAGAAATTGCTAGAACCATGCTCAATGAATATGAACTGCCTATTTACTTTTGGGCTGAAGCTGTTAATACAGCTTGTTATGTCATTAATAGAGTCTTAATTAGACATGTTCTTAAGAGGACCCCTTATGAGTTGTGGAACCATAGGAATCCCAAGGTTAACTACTTCAAAGTTTTTGGCTGCAAAGTATTTATTCTGAATACTAAAGATAATCTGGATAAGTTTGCTTCCAAAAGTGATGAAGGAATTTTTCCTAGGTTATTCTATCTCTAGTAAAGCCTATAGAGTATTCAATAAGAAAACCAAATGTGTGGAAGAATCTGTTCACATCAAGTTTGATGAAACTGATCCACATGAGCCTAAAACCTCTCTTGAGAATCTTCAAGAAGATTTGTCTATTCTGAACCTTAATGATAAATCTAAAGAACCTGTTATAAAAGTATCCAGTTCTGGACTTTCTCCAGAATCTGCTTCTGTTGAACCCGAACCTATAGATGATCCTGAAATTTCTAGTCCAACCTTTACCAGATCAACGAGGATTCTAAAGAATCATCCTTTAGATGCTGTTGTAGGAAATCTAGATAGAGGAACACAGACTAGAGCTTCTCTAAGAAATCAGGTTGAACATTAAGCTTTTCTTTCACAGTCAGAACCTAAAAATATCAATGATGCTATCAATGATGAGTTTTGGGTAATGGCTATGCAAGAAGAATTAAATCAGTTTGAAAGAAACAAAGTCTGGGAATTAGTTGACAGACCTAAGGACACCTTAACAATAGGCACAAAATGGGTTTTTAGAAATAAAGTAGATGAATCTGGAAATATAGTTAGAAACAAAGCTAGACTAGTTGCACAAGGATATAGTCAAGAAGAAGGTATAGACTATGAGGAAACTTTTGCACATGTAGCTAGACTAGAAGCCATTAGGATCTTACTTGCATATGCTGCACATCTGGATTTCAAGTTATATCAAATGGATGTGAAAAGTGAATTTCTAAATGGTTTTATAATTGAAGATGTTTTTGTAGAACAACCACCAGGATTTACTAACCCCCATTTTCCAAATCATGTTTTTAAACTTTCTAAAGCTTTGTATGGTTTAAAACAAGCTCCAAGAGCTTGGTATGATAGACTTAGCAATTTCCTTATTTCAAAAGGTTTTACTAAAGGGATTGCTGATCCAACTCTTTTCATTAAAAGAATTTCTAAAGATGTTTTAATTGTACAAATATATGTTGATGATATTATTTTTGGATCTTCTAAACACTCTTTATGTACTGATTTTTCAAAAAGTATGCAAAATGAATTTGAAATGAGCTTAATGGGAGAGCTTAAGTACTTTCTTGGATTTCAAGTATTTCAAAATGAAAATGGTATTGTTTTGAATCAATGTAAATATAAAAAGGATCTTTTAAAACGTTTTGGTCTGGATAGTATCAAGGAAAGTGAAACTCCTATGAGTACTACCTGTAAATTGGATGCAGATGAAACTGGGAAACCAGTTGATCAAACAAATTACAGAGGTATGATTGGTAGTTTACTTTATCTTACTGCTAGTCGACCTGATATTATGTTTAGTGTGTGTATGTGTGCTAGATTTCAAGCTAATCCAAAAGAATCTCATTTGCTTGCTGTTAAAAGAATTTTTAAATATCTCAAACACACGGTTAACTTGGGTTTGTTTTACCCAAAAGGACAATCCTTTGAGTTAATGAGTTATTCAGATGCTGACTTTGCAGGATGTAAGTTAGATAGAAAAAGCACATCAGGAACATGTCATTTGCTTGGAAAATCCCTAGTATCATGGTGTAGTAAGAAACAGAATTCAGTTGCATTGTCTACTGCCGAGGCAGAATACATAGCTGTTGGTAGTTGCTGTGCACAAATTTTGTGGATGAAACACACTTTATTGGATTATGGATTTGATTTTAAACATGTTTCAATTAACTGTGACAATACTAGTGCAATAAATATATCTAAAAACCCTGTGTCTCACTCTAGAACTAAGCACATTGATGTCAGACATCACTTTCTAAGAGATCATTATCAGAAAGGTGATATTTCTCTAGAATTTATTAGTTCTGAAAATCAATTAGCTGATATCTTCACAAAGCCCTTATGCTCTAAAAAAATGAAATTTATTAAACAAGAGTTGTGTATGATTGATCTGTGAAACTGATCCGTGAAACTGATCTGTGAAACTGATCTGTGAAACTGATCTGTGAAACTGATCTGTGAAACTGATCCGTGAAACTGATCTCTGAAACTGATCTGTGAAACTGATCAGTGAAACTGATCCGTGAAACTGATCTGTGAAACTGATCCGTGAAACTGATCTGTGAAACTGATCTGTGAAACCGATCTGTGGAACCGATCTGTCACACTGTTCTGTCAAACCGATCTATTTTCAATTACTTTTTATTAATTAGTAAATTACCTTTTATAGAAACCCTAAATGATAAAATAAATGATACGCGGCTATTTATCTTCCCTAAACCTTTTTACCTTTCATTTCCCGCCGAACATCTCAACATCTCTTCCCCTCCACTTCGAACCTTCGAACTCCTGCCTTCTCAAAATCCTCGAATGGCTAAGCAAAAGAGACCGAGCAAAGGACCAGATAGCCCTGTACCTTCAAAGCGTGCTCGAGGAGAGTCGAGTAGTACCTCTCAACTATCAGTAAATCCGAACCTGGAAACTCGGATTGTTGCTGTAGAAAAAGAAGTAAACTCTGCCTGGCTTTTGTCAAGTAAGTCATTGTTGCTGCAAGTTCTTGAATCGCAAAGATGGATAGACTGGTTTTCTGACAACACTCGAATAGAATACCCGAAGCTGGTACATGAGTTCTATATGAATCTGGAAATCACTTTAGATGGTGTGGAGGCTTCCTGGATGTCGTCTGTGGTAAAAGGAGAGAAAATATCCTTCTCATCTAAGCAGTGGGCTGAGTGCCTGAACGTACCTCATGAAGGTTGGTATGAGGATTATGCTGGTAATATTCCTCCGACATCTGATTACTTTTCTTATGAGCTAGCTCTGGAGCTTCTGATAGGAAACAGAGAGTCACGAAGAATCACAGCTTCAGAATTAGATGGTGAGTGCAGACTTCTTTTCAAGTTTATTCAGCACCAACTTTGCCCTAGGAGAGGAGATTTTGCTGCTGTAAAATACCAGGATGTTTTCCTTTTGTTTCTTCTGAAAACACATGAGAAAATCAATTTGTGTAGATATGTGATGGTACACATAGCTGGAATGATAAAACCATCCAAGAAATCCACTGCCTTGTTTTATTCAAAGATGATATCTACCATGCTCAAGAATCTAGATTGTCTTGATGAAGATGATGAAATTAATGAAACAGACCATACCTTCTGTCTTAACAAAGTGATCTGCAAGAGGATGAATATAAATTGGAATCCATGGAAGAAGTGATGGGTTGCAGATGAAGATAAATTGTATGAAGCCTACAATCCCATAGATCATGGCAAGAGGCCAAAGGATTTGAGAGATCCTAGATTAAAACCAGATGAGGAACCAGTTTATTCTGATGATGATGAGCAAGAAGAAGCTGCTACTGCAGAAGGAAGTGTGTCTTCTACTGATGATAGGAGTGACCCTGACACTGCTAGTCCCAAGAAAAGAATAGAATTTGGACCTGCTAGTCCACCCTTAACCCTACCAGAGTCAGAACCTATTCTTGGTGATGAAGAAGATTCTGATACTGAAGAATATCACAGTGAAGCCTCTGAGCAGAGTAATAATGAGCAGGGTGATGCTGATGACAATCATGGTGATGATGATGATGTTGATGTTGTTGAAGCTGCTGTTGATGGTGTTAACAGACCGGTGGATGGTCTTGCTGTAGATCAAGTAGAACAACCTCAGTCAGTACAAGAAATCCATATCAGTGGCAAGGATGACTCACCAAAAATCAGTGGAACAGCAAGCTATGAAAAACCAAAATACACTCTGTGTGCTGCCGTTTGGGATGACTACCCTGGTTATGCTGTGTTGGGCTTAGAATATTCTGAAGACGAAGAAGCAATGCCAGAATCTGCTATAGGTGTGAAGAGGAACCTCCCACGAGAAGCAAGGTCTGTTCCTACTGTTGATCCTACCAATAATAATTTCCCTGGTTCTGGAATCATTCAAGCTGATCTTGATAAGTTTAAGTTTGAATTGCTAACTGCTGTGAGAACCATAGTTAGAGAAGAAGTTTCTAATGCTCTTACTCAAGTGTCTCTACAAGTTTCTGAAAATTCTTTGGAAGCCTTCTCACAGAGAGTATCTAATGCTGTGAAGCCAGACCTAGCCAATACTGGTGAACTTATTGGCAGGCAAATAGCCTTTTTGAATCAGACTATGCAGGATCTTCACACCGGCCTGGTATCTCTTTCAAGAGAATTCCGATCAACCATCTCTGGTATGATGGAAGTTTTGAGAAATCTGATTGAACATCTCAACAAGTCTGACCTGAGGAAGTTGAAAGCTGAACTAACTCACATAGTCGGCCAAGCCAGTACAGGCAAGGTAACCAAGATCACTACCCGTGAGATAGAAGCTCTAAAAGAAGTTGTGCGTGATGAGTTAGCTGCTGTAAGACAAATTCTTGATTTAGAGTCTTTGAGGAAGATGAAAGAGCTCTGTGATAACAGTCATAAGATGGCCTTGGTATATTCAGCAGATGCTAAGAAAGCCCTGCAAGAGATCAAAGAAAAATTTGATACTTACTTTTCCAAGATTTATACAAAACATGAGATGACTGCAAGCTTCAAGGTGTTAGCAGAGAATCTGAAATTACCTCCTGTCACTCAGGCCTTCAAAACTCAAGTTCGCCAATTGCAAGATTTTGTTCCTTCCTTAGCACAGTTCATGGAGAATAAAGATGACTTTGAAAAAGCTATGAAGTATGGAGCAGAAGTCATTCAGGACTTCATTCATCTGTTGAAGCCTTATTTGGATGCACCGGCCCCTGCAATTGTACTTCCTACTTCTGAACCTCTCAGTGCCTCTGATGTAGCTCCAAATCAGCTGTTTGTTGCCCAAGCTCTATCTCAATTAAGACCAGTTCCTCAGCAAGCTCCTCAATCAGCTCCTGTTTCTCAACAACAACCCTCTGTGGTACCTGCTCCTACACCTGCCCGAGTTGTCCTACCACCACTTCAGATTCGCCAAGACCAGCATGTCTCCAAACCTTCCACCTTACCTACTATTGATCCCAAAGACAAAGGCAAAGCCCCTTTGTATCCCACCAAATAGTTGTGTATTGTCTTTGATGGGGTGAACAATGTGCTACTTGTAATAATCTGTACCTTATCATTTTTTTTCTTTCTTTTTCTCTCTCTACTCTCTGCTGACTGCTTTTCCATTCACTTTCTCTTATCTATTTTCCCTCCTTTTTGATTATCCCAAAGGGGGAGAAAGATCTGATATATATAATGGGAGAACGATATATATGAGAGATGTGAATATCTCAGAGGGAGATCCATATCTCAGGGGGATCAATCTGAATATTATATATATGGGAATGTTAACTTAAGAAGGATATTTATATGTCTTTACTCTTATTCTCATTATGATTTTATGTTTTTATTATTGATTGATTTTTTTTATATATATAAAGATTTGTGATTATCAAAAAGGGGGAGATTGTTGAGCCCTCTGGAAGATTGTTGATTTCATGTCTATGTTTGATGTTTTAATAATCACAAATCATCACATACCATTAATGCTTAATCTGGTTTGTTTTCTCATAAACTTAATTACAATCTGTAAATGAATCTGTTATCATGTTTTTGTCTATGCTTATTGACTTACAAAGTATGTTGGAAGTCTTATGGACTCACCGATCCATCAGACTCACCGATCCATCAGACTCACCGATCCATCAGACTCACCGATCCATCAGACTCACCGATCCATCAGACTCACCGATCCATCAGACTCACCGATCCATCAGACTCACCGATCCATCAGACTCACCGATCCATCAGACTCACCGATCCATCAGACTCACCGATCCATCAGACTCACTGATCCATCAGACTCTCCGATCCATCAGACGCACTGATCCAAGGACTCACCGATGCAAATGAGTCACCGATGCAAATGACTCACCGATCAGATGACAGACCGATGCTGATCTATCTGAGTCACCGATCATTACTCTAATGCTGATGACCTACCGATCACTTGAACAGTCATAAACAACTGTTTGAATTTCTTTATCTTTATCATTATTTATTCTAACCAACGGTCATATTAGTTATATTTTAATACCCTGACAATTAATTAATAAAGGTTGTCGGATGTCAGGAAACCGTACCTCGTACATGCGGAAAGGAAACCTTTTCTGTCCTATGGAGCACGTGACATAAATACAAGAAGACTCTGCTGAAGAGATGTGCGATACAACACACACAGAGACAAGGAAGACATACGACATACTCAAGAAGAGCTAGGTGCATACAAGAAGAACCAAGCAAGACAGAATCACACATACAATCAAGCCTACTCAAGAAGAGTTCTGTGCATACAAAAGAATATCGAAGAGCTTCATCGACTACATCTCACTGCCTGTGAACCTGAAGCATACGACACTCTGCTTCTCAAAAAAAATCGAGAAGAGGACTCAGAATCACTTCTGATCAATTCCAAAACGAGTCCAGTGCTACACTGAAATCACTAGAGCCATTTCTAAACTCTACATCTCTGCTCTGTGATTTATTTATTCTACATTTTGAGCAGTGTGTGTTATCTGCTGTGTTAAACACACACACTGACTCCTATACTTTCACTGGAGGATCTGTAAATCCTTAGAAAACCTTTTACACTTCATTTCCCACTGTGGATAGTGGTAGAGGTCTTGTGACCTGGACAGCTGGCTGCTGTTGTTTGTTTTCCCACGTAGAACTGTGGTAGAGGTCTTGTGACCTGGACAGTGTGTTCACTGTTGTTAACCCCGATCCAGGGTGTGGATCATTTTTATATAAACTGTTGAGAGGACTAAGTCTCGGCTTGAGACTGAACCTCTTGGTTAATTCTCTGTGTTTGTAGCTACATACTTTATTCATACTATACATATTTATTTCATATTCCGCTGCTATTACTTTGAAATATAATTTATCATCAAAGCTACTTTGATAATTAAATTCGCAAGTGTTTATATTTATTATAAATCAGTAAGTTAGTTTCAAAAGTTAATTTAATCATAAGATTAAGTTAACTGAGAACTAATCAATCTTTGAGAAACTAATTGAACCTTTATAATCTATATAAATTCACTACAGTTTAATTTGTTTTTGAAATTGGGGGATTTTAATAGAAATTGTTTTTAACAGAAATTTTAAAATGGAACTCAATTCACCCCCCCCCCCTCTTGAGTGTCCACTCCGACCAACAGAGGACATCAAAGATGGAGGTCGACCGAGTGCAGATTGACCATGAGAGCCAAGATAATGGAGGCGAGGGTTTGATGGGCCTAGGTCGCGATGTGAAATAACTCAGTGGGATCAAGATAGGGAGGAAAAGGAAGGAAGTGGCACCACGCGAGTGAGGAGCGATGTGCAGATATGGAGAAATGACATGTAAGTAAAAAATGATGTAGAAGCACGTGAGTTTGAAACGTATCATGTAGGTAATCCAAAAATTAGTATATATAGTAGAATAGTATTTATTTCTATTTATTAATATCTATAAATATTTTTTACTATTTATTACTAATTACCACTAATTTTTACTAATTACCACTAATTTCCCTTAATTATTACTTATAATTATTACATACTTCTAATTATTACAATTTTTTCTATTATTACTATTTATTAAAAATTATTTCTAATTAATGATAATTAATACTAATTAATACTAATTAAAATAATTAAAAACTAATGGATAGTAATTAAAACTAATTACTACTAATTAATATTAATTAATACTTGTTACTACCAATTACTACTAATTACTATGAATTATTACTAATTACACATAATTATTATTAATTTATGATAGTTGAACCAAATTATTACAAATTAATATTATTTACATTTAAATAAAAAAAATTAATCTTAATGAAACAACATATTTGTAAAAGTAAATAATGCAAAATAAAACTATCTAATTCTAATATAATTTAATTACTGATAATTAACAATAATTATAACTAATATAAAATAAAATGAATTAACTAAAAAATTGAAGCAATAGATAAATATCTAAAAGCATAATCTTTCATAGAACGCAATACTTGAAAATTACTCTGATGAAAAATTTTAAACATTGAAAAATTGAAGAGAAAAATATGAGAGTAGAGAGGGAGAGAGGAGTGGAGAGGGTTTTAAAATTTGAAAAAATCATATGCGGGTATATATAGGTTAAACTATTTACAATGGGACCCTTCACATATGCTCACCCCCTATTAATTAGGGGAGGCAGGTAAAAGGTATTTACGATGGGACCCATTGCAAATACCTACCTGCTGACATAGTATTTGAAATGGGGAAAGAATCCCATCAGAAATAATAAAAACCACTAATGGGTATTTGCGAAGGGTGGTTACAACTGTCATAAATAACCTTCCCGCAGTTTCGTACACACCATGAAACAAACCTTTTATAATGAGAAATCTATTCCCATCGCAAATAAGTTGAAATTTGGGATGGGAATAGGGTCCCATTGAAAATAGTGTCTCCTGATGGACTATTTGTGATGAGACTATTCCCCATCGTAAATAAAAGTTTTTCTCATAGTGAAAGTCCCCAAAAACCCAAAAAACCAATAAAACACACTAAAACCCATAAAAATACCAAAAACATTAAAAACTATAAAAATCCCATAAAACCCTAAAACCCACTAAAACCTCTAAACCCCTATAATGTTAAAAAACTAAAAAATACCTTAAAACCCCTAAAATCTCAAAAAATCCCCAAACACAATAAAAACCCGTAAAACCCCTAAAAAATGATAAAAACCCTAAAAATCCCAAAAAACCATAAAAAACCACGAAATTCCTAATTTATCATTATAAATAGCTAAAAACATAAAAAAAACTGAAAAAACCCTGAAATAGATTAAAAATCCACAGAAACCTAATATCACTTGAAACCCCAGAAAACAAATATGATAGAATCTCAAAAATCCCCTAAAAATCGTAAAAAATCCAAAAACCATTCAAAATCCATGGAAACCCTAAAAACTATAAAACCCCAAAAATCTAAAAAAAATTAATAGTGACATATAAATCCCTAAAAATCCTGAAAAAACCTTAGAAAAGGTTAAAAACAAAATAGAAAATAAAACCCTAAAAACCTAAACAACCCAAAAAGACTGTAAAAACCAAAAAAACTTCTAAAATCATAAAAATTGCTAAAAACATAAAAAACCCAGTAAACCAATATAAAACATAAAAACCCACTAATAAATAATAAAAACACTAAAACCCATTAACACCCTAAAAAATAAAAAACACAACATAAATCCCAAAAAATAAAAATATTAAAAAACCTAACAACCCTCAAAATACCTTAAAATCCCAAAAAAAACTTTAAAATCCTAAAAAAGCCCTAAAAATTCCTAAAAACACTAAAAACCCTAAAAACCAAAAAAACCATAATAAAACCATTAAAACCTAAAAACACATAAACTCACTAAAAACACAAAACACATTAAAAAAATCTAAAAACCTAGAAAACTCATAAAGAAATCTAGAAACCCTAAAAAATCAGTAAAACACTAACAGTCGAAAAATTCCCAAAAAAAATCAATAAAAATATAAAAAAACCTTAACAAAATATTGAAAACCTAAAAACAATTAGAAATACTAAGACAATAAAATACACTAAATATGTAAAAGTCCTTAAAAACACCTAAAGAATATAAAATCCCAAAAAAGCCCTAAAAACCATAAAAACCAAAATAACCCATAAAAACCTTTCAAATAACTAAAAATTCTAAATACCCTTTAAACCTATATTTTTTTAAAAACCCATAAAAACCATTATACCTCTAAGAAACTCAAACCCCCCCTCCCCAAAATGAAACTCATAAAAACCCTAAAACCCTAAAAGCCACCAAAAAAACCAATAAAATCCAAAAAACAATAAATACATAAAAAATATCAAAAATCCCTAGAAACATAAAAACCATAAAAACCCTTGAAAAACCCAAAGAAAACCTTAAACAAATATTTAAAACCCCTAAAACTCTAAAAACGGAAAAAACAAAAACAAGTGCTATAAAATAATAAAAATCCAAAAAACCATAAAACACTTAAAAACCTCATACCCCCTAAAAAACTATAAGGTACCTAAAATCACTAAAAAATAATAGAAACCTTTTAAAATCCTAAAAACATTAAAAACTCTTAAAACCCTAAAAATCTAAAAAATCTCTAAGAGA
Source organism: Viscum album (assembly GCA_963277665.1). Lineage (NCBI taxonomy): Eukaryota > Viridiplantae > Streptophyta > Magnoliopsida > Santalales > Viscaceae > Viscum > Viscum album. The sequence continues at coordinate 834,170,364 of OY728156.1, forward strand.
TATTAAAATGAAAAAAAACCATAAAAACCCTAAAAACATTAATACCCTCAAAATCCCTAAAATCCTTAAAATCAATAAAAATCCTAATAATCCATAAAACCCCTAAAACCCCTCAAAATTCATCAAAACCCTAAAAACTAATAAATTCTTAAAAAATGGAAAAAATCAATAAAATGTAAAGTAACCTAAAAACTTTGAAAATAGTAAGAAAATATGAAAAGTATAAAAACACTAAAAAACCTAAAAATCCTAAAAATGAAAAAAACCCCAAATATCCATAAAAACCATAAAAAGAACAAAAAACCATAAAACCCCTAAAAACCATAAAACCATAAAACTAAAACAATCCATAAACACATAGAACCACTAAAAACAATAAAAAACCTTCAATCGCGTAAAATCTTTCAAAACACTAAAAAACCATAAAAACCATAAAACCCCTAAAAACCCTAAAAAGTAGAAAAAACCAAAAAAAATCACACAAAAAACCTATAACTCATCCAAATCACTAAAATCCATAAAAATCCTAATGCCATAAAAATCACTAAAAATGTATAAATAGATAAAAACCTTGAAAGACACTAAGATAAACATAAAAATATAAATCACTTAAAACTCCTAAAAAATAAAAAAAACACTAAAAACAATAATACACTTAAAAACAATAAAATCCAACAAATTCCCTAAAACACAAACAACGATTGAAAACCCAAAAATAAATCCTTAAAAATATCTGCAACGTACATAACCCTAAAACTGAATTTTTTTTATAAAATCCTTAATATTCTAAAAAATATTAAAACCCATAAAAAAGAAAAATATTATAAAACCCTTAAAAAATATAAACCACCTAAAACCCTTAAAATACCTCTAAAATATATAAAAAACCTAAAAATCACTAAGACTTCTAAAAACACTTTAAAACTGTAAAAATTATAAAAAACTATAAAAACTCTAAAAACCCTAAAAAAACACAAAAACTCCATAGAACCCCCCAAAACCCTAAAAACCCTAAAAAAAATTAAACCCCTATGAAATCCCTACAAATCTGTAAAAATTTCAAAAAACTCCATAAAATTTAGAAAATAGTAAAAGCCCTAAAACCCCTATCAAATCCATAAAAACCAAAAAACACTTAAACTTCCTAAAATCCTAAATAAACTAAAAACCCCAAAACCCAATACCCTAAAAAACATAAAAACCATAAACCCCCAAAAATCCATAAAAATCTTGAAAAGCCATAAAGTCCCTAAAAATGTAAAAAACCATAAAAAAAACAAAACCCCTAAGAAAACCTTAAAAACCTAAAAAAACTTAAAACCCCTAAAAACCTAAAAAATTATAAACGTTATAAAAGTCCCCAAAACCCCAAAACCCCTATGAAACCATTAAATCCATTAAAAACATTATAAAACACATTTTTTTTTAAAAAAAACCCAAAAAGCACACTGAAACTTTGAAACCCCTTTAAACCCCTAAAAACATTATAGAAACTCTAAAAAACCTTAAACCCCCCCCCCCCAAAACTCAAAAAATAACACTTAAATTTGAAAAACACTAAAAAACCGAAACACCAAAAAACCCTAAGATTCTAAAAGGCCTAAAAATCTATAAAAACAAAAAAAAAATGAACAACCCAAAGAAAACATTAAAAAACCAAAAACACTTAAATCTCAAAAAAAAAACAAATAATTGATAAAAAACCTAAAAATCCAAGAAACCTTAAATACACTTAAACCCTTCAAAATCCCTAAAAACACTAAAAACCCATAAAAATCCTTAAAGATTCCCTTAAAACCATAAAAACCTAAAAAACCTAAAACCCTCAAAATCAATAAGAAAATAATAAAAACTAGATGAACATAAAACCCTAAAAAACCTAAAATTATAAAAACCCTAAAAGAACCTAAAAACAATAAAAACCTCTAGAAACTGTAAAACCAATAAAAACCAAAAACTCTCGTAATAACCCATAAAACCCATAAAACCCCTAAAATTGAAAAACACCTTTAAAACACCAAAACATGAATATATATAAAAAACCTAAAAACACATAAAAACTCAATAAAAACATAATACCCAAAAAAACACTTAAAACCATAGAAACCCAAAATATCAAAAAAACTATATAAATTAAAAAAAATCCTTAAAAACTATAAAAATCGTTAAAAATACCAAAAAATACCTAAATATGTAAATAACCATAAAAACATTAAAAACCCTTAAAAACATCCTAGTAACCAAAAAACACTAAAACCCCATAAAAACTAAAAAAAATTAAAAAAACCCTTAAAATATCTAAAAACCCTAAAAACCCGAAAATCCCCCAAATAAATAAAAACCCTAAAAAACAAAAAATACAAAAAGTCCCAAATATCACTAAAAACCTAAAACAACCCAAAAACCCTAAAAACACCTAAGAAATTTAAAATCCTAAAAATACTTAAAATAATAATAACCTAATAAACACAAAAATATCAAAAATGATTTAAAAACCTTAAAAACATCTAAAACAAAAAACCCCATAAAAACCATGAAAAACCTTAAAAACACATAAAATACTAAAAACTCAATAAATACTTTAAAATCCATTTAAACACTAAAAATTATAAAAGAACTCTAACAAGCATAAAAATCCTAAGAAACTAAAAAACCTAAAACCCCCAAAAACCATAAAACCCCCCAAAAGCCTCCAAAACCCTAAAACCATAAAATCCCCTAAAAATATAAAAAACCTAAAAATCCATAAAATTTAGAAACCTAAACAAGTGAAATCCCCTAATAAAATCTTAATATCCTAAAAACACTTAAATCCTTAAAAACAAAAAATATGCTAAAAACTGTGGAAAACTCTAAAAACACTAAAAATAATGATAAAAAATCGATATAAAAACCCCTAAAAATTAATAAAAATCTTCAAAATCAGTAAAAAACAATTAAAATCCATGAAATCACTTAAACAAATAAAAAACTAAAATCAATTAAAACCCATAAAAAAGACTAAAAGCACTAAAAACCCTAAAGAAGCCTAAAAATCCTAAAAACACCTAATAATATAAACCCCCTAAAATCATTTAAAAACAATCAAATCCCATAAAAACTCAAAAAGAAAATAAAATTTTAAAACCCTTTAAAATCCAAAGAATGTTAAATAACTCTGAAAAACCTTAAAAACTATAAATTCTCAAATAACTGTAAAACCCAAAAAAACCAAAAAAACCGTAAAAACCTCAAAACCCTCAAAAACGCTAAAAATGATAAAAATCATTAAAATCCTAAAAATACATAAAACCAAAAACACACTAACAGTCCTGAAAATCCTTAATAAATTCTCAAAAACCTAAATACTCTTAAAACCCATAAAATCTACAATGTGCTAAAACCCCCCAAAAAAATATTAGAAACCCAAAAATTCCTCAAATCCCTAAGAATGAAAAAAACATAAATATCATAAAATTTTACTAAAAATCCATAAAAACATAAAATTATTTAACAACCCTAAAAAACCATAAGAAACCCCTAAAAACTAAATAAACATAAAACCCATAAAACCCCTAAAAAACTAAAAAAACCCACAAACATCTCCAAAAACATGTAAAAACCATAAAACCACTAAAAAAAATTCAAACTTGAAAAAAACCATAAAAGCCACAAAAAACTAAAAAAACTATTAAACCCCTAAAACATATGAAATATCTAAACAACCTATAAAACCAAAAAAAACTCATAGAAAAAAAATCCAAAAAGAACCATTCAACCCCGAAGAACCCTAAAAAATACTAAAAACACTCAAAATCCCTAAAACACTAAAACACTATAAAAATCATAAAAAATACTTAATAATCACTAAAAATATAAAAAAAATCAAAATCCATGATAAGGATTAATAAAACATTAAATGACCCAAAATACTTGAAACTCCTAAAATACCTAAAAGTTGTAAAACTCTTAAAAACTCAAAAACCATAAAAACTATAAAAACCCTAAAATCCATAAAAACCATAAAAACCCTTAAAAATCCATAAAATTTTAAAAATCTTATAAAAATTGAAAACCCATAATAAAACCATAAAAACAGAAAAACAATTAAAACCCCTAATGAACCTAAAAAATGATCAAAACTATAAAGGTCGTAAAAACCACAAAAAACACTAAAGCGCATAAGAACCCCTAAAACTTTAAAAAACCATAAAACCCTAAATGCCCTAAAACCAACTAAAAACTCTTAAAAACTATTTAAAACCCTAAAAACTGTAAAATAACTATAAATATTCTTAATGACAAGAAAAAAAATAAAAAAACACTAAAACCAAAAAAAACATTAATCTCAAAAAACCCTAAAAATCCTAAAAATCTATAAAACCATAAAAACCCATAAAAATCATAGAAAATACACAAAAACTTAAAAACACCTAAAAAAATGAAAACCCCTAAGAAAATGGATAAAAAACTAAAAACACAAAAACACCTAAAAATCCGGTAAAACACTTAAACCCTAAAAACCGTAAAAACCAAAAAACCGTAAAATCCCCAAATTCCATAAAAACCAAAAGAAACCATAAAAATACTAAAAAATATCTAACACCCCTAATAATTTTAAACACAATAAAAACCATTACATACCCTAGTAATTCCTTAAAATTGGGAAAACTTTTAAAACCCCTAAAAACATAAATAATGCAAAAAACCCTAAAAGTCCAAAAAATAATAAAACCCCTAAAAACAATAATAACACCTTAATAATTAAAACCCATAAGAACTAAAAACTATTAACCCCATTTATAGTCCCAAAATCATAAAAAAGTCTAAATATCTTAAAAACACTAAAAAATACATAAAATACCTTGAACCCTAAAAAACAATAAAAACACTAAAACCCCTAAAATCCTAAAAAAATAATCAAAATCCCTAAAAACCATAAAAATACTAAAAAAACCTAAAAATCCTTAGAAATGTAAAAAAATCCAAAAAACCATTAAAACCCCTAAGAAATCCCAAAAAACCTAAAAACACTTAAAACCCCAAAAACCCAAAAAACCCTAAGAGACAATAAAAACCCTAAAACCCCTATAAGCCATAAAACTTCATAATAACATCAAAAACAATAAAAACTAAAAATCCCCTAAAAACCAATAAAACTAAAAAATCCATTTAAACACATTAAAACATTAAAAAACTCTTAATAACCTTAAAAACCTTAAAATCCTACAAAAAAAACCTATAAACCCAAAAAAAACCCAAAAAACCCAAAAAAAACCCCAAAAAAACCAAAAAAACATAAAAACACTCAAAACATTTCATGAAACCTATAAATCGTAAAAAGAATAAAAAACATAAAAAACCTAACACATAAAAAACTCTAAAACCCATGAAGACCTGTAAGAAAGTAGTAAAAACACAAAAACACATACCACCCCTAAAATCCTATGAAATGATAAAAACCCAAAAAATTGTAAAAACCCTAAAAAACATAAAAAAATATCAAAATCTATAAAAACAAAAAATCATAAAAATCATAAAAAATTACTAAAAATCCATAAAAATATAAAAACCTAATAACCAGAAAAACCCACAAGAAATCCTTAAAAACCTAAAATGCTGAAAACACCTGAAACCCTAATAATGGTAAAAAATATTAATGTCCCTAAAAACCCTAAAATCACTATAAACCATAAAACCCCTAAAACCCATAAAAACCATAAAACAAATAATAAATTAAAAAACCCATTAAAAATATAAAAATCATTTAAAACCATAAAAATGATTAAATAATATAGAAACATGTAAACCACAAAAAACCCCAAAAAAACTCCCAAAAACCATAAAAACCCTAAAATCCATAGAATCCCCACTAAATACGCTAAAAATAGTTACACCCTTTTCGGTGATGCATATTTTTATTTTGTTTTTCTTGTCATCATGTGTGGATAATCTATTGATATCTTTGGTACGTTAGTTGGTGATTCCTTGGATGGTGTTCTTCTTACTATGGTGGTGGAAATTTTAGAATTCTCACTACATGGGTTGGGATTGTGATTGCTTGTTTAAAAGAGGCCTTTACGGAGTGGTGTGGGTTTTATGATGGTTTCGTGTGTCTAAGTGGCATTGAGGTTGGATCTATCATAGATGGTGGGGGTGTGGGATTCTCTTACTGGTGCTTCTAGGTTCTAGAGTGGATAGTCCCACTACTAGGAGATGTTATGGGGTTCTGATTGAGGTTTTTTAGGATGATATTTGTTAATATAATGTGTTGGGGGATGGGGTAGTAATTGGGGGGATACTGGGAGGTTGTAGGATGATGGTATTTCAACTACTCGTGTTCAGAATTTGGGAGGAAGAATCTTTTTTTAATGGTCGGGTGTGAGATCCTGCTAGTTTTGAGAGCTGAATCTTGTTTGGGTTCTTCTTGGAGCAATTTATGTGAGTTGATGGGAGACAAGGTTCAGTTTTGGATGATGGAGTTTATGGGGAGCATGTTCTGCTGTGGGTTGGATTAGTTTTTTACGGTACTTCTTTTAAAGAAAGACGGCTTGCCTGGTGTTTGTATGTCGGGGATGGGAGTACAGCTGGGTTTTTTTACCAGGGGCTAGTTTTTTTGTGGATTTTAGGAGCTCTGCTGGTGTGGTTTCTAGGAGTAGCGTTGGGTTCTAGGAGCTCTGCTAGTTTTCTTGTAGATGATGCAGCTTCTGGCATTGGGTGATGGGAGTTTGATATGGGGAGATGGTGTTGTGGCTTGGGAGTTTTGTTGTGGATGGTGTATATATCTTGGTGTGGGAGATGCATTTGTGATTGTACCTTCGGTTGGTTGGGAGGAGAACTAGTTTATGGAGATGTTGATGGGCATTGGGAGCTACTATGGAGGGACCTGGTTATTCTAGTGTTTTTTCCTGAGCAGGGGATGGGAGTAGAGCCGAGTTTTTTGGAGTTTCTTGGAGCTGATGATATAGAGTTATGGGAGTTTGTTTTGGGAGCTATATAGGGGGGGGGGGGTTTCGGCTGGATCTAGTTTTGGGAGCTGGGCACTGAGTGCTATGAGTTGCGAGATTTTTGGATGGTTGTAGTGTTTGGTTATGGTTGTGCACTTTTAAATGAGTGTTAGGAGATGGGAGATTGCATTCAGAGATGGTGATGATATTCTATGATATTTGGTGATGGTGTTTCGGGTACTGGGAGTTGTGCTTCACAAGGTTTATCAAGCCCTTTTTGAGGCATTAGTTTTTATGGCCTTCACAAGGTTCTCATGAACCTTTCTTGGAAATTGTTTGGGCGGGCTTCATGAGGGTTCTCAGACATAATTCCATGCAGTGTTTTAATTGGGTTTCATGAGTATTTTAGGGCCCCTTTTTAGGAAATGGATTTAATGGGATTCATTAGGTTTATTGGGCCTTATATCCTGGATATAGTTTTGATGGGCTTTAAGAGAGTCCTTGGGCCAATTTTCAAGGTAATGATTGGATTGGATTCATAATTTTTTTGGGCCTTTCAATTTTTTGTTCACCTATGGTTTCATAACATTTGTTTCCTTTTTGTGTTTCTATTTCTATCAGCCTTCATTCCATCAGTACACCATTGGGTGATTTTGATGAACATTAATTTCTCTTCTTCTATATAAAAATTTTTATTTTCCTTAAAAAAGTCATAAAATCCAAAAAATCACAAAAAATCCATAAAAATGTAAAAAACCCTGAAGACCTTTACTAAAACAATGAAAACCTAAAAAACATAAAATCCCTAAAAACCAAAAAATGTTAAAAATCCTAAATAACCCTAAGAAACCCAAAAAAACACAAAATCCCCTAAAAACCATAAACCCCTAAAAATCATATAGAACCCTAAAAGCCCATAAGAACCGTGAAAACAACTAAAAACTATAAAAATCATTTAAACCCATAAAATTTTATAAGATGCTAAAAAACGTTAAAAAAACAACAAAAATCCTTAAACCTCCAAGAAACCATAAAAACATAAAACCCCTAGAAACAAGACAAACCCTCAAAATTCCTAAAACCCTTAAAAACCATAAAATTACTAAAAATACCATAAAATTCTCTAAAATCATAAAACCCTAAAATTTGTAAAGACACATAAGAAAACCTTGAAAATAAAAACAAATTTTAAACTCCTACAAAAACCATAAAATTTTAAAAAATTCCTAAAACTCCGTAAAATGGAAAAAACTCTAAAACACTAAAACCACTTTAAAACCTTTTAAACTAAAAAACCCTAAAAACTTAAAAAACCAAAAAAACCCAAAAAATTCATAGGAAGCACTAAAAAAAATCAAAACCCTTTTAAACCCCTAAAAATGTTATAATACTCTAGAAAATATTAAAATCCCTAAAACTCAAAAAAACACTAAAAACCATAAACCCTTAATCCCTAAAGATCGTAAAAGCCTTTAAATTCCAAAAAAAATCACAAAATTCATTAAAACATAAAAAACTCTAAAAACCCTAAAAACCCTAAGAAATCCAAAAAGACCTAAAAACACCTAAAACCACTAAAAACCCTAAAAATACTAAAACCCCTAAAAAACCTTAGATACCCTAAGAAACCCAGAAACCTCTAAAAAGCCAAAAAACATAGAAAACCATGAAAATAATAAAATTCCATAAATTACCTAAAAATTTAAACAACACTAAATATCCTAAAAAACCTTAAGAATACCATACAACCAAAAAAAATTAAACCCTTAAAATACCTAAAATCGATAAAAACCCTAAAAACCCAAAAGACCCTAAAAACTCTAAACCCCACTAAAAAATATGAAAATCATAAAAACCCATAAACACCTTAAAAATATTAAAAATCCAAAAAATCTTAATACCCACAAAAACTATAAAAAACCAAATAAATCCGTAAAAACATTAAAAAATTATATAAAACCTAAAAATACCAAAAAAAACTCAAAAAAAACCCCTAAAACGATTAAAACAATAAAAACCCTAAAAACCGTAAAAAACCTCAACAAGCAGAAAACCCCTTATAAACATAAAATCCATAAAAATACAAAAAAATATCTAATAACTTAAAAATCCTAAAAATAATGAAAAATCATAAGAAATACATAAAAACCTAAAAACACTTTAAACCCCTAAAAATACAAATAATTATAAGACCCTTGAAAAAACCCCCCAAAATGGTAAAAATCCCTAAAAACCCTCAAATACAATAAAATTCTAAAAAAATCCATAAAAATTATTAAAAATGTAAAAAAACCTTAAAACCCTATAAACTATAAGAGAACCTTTAAATCAAAAAAACACTTAAAAACCTTAAAAAACCTAAAAATGCTGAAAACCCTAAAAACAATTAAAATGGCCGTAAAAAAACAAACCCCACTAAAACTGAAAAAAAAACCCTAAACCACATTAAAAACCCTAAAAACCCATAAAAACCATAAAAACTCATAAAAATCTTACAAACAATAAAAACCCTAAACCCCTTTAAAAATCCTTCAAACCCCTAAATATAAAAAAACTCTACAAAACATTAAAACCCCTCAAAACTAAAAAAACCATAAAACCGTATGAACCCTAAAGACACCTTGAAACCTTAAATACACTTCAACCCCTAAAAACATAAAAAATATAAAACCCCTAAAAACTACTAAAAACCCGCTAAAATCCTAAAATCCCCCAAAATAACTAAAAACATTAAAAAACCAGAAAAATCCTAAAAATCCATAAAAATCCCTAAAATATAAAAAACCCTAAAAACCCTAAAAAACCCTAAGAAAACTATAAAAAAGTGAAAAAAAATAAAACCCCTAAAAACTAAAAAACTCTAATAATACCTAAAAATCGTAAAACACCTAAAAATCAGTCAAAACCATAAAAATTCTAAATATGACATAAAATACCTAAAAATTTAAAATCCCCCTAAAATCCCTAAAAACCCATAAAATCCATAGAAACCTAGAAATAGTTAAATCTCATAAAAAATAAAAACATTAAATACCCAAAACCCCTAATGGACCCTAAAACCACCTTAAATTTAAAAAAAAACCTACAAAATTTAAACCTCCTTCAAACCACTAAAAAATAAATTATACTTTAAAACCCTAAAAATGTTAAAAAAATCTAAAAAATCATACAACCCCTAAAAAATAAATAAATAAATAAATCCCAAAAAACCCATAAAAATCCTAAACCCCCCTAAAACCTATTCAAATCTCTAAAAACCATATAAAATGTCCTAAAAAATCTCTAAAAATCTCTAAAAAACCTAAAATCCCTAAAAACCACAAGAAAACAACAAAACCCTATAAAAATAAGAAAACAATAAAAAATTGTAAACCCTAAACCCCTAGAAAACCATAAAACCTATCCTCGATGGACCTCCAATGCTCCTTGGTGGCGTCGTCTGTGGAATCTCAATGGTATGGGATTGTTCTCTATGGATCGATGGGCTTAGTTATATATGTAGCTGTTCTCATTAGCGGTGTAGCATGAAGGTCTGGTGGGTTCGAATGGACCCTTCTCGGTTGTTGGCAAAGCATATCTCAAAGATGGCTCCCAATCTGCACTAGGGTGGTTTCAATGGATTTCAGAAGTTGATAGGTGGGTGTGATGGGAGTTCCGGTGACTTGGGGGTGGCGTGCTCAACCCGGAACTCAGATCAATTTGTCAGATCTGGGTCCGATATTGGAATTTTGGCTCTCTTTGTGTTAGGAGTGACAGTTCTCATCGAAGGTGCGACAAGATAGTCTGGTGGCTTCAGATGGGCCCATCTCGGTCACTGGTGAACTGGATGGTTCTAGGTTTGGGAGGGATGTGCTACTCTCTCTAGATTTGTGAGGGGGAAAGGTGGGTGTGGCGGGCTTGGTGACATCTTGGCGGTGGAGTGATCGGTCCTGTGCTTGGATCTGGGCATCCAGTTCTGAGTCTCGGAGGGGTATTCTGGCTCTTCTGGCTTCATAATGAGTTCTGGTGGATGTGGAGGGAAATGATGAGGGTTCTTGTTTCTATTTCCTCGGATTTGTCTTTGGTTTAAGCTACTAATGAAGGTCTGGTCAAGTTGGGTGGTGTTATAGTTTCTACGTTGGACTGTGGAATTTTGAGTTGTGGTTGGTATTGTTGTGAGTTATTGTTGGTGTTGGATATTGGTTTTTTTCATGGTGTTGGTAACTATCTCGTCAGAGGGGATGTCTGGTTCTATGTTTGTACAAGGAGTTATGGGTGCTGCAGAATGGTTCTAGGCATGGGTGCTTGTGGTCTTGTTTTATTTCTATCTTACTAGGTGTGAAATAATAGAAGCTGACTGGTCAAGAGGTGATGGTTGCGGGAATCTGAGTTTCTGGGTGATGGTTTATGCTTGGCTGCAATGTGATGAAGGTCGTATTTATGGTTTTAACACTGGCAGTTCTGTGTTGCTAGCGGTGGATATGCTTGGCAAGGAGGTGATGGATGCTGAAAACTATGTTTTTGGATACTGGCTGCTGATTATTCAGGATATGCTGATGGAGATGTTTTTGAATTTCTTCTTTTTCTAGTTTTGTGTGCTTTTGGGTTTCTTGGGGAGTTTTGGGTTTTTTGGGGTTTCCAGGGTTTTTGGGTGTGGGTTGATTGACCCCACCCCTGCATTGTCTACTATTTATTTTTTCTAAAAAAAATCTGTGGTGTCATGAAAAGTCTTTCCCTATTCCTTCTTTTCCATAAAAATGTTTAAAAAAAATAAAAAAAAAAGTTAATAAAATCCTAAAAACCAAAACTTCAAAACCATCACAACCTAAAAACCCCATAAAAACCTAAAAAACCCTAAAAACCCTAAAACCAAAAAAAATCATAAAAAAGAGTAAAAAACCTAAAAATGTAAAATAGCATTAATAACCTAATGACCCTAAAAAATCTTGAAAAACTATGAAAAATTTAAAGCACTGAAAAAATAAAAAATATTTAAATCCTAAAAAACCCAAAAATCCCTAAAAACCTCAAAATCCCTAAAAACCTTAAATCCATAAAAATCATAAAATCCCTAAAATACCAAAGCCGTAAAAAAACCCTAAAAACCATTAGAACTCCTAGAAAATCTTAAATACCTAAAAACAATCAAAACCACTAGAAACCTAAGTATAATTATTACCCAAAGAAGACTATAATCCCCATAAAACCCCTTAAAAACCATAAAAACTAAAAAAAATCATAAAACCACTAAAATCCCACTAAAAATTATAAAAAGACTTCAAACTACTATAAAGGTGAATAACTATAAAATAACCATAAAACCTTAAAAACTAAATGAAAAATAAAACCAAAAAACCAAAAAACACTAAATACCCAAGAAAACATTAAAACCCCTCAAAATCCCTAAATCTCCTAAAACAAAAACACCAAAAAGTCCCTAAAATGAAAAAATATAGAAAACCATGAAAACAATGAAAACCCCTAATAAAACCTTAAAAATATAAAAATTTTAAAACCCTTAAAACCTAAAAAAGATAAAAATTCTAAAAAACCCTAAAACCCTCAAAATCCCAGAAAACACAAAAAATTATAAAAACCTAAAAGTCCCTTAAAATCCCTAAAAAATAAAAAACCTTAAAAACCATGAAATACGCAATGAAATCCTTAAAACCATAAATAAATTAAAACCCCAAAAAACATAAAAACCATAAACCCCAAAAAATCACAAAAAAACCATAAAACCCTTTAAAACCCCTCACAATCCACAAATCCATAAAAACCATAAAAACCATAAAAACCATAAAAACCCAGAACATCCCTAAAAATCCCTAAAAACTCCAAAACCCCAAAAAACATGAAAACTGTAAAGAAAAACTTAAAACCTAAAACACTTAAAATCCCATAAAACCTAAAAATAACTAAAACCCATAAAAGGCATAAAATGACCTAAAACCCCTTAAAACCTTAAAAATCCCTAAAACCCCATAAAAATCCTAAAAACCAACTAATAGAAAAACAAACCATTTCTACCCCATTAAATTTTTTAAAAATTATAAAAACCCATAAAACCTTAAAAAATATAAAAAAACATACTAACCCAAAGAAATCCTAAAACACCTAAAAATACCTAATAACTTTGAAAGACTATAAAAATCGAAAACAAACTTAAAATACCATAAAAATGAAAAAAATACCAAATATCATAATAAAACAAAAAAACCAACAAAACCCTTTAAATCCATAAAAACACAAAAATACTTTTATCCTCTAGAGAGGATAAAAACCATAGAAATTCCTTAAAACATATAAATAGTAAAAAACCCAAGAAATTCCAAAAAACCCAAAACACCCTCAAAATCTATAAAAACACAAAAAAACATAAATATCCTCAAAATCCTTATAAATCCATAAATACATAAAAACCATATATCATAAAATACCCTAACAAAAACATAAAAACCTAGACACTAAAAACCCAAAAAACCCTAAAATTTAAAAAAAAACCATAAATAACCCTAAAACATAAAAACAAAAAACCCTCAAATACCTAAAAATCAGAAAAACCCATAAAAATCCTAAAAAATACCAAAAAATCCATAAAAACGTAAAAAACATTAAAACCTCTAAAAACCATATGGAAGATTTAAAATCCTAAAACACATAAAACCCCTAAAACACTAAAAAACTCTAAAACCCCTTAAAATGACCCTAAAAACCAAAAGACAAAAAACTCTATAAATATAATTAAACCTAAAACCCATAAAAGCCTAAACACCCACTAAAAAAATATAAAATCCCATTATGCCCATAAAATGGTAAAAACTCTAAAAACATTAAAATCCCTGAAAAACTAAAAAAATACTAAAACCACAAAAAATGAAAAAAAATACCAAAGCCCTTAAAGCTATAAAACCCCTAGAAACCACTAAAAACCCTTCAAAATCACTAAATATCCCTAAAATATAAAAAAACTAAAACCTGAAATAACCCTAAGAAATCCTTATAATTCAAAAAACACATAAAATCCCTAAAAATTTAAAAATTAGAAAAATCATAGATACCTTAAATACTCTAAAAACCCTAATAACACTCAAAATCTCTTGAACCCCTGAAACCCCATTAAATTCCTTAAAAATTTAGAGCACTAGGAGAATCTTAAGGGTTTCCCCATTGAGCTATCAAAGATACCAGGAACACCATGCTCATGGTGGATTATTGATATGTTTTGAAACTAGGTTTTAATAATGTTCTTGATGGATTTTATTTATTGGATGTATGGGAGACCAACAATAATCTTCTCAGTTTTGGAATAAAATCTTTTTTTTTCGGATCAGGATTTTAATTTTCCTCTACTCTTGTGGTTACGTCCTCTTTCGGTCTCTGGTTTCCTGGTCCTTCACTTCCTGGCTAGAGGTTATGTGGTCATTGAATTCTTTTTGGTGATGGGAGGTTCATTTTTTTAATGACCTTTTTTGTAGGTTCTTGTAGAGGATTATTTACAGTCATCTTGTACTTCCATCAAGTGTCAAATTACACCATCAAATCAATTCACTGTTCAATATCATCAGCTAAGTTGTTGTTAAGGAAACATTATATTTGGTGGTAGTTATTGATTTAGTTCTTATAGAATATATGACATATGTTGGTAGGGGCATCATGGGATGGAAGCTAACAATATTTTTTTTCTTTCTTTTCACCCTCCTGGGTCGAAGCAATTTTATTGTGGGAATTATTTCGTCGAAATGAGGGTTGCTGGTTTTAGGTTTTTCATGGGATGATGAGTGATGTGTTTCCTCATTAACATTTTTAGGATATGGTGGGTTTTTTCGTTGATGTAATTTAAGTTTGGAACTCTTGGAAGGTTATCGGCTGATGTCACTACTTCTGTCGACATTGTGGGTGGAGGGATGGGTGCCGTCATGGTTTTTTGGGGTCAATAAAGGTTTCAAGGTCAACATTAAAATCTATTGATGACAGCTTGACCATTAACTTTATCCTGTGATAGAAGCTACTGGGGAATCATTATTTACATGCCTATGGTATATGTACTTGATTGTGTTGTTTTTACACATCTACCGATGCTTTAAAGTGGTCACTGCCTTCAGGATCGATGTTTTTTGTTCCCAGTTTTCTTGGTTGGAGGCATTCTTGTGGGTCCCGTAGATTTACTCTTTTCCATGGAATGTGTGGGACTTCATTTTCATCAAATGTTTTTTTGGAATTCCAGGTTCATCATTGCATGCTGGGAGAAAAGAGTTGATGGTTTCTTGGAGAAGTCCTAGGTTAAAGGACGTAGGCTCCCAATGTTTTGTTGACACTCGTTCAACATTCTTTCTTAAATCCCATTGTTAATCGATTGCTATAAGAGGAGTTTTTGTAAAATAACATTCTTGGTCTAATGATTTTTGTTTTGGTGTTTGTTGTTCAGGGATTATGGTAGCACACTGGATTATGTTTCGATGATGAGTTGTTTTATTTTTGATTTATAGTCATCACAATAGGTTCATCTATTGACGGATTTGGTTTATCAATCTAAAATTCTTGGATTGTATTCATCTTGTTGCGGTAGATGCAACATGATCATTTTGGAGTGGGGTTCAGGCTGCTCTTACTAGTATAGATGGGTGATGGAGTGTATGACCCGACTAATAGGAGATCTTTCAGGCTGATGGGTGAGGTTTTTTTGGATAATGGGTGTTGATTTGGGGTTTTAAGAGATGAATTAGTTACTAGGGGCTGCTGGGAGGCCACCAGATACTTTGGTTTGAATTGATGGTGTTAGATATTTGGGAGCTAGAATATGGTTTATATAGTTGGGTGCAAGATCATACTAGTTTTGGGTGATGAATTTGGTTTAGTTTCCCCTTAACCATGGTTATGTAGGTTATGGGGAGAGAAGTTTCGGCTGTTAGAGGATGGAGTTTGTAGGGAGAATGTTCTACTTTTAATTTCTTGATTTTAATGATGGTTTGTTTGTTGAAGCATGTTGTATTTCAGGGGGTGGTGGTGGTGGGGTTGGGAGTTGTTATGTGAGTCGTTACAGGGTGTTGGTTTAGTTATGGATATTAGGAGATGTGCTTGTGTGGTTGATGGGAGCTGTGTTCGGTGCTGGGAAGTGATAAAACGTATGGCACTTGGTGATGGGAGTCGGAGTTGTGGAGATGGTGAAATGTATTTGGAGTTGTTCTGGAGATGGAGTATGTTGGTTGGTGTGGGAATTATGGTTTTTGTGGTAGATCTGGTTAGCTCAAATGATCCATAGTGTAGGTTGATGATGTTGGGTACCAGGATTTACTAGGATGGGTCCTGGTTTTTCAGGTTTTTTTCTAGAATGATTGTTGGGATTTGATTTGAGGTGTTGGGAGTTATTGATAATTGATTATACAGGGCACTGTAATCCATTATTGGTAGCTATATATGGGGTTTTTTCTATTGGGGCTAATTTTGGGAGCTAATCACTGGCATTGGAATTTTTGAGTATGGTGGTTGGTTATGTTGTTTGGTTGTGGCTAGGTTATAGGAACTAGGTGTTGTGTGCTATTAGATGGGATGTGGTGTAGAGAAATGGTGTTGGGGGTTTTGACCACTTGGTGTTGGTGCTGAATTTTCTGGGATTTAGGATATAAATGTTTTCTTGGGCCCTTTTCCAGGAATTGGTTTCTATGTAATTTGTGAGGTTCTCAGGCCTCTTCCTTTGATATTGCTTGGATGGTCTTGTAAACGATTTTCAGGCCCATTTCCATGAATTTGTTCATTTGAGATTCATCATGATTTTGAGGTTGCTTTCTAGGAATCTATCTCAATGGGCTTTTTGAGGTTTTCCTGAGCCTGTTTCGAGGTTATGGTTTAGATGGACTTCAAGTTGGTTCCTTGGCCTGTTTTTCAGGCAATGATTAGATGGGATTCATGATATTTCTTGACCCTTTCTAAAATTTGTTAACTATAGGTTACATGGATTTGGTTTCCTTTTCAGGTTTTTGTTTCTGTTATCCATCATTCCATTGGTTCACCTTTTAGTGATTGAGTTGTGCTTCGATTCATTTTTTTATATATGCTACTTTGTATTTACATATAAAAGAAACCAAAAAATCAAAAAAAAACTACCCAAAAAATCCCAAAAAATGTAGAAAGTCGTAATAACCATGAAAAACCATAATAAATCAATGAAAACGAAAAAAATATAAACCCATAAAAACCCAAAAATGTAAAAAAACCCTAAAATACCCCAAAACCCCTTAAAACTATAAAACCCTTAAAAACCTTAAAATCCCCTAAAAAACAATTGAATCATTAAAAACAAACTAAAAACTCTAAAAACAAATCAATCCACAAAAAACATTAAATAATAAAAAACTGTAAAAATCCAACAAAATACTTAGGAAAACCCCAAAAAATCATTAAAATCATAAACCCCAAAAACCCTAAAAACACTCCAAAACCCTATAAAGAATAAAAAACCATAAAAATACTAAAAATCCTTAAAAATTATTAAAAACATAAAAAACATAAAACCTAAAATACACCTTATAAAACCTTAAAACCCTAAAGACACTTAAAACCACTAAAACCCCCATAAAAATCGTAAAAACCTAAAACCCTCAAAATTGATTAAAATACTAAAAACCTAGAAAAAACATAAAAACCCTAAAAATCTCTAAAAATGTTGAAATCTTAGAAACTCTAAAAACCCCTAAGAAAATTGTAAAAATCATAAAACAATTAAAACTCCTAAAAATCTAAAAAATGCTAAAACCCCTAAAAACCAAAAAAAACAAAAGGACCCATAAATGCCTTTTAAATCCCTAAAAACCCATAAAAACTCTAAAATAACAAACAAATATTAAAACCGTTTTAACCAATCATTTATTTATTACACTATAAAACCTTTAAAACCCCTAAAAACTCAAAAAAAAACCAAAAAAAACCACAAAACCCATAAAAACCCAAAAAACCAAAAAACCCTAAAATCACTAAAAGCCTAAAAACCGTAAAAATTGAGAAAAATCCCAATACATTCCTAAAACCATAAAACCCCTTAAACCCATAAAAACCCCAATGAAATCCTTAAAAACCCAAAAACACTTAAAACCTCTAAAAACATAAAATACTAAAAAAATAATAAAAACCCTAAAACCCTAAAAACCATCAAAATCCCTAAAAGCCAAGAATTCCTTGAAAATTATAAAAATCCCGAAAAATAACTAAAATCCAAAGAAAATTTTAAAACTGTGAAAAATCATAATAAACCTCTAAAAAAATAAAAATAATTAAAACCCCTAAAAACCTAAATACTAGAAATCCTTAAAATACCCTAAAACACTAAAACCCTAAAAACATTAAACACCTAAAAACTTAAAAACATTAAAACCCCCTAAAAACCCAAAAACCACTAAAACACCTAAAAATACTAAAAACATTCAAACCCCCAAAAAATTTATTAACTCTATAAAACATAAAAAATAAAAAAAAAAGTCAAAGAAAAAGACATGAAACCCCCAAAAACAATAATAACCATAACCCTAAAATCCCTAAAAATCCATAAAATCCATAAAAATCATAAAAACCATAAAAATCACAAAATTCCCTAAAAATACCTAAAAGAAAAAACCCCCCAAAAACATTGGAAAATCCTAATATATCCATAAAAAACACTTAAAACCCCTAAAATCCTAAAAAATGATAAAAACCCCCAACCCCCCCCCCCCCAAAACTTACAAAATCCCTAAAAACCCTAAAATACAATAAAAATTATAAACAACCCTAAAATATTATAAAATTAAATACTATAAAAACCCTTACAACCCTAAGAAAAAACTAAAAATAGAAAAACTCTTAAAACCCATAAAAACAAGAAAGGATAACAACCATAAAAATCCATAAAATACACAAAAAACACAAACACCACTAAAAACCATTAAAACCCTAAAAATAAATAGAATCCTTAAAAAATAAAAAAATTCTAAGATCAATTTAAACCCTTGAAAACATTATAAAACACTAGAAAACATCAAAATCCCTAAAAACTAAAAAAACATTAAAAACCCAATACACCATAAAACCATAAAAACCCTCAAAACCCCTAAAAACAATAAAAATCCTAAAACCCCTAAAATCAATAAAAAACCACAAAAAACATAACAAACTAAAATTACAACATGATATCATAAAAACTATTATAATTCCAAAAAACCAAAAAAAAACTAAAACCCTGAAATCCAAAAATAACCTAAAAACCACAAAATCCAAAAACAATAATTAAAATCCATAAAAATCCAAAAAAGTCTATAAAAATATAAAAAATGTAAACAAACCTAAAATCCTTGAAAACCATAAGAAAACCATAAAAACCCAAAATCACTTTAAACCCCAAAAAACCAAATAAAAAGTGCAACAAACCATACAACCGTAAAATTCCTAAAAATCGTCAAAATTATTAAAACCCCTAAAAACCATAAATAACTAAATAAGGCCAAAAAAATCTTTAAAAACATAAGAAACACTAAAAATTCTGAAAAATCTTTATAAATCCTTATAACGCTAAAAAAATCAACCTCTCTTAAAAACCTAAAAAATGATAAAAACCCAAAAAAACACTCGCACCATCCTTGCCTAAAAACCCAAAAAAACACTAAAACCCCATTGGAAAATCAAAAGATCCTTTAAACCCTTAAAAACGATATAAAAATCAAAAAAAACATAAAATCCCTTTTAAAAAATAAAAAACCTAAATCCCAAAATACCATGAAACCATAAAAAACCCTACCCCCCCCCCCCCCCCCCGCCCGCCCCCCAAATCCACAAAACCCCTATAAAACCATTACAAACTTGTATAACCACGAAAAATACCTAAAAACATAAAAAACCCTAAAATCCTAGAAAAACCATATGAAACCCATGAAAAACATAAAAAACATAAAACCCCTAAAAACCTAAAAAAAAAGATACAGAGCCTAAAAAACACTAGGAAACATAAAAACCCAAAAACCCCAAAAATTCTTAATAACCATAAAAACCATTAAAAAACTTAAAATACCCATAAAAATCCCTAAAATTCAAAAAACCGTAAAAACATTAAAAACAAAATAAAAACATAAAAGCATAAAAAATTCTAAAACCCATAAAAACCATTAAAAATGATAAAAACCCTAAAAGACCATAAAACCCATAAATACTCCTAAAACCCGTAAAACAGCAAATAACCTTAAAAACCATTAAAGAACCATTAAAATCCTAAAACTCACTAATAAATATAAAATCCTTTTAAGACATAAAAATGTCAAAAAAATCAAAAAAAACATCAAGAATCGTGAAAATAATCCAAAAATACACTAAAATACCAGGAAAAAACCCCGGAATACCCTAAAAAAACCAAAATCCATTAAAGCTTTAAAATCCATAACTATCTTAAAAAATCAATAAAAATACCTAAAAACATAATAAAACCATAAAACCCTAAGAAGACCATAAAATCTTGAAAACACTTAAAATCCATAAAAACCTAAAAACCACTAAACCACTAAATATCCGTAAATTACTCAAAATCAATAAAACCCCTAAAAAATAAAAATCCCAAAAAATCCCAAAAAATCAAAAAAATATGTAAAAAATATAAATGAATAGAAACCCTATGAAAAAAATTAAAAAACCAAAAACACTTTAAATCCCTAAAAATTATAAAAATGATAAAAACCCTATAAGACAATAAAAACCTTAAAATCCCTAAAAACATTTTAAAATCCTATAAATCGTAAATAAAACTGATGAAAAAACCCCTTTAAAACCCTAAAAAAAATTAATAACTCAAAAAAACCGGGAAAAACCTATAAAATTAAAAAAACCATAAAACCCCAAAAATCCATAAAAGCACTAAAAACCCAAAAAAACCGAAAAATCCCCTTAAAACCCCTAAAACACAAGAAAAAGAAAAAAGAGCCCAAAAATACCTAACAACTTAAAAACCATAAAAAGTATGAAAAACACTATGAAAACGGTAAAACAAAAAAATATTTAAAATTGATAAAAACATAAATAAAGATAAAAACCCTAAAAGCCCTAAGAAAACTAAAAACCCATAAAACCCTATAAAAACACAAAAAACTCTAAAACCCATAAAAATTATACAAAATACCTAAAAATTCTAAAAAAATCAAAAAAACACTAAAAAATGAAAACCCATTTAAAAAAATTAAAAACCTAAAAACAATTAAAACCCATAAAAAACCAAAAAATGATAAAACTTGTAAAAACACAAAAAACATAAAAACCCCTAAACACCCCTAAAACTGATAAAACCCACAAAACCCATTAAAACCCCTAAAAACCCAATAAAAACATCATGAAACCTTTGAACACCTAAAAACATTAGAAAACACTAAAAACCATAAAACACTAAATAAATAAAAAACCTCAAAACCCCAAATCAACCATAAAATCTTAAACCCCCTCAAAATCACTAAAAACCATTATCATGTGGTATTGCATGTGGTTGTCCTGTTCTGCTGTGGAATGGTCCTTCTCTTGGCTACTGGTATCTTATTTCCACTGGTTTTTCTGCTGGGTTTGACTTAATGGAATGTTGGTTGTTTCATGGCTGAGATGTGACGAAGTTATTTCTCTTGCCTCGGTTGGTGGTGGTTCTGGAAATGGGTGTGCTGGAAAATGATGGTCTATGATGTTTGTTGTCTTCGGTTCTGTGCTGTTGGTTATGGATCTGAATGGCATGGAGGTGCTGGCTGTTGTGGAGGCTAGTGTTTTTGGTGCTGGTGTTTTGCTGCTGTTGGTTGTGATTCTCTTTGCTGGGAAGTTTTCGGGTGCTGGATGGTGTACTTCTGGTCTCTGGTTACTGTTTAGCTGGGAAGTATGGGAGGGATGTGGCTCTATGACTCTAGTTGCTGGTTGCTAGTTTTTGTTTGGCTGGGAGGTGCTGGATACTGGTCTTTTTGAGTTTGGATGCTGGTTGTTGGGTAGGTGTGAGCTACTGGATGCCGGTTGATCCTGGATGATGGTGGTGGCTGCTTGGTTGTGTGTGTTTTTTTTTCTTTCTTTTCTTTTTTTTGCGTGAGTTGTAATGGGTTTTCGGGTGTGGGTTGTTTGACCCCTCCCCTCCCTTGTCTATTGTGTCTCTTTTTTCCTTGATAATAAATTTTTGGGGGCCGGAAATAGCCCGACCCTCGCATCTTCCTTTCCCTAAAACCCTTGAAAACCCCTAAGAAAACCTTAAAAACATGAAAAAGCCTTAAACCCCTAAAACCCAAAAATCTCTAAAAAAACCTAAAAACCTAAGATCCTTAAAATCCCTCAAAATCCCTAAAATACCTAAAAACCATAACAATCAAAAAAATAAAAAAAATAAAAAAAAATCACTATAAACAAAAAAAACTATAAAAATCCTGAAAATTCATAAGGAAACTGTAAAAAATGAAAACCCTTAAAACCCCTAAAAACCTACAAAATGCTAAAAACCCTAATGAACCCTTAAAAGTAATTTAAACCCCAAAATCTAATAAAAACCATAAAAACACACAAAAAACCTTAAAATAACACAAAAATCATAAAAACCATAAAAACCATTAAAAACATTAAAATAATAATTTAAACCCCAAATATGTTAAAAACTCTAAAAACCCTTTAAACCCTAAAAAACTCAAAAAACAATAAAAAACTAAAAAAAACCCTGAAAAACAATAAAAACCTCAAATCCCTAAAAATATTAAAAACCATAAAACCCTCATAATCCCTAAAATCCATGAAGTGTAAAAAACCCTAGAAAACCTAAAAACACATAAGAAAACAATAAAACCTACATACAATTTAAACCCCTGAAAACCTAAAAATGCTAAAAACACTGAAATACCTAAAAACCCTAAAAAATATCAAAACTCTAAAAATCCCAAACAACTTTTAAAACCATAAAAATACTAAAAAATTGCTAAAAATATATAAAAATATAAAACCCATAGAACCATAGAAAAATATAATAAAAACCATAAAACATAAAAAACAAAAAAAAACATCTAAAAACCTAAAAAATCGTAAAAACCATAAAATCCTAGAAACTAATAAAAATCCTAATAACTACTAAGAAATCTAAAATCCCTTAATCCTCTAAATATGTTAAAAACATTTAAAACATTAAAAACCCTTGAAAACCATAAAACCCTAAAAACCATAAAACCCCTAAAACCTTAAAAACTATAAGAAGCCTCAAAACCCATAAAACCCTAAAAAACATAAAATTTATAAAAATCCCAAAAATCCCCAAAAAAGAAAAACACACTAAAAACCCTTAAAAACCTAATAATAACATAAAACGTAAAAATAGTTAAAACCCCTAAAAAACCTAAAAACCACTAAATACCCAAAAAAACAAAACCCCTTAAAAATCCCTAAAAACCCTAAAACCCATATAAATTATTAATGAAACCTAAAAATCCATAAAATGGAAAAAATGATAAAATCCTAAAAACACTAAGAAAATCATAAAAATATATGAACACATAAAACCCATAAAAAATTAAAATACTAAAAGAACTAAAAACCATAAAAAGTTCATAAACTCTAGAAACCACTAGAACCCACAAAAACTAATAAAAATGATTAAAAAACTAAAACCAAATAAAAAACCCAAAAAACAAACATAAAACTCAAAAACCTTTTAAACTCCTAAAAATCTCAAAAAAACAATAAAAACATAAAAAAACTTAAAAAACTAAAAAAACCATAAAGCTAAAAAACCCTAAAACCCATAAAAATCATTCAAAACCTAAAAACTATAAGAATCTTAAAGAACAATAAAAATACATAAAAACATAAAAACCTTTAAAACTCTGAAAACCCTAAGAGAAAACTGAAAATCCTAAAATACATAAAACCCATAAAACCCAAAAAATGATAACAACCCAAAAAATAATAATACCCCAAAAATCCCAAAAACCACTCAATATCCCTAAGAACCATAAAATCCATAAAAAACTAAAAAACCATTAAAATCACAAAAAATGTAAAAGTCCCTAAAAACTATGAAAACCCTATGAAACCCATAATACACTAAAAATAATTAAAATCCCTAATATCTAAAAAACAATATAAATCGAAAAAATCATTAAAAGTCATTAAAAACCCTAAAACCCCCCAAAAACCATAAAACCCCTAAAAACCATAAAAAACATTAAAAACCCAAAAAACCCTAAAACCCAACTAAAAAATATAACACCCATTTAAACAAAAAAAATTAAAATTTCTAAAAAACCTTATAAACACTAAAAATTCATAAAAACCCTAAAAACATGAAAACTCTCAAACAATAAAAAACCCTAAATCCCTCAAAATTCCTAAAAAAATTAAACCCCTAAAAATCCTAAATAATCCCTAAAAATCCATAAAAACAAAAAAAATCCTTAAAACCTTGAAATACAGAGAAAACCTTAAAAAAAATAGAAACACACAAAACACCTAAAATCCTAAAAAATGCTGAAGACCCTAGAAATAATAAAATCCCAAAAAACTCAAAAATAATATAAACATTCATACATATACTAAGAACCATAATGATCCTAAAAAGACCTAAAAATAGAAAACACATAACAGCCCTAAAAACCCTAAAAATACCTTATGAAACTTTAAAATCCTAAAAACACATAAACCCAGAGAAAACATAAAAACATTAAAACCCCTGAAAACCCAAAAGGACCCTAACACCCCCAAAAAACTATAATAACACAGAAAAACCTTCAAAACCCAAATCCTTAAAAATTATAAAATCCCACTAAAAACTCTAAAACCCAATAAACCCCTAAAACAATTATAAATGGTAAAAATCCATAGAAACCCTAAAAAACTCAAAAAATAGAAAAAATAGAAAAAAAACATAAAAACCTAAAAAAACTCTCAAATTAATTAAAAACCCTAAAATGTTGTAAAATACCTAAAAACTCATAAAAATATATAAAAACATAAAACACCTTAAATTATGAAAAAATTTAAGAAAATCTTTAAAACCTAAATAGTTAAATCCCATAAAACATAAAAAAACAAAAAATGTAAAAACCCTAAAAACCATAAAAACTCTCAAAATCCCTAAACACCCAAAAATATCATAATTAACTAATAAAACTAGAAAATTCCTAAAAACATAAATAATAAAAAAACACTCAAAACCCTAAGAAAATATTAAAAACCTATAAACACTTAAAACCCCTAAAACCTAAAAACTAATAAAACCCAAAAAATCCTAAAAAACAAATAAACCACTAAAAATTAAACACTCACAAAAACCCTAAAAACAATAAAAACTATAAAACCATTTAAACCACTAAAATGATTGAAACTCAAAAAAAAACATAAACGACCCAAAAAATAAAAAAAACCATAAAACCCCCCAAACTGCCAAATCTTTCAAAATAACTAAAACCCCTAAAAAACTATAAAATCCAAAAACAACCATAAAAATAACTAAATTCATAAAAAACATAAAACATTGAAAAATCCTAATAAAAAATTAAAAACCAAAAAACACTTAAAACCCCTAAATACCTAAAATACAAAAATGACCCTAAAACCCCAAACAACCCAAAATACCTCAAAAACATAAAAACTATAAAAATCCAAAAAAATACAACAATATCAATAAAACAAAAAATATCCTAAAACCCTCAAAACACATAAAAATTACTTAAAAACATAGAAACACATATAACAAAAAAAATATAAAAAACTCTAACAACCTAAAAAGACCCCAAATGCCTAAAAAACAAAAAACACAAAAAAATATATAGAATCCCTAAAACCCACAAAAACATAAAAATATACTAGAAAATATAAAAATAAATTAAACCCCTAAAAATATTATAACTCTCAGAAACTGTAAAAAATCTAGAAAGCTCAAAAAACCCTAAAACCCAAAAAACCAAAAAAAACCTAAAACCCGTTAAAGCCCTCAAAATCCCTAAACACCATAAAAACATTTAAAACCCTAAAAAATCCATAAAAATTACTAAAAAATAAAAAACCCTACAGACCCTAAATACCCCTAAGAAAACATGAAAAACCTCAAAACACATAAAACCACTGAAAACCCTAAATGTAATAAAAACCCTAAAATCATTAAAACCCCTCCCAATCCTTAGAAATGATAATGAACCATAAAAAATCACAAAAATTACTAAAATTCTCTAAAAAGTAAAAAATATTAAAACTATGAAAACAAATAAGAATACCCTAAAAACCTAAAAGCACAAAAAACCAATGAGAGACCAAAAAATGAGAAAAAAATTATAAAACTTTAAAATCCTTAAAAACCCCTAAAAGCCAAAAAAATATAAAACCCCTTAAATCCCTAAGAACCAACTAAAAACTATAAGAAAAGTAAACCCCTAATTACTTTAAAAAACTATAAAAACATTAATATTTTTGAAAGACTTAACAAAACCCTTGAAACAGAAAAAAACAAAAAAAACCCTAAAAACTTTTAAAACCCTCAAAATAACTGAAAACCCTAAAAACCATAAACATCCTAAAAATCTGTAAAAATACCAAAAAAAAAACCAAAAATAAACCCTGAATAAAATATTTAAAAAATAAAAAACACTTAAACTACATAAAAACATAGAAAACATAAAAAACCCAAAAAACCCATAAAAACCCTAAAAACCCTAAAACCCAAAAAATTCCAAAAATCTATAAAATCAAATTAAATCCTAAAAACCTAAATATACCTAAAAAACAAAAAACCATGAAAACCCCTAAAAATATCTAAAAACAAGAAAAACATAAAAACTCTAAGAGTTAAAGACCACTAAAAAATCTAAAAACTAAAAAAACCTTAAGCCCCTAAAAACCCAAAAGAACACAAAAACAAAAAGATTCCAAAAATAAAAAAACAATAAGTACCTTTAAACCCCTAAAACAAATAAAAACCCTCAAAATCCATAAAACCCCAAAAAACCCATACAAATAAAAAATATCCCTAAAATCCCTAAAAATAGAAAAAAAGCTAAAACCTAGAAAAATCATAAGAAGACCTATATAACCTAAAAACACTTAATACACCTAAAAACCCTTGAAACAATAAAAAAGCTAAGAATCCATAAAACCCCCCAAACCCATCAAAATCCATTAAAACCTAAAACCACATAAAAAATTCTAAAATAACCCTAAAATTTTAAAAAAATCCCAATATCCTTGAAATCCCCCTAAGGAAATCATAAAAAACATAAAAAACATAAAACCAGTCTAACCAATTCAGTGCATTATTTTCATGAAAAGTCACTTTTTGGGGTAAAGCGAGAACCCTAAAAAAATGAAACTATCACAAGAAACCCAAAACCAAAGCCACAATGCATCAGACACCATAATAGATCAAAAAAATATTAAATTCATGAATATGTCTACTAAAAGCTTTATCCCAATATAATTTCAAGTGCAGGTTATGTACAATAGTTTTCAGATCTTCCTTGATATGTTATTAGAGTCAATAAGACAACTTGTCCCATGTTTGAATAAACACTTCCACATTTATTTTCCTTTCATTTAAAACCACTTATTAGAATGAGTTCTTTCTTGTTGAACCCCCCCCCCCCCATACTCATCTTTGGAATCCACTTGAACCATTATCTAGAATATAATGTCTGCATATTCTTGGGGGCCTTAATCATTATGGACTCCACCCAAAAACATTAAACCACAAAAAAATCATAAAACAATAAAAATAAAAAATGACCCTAAAATCCATAAAAACCCCCAAATACCAAAAAACCAAAAAACCAAAAAACCAAATAACACTTAAAACCCCTAAAAACCCATTAAAGCCCTGGAAAACCACTAAAAAATTCAAAGAACTATTTTTTACCCAAAAACATTATAAACTCTATAAAAATATAAAAATCTAAAAACTCAAAACCCCCTAAGGACCCAAAAACCCATAAAACTCAAAAAATCCTGAAACTGATAAAAACCCTAAAAATCTATAAAAACCATAAAATCCTAAAAAATCCCAAAAAATCCTTGAAAGGGTAAAAAATCAAAAAACCATGAAAAATATGAAGAAAACCTTAACAACTAGAAAACAATTAAAACTACCAAAATACCTAAAAACACTAAAAACCCATAAAAACTAAAAAACCATAAAAACTTCAAAATCTCTAAAAAAAACTATGATACAATAAAAATACTACAAAATCCATAGGAATACCTAAAACAAAAACACCCCAAAAACTATCATACACCCAAAGAATACCAAAATACACTTAAAACCCTAAAATTCTAAAAACCCGTCAAACCCCCTTGAAAACCCAAAAACAACATTAAAACTCCAAAATACCATAAAACCCCTAAAAACCATATAACCCCTAATAATCCATAAAAACCCTAAAAAGACCCTAAAACACCTAAAAACCATAAATCCCCTAAAACCGATAAAACCCATAAGAATCCATAATATCCTAAAAACCACTAAAACTTTACAAACCTTTAAAACTCCTAAAATTTCATAATAAGTTTAAAAATTAATAAAATATAATACAATAAAAAAACGCATACCTCAAAAAACCACAAAACCCAAAAGCCTTTAAAAACCATAAAATTTCTCAAAATACAAAAAAAAACCCAAATACCCCAAAAACCCATGAAAATCCAAAACAATTCCCTAAAACATATAGACCCTAAAAACCTAGAAAATAGTAAGAAAATAATAAAATCCAAAAAACACTTTAAACCCATACAAACATAACCATTTTAATAACCCTAGAAACACTAAAAAGATCTAAAAACCCATAAAAACCTTTTAAAACTATATAACCCCATAGAAACTCTTAATACCACTAAATCTCTAAAAACTCGTTAAACCCCAAAAAACATTAACAAACTCCAAAAAAAATTAAAAACCCAAAAAAACTAAAAAAACTCTAAAACCTTAAATACACAAAAATAACCTAAAAACCCATAAACCCCTTAAAATCATTAAAAAGACAAAAATAAATTTTAACACTAAAAACTCTCTAAAACTCTCTAAAAACGTAAAAAACACTAAAAACCCAAAAATATTTCCAACAAAACCATAAAAACATAAAAAACATAAAGCCCCTAAAAACCTAAATACTGAAAAACCCCTAAAATCCTTAAAATGACCTGAAATCCCATAAAAACCACAAAAAACCTAAAAACCATCAAAACCCATAAAAATATAAAAACCAATTAAAACCCTCAAAATGTTACAGAACACTAAAAATCCTTAGATCCGCTAAAAAATAAAAAAACCTAAAAACCCAAGAAAATCATAAAAACCCAAATCACCCAAAAAAGCATCAAATCCCTAAAAACATTAAAATCTTAAAACAACCCTAAAAATCCTTAAAAATGTTAAAACCCCTACAACCCTAAAAATTCCTAGGAAACCATGAAAACCTAAAAAAAAGAAATAAAACCCATAAAAACATAAAAAATTGAAAACATAAAAAAATTAAAAACATAAAAAAATAACTACAAAAATATAAAATCCCAATTAATCCCTAAGAACAATACAAACCCATACAAACCTAAAAATACCCTAAAAATTCAAAAAAACAAAAAAATCACAAAACCACTTAAAATTTCAAAGAAACCAATAAAAACCTAAAAACACGTAACACCACTAAAAACCATAAAAACTGCTAAAACCCTAAATAATTCTTTTATAACCCTATAACTGATATGACCATAAAAACCCATAATGACCATAAAATACAAAAAATAACCACCTAAAAATCCTGAAATACCACTAAAAACTCTAAATTACCTTCAAACCCATAATCAAATTATAAAACAATAAAAACCCTTTAAACCCCTAAACACTCAAAAATATTAAAACCCCAAAAATATAAAAAACCTAAAACCCCTAAAAACAATGGAAGCCCTCAGAATTCAATAAAACCTAAAAAACCCAAAAAAATCTCCTAAATATCCCTAAAAATATATACAAACATAAAAACCCCTAAAACCCTTGAAAACCCTTAACAAAGCCTTAAAAACTAAAAACACTAAAACCTATTAAAACCCTAAAAATGAAAAAACCCTAAACCCATAGAGACACTAAAACCCCTAAAACACCTACAAAATATAAAAACACGCAAACCCATAGAAACCCATAAAATGACTAAAAACTATAAAACCCCTTTAACCCCTAAAAACATTTAAAAACTCTTCAAACAATAAAACCCCTAAACAACTCCAAAAACTCAAAAAAGAAAAAAACCAATAAACCACTAAAATTCCATAAACCCCAAAAAACCATTAAAATCCAAAAAAAACAATAAAATTATATAAACCCTGAAAACCCTAAAAAATCCCTAAGAAAACCATAAAAACCTAAAAGACCTCGAAACCCCTAAAATCCTAAAAAGTTCTAAAACCCCTTAATAACAATGAAAACCATAAATCCCAAAAAAACACTGAAAATACCAAAAAACTCAAACAAAATCATAAAAAATCCATAAAAATTATTAAAAAAATAAAAACCCTAAAAACCCATAAGGAAAATTTAAAACCCAAAACCACTTAAAACCCCCACTAACCCTAAAAAATTCTAACAAACACTAAAACACCTAAAGACCATAAAAACACATAGAAACCAAAAAAACCATAAAACCCCATAAAAACTTTAAATACCCATAAAATCCTGAAAATTCAAAAAACTCTAACACTCTAAAAGAACACAAAAACCCTAAAATCTATAAAAATGCATAAAAACCAAAAAATCAATAAAAAATCTAAAAAACATCCAATAAATTCCCTAAAAAATTAAAATTAAAAAAACCTACAACCTCTGAAAAATTGTAAGAAAACCATAAAAACCTAAAAAATTCAAAACCCATAAAAAATATAAGAACGACAAAAAGAATAAAAACCCTAAAAACCCTAAAACCACTCAAATCCATAAAAATTCTAAAACTCCTCATAATACTAAAAATCCATAAAAATCTAAAAAAACATAAAAAAACTTAGAAACCATGAAAACCCCTATGAAAAGAATAAATACTTAAAAACACATAAAACCCAAAAAAATCTATAGGTTCTAAAAACCCTAATAATACCCTAAAAAGACTCTAAAAATTCAAAAAACCCTCAAAACCATAAAATACCCCAAAACCTTAACAACCCTAAAAACATATAAAAACCCTTATAAACCATCAAAAAACTATAAAATCCATTTAAACCACTTGAAATGTAAAAAACATCTTAAATAACTAATCAATCCTAAAAAATCAAAAAACTATAAAACCAAAAAAAGAACAATAAAAACATAAAACCCTAAAAATCCATAAAACACTAATATTTTCTAAAAATCCATTAAAATTTTAAAAACCACTAAAAATATAATTTTTCTAAAAAAATATAGAAAATATGAAAAACCATATGAAAACCTTTAAACCCAAAAAATCATAAAAACCCCAATAACTATTAGTGATAAAAACCTAGAAAGACCATAATAATCATAAAAACATATTAAAATATTTAAAAACCGTAAAACCATAACCCCCACTAAACACTATAAAAACCCTTCAAACCGCTAAAACATTAAAATACATAGAAAACATTTAAACCCCAAAAATTTGAAAAAAACCCTGAGGAACACAAAAAAATCCAGAATAACACTAAAACCCTAAAAACCCTAAAAACCCCTTAATACCCTTGGAAACCCATAAAAATAAAAAATATACCTAAAATCACAAAAAAAACATAAAAACCCCTAAAAACCCCTAAAAACCATGAAAAACACTAAGAAAACATTAAAAACCTAAAACACCTAAA
Source organism: Viscum album (assembly GCA_963277665.1). Taxonomy (NCBI): domain Eukaryota; kingdom Viridiplantae; phylum Streptophyta; class Magnoliopsida; order Santalales; family Viscaceae; genus Viscum; species Viscum album. The sequence goes on from OY728156.1 coordinate 834,202,049, forward strand.
ACCACTGAAAACCTAAAAAAATATAAAAACCATAAAACCCTAAAAACCAAAAGAATACCTAAAAACCCTAAACCCCATAAAAATCCACAAAATACATAAAATTTACCAAAATCATGAAAGAAATAAAAATCATAAAAACCCATTTAAAAACTGTAAAAACCTGAAATCCCTTAAAACCCCTGAAAAACCAAAAAATGTGAAACCCCTAAAAATCCAAAAATTCTCTAACCCCTAAATATCTTAAAACATATAAAACTATAAAAAAAACCTTCCAAGCCCCTAAAAACCCACTAAAAACTTAAAAAAACTTTTAAATCCCTTAAAATGTTAAATAAATCTAAAAAAATTGAATCCCCAAAAAAACTCAAAAAAACCCAAAATTAAAAAAATCCATAAAAACACTAAAGCACCTAAAAATCCCTAAAAACCCAAAATACACAACAACCCCAAAAAATTCATAAAACCATAAAAATCCTGAATTTATCTAGACATAAAAACCCCTAAAACCCATGAAAACCCCTAAGAAAACCATAAATCCCGAATAGAACACAATTATTCTAAAAACCCTAAAAAATATAAGTCCTTAAAAACACTAAAATCCATAAATCCCACAAAATCTCAAAATACCAAAAAACTATTTAAATAAATAAAAATTATTAAAATTACCTAAAAACATAAAAATCTTTAAAAAACCTGAAAAACCTTAAGTAAACTTTAATGAAATCAAAACATCTAAAACCCCAAAAAACATAAAAAATTACTAAAACCATAGACCCCCTAAAAATTCCATAAATACATTAAAAATCATCCAAACTATAAAATAGATAAAAACATTAAAAATACCTAAAAACACATGAAAACATAAAAACCATTAAAAACTCTAAAAATATGTTAAAATCCTCAAAAAACTAAAATAATTAAAAACACTAAAACCCTAAAAATATGAAAAACCATATAATCCCAAAAAAACCATAAAACCCTAAAAACTCTAAACCCCTCAAAATCCTTAAAAACAATCAAAACCATAAAAATCCTAAAAAACCATAAAATGTAAAAAACACTAGAAAACATGAAAATCCATAAGAACACCATAAAAACATAAATACACTTAAACCCCCTAAAAACATAAAAATCTTTAAAATACTAAAAGTCCTTAAAAACTCTAAAAATCCTAAACAACCCTAAAAACCATAGAAATCCTAAAAAATTCCCAAAAATCATTAAAAATGTGAAACCCACTAAAAAACTAGAAAAACATTAATAATACCTTAAAACCTAAAAACACTTAAAACTACTAAAAAACCTATCAAAAAACTATCCTAAAACCCCTAAAAACAATAAAAACCCATAAAATCATAAAATCCATAAAATCCAACAAAAACCCTAAGAACTACTAAGAATTCAAAATAACCTTTACACCCCCCAAAACATTAAAATGCCTAAAAAGTTAAAAACCCTAATAAACTGAAAAAACTCTAAAAACTCAAAAAAACCTAAAAAACCTAAAAACTATAAAAACCATCATATTTTATAAAAACACTATGAAACCATAAAAATCAAAAAAAAATCCCAAAATTTCCTAAAAATTGGAAAACCGTACGAAATATAGAAAACCGAAAATTTTATAAAACCCATAAAAACCTGGACACACTAAATACCCAAAAACCTATAAAATTTTTAGGAATCCCTATGAACCATAAAACCCATAAAAATCCTTAAACCGCCCAAAATACACCTAAAATGTAAAAAACCATAAAATCCAAAAAACACTAAGAAAATCATTAAAAATTTAAGAACACTTTAAACACCTTAAAATCAAAAAATGATAAAAACCATAAAAATAACCTAAAACCCCATACATCCCCTAATAACCAAAGACCTGATAAAAACACTTAAAATACAATTAAAACCCAAAAACCATTTAAAACCCTAAAACGATATAAAACTCTAAAAACATAATATGCTTATAAACACAAAATACATAAAACTCTAAAACCCCGAAAAAAACCATAAAACTACTCAAAATCCTTAAAACCCCTAAAAATTTTAAAAATTCCAAAAAATTATAAAGTACCTGAAAACATAAAAAACCATAAAACCCTTGAAAACCCTAAAAAACACCAAAAACCGAAGAGAAATTAAAACCACAAAAACCAAAAAAATATTAAGAACACAGAAAACCCAAAATGAACCTAATAACCCCTCAACATCCCAAAAAACATAAAAAATAATAAAAATAATAAAATCCCTAAAAATCTTTAAAAATGAAAAAAACCATAAAAAACAAAAACCCCCAAGGAAACCATAAAACCCTTAAAAACATAAAATCCCTAAAAAACTAAGAAACCCTACAAATCCTAAAAAACCCTAAAATACCCTAAAACCCTAAAAATCAACTAAAAATATAAAAAACTATTTAAACACCAAGAAATGTTGAAAATTTCTAAAAAAGCATAAAAACTATAAAACTCATAAAAACCATAAAAAACCCATCAAAACCCTAAATACCCTAAAAACCATAAAACCCATCAATATCAACAAAAATTCATAAAAATCCTAAAAAGTCCCTAAATCCCTAAAAACGTAAAAAACTGCAAACCTTGAAAAAGAATATAGAAAAACAAAAAACCCTAAAAAACATTAAACCCTTAAAGCTCTAAAAATGATCACAATCCATAAAAACCCTAAAATCCCAAAAAAACCCAAAAAAAATCATTAAAATCCACAAAAACCCTAAATGCCTTAAAATCCTAAAAAGACCTAAAAACCCTAAAAAATTAAAAAACCTTAAAACCCTGAAAATTCAAAAGGAAACCATAAAAAACTAAAAACACATAAACCCCCAAAAAAACATAAAAATGTTAAAACTTTTAAGAACCCAAAGACACTAAAACTCAGGAAAACAAAAAAAACTCCAAAAAACCTTAAAAACATAATACCCATAGAAATTATTAAAATAATCTAAAAATAGTAAAAATATAATAAACCCGTAAAAACATTTATAAATGATAAAAAATCATAACAACAATAAAAACTAATAAAACTATAAAAACCCATATAAACCATGAAATCCTAAAAGACCCCAAACACCCTCAACATCATTAAAACCCCTAAAATTCTAAAAAACACAAAAAATCCTAGAAATTTGTAAAAAAACTAAAACACCAAAAAATGATTAAACTTTATAAAAAAACCTTACAATCCTAAAAAAATATAAATCCCTAAAAACATATAAAATCTAAAATTCCTAAAAACCATTAAAACCCCTAAAAACTCTCAAAATCCCTAAAATTACAAAATATCATAAAAAACTACCCCCCCCCCCCAAATCCATTAAAATGTAAATCCCCAAAAACCCAAAAAACCATAAGAAAATCTTAAAAACCTAAAAAACTAAATCCACCAAAAAACATAAAAATTGTAAAAAATAAATAAAAACCCACAAAATCCTTAAAATAATTAAACCCCTAAATACCACCAAAAACTCATAAAAACCAAAAAACTAATAAAAAATCTAAACAACATTTAAATATCTAAAGACATTAAAAACTACAAAAAACCATTAAACCCCTAAATAATAAAAAAAATCATAAAAACTCCAAAAACATTCAAACCCCTGAAAATCCCTAAAAACCCTAAAACACCCTAAAAATAAATAAAGAGGTAAAAATCCATGAAACCATGAAAAACCCAAAGAAAACCTTAAAAACCTATAAACAAATAAATCACATAAAAACCTAAAAATCACAAAATACCCTAAAAACATATAAAAACCTAAAAACCCCTAAAAATACCTAAAAACTATAAAAAACCCCATAAAAATAAAAAATATATATATCAATATCCATAAAAATGAAAAAAAAAATACCGAAGACCTTTAAAACCCCACAAAAAACCTTAAATATCTATAAATAAATAAAACCATAAAAACCTAGAAAATAATAAAAATCCTAAAAAGACCTTAAAACCCCTAAAAACATAAAATACAAAAAATATATCATAAATTCCTAGAATTCCATAGAGAAGGAGGATACTACCGCTCTCGCCAGGTTCTCTCCCACTTTCACGTTTTCATGGTTTCAATCTCGACGGCTTGGCTACTCCCTTCAAGATCTTGAAATGTGATGCAGTTGCGGCGTTTTGTGATGGAGTTTCATGCTAGCGTGGTTCGGTGTTTGCGACATGTTTCATGGTTCGCGATGTGATGTGTCTTTCAAGGAGCCGCCTTGACCTCTTTGGTGGTGCGGTGTTTGAATGGCTGGAGATGCGGTTGTGGGCATCGGAGCCTCTCCTCGATAGATCTGGGTTGTGTTTCTCGGATCTGGTCGGCTTCGCTTTGGAAGGTCGTTTGCAGCGGTGTGGTGTGGGCGCAACAGATCTAGTTACTTCTAGTGTTTCAAGATCCGCGGATCTAGAAATGGTGGTCCTCGATCTAGGTGTAAGTTCAGATCTGGATCCCCTGGCGTGTGGGGGTTCAGATCCATGGAGGTGCAGGCCAGATCCAACCCCTTCTCGGTGCGGCGTTGCACTGCCATGGTGATGGCTCTTATTACAACGAGCTCTTGGTGGTTCCCAGCATCCTCGACGGTTTCCAACCGGTGGCATGGAGAGGTCATGCCTTGGTTGATGTTGTGTTGTGGTAAATTGTCGTTCCTTGAAGCTGTGTGGGGTGCAGAGGCTTTGGTTTGGCTCCGACAGTCAAGCGATGGTGCTGATTTCTTACTTCGGACCTCAGCGCGGAGGCAGGTTCGTTCCTCGGCTTCCTTTTTGTGCTATTATCTTGTTGCTAGTCTGGATAAGTGATGTGTTCTGGGATCTCTATCAGGTTATGGTGGCTGCTTCACGGATTGTGGTGGGATTGGTTTGGTGCGGGTTCTTTGTTCTGTTTTGAGGTATTGGTTGCTGCTTTCTCTTGGTGTGCGAGTTCTATGGTGCTTGTGATGGACCTTTATAGTTGGGAGGTGCTGGGTACTGGTTTTTTTTTGAAAAGGATGATGGTTTTTTCATGGATATGAGCTTTGCTGAATGGTGGTTGTGTGATTTATGTGATGATGGTTATGTGATGTTGGTGGTTTCTTGTGTTGGTGGGAAGGTGCTGGTTTCTGGTTTTTGTTAAATTGGCTACTGGTCGCTGATTCGTGGTGCGCAGCTGAATGCTGGTGATGGTTGTGGTTTTGATTCTAGTGGTTCTGTGACTTTGGATGATGGTGGTTATATGATGGTTAATGCTGGTGATTCTGGCTGCTGGTTGTTGCTTGGATGGGAGGCGCTGAAGCTATGGTTTATGGTCGCGCTGCTATTGGATGTTTTTTGCAATTTGAGTCTGGATGCTAGTATTTTGTTATCTGTGAGCTGCTGGATGCTGGATAATGGTGGTGGATGCTTTTCTTTGTGTGTTTTCTTTTTTCGTTCTTGAATTTTTTTGGGGGTCTTTTGTCTTGGGTCATTAAGGGTTTTTGGGTGTGGGTCTTTTGACCCCTCCCCTCCCTTGTTTGTCGTGTCTCTTTTTTCTTACTAATAAATTTGGGGGGGGGGGGGGCAGGAATTTCCCGACCCTCGCATCTTCCTTACCCTAAAACCCCATAAAAACCCCTAAAACATAAATAGACAGTAAAATATATAAAAACTATTTAAACCCATAAAAATGTAAAAAAATCTAAAAAACATTAAAACCCTTAAAAACAAAAAAACCTAAAAAACCCTAAACCATAAAACCCATTAAACCCCTTAAAATACCAAAAATCCCTAAAAACCATTAAATTTATACAAAATCCCTAAAAATTACTAAATAAATAAAACCCCTATATACCCTAAAATCCCTTGGAAAAATGAAAAAACCTCAAAACACATAAATCTAATAAAAACAAAATAATGTTAAAACCCTTAAAAACAGTCATAATCGCATAAAATCCTAAAGATTCATAAAAATCATTAAAATTTCCTAAAATTTCCTAAAAATGAAAAAAACACATAAAAACCTTCAAAAACCATAAGAAATTTTTAGTAAACTAAAAACTCTAAAACCGATTGAAAAACCTAAAAAATGAAAAAAAAACACCTAAAAACCTTAAAATACATAAAAACCCTTCAATCGATAAAAAATATGAAAATAATAAAAACCCCAACCAGGAATAAAAACCATAAAACCCTCTAAAAACCATTAAAATACATAAAACCCCTAAAAATTAATAAACAATAAAAAACATTAGAAATCCTAAAAACTAAATAGACCCCTGAAAAACCAAAAAAACATAAAACCCTCAAAATTTCTAAAATACCTAAAAACACATAAAAATCCTTAAATTCAAAAAAATCCTTAAAAACACAATCAAACCAAAAAACCTAAAAAACATGAAGAATAAATTTAACAAATGAAAAGCATAAAACCCCTTAAACCCTTAAAAATGCAAAAACACTAAATCTTCTAGATCCCTAAAAACTCTCAAAATCTCTAAAAACTAAAAAACCTATAAAAATCTTAAAAATCCACCAAAATCACAAAAAAATAAACCCAAAAAATTAAGAAAACCCCCAAGAATACAAAAAATGCCTAAAAAACATAAAACCACTAAAAAACCAAAAGATGCTAAAAACCTTAAAAACACATAAAAGTCCCAAAACCACAAAAAATACCACTAAAACCATAAAACCCCTAAAAACATAATAACACAAAAAACATATAAAAATATAAAAAAAAACTAATAATCTTAAAATACTAAAACCCAAAAAATTCATTAAGAACCTTAAAAACCCAACGAAGCCTTAAAAACCCTCAAAATCCCTAAAATCCTAAAACCCATAAAAATACAAAAAAACCAAAAAATACATAAAACATAAAAACTATAAAAACAAAAAAAATTAGAAAACATTAAAAACCAGAAAACACATAAAACCACTATAAAATCTAAAAACATTAAAAACTCTAAGATACCCTAAAAACCCTATAACCCCCAAATCCCAAAAAACATAAAATCTCATAAAATATAAAATAGAACTAAAATTCTACCAAAAACATCAAAGACCTAAAATCCGGAACAGCTATAACGAATCCTTTAAAAAAATTAAAATCCTAAAAACCTAAAAAATTCAATAAACCCTAACGATTTAGTAAAAACCATATAACTCTGAAAACCATGAATACCCCTAAAAACCTTAACCCCCCCCCAACCCCTAAAACCCACTATAAACTCTAAAAACCCTTCAAACCTCTAAACACATTATAAAACATGAAAAAACTTTTAAAATCCAAAAAACTCAAAAAAATCCATAAAAACCCTAAAACCCCTAAAAACCATGAAAACCTATAAAGTTTCTAAAAACCCCCAAATCAAAAAAAATTCTATAAATACCTAAAAATCATTACAAACATAAAAACCCAAAAAAACCATGAAAACACATAAGAAAAAAAATTTATAATCCTAAAAACACATAAAACCCCTGAAACACTAAAAAACAATAAAAACCATAAAAAGAACCGAAACCCATAAGACTCCCTAAAAACAACAAAAACTCCTAAAAACATAGATAACCCTAAAACCCATCTAAAAACTCTAAAAACACATAAAACCCCTGAAAAATTAAATACTATAAAAACCATAAAACCCCTAAAACCCAAAAATCCATAAAAACCCTAAAACTACATAAAACCCCTCAAAATACATAAACTCCTAAAAATCATAGAAATCATAAAATCCCAAAAATACATCAAAACATAAAAACCCTAAAAACCCTAAAACCCCTGGAAAACGTTAAAAACCAAAAAATCATTAAAAATCCTTAAAACCTAAAACGTTTTAAAAACCCTTGAAAACCTTAAAATTCAAAAAAAAACATAAAATCCCTAAAAGCACTAAAAATAGAAAAAAATCCCTAAAAATTATGAAAAAACATAAAATCCTTGAAATCCTTTAAAACCCGTAAGAAATACTTAAACCCCAAAAAACACTTTAAACACTTAAAACTCCTAAAAATTTATAAAACACCCTAAAACACTAAATCCCCTAAAAACCACGAAAACACATAGATTCGTTAAAACCCTAAAATCCCATAAAAATATAAATACTATTATAAATATAAATACCCTTTAAATACCTAAAAATATTAAATACTCTAAAAAACCATAAATTCCCTAATAACATAAAAAAACCAAAAAACAGAAAAAAAAACATAAAAACCAAACACCCCTAAAAATCCATAAAAACACTAAATAATCCCTAAAACCCCACTAAAATTATAAAATGAACTAAAAATACCTAAAAATGTATAAAAGTATAAAAAACCTAAAAACCCCCTATGAAAACCTTAAATCCCCAAACTCTTAAGACCCATAAAAACCTAAAAATTCCTAAAAACCCTAAGTATCCCTAAAAACCCAAAAACCCCTCAAAATAAATGATAAACAATGAAATCCAAAAAATCCTAAAAAGCCATAAAAATTACGTAATACATCAAAAACCCATACAAACCTTAGAAACTCAATGAAAACCTTAAAAATTAAAAATACTTAAACGACTAAAATCACTAAAAATACTAAAATCTATAAAAGACCCTAAAACCTTAAAACACCAAAAAACCATAATAAACACAAAAACTAGTAAAACACATAAAATACCAATGAATAATCTAAAAACAACTAAAAATTCTAAAAACCTATTAAACCAATAAAAACCTTAAAAAATCTAAAAATCCATTAAAACATTAGAAACTCAAAAAAAACCAAAAAAATAAAAAACCATAAAAACTAAAACCCCTAAAAAACTCATAAATCCTAAAAAATCACAAAAAACCATAAACACCAGAAAAACAAAAAAAATATCTAAAATCTATAATCATGTAAAAAACCACAAAAACTGTAAAAAAACTATAAAAACCTTAAAAACCAAAATAACTCTAAAACCCCTAAAAACCAACATAATCAATAAAAACCCTAAACATCCAAAGAAATCATTAAAATCTCTAAAATCCATATAAATTCAAAATACCCTAAAAACCCTAAAAACCCTAACAAAACCTGAAAACACCAAAAACAATTAAAACCCCTTTAAAAGAAAAAATGCTCAAACCCTAAAAAAACATAAAATACTTAAAACCCCTAAAAACTATAAAACCTCTAAAAACAATAAAAACCCATAAAACCCTTAAAATAACACAAATAATATACAAACCCTTTAATACCCAAAAAATGTTGATAAACTCTAAATGACTAAAAAAACCCATAAAAAATAAAAAAAAACACTAAAATCCCAAAAAAAACATTAATCCCCTAAAAACCATAAAACCATAGAAAACTCAAAATCTATAAAAAACTAAAAATCTATAAAAATTATAAAATAAACCATGAAATACATAAAAATTTAAAAACCCCAGAAAACATATGAAAAAACCCAATGAAATCCTTAAAAATATAAAAACACTTTAACCCCCCCAAAAAATCTAAAAATTCATAAAAAATCATAACAACCCTCAAAACCGTAAAAAAGACTAAAAACCAAAAAACCCACTTAAAACCATCAAAATCCTAAAAAGAACTAAAAAAACAAAAATACTAAAAATCCCTAATGATGTCATAAAATGTAAAAAACCCTAAAAACCTTGAAAACCCCTAACAAAAACATAAAATCCAAAAAGCACTTAAAAGGCCAAAAAACATAAAAAAACACTAAAACCCTACAAAACACTAAAATACCATAAACCCCTAAAACTAGAAAAACAAAATAAAACCCCTAAAAATATTTAAAATCCATCAAACCCATAAATATCCTAAAAACCACTAAAAACTTCAAAACCTAATTAAAACCCTAAAAATATTAAAAATGATTAAAACATTATAAACCCTAAAAATCTAAAACAACATAAAAACCCAAATAAACCATATAAAACATTGAAAAACTCTCAAAAATCCATAAAAACCAAATAAAATAAAACCCAAAAAATCAAAAAAAAACACTAAAAACCCAATAAAACATTGAAACCCCAAAAAACGTTAAAAACCATCAAAATCTATAAAACCCCCTAAAAATCATAAAAATCCTAAAATAATCCCTAGAAACCTAGATAACCATGAATCCTTATGAAACCCTTAAAAACCTAAAAACAATGTAAACCCCTAAAAATCTAAAAATGATAAAACCCCTTAAAGTCCCAAAAACGCCAAAAAATAATAAAAACTCATAAAAACCATAAAAATACCCAGAAAATCGAATAACCCATAAACCCCCAAAAACTGTAAAACCCCTTTAAACCACTAAAAATGTTAAAATTCCAAATAAAAACATTAAAAACCATAAAAAACTCAAAATATCCTAGACCAAAAAAATTACAAAAAACCCAAAGAATCCTCAGAATATATAAAACCCCAAAAAACCATAAAAATACTGGAAATCCCTAAAAACCATATAAAAATAAAATACCTAAAACCCTGAAAACCCCTAATAAAACCAAAAATCATAATTGATCCTAAAACCCCTAAAAAACTAAAAAATTCAAACACCCCAAAAAAACTATAAAAACCCATAAAAACCCTCAAAATCTTAAAATCCTAAAATCCTAAAATCCTAAAATCCTAAAATCCAAAAAAAATCCTAAGAGCAATAAAAACCATATAAAGAATTAAAACCCCTAAAAAAGTTAAAAAACAAAAAATCCCATAAGAAAACCAAAAAAAACCAAAAACACCTAAATCCATAAAAATCTAAAAAAATGATAAAAACCCTATAATGACCAAAAAACCCAAAAAACAAATTAAAATAATAAAAACCCTTAAAACATAAAATACCATAAAAAACCACTATAATCTATATTAATTCTCTTAACCCCTATAATATATTTAAAATTCTAAAAACCTTAAAACCATAAAGAACTAAAAAAACCATAAAACCCAAAAAACCCTAATAACCCTAATATCTCATAAAAACCTCAAAATCCATTAAAACATAAAAATGATAAAAATGATAAATATTCTTTTAAAATATTTAAAATTTTTGAAAACCTTAAAAACCCTAAAACTCGAAAAATCAAGAAAAAACGTGAAAAAGTTAAAAAAACATAATACCCCAAAAAACCCTAAAAACATTGAAAACCCTAAAAACTCTTAAAATCAATAAAAACATAAAACCCATAAATATTCTAAAAAATACATAAAAATATAAAAAACAAAAAACCATAAAAAACTTTGGAAACCATAAGAAATCCATAAAAACACTTAAAACCCTAAAAAATATAAAAAAATGTTGAAAACCCTAAATCCCTAAATGGAGCCTAAAAATTAAAAATAACCATAAAAACCACAAAAAACCTTAAAAGACCCTAAAACTCTATAAAAACATAAAATCCACCAAAAGATATAAAAACACTTCAAACCTATAAAAATGTTAACAAAATATTAAAAACCATTACAACTCTAAAAAACATTGAAAAACATCAAATCATAAAAAACGATAAAAACCCTAGAATACCTCGAAACCCCTCAAAATCTCTAAAAACCATAAAAACATAAAAAACACTAAAAATTAAGAAAAACACAAAAAACCAACATCATTGAAAATCACTATGAGAACCATGAACTACTAAAAAACATAAAATACCTAAAAACCTAACAATTCTAAATCCCCCAAAAACCCTAAATACCCAAAAAACCAACAAAATCCCAAAAAAACAAAAAATACTGAAGAATCCCTAAAAATACCAAAACATGAAAAAATTAAAAAACCATGGAAAACAATAAAAAACTGTAAAAACCAAAAAACAAAATACCCTTAAAAAACCTAAAAAATAATAAAAACCTAGAAGCCCCTAAAAGGAGTCTAAATCCCACAAATCCCCTTAAAACCATAAAAACCCCTAAGACAATTTGAATCCTTAAAAATTCGTAAAATCCCTAAAAACCACTAAAACATAAAAAACCCATTAATCCCCTAAAATCATAAAAAAATAAATATACTAGAAACCAAAAAAACCAAGAAAACCCCATATTAACTCAAAAATATCATAAAACCCAAAAACCCTAAACCCCCCAACCCATAAAACCCTAAATATGAAAATATAGAAAAAATCCTTAAAATCCATAAAAATTTAAAAAACCCAAATAAACATGAAATCCATAAAATTCCTAAAAAATTAAAAAAATTAAAACAATAATAAAGCATAAAATGATCAAAACAAAAAAACTCTAAAATGACCCAAAAACCCCTAAAATCTTTAAAACCCCAAAAAACATTTAAAAACCCCTAAAAATCAAAAATCACCTTAAGACCCAATAAAAACTATAAAAACACTTTAATCCCTAATAATAGTAAAAAAATAAAATATCATAAAAATACTTAAATAACAATAAGCATCTTAAAACCCCAAAAAAAAATATAAAACCATCAAACACCTCAAAATCCATAAAAACTCTATAAATATTAAAAAATTAAAAAATCCTAAAAAATTCAAAAAAAAATGTAAAAAACCCATAAAACTAATCAAAACGCTTAGAAAAAATTGAAAACCTAAAAAACACTTAAAACCCCTAGAATACCTGAAAATGATAAAATCATAAAAAACATAAAAACCCTAAAAAACATAAACATACTAAAAATCCATAAATATCTCTATAAAGGTAAAAATATCCTTGAAAACCTGTAATAAAAACTAAAAAACTTAAAAAATAAAAAACCCTTAGAAAAACTAAAAACACAAGAAACCCTAAAAACACTGAAAAGACCCCAAAAACCCTGAAACCCCTAAAAACCATAAAAACCCCTAAAAAGATTTTAAAAACATAAAAACCCATTAAAACACATATAACCCTTTAAAACATGATAAAATAAATAAAAATCATAAAAACATTAAAGAAATAAAAAATAACACTAAAACCCAAAAAACAATAAATACACTAAAAACCCTAAAAATCACTAGAAACGTGAAAAAACCCTGAAACACCTAAAAAAATAAAAAATCTAAAAGATCCCTAAAATCCAAAAACTATGTTAAAGACCCTAAAATTCCTGAAATCCCCTAGGAAAACCATAAAAACATAAAAAATAATAAACCCCTTAAAAACCTAAAAACATTAAAAACCCTAAAACCAATTAAAAGACACTAAACACCCTAAAAACCAGTAAAAATCATAAAACTCCAAAAAACCATGAAAAACATAAAAACCCATAAAAACCAGAAGAACTAATAAAATCACAAAGAACCCATCAAACCCATAAAAATCTTTTAAAACTCTAAAAGAATCAAAACTTTACAAACCTTAAAAAAACCCTAAAACCCACAAAAACATAAAAACCCAAAAAACCACAAACCTTAAAACCCATAACAACCATAAAACACCTAAAACCATAAAAACCATAAAAACCACAAAACACTAAAAAATCATTAAACTCCTAAAAGAGTAAAAAATGTAAAAAACCAAAAACCACATAAATAACTTAAAACCCACTAACCACCCCTAAACCCCCCCCCCCCCCCTAAAGTCACTAAATACCCCAAAACCCATTATGATCCTTAAAAATACTTAAATATCCCTAATAATCATAAATAAACCTAAAAACTATGAAATCAACTGAGAAAAACTTAAAAACCTAAAAAACACTAAAAACAATAAAACATTAAACACCATAAAATCACATTAAAACCAAAAATACACTAAAAACAATAAATATAACAATGCTTTATTTTTTCTGGTTTTATGGTTTTAATTGTTTTAGGTATTTTTTAGTTTTCTAGGGTTTCATGGTTTTTTAGGGATTTATAATTTTTTAGGGGATTTAAGAGTTTTTAATTCTTTTTATGGGTTTTTGGGTTTTTATGGGTTTTTAGAGTTTCTAAAGTTTTAGGGGTTTTATGGTTGTTAATGTTTATTAATTTTTATTTTTTTATGGAATTAATGTGTTCTCATATTTTTAAGCTTTTCATTGGGCTTTTTAGGGTTTTTAGGGTTTTTATTTTTTTCAAAAAATTTAATGATTTTTGAGGTTTCTTTTGGTTTTTATTGCTTTTGGAGTTTTGAGGTGTTTTTATGATTTTTATGGACATTAGTGTTTTTATGTATTTTAGGGTTGTTATATATTTTTGGTTTTAATGGGTTTAATTTTATTTTTTTTCAAAATATTGTTATGATTTTTATAGGTTTTTAGGATTTTTAGGTATTTTTAAGGTATTTTACGTGTTTTTTGGTATTTATGATTTTTATGAATATTTTTTCTGTTTCTTTGGTTTTATTAGTTTTTAGGTTTTTATGGTGATTTTTTAAAATTATTAGCTGTTAATATTTTTTTTATATTTTAATGTTTTTAGGGATTTTATATGTTTTAAGGTTTTTTTTGGTTTTCTAAGATTTTATGGTTTTTTGGGGTTTTATTTTATTAAGGGTTCATTAGAATTTATAGTGTTTTTAGGTTTTTAGTGGTTTAAATGGTTTTAGTTTTTAATTTTTTGTCTTATGTATTTTTAGTTTTTTAAGTGTTTTTTAAATTTCAATTGATTTTTAGGCCTTTTTTGGATTTTTATTTATTTTTGGTTTTTACTAACATTGATTGTTATTAGGTTTTTTAGGGGTTTTATTTTGTTTTTTTTTATTTTAGGTTTTTTGGGGTTTTTTTTTGGTTTTTGGGTTATATGGAGTTTTTAAAAAAATTTAGTGGTTTTAAAGGATTTTATTGTGTTTGATGGGGTTTTATGGGTTTTAGAGGTTTTGTTTGTTTGTAGGGGTTCTTTATAGTTCTTAGGAACATTTATCATTTTTAGGGTCTTTTAGAGTTCTTAGCATTTTTAAGGTTTTTAGGGGATTTAAGTGTTTTTATGGATTGAAGTGTTTTTAGGGTCTTAAGTATTTCATATGATTTTTTCATGGTTTTTCTGGGTTTTTATGTTTTTAGGGATTTTTAGGGAATTTTTCAAATTTTATTATTTTTTAAATTTTTATGGATTTTGAGAGTTTTTGGTGTTTTATCGATTTATGATTTTTTATGGGGTTTTAGGGTTTTTTGAGTTTTTTGGGTTTTATGATTGTCATGAGTTTTTTAATGTTTTAGGGGATTAAAGGGTTTTATAATTTTTAGTGGGTTTTTTATTTTTATGGGGTTTTACAGTTTTTATGGTTTTTAGGGCTTTTGGTGTTTTTATAGTTTTAGTTTTTTTATAGGTTTTTAGGATTTTTAGCATCTTTTAGGTTTTTATATGTTTTATGTGTTTTTTTAAGATTTTTTGTGGTTTCTAAAATGTTTTTAGGGGTTTTTATGTTTTTAGGGATTTTTAGGATTTCTCTGTTTTTTATGTATTTTATGGATTTTTAGGGGTTTTAGGGTTTTATAATATTTTTAGTATTTAATGGTTTTCTTGGGATTTAGGGTTTTTGATTTTTTAGGGTTTTTAGGGGTTTTTTGAATTTTTTTTAACACTTTAGGGGTTTGAGAGTTTTTGTGGGTTTAAGGGCTTAATCGTATTTAGGGTTTTTTTTATGGTTTTGGTTGTTTTATGGTTTTTAGTTCTTTTAGGTTTTTTATTATTTTTTTTTTGTTTTTTAGAGTTTTAAGTGTTTTTTGATTTTAATTTTTTTCTCAGGGTTTCAAGGGATTTTTATTTTTTTATGGATTTTTAGTGACAATTTAGGATTTTTCGGGTTTTTAGAGTTTTTAGATATTTTTATGGTTTTTTATAGTTTTAGGGTGTTTTTCTTTTATGGTTTTTTGGGTTATTAATGTTTCTTATTGTTTTTATGCATTTGAAAGGATTTGTAGTTTTTTTAAGGGTTTTATGTGTTTTTAGGGGTTTAAAGGCATTTATTGGTTTTTATCATTTTTTGGGTTTTATGGGTTTTTACTATTTTTAGAGTTTTCTTAGTATTTTGGGGGGGTTTAATTCTTTTTATGTTTTTATCATTTTTTTAGTCATTTCCAAATGTTTTGGTATTTTTTACATTTTTAGGGGTTTTTTGGTTTTTGTATGATTTTAATGGTTTTAGGGTTTTATGGGTATGATGGTTTTAGGGTTTTTAGAGCGTTTTTTGGTTTTTGGAGTTTTCAGTGGTTTTTTGATTTCTTATTGTTTTTCAAAAAAATTAAGGATTTAAAGGGGTTTTGGAGTTTTATTGGGTTTTAAGGATTTTATATGGTTTTTAGGTTTTTTATGGGTATTATGGATGTTATTTTTTTTAATGTTTTAGGGTTTTTAGGGTTTTTAAGGTTTTATTTAAGGTTTCCATGCTTTTATATTTTTTTAATATGATTTATATTTTTAGAGATTTTTCAGACTTTAGTGATTTTTTGGGATTTAGGGATTTTAAGGGTTTTAGGGTTTTTAGGGTTTCTAGGGTTTTTATGTTTTTTTGGGGTTTAAAGTTTTTTGAGATATAAATGGGTTTTTTGGTTTTTAAGAGTTTTTAATTTTTCAAGGGGTTTTACAGTTTTTAGTGGTTTGTAGTGTTTTTATGTTTTTGGGTTTTTAGGGGATTTACATTTTTAGGTTTTTAGAGCTTTCATACGGTTTTTCCTGGCTTTAATTTTTTTTTTCATGTTAGATATTTTTAGGGATTTTTAATGATTTTTAAGGATTTTTTGGTTTTTTTGGGAATTTGAGGGTTCTAAAAAACATTTTAGGTTTTTTAGAGTTTTTTTTGGGTATTTAGTGTTTTTATGATTTTTTAAGATTTAAGGATTTTAAATTTTTTAAGGTTTAATTTTTGATTTTTTGGGTTTTTGGTGGTTTCTTATATTTTTATGGATTTTATGGACATTTTAAGAATTTCATGACTTTTAAGTTTTTAGGTATTTTTTGGATTTTTTGGGTTGTCTCGTTTTTTTTTGGGATTTTTGGGGTATTAACGTGTTTTGATTTTTTAGATTTTAAATTTATTTAGTGATTTAAATGTGTTAAAGGGGTTCGAAATGGGTTTTAGATATTTTTGTGATGTTTTAGGTATTTATAGGGTTTTAGTAGTTTTTTGGAATTTTTATTTTTTTACGTATTTAGGGTTTCTATAATTTTTAGGTTTTTAGGGGCTTTAAGAGTTTTTAGGTTTTTGTGGTATTCTTATGGTTTTAGAGTTTTTACGAATTTTTTGATTTTTACAAATTTTTCATATTTTTATGGTTTTTGGATTTTGAAGGATTTTGAGGGTTTTAGGAAGTTGATGGTTTTTAGAGTTTTATGGGGTTTCAGAGTTTTTAGGTTTATTTTTAATTTTTAAGGTTATATGGTTTTTATCATTTTTCGGGTTTAAAGGGATTTAAGTGTTTTAATTTTTTTTACTTTTCTATTGATTTGTAAGATTTTTAATGTTTTAGTGTTTTTATGGTTTCTGGGGGTTTAAGAGTGTTTTAGGGAATTCATCATTTTTTAGGTTTTATGAGTTTTAATTGTTTTTGGTTTTAATGTTTTTCATAGTGTTTTTCTATGTTTTCGGTGTTTTTAAAAATTTAAGGCGTTCTAGAGATTTTTTATAATTTTTTTGGATTTTTTGGATTTTAAGGGATTTTAAGGGTACTTATGGTATTTTGGGTTTGATAGTTTTAAGGGGTTTTAGCATTTTTTGGGGTGTTTATGGGTTTTAAATGTTTTTAGGTTTTTACGGTTTTTCTTGGGTTTTTAGGGTTTTAGGGTTTTTAGTTGTTTATAGGGTTTTATGGGTTTTTAGGGGTATTTAATGTTTTATGGGTTTTGATAGTTTTTTGGGGTTTTTATGATATTTTTATGGTTTTTATGGTATTTAGCCTTTTTATGTGTCTAAAGTATTTCTAGGGTTTTAAGGTTTTCATAGGTGTTTTATGGTTTTTTTTAATTTTTTGATTTTTTAGAGATTTTAGGTATTTTTTAGGATTTTTATAGTTTTTTGGGGGGTTTTAGATATTTTGATGGGTTTTAGGGTTTTAGTATTTTCGTGGATTTTGAGGGGTTATTTGTGTTTTTTAATCATTTTTAGGAGTTTTAAGGGTTTTTATCATTTTTAGCGGGTTTCAGGGTTTATATGGGTTTAAAGTGGTTTTACTATTTTATTAGGGGTTTCATGGTTTTTAGTGTTTTTGTGATTCTAGGTATTTCTAGGGATTTTTTATTTTTTGGGTTTTAATTCATTTTCTTGCGTTTTAGGGTTTTTAGGGCTTTAAGGGTTTTTATAATATTTTATGTATTTATTTATTTTATAAGATTTCATGTTTTTAAGGTTTTCATATGGTTTTCAGGGTTTTTTACATTTTTAGAGATTTTAGGTCTTTTTTAGGATTTTTTTTTTGTTTTATGGTTTTTTGGGAATTTGGGAGTTTTTAGGGGTTTTAGGGTTTTTATGATTTTTCATATTTTATGTTCTTTTGGGGTTTAGGTTATTTTTTGAGTTTTTAGGGTTTTAAAGGGGTTTTAGAGTTTTTCACTGCTAGAAGAACACCCTATACCAATGGTTTGAAACCGTTGTTATAGGCCTCCAAACCGTTGGATAGTACGCCGTGTAGATAGGTCTAAACCAACGGTTTTGGAAAAATCGTTGGTATAGACCTAAACCAATAGTTTTGAAAATCTTTGATATAAGTAATATGATAAATTTATACCAACGGTTCCATAAAATCGTTGGTATATGTTTTTCAAAAAAGTAGTATTCTATTGATTTTGATCCCAGTACCTCCATTTTATGATTGAATGACCTAACCACTGACCTAACATGACTTTTGTGAACATAATTTCTTAAATATATATATGTATTATCATAAATATTTTAAATTTTTATATATTTAATGTTCTCTACAAGAAGATTCCATAAAAAATACATGTAACTATACCAATGGTTCTCAAAACCTTTTGTATTGACTTATACCAACTATTTTGAGAACGGTTTGTATAGATTATTTGATTTTGGGACCTATACCAATATTTGGAAAAAACCACTGGTATAGGGTCTCTATTATGGACTTATACCAACGGTTTAGACAAAACCATTGTTATAGGTCAATATAAGTGACCCTATACCAACGGTTTCCCTAAACCATTGGTATAGGTCCCCCTATTCAGACGGTTTGTCCAAAACTATTGTTATATGTCTAAATTAGTGACATATACCAACGGTTTTGGCCAAACCATTGGTATAGGTCCATATAAGTGAACTATTCTAAGGGATTTCTCAAAACCATTGGTATAGATATTATTTCCACTAGTGTTTTAATGGTTAGGGGTTTAAAAGGTTTTCCAATTTTTAGAGTCCTTTGGGGATTTTAAGGGTTATTTGGTTTTTTAAGGTTTTAGGGCTTTTTTTTAGTTTTTTGGTTTTTTTTGGTTTTTATGGTTTTTTAGGTTTTTAGGGATTTTTTTTTTGTTTTTGAATGCTTTCTTAGGGGTTTTTAGGATTTTTAAAGGTTTAATTTTTTTTGGCTTTTTAGGTAATTTTTTTAGGATTTATGGTTTTTAAGGTTTTTAGGGATTTTGAGGGGTTTAATTAGTTTTTAGTGTTTTAGGGATTTTATAGTTGTGTTTAGATATATTTTTATTTTTTAGTGTTTTTAATGATTTTTTTAACATTTTTTTGAGATTAAGGGGTTTTTAGATATTTTTTTGGGATTTAAGGTTTTTATGGGTTTTGGGGTTTCATATGGTCTTTAGGGGTTTTGGGGGTTTTAGGGTTTTTTGTGTTTTAGGGTTTTTATCAATTTTTAAGTTATAGGGTCTTTATTTGTATCTATGCTTTTAAGGTCTTCTTAGGGGTTTTCATGATTTACAGACGTTTTTATATTTTAAGGGATTTTTAATGATTTCTTTAGTTTTTTATGGTTTTGAGGGTTTAATGGATTTTGGGGGGTTTTAGGTTTTTTATGGATTTTAATGTTTTTTAATTGTTTTTTTAATTTCATAGGGTTTTTAATGTTTTCATATATTTTTAACATTTTTAGAGGTTTAAATAGTTTTTAGAGTTTTTAAGTTATTATTAAGGGGTTTTTTTGGGTTTTAGGGTTTTTTATGTTTTGATGAATTTTAGGGGCTTTCTTATGACTTTTATTATTTTTGTGGGATTTTAGGCATTTAGAGGGTTTTTATGGTTTTTATGGGTTTTTTGAATTTTTTGTTTTTTAGGGGTTTTATGTGGTTTTAGGTTTTTAATGTTTTATAGGTGTTTTTAGGGGGTTTCATGGGTTTTATGAATTTTTACATTTTTTGATATTTTTAGGGATTTTTTATGAGTTTTATGGTTTTTATGGATTTTAGGAATCTTGGGGTTTTTTTGGGTTTTATGCTTTTTTGAGGGGGTTTTGGTTTTCTTCGAGTTTTTAGGGTTTTTGTTGGTTAAGAGTGTTTTAATATTTTCGGAGGTTTAATGGGTTTTTTGGGATTAAGTTATTTTAGGGTTTTTATGGGGTTTTGGGGTTTCTAATTTTTAGCATTTTTAGGGGTTTTAAATGTTTTTAGTGTCTTTTAGTGTTTTTCGGTTTTCTGGGATTTTTAATTTTTTAGAGGTTTTAAGTGTTTTTACGTTTTATTGTTTTTCTTTGGGAATTTTAGGGTTTTTGGTTTTTAGGCAAGGAAGGTGCAGGGTCAGGCTAATCCTGACCTCCCCCCCCCCTCCCCAAATTTAATAGAAAAAATATGCAATAGATCAGGGATGGCAGGGGTCAAACGACCCACAACCAAAAGCTGTTAACAACCCCAAAACCAAAAAAACCAAAAAAGACAAACAAAACAGATATTTACAATCATCTCCATCTACACCTCATATCCAACTTGCAACCATCATCGTGCCGAACATATTCCATCATCCATAACCTTCATCATCAGTATCCCCACCAATACTTTACATGGACAAGGTATTACTCCCAGCCTAGCGGAAACAAGAATCCATTAGCTCAAATTCTGGCATCCAGTCCCACCTAAAAAAGACATCTCCCAGTACACCGCATCTCAAATTCCAACAACCAACATATCCGGACCAGCATTCAGCTGGGTGACTCCTAGCATCCAACTCCTCCTTTCCAAGAAGATCCACCACCAGCCACACAGAACCATCGGCACCAAGAAGATCACCATAAACCTCATCACATCCCATCCAAGCTACAATATACATTCAGAAACTCAGTTCCCAACAACAACCATCTCCCTCAATAGATCCCAGCCAAGGAGCAACCATCACCCTGCAGCTCGATGCCCAACAACCATCACCACCTTGCAAAGAATGTTCTCTCATTTTCCATCCAGCAACACAAGACCTCCACCACCCACACCTAGGTCCATTACTCATCACCCATAACACATTTTATAGCCCCAGACCGGGAAATCCCCTCCTAAGACCCATTAAACACAAAACTTGACAAGAAAGCACCCCATACCTCACATCAAAGCCATCGACAAGCACTAGCAGTAGCTCATTACCAGTACAAACATAAACAAAAATGAAACAGCAGAACCAACACGACAACCTCTAGAAAATACCTTCAACAGAATACGAGGGACCAAAGAAACCAACTTGACACCCCAAATAACCACAGACCAGTATATCAACCAGAACCCAACACAGCTTAATCCACCCCGTATCAACATTATGAAACATAGACAATGATGAGGAACAAGAAATCCAAACCTATATCTTCAACGCCAACTGTTGACCAACAGATCTGGTATCCCACACCATAGGACCAATCACACCAGCATAAAATCCACACAATTCCCTTTATATCCTCCATTTTCCAACGTTATTCCCAAAGAACCACCAAAGCTCTCCGGATCTTTGATCGTACAGAAGAATCAGTCATATCAGCAACATTCGAGAGAACCAGATCATCACATCGAACCTATGCTAAGCCCTATCACCGTAGCAACCAATCCTCTAGCAGTAATCACTTACATAGGTCTTTATGCAATGAAACTGATGAATAATGACATGACACATGGATCCCCATCCCTCGCCATCGCAGACGAAGAGCCCAGCCTGGACTGACTGACGACACTCATTCCAAGGGAAGACTGAGAGGGAGTCGGCTGAAGAGGAGTAGATGATCACAAAATCCAAGCCACCATGGAGGATTCGAGGATTAATCTCTAGGGAGCATAGCACTGAGTGGGATATACCATTAGAGAGTGGTCGCATCTTTCTTGTGGATTTTTTCTTTTTTAGGATTTTTTATGTATTTTTATGGGTTTTAGGGATTTTGAGGGTTTCTAGTGTTTTTTGTGGCTTTATTGGATTTTAGGGGTTTTATTTTTTTTAGGTTTTTTAGGTTTTCTTAAAATTGTTTAGAGTTGTTAGTGTTTTTTTACGTTTTAGTGACTTTTTTTTGTATTTTATGGATTTTAGGGGTTTTAGGGATTTTGAGGGATTTAGGATTATTTAGCGTTTTTATGGTTTTTTGGGTATTCAAGGTTATTTAAAATTTTTTAGGGTTTCAATGGTTTTTTATAGTTTTAAAATTTTTTTAAAAATTTAATTTTTGTCATGATATTCTATTATACTTTAGGGTGTTTGGGGGTATTTTGGGTTTTTTATGGTTTCCGGTGGGTTTTTTAAGGGGTTTAGCATTGTTGGGTTTTTAGGGGTTTTATGTTTTTTTAGTTTCCAAGGTTTTATTAAGTCTTACCATGGGTTTTTTGGGTTCATTGAGTTTTTAGTTATTTTTAGGGATTTTTTTATATTTTTTTGGATTTTTAAGAATTTTATGGATATCAAGGTGGTTTAGGGTTTTGGTGTTTTTATGGATTTTCGAGGTTTTAGGGGTTTTTTGAGTTATTTATGGTTTTAAATGTTTTTAGAGTTTTTATGGTTTTTCGGGGTTTAAAGGGTTTATATATTTTTAATAGTTTTTGAGGGTTTTTATTGGTGTTTATGTTTTTAATGGATTTTATGTTTCATTCGGTTTTTAGGGGTTTTAGGCTTTTATGTTTTTTGGGGTTTTATAATATTTAAGTTTTTAGGGGGTTTAGGTGTTATTAGGTTTTTATGGATTTTGAGGGGTTTGAGGGGTCTTTTATGGTTTTCAGGGTTTTAGTGTTTATTTGTTTTTAGGTTTTTTATGTGTTTTATTCTTTTATTGTTTTCATAGTGTTTTAATGGTTTTAAGGTTTTTTATGTTTTTAGGTATTTTGAGGGATTCATTTGGAATTTTATGGTTTTAATGGTTTTTAGGGATTTTTGGGGTTTAAAGGTATTATATTTTTTGTGGGTTTTTAGGGTTTTTAAGGTTTTTAAAATTGTTAAGTATTTTTATAATTTTATAACATTTTTGGGGTTTAATGTGTTTTTTGAGATTTTTGTGGGTTAATGGTTTTTATGGTTTTCAAGGGATTTAAAGTTTTTGTGGGTTTTTAGGGTTTTTTGTGCCTTTTTGGGGTTAATAGTGTTTTTTAGTTTTTTGTTTTTTTGGAGATCGATTTTTTTTTATTTGATGGGTTTCTTAGGTTTTTTTCAAGATTCTGAGGGATTTTATGTTTTAGAGATTTTTTTGGAATTTTTTACGTTTTTATGGTTTTTTGTATTTTAGGGATTTTATTGAGTTATTGGGATTTTAGGTGTTTTAGAATTTATTAATATTTTAGATGATTTTGGTGTTTTTATTTTTTAAGGTTTTCAAAGGGTTTTTCAATTTTTTTATTTTCTAAATTTTTAGGGATTTCTAGTGGTTTTTATAGGATTATTAGAGTTGTTTTGGGTTTATAGAGATTTTGAGAGGTTTTAGGGGTTTAAAGGTTTTCATTTCATTCTAATTATGGTTTACATGGATTTAAAGGTTTTTATCGATATTAGGATTTTTATGGGTTTGTAGGTGTTTTAGGGGTTTTATGGTTTTTAGGGGTTTTAGGGTTTTTTGCCACTTTTTTGGGTTTTTATAGTTATTAGCAGTTTTATTTTATTAGGGGTGTTATGTTTTTTTATGTTTTGAAAGTCTTCTTAGAGGTTTTCAGGGTTTTTAGGGTTTTTTTCATTTTAGGGTTTTTTGTTCTCTTCCTGGAATTTTATTTTATTTTAATAATTGTCAAAAAAATTAGTGTTTTAGGGTTTTAATGGTTTAGTATTTTTATCGTTTTTTTGGGGTTTATGGGTTTTAAGTGGTTTAATATTTTAATAATTATTTAGGTGTTTTTATGGTTTTAAGTGTGTTTTTAAATTTTTAGAAAAATTTATATCTTTTATAGGATTTTTGTTATTTTTATGGTTTTTAGGGATTTTGATGGATTTTAGGGTATTTATGTTTTTTCTTTATTTTTTATGGTTTTAAGGATTTTTTTTGTTTTTATGGATTTTTTGGTTTTTTAGAGTTTTTTTAAAAATTTATTTCTTTAAATGGTTTTCCAAAATTATAGAGGGTTTTTAAGGTTTTTATAGGTTTAGGCGTTTTTAAAGGTTTTTAGGGTGTTTTGTGGTTTTTTATGTTTTTGGGTTTCTAGTGTATTTTTAGGATTTCTGAATGTTTTAGAATTTTTAATGTTTTTTGCAGTTTTAAATCTTTTTTTTTTGTAAGTTTTTCTTAGGATATTTAGAATTTTTTATGTTTTAATGGATTTTTAGGTACATTTTGGGATTTTTATGGTTTTGATGGGTTTATGTATTTTGAGGCATTATAGGTTTTATGATTTTTACGTTTTTTAAGGTTTTTAGTTATTTTAGGTTTTTTGGGGATTTAAGGGATTTTAGGTTTTTATGGTTGTCTTAGTGTTTTCAGGGTTTTAATGTATTTAGGGATTTTTAGTATTTTTTAATATTTAAATGTGTTTTATAGATTTTACGGTTTTCATAGTTTTTAGGTTTTTTATGATTTTTAGGGTTTTTTGTCATTTTATGGGTTTTGGAGTTTTTTAGGCTTTAAGGTTTTTATAATGTTATAAGTTTTTTTTGTGGTTTAATGGGTTTTTATAGTTTTTAGTAGTTTTTAGGGTTTCTTAAGGTTTTATTTTTGTCTTAATATTTTAGGGTTTTTTGTGTTTTTAGGGGTTTTTAGGGAGGTTATCAGTTTTTAGGATTTTTGTGGTTTTAAGTGTTTTTAGGTTTTTAGAATTTTTTTATTGTTTTTTAGGATTTTTAGGTTTTTCTTGGATTTTATGTATTTTTTGGAATTTCAATAGGATTTAAATGGTTTTTTGGTTTCTTAGGGATTTTGAGGGGTATATCGGTTTTATAGGATTTGGGGAGTTTTTTGAGTTTTGTTTGTGTTTTTAGGGTTTTAAGGATTTTTAGAGTTTTTTATATCTTTTTCTCAACATTAAAGGGTTTTTAGTGTTTTTTGGGTTTTTATATTCTTATGGTTTTTCTGATATGTTTATGATTTTTAGGGTTTTTATGGGTTTTAGGGTCTTTTAGTGTTTTTAACCTCTTTTAGGTTTTTAGGGATTTTATGTGTTTTTTGGTTTTGTGGTTATCTTAGAGGGTTTTCATGGTTTTAGGGGATTTTTATGTTTTTTGGGATTTTTTTAATTTTTAGGATTTTTATAGTCTGTATGGTTATTAGGGTTTTTTAGCGCTTTTAGGGGATTTTAGGGTTATTAAGGGATTTAGGGTTTTTAACGTTTTATTTTTTTAGAGTTTGTAAGTGTTTCGTTGGTTTTTATGGTTTTCATAGGTTTTTTAAAGTTTTTTATGAGTTTTTACGTTTTTAGGGGGGTTTAAGGATATTTTTGGATATTTGAGGGAATTATTTTTATTTTGAGGGTTTTTGGGTTTTTTATGTTTTTTGGGCTTTTATGATTTTAGGGGTTTTAGGTGTTTGAGATTTTCTTGAGGTTTTTTTTGGTTTTTAATGTTTTTTAGTTTTTTAAAAAAAATTGGTGTTTAAATGGTTTTTAGATATTTTTTTGGGTTTTAGGGATTATTTGGGGTTATAGGGATTTTTAATGGGTTTAGGGGGTTTTATGAAATTTTAGGGTTTTGGGGGTGTTTAGCATTTTTAGCATTTTTAGGTGTTTTGATGTTTTTCTTTGGGTCCTTCAGGTTTTTCTGGTTTTTTTACATATTTTGGGTTTTTATGACCTTTTTAGTATTTTAATGTATTTTGTGGTTTTCGGGATTTTAAGGCTTTAAAGTGGTTTTTAGATTTTCTATGTTTTCACTATTTTTAGGGTTTTAGGGGTTTTCTGTTTTTTTAGGGTATTAAGATTTTCTTCGGGGTTTTCTTGTAATATACGGTTTTTTATTCATTTAATTGTTTATAGGAATTTGTATGATTTTTATAGTTATTTAAGGTATGTAGGTATTTTAATGATTTCATGGTTATTAGGGTTTTTATGTTTCTTATTGGGTTTTCAGTGTTTTAAGGGTTTTTATTGAGTTTCTAGGGTTTTAAGGTTTTTTATGGTTTTTAGGGATTTATAGGGGTTTCATTTATTTTTTTGTGGTTTTAGTGAATTTATTTGTTTTTATGGTTTATAGGATTTTTGGTTGTTTATCATGTGTTTTAGGGGTATGAAGGTCTTTTAGGGGTTTTTAGGTTTTCATTATTTTCTAGGTTTTTAGGGATTTTAAGTGTTTTTTTTTTAAATTTTTTTTTTGGTTTTTAGGGTTTTTAAGGGATTTTAAATTTATAGGGATTTTTAGGTATTTTGAGGGATCATTTAGGATTTTTATGGTTTTTAAGGTTTTTTGGATTTTGATAGTTTTTGTGATTTTTTGTGGTTTTGAGTGGTTTTTTAATGTTTTTTCCATATTTTATATTTTTATGGATTTTATGTATTTTCATTTTTAATTTTTTCTTAGGATTTTAATTTTTTTGGGTTCTATGGATTTTGAGTGTTTTTTGGGTTTTATGGGTTTTTGACATTTTTATGTTTTTTTTATATTTTCATGTTTTTAATTGTTTTTAGAGTTTTTTATGTTTTTGGAGTTTAATGGGTTATTAGGGTTTTTAGTGGGGTTTTAGATGTTTTATGGAAATTTTGAGTTTTCTATGGTTTTTTGGAGGTTTTCTGTTTTTAGGGGTTTTATGGGTTTTTACAGTTTTTTAGTGTTTTTATTATTTTTTGGTTTTTCATATTTCTAAGTGTTTATATTTTTATCGTTTTCATTGGGTTTTACTTATTTTTAGTGTCTTTTTAAATTTTAGGTATTTTAGGGATTTTTACGGAGTTTTAGGTTTTTAGGGATTTTGAGAGTTTTGAGGGGATTGAGGGGTTTTATTGTTTTTTTGGGTTTTAGGGGTTTTAAATGATTTTCAAAGTTTTCAAAATTTTATTAGAGTTTTTTAATGTTTTAGGGGTTTATAGCGTTTTTAGAGTTTTGTATGCAAGGTTTTTTATGGGGTTTAATGGTTTTTATGGGTTTTGGGGGGTTTATGGGTTTTAGAAATATTTAGGTTTTTAGTGGTTTTAGTTGGTTTTAATTTTTCATGGTTTTCTTAGGGGTTTTTAGGATTTTTACTATTTTTAACATTTTAAGGGATATTTAGGGGTTATAAATTTTTTTCAATTTTTAGGGCTTTTAGGATTTTAGGTATTTTTACAATATTTGTGGGTTTTAGGGTTTTTAGTGTTTTTTAAATTTTTAGAGGTTTTTTTTATTTTTGGTTTTTTAAGGTTTCCTTTGAGTTTTTAGGTGATTTATGGTTTTTAGGTTTTTAGGTATTTTTTGTGCCTTCTATTATTTTTATGTTTTTGGGTTATAGGGATTTGGGGAGTTTTTAGGGTTTTATGGGTTTTTAGGTATTTATGGTATTTTATATTTTTTGAACATTTTCATAGTGTTAAAGGTTTTTTGAATTGTTAGTTGGTGTTTAGGGTTTTTTTTTTTTTTTCAGATTACATTTTTTAGGTTTTTTCTGGTTTTTAGGTGTTTTAGGGTTTTAGGGTATTTTTAGGGTTTTTAGGGATTTTATCATTTTTAGGTATTTTGGATATAAATTGTTTTTATGTTTTTAAAGTTTTCATTAATCTTTCATTGTTTTTAGTGTTTGTTATGTTTTTAGGGATTTTGAGGGATTTTTAAGGATTTTTATGGTCTTTTAGGGTTTTTAGGGTTTTTGAGGGTTTTTATGTCTTTTGAGGTTTTTAGAATTTTGCATGTTTTTAAAGGTTTATATGTGTTTTTAGGTTTTTATATTTTTATTAGGACTTTCATGGTTTTATGGTTTTTTTATATTTTTATGAAATTCTATGCATTTTTTTTGGCTTTTAGGGTTTTTTGGATGTTGCGGTTTTTTAGGGATTTTTAAATGTTTATGATTTTTGTTTTAAGTGTTTCTTTTAGTTTTTATAGTTTTTGAAACATTTTAGAGTTTTTATCATCTTTAGGGGTTTACTGGGGTTTAACAAGTTTTAGTGGTTTTGGGGGTCTTATAGATATTTGGGTTTTTAAGGTTTCTTGGAATTTTAGAGTCTTTATGGGGTTTTAGATGTTTATTTTTGTTGATTTTTAGTTGTTTTAATTGTTTTAGATATTTATGGTTTTCATAGGATTATTCAGGGTTTTTACGTAATTTTATGAATTTTTAAGATTTTTTTTGGGTTTTTGGGTTTTTTGGAATCCAAGGGGATTTATTGTTCATGGGGGTTTTTACGTTTTTATTAGTTTTAGGTATTTAGGTGTTTTATGTAGTTTTAGATTTTAAGGTAGTCTTAAGGGTTTTTAGGGGTTTTTAGGTCTTTATGTTTTTATGGATTTTAGAGACTTTTTAGGATTTTTATATTTTTAGGGTTTTTAAAGACTTTGAGGGTTTTTAGTGGTTTTTAGAGTTTTTAGGTTTTTTTGGTTTTTTTGTGATTTAGGGATTTTTTTTGAGTTTTTAGGGTTTTTAGTGTTTTTTAAAATTTATAGTTGTTTAAAGTGTTTTTATATTTTTTAGGGGGTATAAGGGTTGTTATAGGTTTTGTGGGGTTTTATGTTTTTTTAGGGTTATATTGTTTTTAGGGGTTTTTAGTGTTTTTAGCGGTTTTAGGTATTTTATAGTTTTTAGTTTTTTATGTGTTTTAAGTGTTTATTGGTTTTTAAGGTTTTATTTGGGTTATTCATTTTTTCTAGGGTCTTTTATGTTTTTAGGTTTTGTTTGTATTTTTTAGAATTTTTCTATTTTTAATGGTTTCTAGTGATTTTGAGGGTTTTAAGGGTTTTAGGGACTTAATGATTTTAGAGTTTATTAGGATTTTTCGGGATTTTAATTGTTTCTTGGTTTTTATGGTTTTTCGGGATTTTTTGTTTTTATGGATTTTAGGGTTTTAAAATTTTTTAAAGATTCTTAGGGGTAATAAGGATTACGAGGGTTTTGTGGGTTTTAATTGGTTTTTGGGGTGTTTTAGGGTTTCTATTTTCATTTTTAGGGTTTTAAAGGGTCTTTAAATTATTTAATTTTTAGTTGTTTTATGGGCATTATGGTTTTGATGGTTTTTAGTGGTTTGTATGGGGTTTAGGTATTTTTATGTTTGTTGGGTCTTTTTCTGGTTTTAAGTATTTTTATCATTTTTAATGTTTTTACCTTTTTAATGGTTTTTAGGTTTGTAATGTTTTCTTAGGGTTTTGGGTGTTTTAGGGTTTTTAGGGTTTTAGGTTTGTAGGGTTTTTACTGGTTTTATGTATTTTTAGGTCTTTATGGTCATCTAAGGGTTTTCAAAGTTTCTATGTTTTTTATGTATTTATTTATTTTTGGTATTTCTAGTATTTTTAGGGTTTTTAATGGTACTATTGATTTTTAGAGGTTTTTGGGTCTTTAGGGATTTTAGTAATTTTTTTATTTTTAGGGTTTTAGGTTTTTTTTTGTATTTATAGGGGTTTTTTCTGTTATAATGTTTTTTTATTGTTTTTAAAAAATTTAGGGGTGTAAATGATTTATATATTTTTTGGTGGCTTTTTATATTTTTTATGGGTTTTTAGGGGTTTTAAAGTTTTTATGGATTTTATGGATTTTTGGTGTTTTAGGAGTTTTAGGGTTCATTTAGTAATTTTTAGTATTTTGATCTTTTATAGGGTTTTTATTTACTTAATGTGTTTTTAGGTTTTTAATGATTTATTAGGGGCTTTCCTGGGTTTTAGGGATTTTTATATTTTTTTGGATTTTTTTTGGGATTTTTTTGTTTTTTATTTTTTTGTTATTTTAGGGGTTTAAGGGGTTTAACGGATTTTAGAGTTTTTAGGGACTTTAGGTTTTAATTTGTTTTGGTTTTAGGGGTTTTGAGTGTTTTTAGAATTTAAATGTTTTGTTAGGGTTTTAGTGTTATTTGGGTGTTTTAAATTTCTTGGGTTTCAAGGGATTTTGAATGAATTTTTTGGCGTTTTTTGTTTTTAGGGATTTTGAGGGATTTTAGGGTTTTTTGGGTATTTTTGGGATTTTATTGGGTTTTTTGTTTATAGGGGTTTTAAGGGTTTTAGTGTTTTTAAATATTTTAAGGGTTTTAAAGGATTTTTTATTGAGTATTTAGTTGGGTTTAAGGGTTTTTATGGGAAAGGATGGTGTGGGGCCAGGCTATTCTTAACCCCTCAAAATATATAAATGAAAATCAAGCAAACAAGGGCGGGCGGGGTCAAACGACCCACACCAAAAATCCTGGAACCCCTATACACCAAAGTCCAAAAGAACCAAAAGACAAAAATAAAATACAAGAGTTACAAATTAACTTCTCCATCCCCAAAGAGATCCCCATCAGCACCATAACTAGAGGAAGCATCTGACTCCACCGACTCCCATTCAAAAGATTCATATTTCTTGAGGAAGGTTCTGTAATACTCTCTGATCTGTCATTGCTCCACATTTGGCTACTCCATGCCAGACCTACCTTCCCTGCCATGGGCATCTCCCTCAACTATTCTAGCCTTGGAGGAGGCTCTGGTCTCAATAGGCCAAGGAAGGTAAGAATAATACCTACTAGATCTCCGCTATACAGGGGTGCTCGAAGCCCCGCCTTCTTGATTTGAAACACCTCATCAACACTCAACGCCCTGGGTTTGAAAATAACATCCTTCTTGTGATCAGCCATAGGAGGCTCAACCGCACCTCCATTATTGGGTCCAGAAGTGAGGTCATAGATTGACCACAACTTCCTCTTATGGGGGC
This sequence comes from Viscum album, assembly GCA_963277665.1. Lineage (NCBI taxonomy): Eukaryota > Viridiplantae > Streptophyta > Magnoliopsida > Santalales > Viscaceae > Viscum > Viscum album. Next base: position 834,232,957 of record OY728156.1, read on the forward strand.
AGGAGTCCCAGATAGGTGAACTAGGAGACCTAGGGAAGCCTTCTCCCTCATGATCCGAGCGAAATTAGCCTACATGATGTCATCATGATCCCCAAATATTTCCCCCAACCTGATATGTTCATAATTCTCATCACCAAGGAAGATCACCTGTTGCAGGTTTGGTTTATGTAGGATTTTTTTGATGCTTCTCAAATGGAATTTTAGAATAGTCCATCCTTATCACATTAGACAACTCAATACACGGAGGTAGAGTCTAAAACACAACAAGGGTAGATCTCAGATCAGGTTTCTCAAAAGTCCTACTAACTGGAGAAAGGTTATCATACTACTGCTCAGGCTGATGAACATCAATCAGACCATCCCCATACAGAGCTGCATCATCCAACACCAGCTCCAACATTATCTTAGTAGGTAAGGGATCATGATCCACTTCCACTAGCCTCATTCATTCACAAAAGGGGAGGAAAGATGTCTCTTATAGGTCAACAGGGAAATCAAAATCATCCTCAACTACCATAACATGAAAATTATGGCTCAAAGGACCCCATCCTTATTTCCCATGGACTCCGTGGGATCCAGGGCCATTAACTGATTAGAATCCAAGACTAACTCATGTCCCAGGAACTTTCCTTGCGCCACAAATGCTGAAGAATTTGGAAGTGTCGCCCTCTCTATAACTGCACCAGGGAGGCTAGGATGCTCGATGTTCTCCCCGATAGGATCAACCTAAAAATTAAAGGCCACAACCCCATCTTCATCAAAATCCTCATTCCACACCACACATGAGGAAGGGGCATCACCCACAAGTCCCAGGTCACCCTTCATTCACGTTAGATGTCCTTTACCATAACTTTATATTGGTTCCCCACAGCACCAATCTTGGAGGAGGGTCCCCCTTCTTCCGCTATAGCTACCCTCCCTTCATCCAGAATGGTATCCTGTAGAGTTCATTTCCTTTCCTCAAGCTCATTTTACAATACCAATCTCGTATAAGTGGCCCTCTATTCACTCCCAACCACAAGATGCTCACTACCCCTACGTTTTCAATCCCTTTTCACAGGGCCAAACATAGAGCAAGATTCATAGTAGCTCACCAAATATTCAAACACCACTTGATTCTTCCACTGAATCTCCTCACCGATTTTGGTCCAAACAAATTATACCAAAACTTTCGAAACATTGATTTCAACACAGTCCCTCAGAGAAACTAGGTGGAAAACAGCCCTAGTTCTAATATCTCTGCACCAAAATCATCCAACAAAATTTCCCTTAATTTAAATAATATACTGGTTTTAAAAGGGAAGGGAGTGCTTAGGAAACCTCACCCAAATTGCCATCAACGGGGAATCATAATGCATGTGCAAGTCAAAACTCCATCAGAAGAGGAAAAAATGTGCATCCTCACATCTTTGAGGAGCCGCAGACCTCGCCCGAATAAGATCCTCCATAGAAGAGAACCGAATCAAAATGATAGAGGAATCGACCAAGCCAACAGTGGAACAATCTTCGAGAACCCAGTGTTCAAACAAAAACCTATCAAAAAAATCTACCAGGGGTGCCAATTCAGAATCCTGGATACCATGGTTATATTATGTAGAATAGAAGCCTTGTTGAACTCCGAAATCAACAGAGGAAGCTTCAGAAAAACTTCGTGCAAACCTAGAACAATAGGGAATTTCTCAATCCACAAAAATCAGGATTCACATCAAGATCCGATAAAAGAGTAAAGAATTTAACTTTATCAGAAATCAGCAAAGGTCCCTCCCCCAAAGAGGGGGGAGGCCAGGGCGTAGACATCAATGACATCTTCAAGCCGGCAGTGGAGAGGCAGAATCACCATCGCAGGAGAGCAGAGCAGTCGTCTCCTCCTTGGGTTTTGGGAAGGATTATTTTGGTGTTTAAGGGATTATTAATGATTTAGTCATTTTATGATTTTTAGGGTTTTTTAGAGTTTTCAGGGTCTTTTAGGGTATTTTGGTTCTTAGCAATATTTAGGTTTTTTATCTGTTTTGAGTGTTTTTTTTTGGATTCAAAGGTTTTATTACAAGTGTTTTGATGGGTTTTTATGTTTTTATGTATTTATAAGGATTTTTATGACTTTTATGGTATTTGGAGGTTTTTGGGATTTTGATGGATTGTAATGTTTTTTAGGATTATATTGTTCTTATGTAATTTTTTGTTTTTAGGGTTTTTTATTTGTTTTAATTTTTTTAAGAGTTGCTTGAATTTTTTGGTGTTTCTAAGATTTTATTGTTTTTTGGGGGTTTATATTTTTTTGGGGGATTTGGGTGTTGTGAGGGTTTTATGGTTTTTATGGTTTTTAGGTTTTTTGTGGAATTTTATGGTTTTAGAGTTTTTATATTTGTATGGATTTAATCTTTTGAGGGTTTTAATGTTTTCTTATGTTTTTTCTAGTTTTTAAATTTTTTTATGTTTTTAAGGAATTTTAGTTCTTTTTTTGTATTTTTATAGTTTTTAGTGTTTTAGTGATTCTAATGGTTTATTGGTTTCATAGGTTTAGTGTTTTTTTGGTTTTACTGTTTTCAAATAATTTAGTGGTTTTATGTGTTTCATCTTTTAATAGTTTTATTAGAGGTTCTTATTTTGAGGGGGGGGGTTAATATTTTTAGGTATTTTTAGTTAATTTTTTAGGATTTTTATGGTTTTTACTTTTTTCAGGGTTTTTAGTGTTTTATGGATTATTTAGGATTTTGTGTTTTTTTGGGGTTTTAAAGAATTTTTAGATTTTTAATGTTTTTTGGAGTGTAAATCATTTTTAGAGTTTTTAGTGGGTTTTAGGGTTTTTATGGTGTTTTAGAATATTTTAAAATTTTAGTGACTTTTATGGGGTTTAGGGTTTTAGTATTGATTAGGGTTTTTATAGTATTTTTGTTTTTTATGTTTTTTTGTTTTAAGTGTTTTTAGGTTTTCAAGGTTTTATAAGAAGTATTCAGGGTCTTTAGGTTTTTTACATTTTAAGGGAATTTAGGGATTGTTTATGATTTTTATGGTTTTTATGAATTTGTGGGGTTTTTAAGGTATTTAAGTTCTTTTAGGGTGTTCATGGTATTTTTTGTTATGCTTATTTTGAGATTTTAACAGTTTTTTAGGTTTTTAGTGGGTTTTAAATTTTTAGGGGTTTAAATGATTTTTAGAGTTTCTAGTGTGGTTTTAGGATATTATGATTTTCTAGGGTTTTAATGTTTTTGGGGGTTTTATAATCTTTTGGGGTTTCTAGGGGATTTAGTGTATTTTATTGTTTTAGGGTTTTAGTATTTTTAGGTTTTATGTCTTTTTAGTGTTTTTATATTTATAAGGGTTTCTTATGGGTTTTCCAATTTTTAAAGGGTTTTAACATTTTAGGTATTTTTACAGGTTTTTTAGGATTTTTAAGGTTTTATACGATTTTAAGGTATTTTGAGGGTTTTGTTATTTTTAGTTTTGTTTAGGGTTTTTAGTGTTTTTTGGGGTTTTTGAGTATTTATGTTTTTAGGGTTTTTAGGTTTTTTAGGTTTTTATGGTTTTCTTAGGGATATCAAATGTTTTAGGTATTTTACTTTTGTAGGAATTTTTATAGGTTTTTTAGGATTTTTTTATGGTTTTTAGTGTTTTGGGATTTCCAGGATTTTAGTGTTTTTATTATTTTAGGGGTTTTACAAGTTTTTTTTTCTTAGGGATTTTAGTGTCTTCGAGATTTTTTTTAATTTTTTTGGGGGGTTTAAAGCGTTTTTATAGATATTAGCAGTTTTAGTTTTTTCTTGGTTTTTAGGGTTTTAGGTTCATTTATGAATTTTATCATTTTTAGGTTTTTTTGGGTTTTAAGTGTTTCTAGGGTTTTATGGTTTTTTATGGGTATTAAAGAATTTTTAAGATACTTCATTTGTAAGGATTTTTAGTTCTTTTTTTCGTAATTTGTGTTTTTTAGAAGTTTTTGGGTTTTTATGGATTTTTGGTTTTTTATTATATTTTCAGTTTTAGGATTTGTTTTTATTTATTAGTGTTTTTAATGTTTTCTATATTATTTTTAAAAAATTTAGGGGTTTCAGTGGTTTTTATAGATTTTATTAGTTTTAATGTTTTCTGGTTTTTATGGTTTTAATGGTTTTTACATTTTTAGTGATTTTATGGGTTTTAGGGTTTTAGGGTCTTTTTAGGTTTTTTTTGTTTTTTGTTTTATTGGGTGTTTAAGTGTTTTTATAAATATATGGTATTCTTATGGGGTTTCAAGGGTTTTACAGTTTTTATATTTTTATATATTTTTAGGTCTTCTTTGGATTTTTATGTTTTTTGGGATTTTAGGGATTTTGAGGTTTTTAGTGTTTTTAGGTTTTTAGGGTTTTTATGTGTTTTTAGGTTTTGAATATTTTCTTTGGGGGTTTTACGGTTCTTTTGATTTTTTCATTTTTAGGTATTTTTTATCATTTTCATGGGTTTTTAGGGTTTTTTGGTAATTTGAGGGTTTTTAGGGGTTTTATGCTATATTCGGGTTTTGGGGTTTTTTGATTTTTTGAGGGGTTTTAAAATTTTATATATATATTTAATGTTTTTATGTTTTAAAAATATTTTTAGAGTTTTTAGTGGGTTTTGGGGTTTGTTGGGTTTTTATGGTTTTTGGGGGTTTCATGTGTGTAGGGGTTTTAGGATTTTCAGGGTGTTTAGTGTTTTTAGATTTTTAAGGGATTTATGTTTGTTTATGGTTTCATGGTTATCTTATGGTTTTAAAGGGTTTTTATGGGGTTTTATTGATTTTAGGTATTATAGTGCCATTATAGTTTTCATATTTTCTTATGGTATTTATGTATTTTTAGTGTTTTTTCGGTTTTGATAATTTTAAAGGTTTTAGGGGTTTTAAGTGTTTTATGGATTTTAATTTTTTTCTAAGGGTTTTCGTAGTTTTATGGTTTTTATGTTTTTATATAATTTTTGGATTTTTTAAAATATAATTTTATTATAGTTTTTATGTATTTGGAGGGGTTTTGGGTTTTTTATCATTTTTAGTTATTTTATGGTTTTTTAGGTTTTAGGTTTTTTTTTCTATTTTTAGGGGTTTTTAGGTTTTTATAGATTTTAATGTTTGAGGGTTTTAATGGGTTTTAAGTGTTTTTAGTGGGTTTTAGGGGTTTTAGGGGCATTTATGGTTTTAGGGGTTTTATAGTCTTTAGTGGTTTTAGGGTCTTTTAGGGTTTTAAAGATTTTAGTCTTTTCCAGGTTTTTAGTGGTTTTAATTGTTTTTATTGGTTTCTTATGGGTTTTCAGGGTTTTAGGGTAATTTACATTGTTTTATTTTTATGTATTTTTTAGGAATTTTATAGGTTTTATGGTTATTAGATATTGGAGGGGGGATTTTATGGTATTTAGGGTATTTATGGTTTTTAGTGTTATTTAGGTTTTTTATTAGATTTAAGTGTTTTTAGGATTCTAAGGTCTTGTTAGTGGTTTTGAGGGCTCCTAGGGGTTTTTACAATTTTAGGGAATTTTGTGGATTTTTTAGGATTATATGGCGTTTTAAGGATTTTTGGTATTTTGGGGGTTTTAAATGTTATTTGGAATTTTTTTGGTTTTAGGATATTTTTAAGTTTTTTGGGTTTTTATGATTTTTTGGTGTTTTTACAATCTTTAGGGGTTTAAATGAATTTTAGAGTTTTTAGTGGATTTTTATTGTTTGAATGTTTTTTAAATGTTTTTAGGGGTTTTATGGTTTGTATGGGTTATTTAGGTTTTTAGTGTGTTTAGGGTTTTTATCATTTTTATGTTTATGGGGGTTTACTATTTATAGGTTTTAATATTTTATTTGTGGTTTTCAAATTTTTTAAGGTTTTTTACTTTATTAGTGATTTTTAGGGAACTTTTTGGATTTTTCTAATTTCTTAGGGTGTTTTGGGATTTCAAGGGTTTTTTTGGGTTTGTACTATTTTATAGTTTTTTTGGGTTTTTTACATTTTGTAGGTTTTTATGGGTTTTATGTGTTTGTAGGTTTTTACGTTTTCCTTAGGGTTTTCAGATTTTTTACCCTGTTAGTGATTTTTAGTGATTTTGTTGTATTTTTATGGGTTTTATATATTTTTAGGGTATTTAGTGTTTTTATGGTTTTGGGGGTTTTTTTTGTTTTATAGTTGTTTAGGGTTTTAAATGTATTTTAGTATTTTTAAAGATTTTAGGGGTCCCAAGGGTTTTTATTACTGTTATTGGTTTTTTGTTTTTAATGGGTTTTAGGGTTTTTTTGTTTTAGGGTTATTATAGATTTTAATGATTTGAGGTGTTTTATGGTTTTTATGGTATTTTCATTGTTTTTAGCATTTTTAGGTGTTTAGGGGGTTTATGTGTTTTTATGTTTTTAAGGTTTTATTAGGTGTTTTCATGGTTTTTATGGTTTTCTACATTTTTAATGATTTTTTGGGATTTTTAGGATTTTTTTGGTTTTTAAGGAATTCAAGGATTTTGAGGGTTTTTAGGGGGTTTTAGGGTTTTTATGGTTTTTAGGGGTTTGATTGTTTTGATGGGTTTTAAGGGTTTTTATGTTTTTAATGTTTTTATGAGGTTTCTAGGATTTTTATGTGTTTTTTTGTTTGTTAGAGATGTTTTTTTTATTTTCTAGGATTGTTATGGTCTTTAGGGGTTTTGGACATTTTTAGGGTTTAATGGTTTTTTCGGTTTTTTGGGGTTTTATGGTTTTTGGAATTTTAGGACTTTTAAGGTTTTTAGAGTTTTTTAAATTTTTTAGGTGTTTAAATGGTTTTTATAATTTTCATTGGTTTCTAGGGTTTTATTGGTTTTTAGGGTGGTTTAAGGTTTTTAATGATTTTATTGTTTTAGGGGTTTTTAGGGTGTTTAACATATTTAGGCGTTCTAGGTGTTCTAACTATATTTACGCATCTATTTTATTTCTTATGGTTTTTAGGGTTTTTAAATTTTTAGGGATTTTTTCAAGATTTTTTAGGTTTTTATGTATTTTTTTGGTTTTTTGGATTTTGAGTGTTTTTATGGGTTTTTATGAATTTAATGGTTCTTCTAGTTTTCTAAGGGTTTTAGGTTATCTTGAGTTTTTTATGGTTTTTAGATATTTTTATCATTTATTACGGTTTAAAGGAGTATTAAGTGTTTTTAGTGATTTTAATGTATTTTATGGGGTTTTAAGGATTTTAGGGGATTTATGGATTTTAGGGTTTAGTATAATTTTAGAGTTTTTAGGGTTGGATGTGTTTTTTATGTTTTTATGTGGTTTAAGTATTTATAGGTGTTTAATGTTTTCATAGGGTGTTTCAAGGATTTATGGTTTTTATGTTTTTATGTATTTTTATGTATTTTTTTGTTTTTTATGTTTTTTTTGCAGTTTTATGAATTATGAGGTGTTTTGGGTTTTAGGGATTTTAAGGGTTTTGGTGTTTTTTTGGTTTCTAGGGGTTTGATTTTTAGGTTTTTTAGGTTTTCATGAGGATTTTCTAATTTTTTTTGGTTTTTTATGTTTTTAGGGACTTTTAATGTTTTTATGATTTTATGTCTTTCGTGTTTTTTTAAGTATTTTGAGATTATTTTGTTTTTCCTTGGTTTTTGTGGGTTTTTGGGTTTTTATGGGTTTTATGGTTTTTTAGAGTTTTTTTGGGGGCTTTATAGAAATTTAGGTTTTTGGGGGGTTCAAGGGTTTTTATGTTTTTTAGTTACATTAAATGGTTTTATGGGGTTTTAGAGGTTTTATGGGATTTATGGTTTTAGGGGTTTTAAGGTTTTAGGGTGTTTTAGAGGATTTTAGAATTTTAGAATTTTTTTGGGTTTTTAGGGTTTTAGTGCTTTAAGGATTTTATGGTTTTCTTAGGGGTTTTCAATATTTTTATGGTTTTTATGTTTCGTTCAATTTTTAGTTCTTATTTATGGTTTTTATGGGCTTTGTGATTTTTAGGTATTTTTGGGGATTTTTTAGGGTTCTAGGGATTTTACAGTTCTTAGGGGTTTTTCGTTTTTTAGTTTTTTATGGATTTTAAGTGTTTTTACATTTTTAAGGCTTTATTTGGGGTTTTGAATGTTTTTAAGGTCTTAATTCTTTTTGGGTTTTTAGGTATTTTTTAGTATATTTATGTTTTTTAAGGATTCTTGGGATTTTAGGTTTTTAAGGTTTTTATAGGTTTAATTATTTTTCAGTTTTAGCATTTTCTTAGTTTTTATGGGTTTTATGTTTTTTAGAGTTTTTAACATTTTTAGGGGTTTAAATGGTTTTTACAATTTTTTTTGGGTTTGTATAGATTTATATGGTTTATAAGGTTTTAGGGGTTTTAATTGTTTTAAGGGTTTAAATTGATTTGGTTTATAAGGGTTTTTAGGTTTGTAGGTTTTCATGATATTAGGTATTTTAGGGATTTTTAGTATTTTATGGTTTTTTGGGGTTTTAGGGATTTTGATGGTTTTTAAGATTCTTACCGTTTTTAGGGGTTTTGTGCATTTTGGTTTTTAGTTTTTTTTTGTATGATGTTTTTTCATGTTTTCATGGCATTCTCATAAATTTTTAAGGTTTGTTACATTTTATGGTATTTTTAGTGATTTTTTAGAATTTTTATTGTTTTTTGGGATTGTTAGGGATTTTTGAGAATTTTTAGGGGGGTTTTGTTTTTTTGTATTTTTATGGTTTTTTTGTAACGAACCAACCCAGGTAGAGCCTGAACCGGTCACCTGAGCCGATCCGCGACATGACCCGAGAGGCATTCCCAATCCACCTGGGATGGCGACAAGCACCAGGGCATCAATAGAGAGAAAGTGGGAATGATTTTTCCCAATGAAAATAAATAAATAAAGGAGCATAAATAAAACAGAGCCGCGCAAAATAAATAAATAGAATAAAGTAACTAAACAAGAACAAAAGAAAATAAAACTAAACGAAAGAGACAACCACTATCTCCATGTGACCTCGCAGGTCACTCTCCAACTCATGACCAAACGTTGCCCAAGGCGAATGCACCCAAGCGGTAGCCTGCACAAACACTAAAAACAGAAAACAACTACAGGTATGAGTATTAAAACTCAGTAGTCTAGCCCGATATCTATTCCAAATGCACTACCTTTAAAATAAATAAATTTACTAATTCTAGGATTGAACTAAGTTATATAAAATATAAGTTTTCACACACGCTTTCATTTCTAAAACAAGTATCATCCCATTACCCTTTTTAATTTTAAAATAAAGTTTAATATTTGAAATGAACAGGTGCATTGCATTTTAAAAATATTTTTGTTAACAGTTTAGAAATCCAGATTTCAGTGTTTTTAAAAAGAAGAACCACACACAACACACATAACAAACTAAGGGAAATGGAAAAAGTGGTGCACAGGGGCCAGAAACCGAACTAGACCTCTCAACCGTCCACCACATACCAATAATAACTAAAAGAAACATGTGTCGAACCTAGAATATTGTGAAAAATCCAGAATGTACTATACATGTGACTCATCTAGAAAGCATGACCTAACTCGATGATGTCATAACACCCTAATGCCCGGTATAGACCATCATGGCCTAACAGAGGGGCCTAATCCCCATAGCAGCAATAGCTTAGTATTTCCCAGCTATGGGGCCACTTGCTAGTGCGTAATATAAAACAGTGCAGCAATTGTTCTGAGAAGATTCACTCACTATGCCAGGTTCCCATCTCAACACATATAATAAAAAGTGGTGCATCCACAATAAAAATTAATCAGTCACGAGGCACAAAATATCACACACAACTCACGCAATCAATGCACACCAATGATCACCCCTGAGTAACCCCAGAGAGAGTATTCCAAAATAATTTATTTTATTAGAGTTCCAAATGGGCCTTCACTAACATAAAAAACCTCATTTCTCAAGAAAACCCAAAAGACTTGTTCATAAGAAACCATTTATCTTTAAAACCAGAACCGCATTTGAAATTCTGTGAATTATGTTTAAATTACAGCTCAAATTCTTTCACTAATGGGTGTCTGGTCGTCAAAAAATATTTCAAGAGTCATGTATAAAATAAACGGATCTTTTTACACCAAATAATCATTTAAAAATTAATCATCTTATATTATTATTCTATTTATTAAAATTAGTAAAACCTCAAGCAATTAATAAATTCTAAATTTAAATGTGAGTGCAGTGGGGGACCTACCTCGAGGTCAGAGCGCGACAATGGCGCAAGCTCGGAAATAATCCACTGCAATGGCGCTCACTCGGAAACACTCCGCACGGGTCCTAAAACGTCAAACCGACCCAAATAATATTAAATTAAAAAAAATTCTAATCAAACTAGGATAATATATATACACACACATATTTATCTATATGTATGTATATGTATAAAATAAAAAATATCAAAGGATCAAACAATAAAAGGGTATACCAAAGGGGAGAAAACGCGCCGGCAGAGGCGTGTTGGTCGGGGGAACGCTAGCAGGTGCGAGCGTCGAAACGAGGCAACACCAGTAAGGATGTTGCTGCGCACACGGGTAGAACACTAGTGTTGTTCGTGCGTCAGACTGGAGGTCACCGCGATGAGAGGAGGTGGGTCAGCGGTGGCTAGCCTCAGGTGAAGGCACCGGGTGAAATAGAAAGGAGAGCCAAGGGTCTGTGCTGGTTGGGTGTGGCCAATGAGGGTTCGAGATAGGGCGACCAGCAAGTGGTGCCGGCCATGGCTAGTTGGCGTCAGTGAAAGAGGGAGGTAGTGAGGATGCCGCACAGGCTGTGTACAACAGCGGAGAGGTAGATGGGTGCTAGGCTGCTGTGCGGCGACAGACAGCAGAGGAGGGAGCCGAGGTCGGCTATCAGGAAGAGGGAAGGGTGGCGCGCAACTAAAACAAGGAGAGGAGGGAGTCGGGGTGCCAGATGATGTAGCGGAGAACATGGAAGAAGTTGGGCGGCTGGTTGGGTGCAGCGGGTGCTGGAGGGTCTGTCCAACAAGAGGGGGTGTGCGCCGGCTACTAGAGGAGAGGATTCTCGGGGTGCGCGACAGAGGCAACCAAGCAGGAGGAGCCGTTGGGGCTGGTGTGCGCAAGGCAGGAGGGTGGTGTAGGAGGTTTTCGGGGGGAACGACATCACTGTAGCAGGCAGGCGCAGGGGCTGCTGGGGGAGGTGGGTCAGCTACATGGGTGGCAGAGGCAGAAGCCTGGAAAGTGAGGTTGGGCATCACTACAGATCAGATGTGGAGGAGGGTGAGAAGGAAGCCGAACAGGGCGCTGTTACAGGAAAGGTCAGTAGCAAGGAGGACGTCCGGTATCAAGAGGAGAGGAGCGAGCAGGGAGGGTGGTCGGCGGAGCGGGCAGGCTGTAGGTGCGGAAGCCAGGACGCGAGGGAGGCAGGCTGTGTGGGATGCTCGGGAAGAAGAAGCGCATGCAGGCGGAGAGGGAAACCAGATCCGGATGGGGGGGCAGAGATGCCTCGTGGAAGAGAAAAAAGATAAGATAAAAAAAAGAAAAGATAAGAAGAAAGAGGAAGAAAGAGAAAGAAAGAATCAAAAAAAAAAATATAAGTAAAAGATAATAATAATAATAATAATATCAATATTTAAAATGATAATAATAATAATAATAATAATAATCCAACAATAATAAAAACAATAATAATAATAATAATAACAATATTATAAATTATTATAATTATTATTAAACATTTTATAAAATTATTTTCAATTTAATTTATTATTTTAATTTTATTATTTATCTAAATATTTGGGCAACCGCGCACTCACCAGGACTGAACACGCAATCGGACCGAATGCACGATGACCATGCACCCACCTAGACTAAATGCACGTTGACTGCTAGCAGTGCGGTGACTGCGCACTGGCCCGAGACCCACTAAAAACATCCAAGCTTCAAAAATTAAAACTCGGACCCAAACGTGACTCTACCCAAAGTCTCAGGACCAAGAAAAGAATAAAAATACGGGCATCCATGATTGGGGTGTGAAAATTCTCCCAACTACAGACACTTTCTGCCCCCAGAAAGTCACCAGGCCAACATGTGACACAACTTGACCTCATTCCCAGACAAAATCATAGAGAAACGAGAGCTTCAGGGTGACCATTCCCAACAAACATCACACCCGACCAATTCAAGGAAAACCACTGCCTGAGATAGAGGGGAGAAATGAGAGGGTTCTCCCCACCACAAGAATTTAATAATACAAAACCCTTGAAACCTGAAAAAACCACCCCAGGGGGGGACATGGGAACTCCAAAACCAAACTCATTCATTTTTCCCACATGTACCGAACAACACACCTGAGACTTGACAAAAACATTTCTACCAAACAATCCAGCAACTTGTGGATGAGAAATTAAATCAACACCTCCCATCAACTTCACGAAACGAACATTCCCCAAACGAGCACAGCTAAGACAAACTCAAAATCAGAACAGGTCCGTTTGTCCATGGGCCAACACCATTCAGAGAGACCAAACAACTTAAAAACCACGGTGAGAGAAGATAAGAATGCCTGAATTGTGGGGGAATGATCTCATCACACCACCACAACAAGGATGAGCTTTCAATAGAAAAGAGAATAGAACAAGGGAAATTTTTAATATTTACATTCCAAAGCTGAAGACATTATCTGGACCGATGTTCCACACACCCTCGACAACTCCAGACTATGCGCGAGCTTCACCATGAGACCTGTGGCTAAGGCCCTGATAGGTGAAGCATCTTTTTCCTCACTTTCAGGCATTTTCACCATCTGGTCTCTAAGTCCTTTCGTTCGATGATTCCAACAACAAAGATGGTCGTACATTTTCAAAGAGATGCAACATGATGACTTAGAATGACTGGACAATCCATACTGGTGGCACACAGGAGAGCGGTCCGATGAACTTGGAGCTGGTACCGACGAGGATGGTTTCTTAGAGACAGGTTCCACCGCCCCGCACTCCTTTCCTGGTAGAGAACCTTCGTGGAGGTCAACCACATTTAATCACAACCAAAACTCCAATGACGATGAGACATATCATATTTACTAGTCCAAAACTGAACCCTCAAATAACTCTAGGGTAGTACGAACTTTAACTATTGTGGCAGTTCCCAACTACCAGAAGACAAAATATCTTTTAGAACAATACAACTACCTCTAATAGACATTGATTACCTCGAAAAGAAAGCAACACACAAAAGGAACTAAGAAATGAGCATAAATCATTTACAACGTTTGGAGTCTTTCTGGGAGGCATACTCATGACAACATGAGAAACACCATCAAAAAAAGAATAAAGCCAAAACTCAATCAATGTAACAACCCAAGCCAAGGAAAATATGCCAATAAGCCAATCATATACAATACAAGGAGAAATCAATTTTCCAAAACCATTATTTCTTTACAACTTTTTTAAAAAACTCACCTATAGCACTTTATGAACTGTCGCATGTGCGTTTGTTCAATCCCACTCACATCACCTATGAACAAGTACCCCCATGCACTTCCATACATACTCAGGAACATGTGACCCTCTGTAAGGACTGCCAAGGTTCAAACCCTTTTTTCCTTACCAAATCCAAACCCATACTATGTTTTTCCAAACCGATACATTTTATCTTTAAAACCCCACTTTACTAATTTCAAAAACAATATGGAAGAAACCCTTTTTTCATTTCGATAACAGTTTCATTTTCAACACACACTCACATTGACCGAGTTCAAAACGAAACACAACCAACTATAAGACATTGGAATGAGGAAGTATTTTCTATGCCTAACCTGAGGACATGGTGGTGAATCATGCCCCACGTAGGGCATAACACTAAGAGGACCTTAAACCGGGCACTTGGACTCAACATGGGTCACCACCCCATGTGAGGCTGCAACGTGAACCGATTCTCCCTCATCGTCGTCCCTAAATCCAAAACAATCAAAGATAAAAGACTCAAATCCCAAACTAACCCTAGTATCTCAGGTCTCGTCACGAGTGGTGGTGATCAGGCACAGACCCGTAACCTACCTCCTGAGCCCCGAAAGTCCTAATCTCCATCTACTAGATATCCCAAACAACAAAGGGCACTCTAATAAGAGAGGTACGTTAAGGGACGACCTTCTATGATAACATTTTTTCATGAAATTACGCAGGTAGACCCTAAACTAATCACCCGAGCCGGTCCGCGACATGACCCGAGAGGCATTCCCGATCCTCATGGGCTAGCGACAAGCACCATGGCATCAACAGAGAGCAAGTGGGAATGATTTTTCCCAATGAAAATAAATAAATAAAGTACAAGAAATAAAATAGAGAAGTGCAAAATAAATATATAGAATAAAGTAACTTAAAAAGAACAAAAGAAAATAAAACTAACCAAAAGATACAACCACTATCTCCGTGTGACCACGCGGGTCACTCTTCAACTCATCACCAAACGTCTCCCAAGGTGAACGTACCCAAGCTGTAACCTTCACGAACACAAAAAACAGAAAAGAACTATAGGCGTGTGTATTAAAAATCATTAGGCTAGCCCGATATCTATTTCCAATGCACTAACTATAAAATAATGAAATTTACTAATTCTAGGTTTGTACTAATTTGTATAAAATATTGGTCTCCACACACTCTTTCATTTCTAAAACTAGTATCAGTGCATTTCCCTTTTTAATTTTAAAAAAAAGTTTAATATTTGAAAGGAACAGGTGCATTTCATGTTAAAAATATTTTTGTGAACAGTTTAGAAATCCAAATTTCAGTGTTAGTGAAAAGTAAAACCACACAGAACACACATCACACACTAAGGGCAATGGAAAAAGTGGCACACAGGGGCCAGAAACCAAACTAGACCTCTCAATCGTCCACCACATACAAATAAACCCTAAAAGAAACATGGGTCGAGCCAAAGAGATCGTCAAAATTCCAGAACGTACTATACATGTGACTCATCCTAAAAGCATGCTTTAACTCGATAACGTCATAACACCCTAACGCCCAATATATCCCTTCATGGCCTAACTAAGGGTCCCAATACCCATAGTAGCAATAACTCAATATTCCCCTGCTATGGGGCCACTAGCCAGTGCGTAATCTAAACTATTGTAGAAATAGTTCTCGAAAGATTCCCTCACTATGCCAGGTTCCCATGTCAACAAATACAATAAAATGGGGTGTGTCCACTATGAAAATCAATCAGTCACGAGGCATAAATATCACACACAACTCACACAATCAACACACATGAATGATCACCCCTGAGTAACCCCAAAGTGAGTTTTCCAAAAAAAATTATTTTATTAAAGTCCCAAATGGGCCTTCACCAACATTAAAGAAAAACATCATTTCTTAAGAAAACCCAAAACACTTATTAAGAGTAAACCAATTATCTTTAAAACCAGAACCACATTTGAAATTCCGTGAATTATGTTTAAAGGCCAAACTGGCATTCCTTCATTATTGGATGTCCGCTGATCAAGAAAATATTTCAAGAGTCATGTATAAAAATAAATGGCTCTTTTTACACCAAATAATAACATAAAAAGTAATCATCTTATATTATTTTCTATATATTAATTTAATAAAACATCAAGAAATTAATAAATTTTAAATTTAAAAGTGAGTGAAGTGGGGGACCTACATCGAGGTCAGAGCACAACGATGGCGCAATCTTTGAAACAAGCCGCGATGATGGCTCTCACTCAGAAACACCCCATGCGGGTCCTAAAAAGTCAAACTGACCCAAATTGTATTAAATTAATATGCATTCTAATAAAACCAGGGTAATATGTATACATATATATATGTATGTATGTATATGTATCAAATAACAAATATTAACGGAACATAATATAAAAGGGTATAACAAAGAGGAGAAAACGAGCCGGCAGAGGCAGGTTGGTCTGGGAAACGCCGGCAAGTGCGGGTGTCAAAACGAGGCAATGCCAGGAAGGTAGTTGCTGCGCACACGGGTAGGCCATTGGGGTTGTTCGTGCATCAGACTAGAGGTCACCGCAATGAGGGGAGGTTGGTCGGTGGCAGCTGGCCTCAGGCGAAGGCACCAGGTGCGCTTCAAGGGAGAGCCGAGGGTCGGCGCTGCGTGGGTGAGGCCAGCGAGTGTCCGCGACGGGGCGGTTGGCGAGTGGTGGAAACCAAGTCTGGTCGGCGTTAGGTAAAGACAGAGGCAGCGAGGTCACCGCGCAGGCTGGGTACAACATTGGAGAGGGAGACGGGCGCTAGGCTGCTGTGCGGTGATAGAAAATGGAGGAGGGAGCTGAGGCTGGATATCGTGAAGAGGGAAGGGTGTCGCGTAGCTATGACATGGAGAGGAGGGAACCGGGGTTCCAGCTGCTGCTGTGGTGAATAGGGAGGAATTCAGGTGGTTAGATGGGTGCAGCGGGTGCTAGAGAGTCTGGAAAACAAGAGGTGGTGCGCCGACTACTAGAAGAGAGGATGGCTGGGGCGTGCGACAAAGGCTGCCAACCAGCAGGAGCCGCTCAGACTAGTGTGAACAAGGCAAAAGGGTGGCGCAGGAGGCAGCCAGGGGGAACGATGTCGCTGTAATAGGCAGGCGCAAGGGCTGCTGGAGGAGGTGGGTCGGCTGCATGAGGGGCAGAGGCAGATGCTTGGATAGGGAGGTAGGGCGTCGCAACGGATTGGATAGGGAGGAGGGTGAGAAGGAATCCGAACATGGTGCTTCTACAGGGGAGTTAGGTGGTAGGGAGGGCGTCCAGTAGCAAGAGGAGTGGAGCGAGAAGGGAGGCCTGCGAGCAGAGTGGGCAGGCTGCAGGCGCGGAGGCTAGGATGCGGGGGAGGCAGGTTGTGCGGGCTGCTCGGGATGAAGAAGCGCATGCAGGTGGAGAGGGAAACCAGATCCGGATGGAGGGGGAGATGTCGCGTGGAAGATCAAAAAGAGAATAAAAAAAGAAAAGAGAAGAAGAAAGAGGAAGAAAGAGAAAGAAGGAATAAAAAAATAAATGTAAAGGATAATAGTAATAATAATAACAATATTAATAATTATAATAATTATAATAATAATATTCCAACAATAATAAAAATAATAATAATAATAATATATAAATATTATAAATTATTGTTATTTTTATTATTAAAGATTTTATAAAATTATTTTCAATTTAATTTATTCTTTTTATTTTATTATTTATCTAAACAGTTGGGAAAACGCGCACTCACCAGGTTCGAACGCATGATCGAACCGAATGCGCGATGACCATGCACCCACCCAGACTAAATACAGGTTGACCGCTAGCAGTGCAGTGACTGCGCACTAGCCCAAGACCCACTGAAAACATGAAAGCTTCAAAAATTCAAACTCGGACCCAATCATGACTCTACCAAGATTCACCGGACCGGGAAAAGAATAAAAACACGGGTGTCTGTAATTGGGGTGTGACATTTTGGGTTTTTAGTTTTTTAGTTTTTAGGGTTTTTAGTATCTTTTAATTATTTTTAGGGGCTTGAATTGTTTTTAGACTTTTTAGTGGGTTTTATGGTTTTTATTCGTTTTATAGTAGTTTTTACTGGTTTTAGGGGTTTTTAAGGCTTTTAGGTTTTTAAGCCTTTAGGGTTTTTTTCTATTTTAAGGTTTTTATGGGTTTTTAGGGGTCTTATATTTTTAGGGAATTTGGTGATTTTTTAGGATTTTATGATTTTTTTTTGTTTTCTATGTATTTTGAATTGTTTTAGGGGTTTTATGGTTTTATGTTTTAGGGTTTTTA
Organism: Viscum album; assembly: GCA_963277665.1. NCBI lineage: Eukaryota > Viridiplantae > Streptophyta > Magnoliopsida > Santalales > Viscaceae > Viscum > Viscum album. The sequence continues at coordinate 834,250,598 of OY728156.1, forward strand.
TCTTTTTTAGGGGTTTAAATTTTATTTAGTTTTTTATATTTTTCTTGGGGGTTTTCAGGGTTTTAGGGTTTTTACATTTTTAGGATTTTAATATTTTTAGGGATATTTGTTGTTTTTATATTTTTTATGGGATTTTGGTATTTAGGGTTTTTAGGGGTTTTAGGGGGTTTTAGGTATTTCAGGTTTCATAGGTTTTAGTTGTATTTGTTTTCTGATTTTTTACAGTTTTGAGGTTTTTTTTAGTTTTTTATATTTTTAGGGGTTTAAATGGTTTTTCGAGTTCTTAATGTTATTATGGTTTTTAGGCATTTCAAGGTTTTTGTGGGTATTTTTTGTTTTGAGGGGTTTTAAGGGTTTAAGGTCTTTTATGATTTTTTAGGATTTTTTTGTTTTTTGGGGTTTTATGTGTTTTTCGGTTTTATGGTTTTTTGAGGGTTTTTAGGTTTTTTACATTTTTATGAATCTCTTTGTCTATTTTAGGATTTTTATGATTTTTAGGGTTTTTTTTGGATTTGTGTGTTTTTTGGGTTTTTATGGTTTTGGGGGGTTTTATGGTTTTTATGTTTTTTATAATTTTTTACATTTTCTGGGACATAAGGGTTTTTAGGTTTTTATGTTTTTAGAAGTTTTCAGGGGTTCTAGGGTTTTTTACATATTAAAGATATTTAGGGATTATTTATTATTTTTATGGGTTTTTTGGGATTTAATGGATTTGGATGGGTTTTAGCATTTTAGGATTTTTATTGGTTTTTGGTTTTTATTGTTTCTTAAAAGTTTTTAAGATGTTTATAGTTTTGTAAAAAATTTATGGAATTAATGGGTTTTTAGGTTTTTTAGTGGTTTTTTGTGTTTTATGGGTTTTTAGGGGTTTTAAGGGTTTTTGGGGTTTTATGGGTTTTACTGGTTTTTAGGGTTGTTAGTTTCTTTTAGGGGTTTTTATGTTTTTATGGATTTTAGGACATTTTTAGCATTTAATGGGTTTTGGGTTTTTAGGGATTTTTATTGTTTTTTGGGTTTTTAGTGGGGGTTTAGGGTCTTTAAGGTTTTTTTAGGTTTTTAGGGGTTTTAAATGGTTTTAGTTTTTAATTTTATCATGGGGGTTTTCATGGTTTTTAGCGGTTTTTTTGTTTTTTGGTATTTTTGGGTATTTTTAGGATTTTTATTGTTTTTTGAGGTTTTTTGGGGATTTTTAGAGTGTTGCTTTTTGTTTTTTTTTTGTTTTTAGGATTTTTATGAGTTATAGGGTTTTTAAGTTTTTTTATATATTTTAACATCTAGAGGGTGTTTAAGGTTTTTCTATGTTTTGAGCAAGGAAAATATAATGTAATATATAAGAGATGGAATTTAAGTACCATGATATCTCCCAAAGGGTGAACCAAATGGCCCTAAGGAACCTAGTTACAACAAAAAGAAAAATTGTATTTAGAATCCACATGAATCCCAAATAACCAAACATTATAAAATGGGCCTATCAATCCTCCAAAATCTCATCCAAGACATTATCTAGAAAATGGTCCTGAAAAAACTTGTAAATCCAAAAGAAAACATTTCCTTGATAAGGGCCCGAGATTCCTCATGAAACCCATTTAAACCACCTCTTGGAAGAAGGGCCATGAACCTCAAAATCCCATCAAAACTAGTGCCAAAAAACGGCTCTAGAAACCTCATATATCCTAATGAGCACAGAAAAATTTCATATTACCTAGCTCCCAGTTCCATCACCAACTCAACAAATAAACACCAATGAAACCAGGACCCATCCAACACCCACCACCAAAAATCCAAAACATTCTTTGGTATTAAATATCTCAAACTCCTAGTTCCCATAATAAGCTCCTATCATCAGCTTCATCCAACACCTTTCTAATATCCCAACACCCCAAAATGTCTCCAAGCACCTTACATAAATCTACCAACAACATCATGTCCAGGAAGCTTCCATATACCCTCATTCATTCTAGAAAAACATCCAGCAGCTGTAATAATATTATCACCATTTAAAATCTCCGAGTTGTCTCGCCCCTAGGTCCAATAGAAAAGAAAAATGCAATAAACACTGCAACTATGCAACTTAAACACCCATTATCCAGCACCCCAAACTAGCTCCAATTGTAAAAATCTTCCATCTCCCAGCACCAATCGAGTTCCCAACATTAGAATAACAAGCCCCTAAACTATCCAAATACTACCACCCCCCCCCCCCTCCATTTAGCACCAATAGACAAAAAAAGCGTCCACCAAAAAAACTCCTCCAATCCAAACCCAACAACATCAACAACATCCAACACCCTGCAAGCAGTATCCAAACTCATCCAAAAAAATATACATGCATGAAGAACATAGGAATAGAAACTGAAAAAACATTACTATCACCCAAACCACATGAAAAATCATCAACCCACATAGCCAAGAAAATACTGCAGAACCACCCTTTCGGAGTCGAAGAACATTATGCCTCTCCATGCCATTACAATATCATCCACACAACCATCTTTGACTTTCGATAGTGTCAAACAACAGCAAAAAATGCAGCATATAAATTTTGTGGTTAGAGAAAACCCCCACAAGTGGTTCCCAGGATGACGGCAACAGACCCCGCAATAGAGGCAATGTCACCAAAAGATGAACCAAAGTCCAATAGAACCTGGAGCATTAATGAACAACAAAACCCACATCTAGAGAAGGTAGAAACCATGTTTACCGTCCAAGAACACCCAAATTAGTGACACATGCATTCCAAGATGAAATCACACCTATGACCATGAAATAGACATATATATATGGATGGAAGAAAAATTTCCTTTCGAATAACCCACTTATAACAACAAGAAGATCCAAGAACCAACACTTATGTCTAAGAGAGAACTAATGAAGAAAAACCTCCCAACACCAAAGAGGCCGAAGAACCACATAGGTGAGAAAACCCACCATTATTGAACACCCATAACTATCTTCCAAATCTACTAAACCCCATGATAATTGAGATCTGAACACCTATAAATAGGACAGAAGACTGACACTAAAAATAAAAATCCAATTAGAAGCCTTGATCCACAAGACTTAAACCCACTAACCACTAATAATACAAAAATATATTTTCATATTTAAGTATCGAGTGCCTGAACCAAACACACACACATGAACCACGATCAAACACGCTACCAAGGAACATTGACCGAGAAGCCCATCACCAAACCCAAGACTAAAACAGCCAAAGAGTTATTTGATGATAATGAACACACCAAACACCGAACATATGTTGATGACCATTTCCACATCGGTGAAAAATACTTAAAACCTTAATTCATGCTTGAGGAAAATCCAACCACCCCCAATGAACCACCTAAATAAAGAAATGATGTTGGATCGTAATGCATGAACCACCCTGCACCGATCAGAATCACTAAAACCACCCTAAGAGAGTTCCCCTGAGAAACGTGAAGGTAGATCATCCACTAACAAAATAGATGTCCAATGGATTGACAGCAAAAATAAGGCCACATTCCGCAACCAGGAATGGGAACACAAAACCCAAATAACAAGATCCCTTTACAGCCATAAGCATGAACTCCAAGGATTCCATCCACATAAACTAAAGACCAAGTACACTACACCGAAACTATCCAAAATGTATTTAAACCCACCCGATACCTCTAATGGATAGAATTGAACCTATAAAGAGAACTTGGTTCTAAGACGTTGGACAAATTCACATCAAGTAAGGAACTACCATGAGCTTCAAGAGTTTAATAAGAATCCCTAAAAACATACTTTATAGAAATATTTTAAATTTTTTAGTGGTCTTTAGGGTTTTATTAGGCATTGAGGGTTTTTAGGGGTTTGCAAAATTTTTAGTGGATTTTACGATTTTGTATTATTATAGGGTTTTTAGTGTTTTTTATGTTTTTAGGGGTTTAAGTTTTTTTAGGTTTTTAAGATTTTTTATGGTTTTACAGTTTTTTAAGGGATTTATAGTTTTAGTTATTTTTAGAGTTCTTAGAAATATTATGTATTATGAGGGTTTATAGTGTTTTAGGGGTTTTTTGGTTTTTAGCATTTATAGGGTGGGGGAATTATGTGTTTTTAGTTCTTTATGGATTTCTGAGATTTTTTCGATATTTTTATCGAATTTTATATTTTTAGTGATTTTTAAAGATATTTATAATTTTTATGGTTTTTAGGGTTCTAAGGGATTTTGAGAATTTTTAGGGGATTTAGATTATTTATGATTGTTTTAGGGTTTTAGGATTCTTATTTATTTTTAAGTGATTCTAATATTTTTTTTATTTTTTTAATGTTTTAGGGGATTATTTTTAATAGATTTTTTAGGGTTTTAGGTTTCTTATAGGGTTTTAGTGTTTGTTGATTTTTAAGTATTTTATGGTTTTTAGGGTTTTATCAATTTTATGGTTGATATAATTTTTTTGGTTTTTATCGGTTTCATGTGTTTTAGGTTATTAAGGTTTTTATTAATAATTTTTATTGTTTTAGGGTTTTTAATGTTTTTAGGGATTTATACATGTTGTTTTATTTTTATATGTTTCTAGGGTTTTTAGATATTTTAAGTGTTTTGAGGGGTTTTTTTGGTTATTTAGGATTTTAGTGGGTTTTTTACATTTAGGGGTTTAAAGGATCTTTATACATTTTTAGACTTTTAAGAGGTTTAATGTTTTATTGAGATTTTAGTGTTTTTAGAGTCTTTTGGGTTTTTATGGGTTTTACGGTTTTATGGTTTTTAGGGGTTTTAGGGTTTTATGTACTTTTTTGTGTTTGTAGGGTTTTTTTTTCATTTTTAGGTTTTTAGGGGTGTAAAGTGCTTTTAGGTTTTAGTGGATTGTTTTTATATTTCTCTATTTTTATGTTTTTTACAATTTTAGGTATTTTTATGGATTTTTTGGGCTTTTATTTTTTTTAGGGGTTTTCGATATTTTGTGAGGTTTTATGGTTTTAGGGGGTTTTAAGGGTTTTTACCATTTTAAGGTATTAAGTTATTTTGAGTGTTTTTATGTTTTTATGATTTTCATAGTGTTTTTCAGTTTTATTTTTTGTATTTTTATGTTTTTAGAGATTTTTAGTTTTTTTGGATTTTTAGAGTTTTTAAGAGTTTGAGGGTTTTTGGGTTTATTCTTTTCATGGGTTTTTTTGGGTACTTTTTTTATGGGTTTTAAATATTTTTAGAGTTTCATAATGTTTTTAGGGATTTAAAATTTTTTTAGACGTTTTAGTGCTTTTTAGGATTTTAAGGATTTTTTTTGAGTTTTTATTGATTTCCTGGGGTATATGGTTTTTAGGGGCTTGAGGATTTTTTTCCTTTTTGGGTTTTAGCAATTTTTTTGCATTTTTAGGGGTTTTATTTGTTTTTTGGTATTTAAGATTTTATAAGGTGTTTTCTCTGTTTTTAGAGGTTTTTATATTTTTAGGGATTTTTCTGAAATTTTCATAATTCTAGTAGGTATTTATGGATTTTGTGTGGTCTTAGCGTTTTTTATGGCTTTTAGTGGTTTAGGGTTTTTAGCGTTTTTCAGGATTTTTAGGGGTTTCAAGTGTTATTAAATTTTAAGGTTTTATTTAGGGTTTTCATGGTTTTTAGGGTTTTTTACATTTATTGATATCTTTAGTGGTTCTTTATAATTTTATGATTTTTAGGGTTTTATGGATATTTTTTTGTTTTTTGGGTCATAGGGTTTATATTGTTTTTATGGTTTTTTCAGTTTTTAGGTTTTTTTGATATTTTTAGTGTGCTAAGGTTTTTTTGAAAATTTTAACATGTTTAAGTGTTTAATGGGTTTTATAGATTTTAGTAGGCTTTTGGGGTTTTATGGGTTTTAGTAGTTTTAAATAATTTAGGGGGTTTTATGGTTTGTAATGGTTTTAGGGTTTTTAGGGACATTTAACATTTTTAAGGGTTTTTAAAAAAATTTATGCTTTTAGTTTTTTTTGTTTTTAATATTTTCTTAGTGGTTTTTAGTATTATTATACTTTTTTGTGTTTTAAGGGTTTTTAGGGATTTTTTAATATTTTTATGGTTTTGAGGTTATTTAGGTATTTTTATGGGTATTGGGGTTTTTAGGGGTTTTATGATTTTTTTAATTTTTTGGGGTTTCTTGAGTTTTTTAGGGTTTTTATGTTTTTTAATAGCTTTTAACATTTTTACTGGCATAAATGGGTTTTATTCATTTTAGTGGATTTAAGTATTTTTATGGGTTTTTAGGATTTTTATGGTTTTATAGGGTTTTATGGTTATTAGGAGTTTTTAGGGGGTTTAGGGTTATTTGGGGGGGGGGGGTTACGGTTTTTAGAGTTTTTATGGTTTTAGGGGTTTTTTGTAGTTTTTGGTTTTTAAGGTTCTTTAGGGTATTTTTGTTTTTCTTATTGTTAAATTATTTTAAGGATTTATATTTATTTTATAGATTTTTTTTTCTTTTTTTGGGATTTTAGGGACTTGAGGGTGTTTAGAGGTTTGTAGGGTTTTTTTCATTTTGATGATTTGTAAGGGTTGAAAGTGATTTTAGGTTTAAATAGTTTTATTAGGGGTTTTCATAGTTTTATCTATATTTTAAATTTTGATTGTTTTTTAATAATTATTATGATTTTTATAGTTTTATAGGGTTTTTGAGATTTTTCTGTTTTTTAGGTTTTTAGGAATTTGGGGAGTTTTTTGGGTTTTTTTGGGTTTTAGTGGTGTTTTGAGTGTTTTAGTGTTTTAAACGTTTCTTCGAGTTTATAAAATTTTAATGGGTTTTATGGGGTTTTGGTGTTTTTCATGGGTTTTAGGGTTTACGTGTTTTTATGGGTTTTAAAGGTTTAGGGGTTTTTGTGGATTTTAGGGGGTTTTAGTGGTTTTTAGGGATTTTAGTGGTTCTTATATTTTTTGGGTTTTTATGTGTTTTTTGGTTTTTAAGGTTTTCTTTGAGCTTTACATGTTTTTTCAGTTTTTATGTTTTTAGGTATTTTTACGTCATTTTTAGTATTTTGACGATTTTTTGGGATTTTGAATCGTTTTGGTGGTTTTAAGGGTTTTAGGGTTTTATTTTTTTAGGTTTTTTATTGGTCTTTATTGGTTTTTGGTTTTTAATGTTTTATTTCGATTTTTCAAGGTTTAAAGGATTTTTATTTTTATGAAATTTTTAGGGATTTTTAGGTTTTTATGGTTCTTAGGATTTAAGAGATTTTGAGGGTTTTTAGTCTTTTAGGGGGTTTGTGGGTTTTTTTTGGGTTTTTTGGTATTTTAGGATTTTTTTGAATTTCTTATAGTTTTTAAGGTTTTTATAGTTTTTATCATTTTAAGGGTTTAAATTATTTGTAGATATTTTAATGGTTTTAGGGATTTTATTAGTCTTTAAATTTTCTGAATGGTTATAGTGGTTTTTGTGGTTTTTAGGTGTCAGAGAGTGTTTAGCATCTTTATAGAGTTTCATAGGGTTTTGTCTTTTTTGGGGGGGGGGGTTAGGGTTTCTTTAGGGTTTTATTAGGGTTTTCAATGGGTTTTATTGTTTTATTGTTTTTATTGTTTTTTAGGATTTTTATATTTTTAATGGCTATTTATGGTTTCAATTGATTTTGTGGGTTTTTAAGGGTTTATGGTTTTTAACATTTTTTTCATTTGTTTTATGTGTTGTAGGGTTTTAATGTTTTCTTAGTGGTTTTCAGGGTTCTTTAAATTATTATAGATGTTTAGGTATTTTTTGTATTTTTATGGTTTTAAGGGGTTTATGGATTTTTTTGGGCAGGTGTTAGTGTTTTTTAAGTCATTAGGGGTTTTATTGGGGTTTAGAGGCTTTTAAAATATTTATGCGTTTAAAGGGGTTTCATAGGTTTTAGTTTTTTAGAGTTTTAGGGGTTTTATGGTTTTTAGATATTTTATGGTTTTAGTGGGTTTTAGGGATTTCAGGGTCTTTTTAGGGTTTATGGTTTTTATTGTTTTTAGATTTTTATGGGTTTTATGTTTTGTTAGGATTTTAAGGATTTCTTATAATTTTTATGATTTATTATATTGTTAGGGATTTTAAGGAATTTTTTAGTAATTTTATCATTTTTAAGGTTTTAGGGATTGGAGGGATTTTTATATTTTTTATGCCTTCATCTTTTTTAGGGTTTATGTGAGTTTGAAGTGTTTTTATTTTTATATCATTTTCTTAGGGTTTTTAGGGTTTTGATGGTTATTATGTGTTTTGGAATTGTTTAGGTATTTTTTGTATTTTGGTGGTCTATAGGGGTGTTCGTGATTTTGATGGGTTTTTGGGTTTTTGGGTTTTTTTGAGTTTTATCATTTTATCATTTTTTATTTTTTATGGGTTTTGAGATTTTTAAGGTTTTTAGTGATTCTAAGGGTTTTTATTTTTTTTAGTGTATTATATGTTTTTAGGATTTTTAAGTGTTTTTAGTTGTTAAGTATTTTTAAGAGTTTTTAGGGTGTTTAGGGGGTTTATTTTTTAGGGATTGTTAGGAATTTTGTAGGAATTTTAAGGTTATTATATGTTTTAGGTATTTTGAGGTGTTTTAGTGGTTTTATGGTTTTTATGGTGTTTTTTTTTGTTTTAGGGGTTTTTTGAGTTTTTTTTGTTTCGAATGTTTTTTAGAGTTTGTCAACATTTTTACTGATTTGAAGGATTTTAAGAATATTTTAATTTTTTTTAGGGTTTTTATTGGGTTTAAGGGTTTTTAGGGTTTTAAAGGGTTTTATGATTTTTATTTTTTTAGGTTTTTTAGAATTTTTTAGGTTTTAGGGTTTAGGATTTTTAAGTGAATTAATGGTTTTAGAGTTTTCTTATGTGTTTTCAAGGTTTTTAGTATTTCTTTATATTTTTAGTGATTTTTATTAATTCTTTAGGATTTTAATTATTTTTAGGGTTTTTGGGATTTTGAATTTTTCTGGGTTATAAATGTTTTTAGGGTTTTCTCGTTTTTTTGGGTATTTATGGTTTTCTAATGTTTTGTTTTTGTTTTTAAGGTTTTTTCTAGTTTTTTTAAAAAATCAGTGTTTTAAAGGGTTTTTAGAATTTTTAGTGTGTTTTAGGGGATTTATATGTTTTTAAGGAAAGGAAGTTGCGAGGGTCAGACTATCCCCCCCCCCCCCAATTTATAAGAAAAATAGACACCGTAGAAAAGGCGGGATAAGGGTCAAATGACCTGCACCCAAAAACACTTAACAACCCCAACCACAAAAACCCCAAAGACCCAAAAACACACAAAATCCAAAAAGATTAGAAAAACTGAAAAGTCCCCATCATCACCTCCCATCCAATCTGCAACCATAATTCTTCATCACCATAACCATAACAACAACTTCATCAACATTCATCAGCACGATATCAGAAGAACCATAGTAAATCCCAGCCACAACAGCACCTTATTTTAGCACCGTTTTGAGATCGGCAACCATCAGCCTGTACTCCAACATAAGTTTATAAAACCTGCCGCACATAACCATACCACCCCACCAAGACACACCCCTGACACTAAGCTGAACCACCTACATCATCCCAAAATTGACCCATACACCATCAAACTAGACCCAGATGTGATCCAGTATGATGGGAAGGGCAGTAAGAGAAGAGGTGGGTGTACGAGTCAAGGGGAACGACAATGGTGAGCAGCCACGCACTAGAAGCCAATTCTAGCATTCACCCAGCAGATCATCCAAACACTACACATCAGCACTACCACCTGGACCTTCCAACCAGCCAACGACAAGAAATGGAAAAACAAATGCATTGCTGGAGTGACAACGCACACACCAAGAACCAGGCCACATAACCCCAAAACCATCCAGCGACAAGCAACTCACAACCAGAAGCACCCATTCAGATGCGACAAAAAAAAGGAATGACAATGCCTGCCTCTAGGTCCAAAATGTAGCCACAAATCAAGCAGCATCGATTCACACCAATTAAAGCTTCCAACACCTCCTCCACATAAAGATCCATCGCCAGAAAAGCAAAACCATTAACACATGGATCAATCTAGCACCAAATATTCCAACATCCATTGACTCCTTTAATGCCTAGTGAAGAAGAAGGAAAACACACTGTCTCTCCCCTGGCACACACCAAAGGCCATATAAGCATCATCCAAATCGAGAAAAACAGGAACAAATCATCCAGGACCCTCAACAGATCACAACCAAGCTAGCCAAAACACACGAAACCACATACCAAAGCAGCCACCGTAACAAAACACAACTTAGTGAGCCCGAAATTAAAATCATGAAGCAGATCTAAGAAACCAGAAAAACGAACTTATAGCCTCCACACACAACCATGAAAAGTCGTTCTCATCTACAATACCTCACTGTGTCGTCAAATAGATGATAACCAGGGATACCGAAAACCACCTTCTTCACCAATGAAACCCACGACCCCGCTGACCTGTCCATGGAAATCCCAAATCTGGAAAAACCCCAATCCACATCTGAAGACCAAAATCAACAACCTCATTGACTTCATATTCCCAATCAGGACAATCACCATGCCGAAGAACCTCTAAAGCCATCAACACCTCTGACTTGATCCTGAAGAGCGTAACTAGAGCATGTCGTCACCGAAAACCAGGGAGAATCAAAGAGCCAACACCAAAGCTCCAAGCAGAATCAAGGGAAGACCTGGAAGAGGAGTCAAGTGAGGGAGAAGGTCAGGGGAGTGTTCCGCCATCCTCATGTGTTTTTAGGGGGTTTTAAGGTCTTTAGGGTTTTATGGTTTTTAGTGGATTTAGAGTTTTTCGGGTCTTTTTATGTTTTATTACATTTTGTCTCATTTTTTTTGGTTTTTAGGAGTTTGAATATTTTATAGTTTTTTTATTAGTCATTTTCAGGGTTCTTTCAATTTTAGGGATTCTTTTGGATTTTAAGATTTTTACAGATTTAGAGGTTTTAGTGACTATTAGGGTCTTTAGGGTTTTAGGGGATTAGGGGTTTTAGTATTTTTTAAGCTTTTAGGGTTTTTAGGTGTTTTAGTTTTTCATGTTTTTCATAGGGGTTATAAGGATATTAGGGTATTTTAGGATTTTAGGAATTTTTAGGGATATTTATTATTCATAGTGTTTTTAATGTATTTTTAGTTTTTTGGGTTTTTAGGGTTTTGGAGTTTTTTTAAGGGTTTTAGGGTTTTTAAAAAAATTAGGGATTTGATGGTTTTTTAGAGTTTATAATGGTTTTTAGTGTTTTATGTGGTTTTAAATGTATTTAGTGATTTTTATTATATTTAGGGTTTTTATGGGGTTTAGGTTTTTATAGTGTTTATAATTTTTTATGTTTTTAGGGGTTTAATGTTTTATTGGTTCTTTATGTTTTCTTCTTGTTTTGTTAGGTTTTTAGTGTTTTTATGTTTTTAGGGATTTTTTTTGTATTTTATGGGTTTGTAGTGTTTTTAGGGATTTATAGAGTTTTTAAGGGTTTGATGTTGTTATAGTTTTTTATCGTTTTATGGTTTTTATGTTTTCAATATATTTATTTAACGTATTAGGGGTTTTTAGGGTTTTTAGAGTTTTTTTAATGGGTTTTATGGATTTTTATGGATTTTTATTTGTTTTTAGGGTTTTTATCATTTTTAGGGGTTTTTAGGGTATTTAGGGGTTTTATAGTCTTATAGGGGTTTTATAATTTTTTGGTTTTTAAGGGGTGTTATATGTCTTTAGACTTTTAATGTTTTCCTGTGGGTTTTTAGGGTTTTTAGGGTTTTTTACATTTTTACAGATTTTTATGTATTTTTTCAGTATTTTTATGTCTTTTGGGTATTTATGGGTTTTTGGATTTTAGGATTTTCTATCATTTTATGGGTTTTAGAGTTTTCATGGATATTTAAGGGTTTTAGGATTTTAGTTTTTTTTGGTTTCTAGGAGTATTTTTCAGATTTTAGTGGTTTTATGGTTTTCAGAATTTTTTTAATGCTTTTAGTGATTTAAAAGGGTTTCATAGTTTTTAGTGGTTTTAGAGTTTTTATGGGGTTTTAGAATTTTTATGGGGTTTTAGGATTTTAGTTATATGGGGTTTTATAGTTTCTAGGTTTTTTTGGGGGGTTAAAGGGTTTTTTTTAGTTTTTTATGTTTTTAGGGGTTTCAAGTGTTTTTAGGTTATTATGGTTTTCTTAGAGGTTTTCAGGGTTTTCATGGTTCTTTTACAAATTTTATGATTTGAACGGATTTTTAAGCTTTTTAATTTTTTGGGTTTTTATTAATTTTTAAGGTATATGGGTTTTTAGGGTTTTATAATTCTTCTTGTTTCTTGGGGTTTTAGGGCTTTTTTGTTTTAGGGGTTTTATTTTTTTTATGTTTTTTTAACATTATAGGGGATTAAAAGGTTTTAGAGTTTATAGTCATTTTTTAGTGTAAATTATTTAAATTTTTAGGGGTTTTTTCGTTTTTAATGGGTTTTATTTTTTTATGGTCTTTTTAGGGTTTAATGATTTTTATGTTTTTTGGGTAATTATGTGTTTTTTTGGTTTTTATACTTTTCTTAGTGTTTTTAGTATTTAGGGTTTTTTTATTTTTTAGGGATTTTGAGAGATTTTTTAGGATTTCATGTTCCTTTAGGTGTTTTGGGTTTTCTAAGGTCTTTAGGGTTTTTAGGGTTTTTATGGTTTGTATCATTTTTTACGATTATACAAGTTTATTGTATTTTTAGATTTTTAAGATTTTGTTTGTAATTTTCATGGTGTGAAGGGTTTTTATGTTTTTCGGGATTTTTAGAGATTATTCATGGGTTTTATGGTTTTAATATTTTTGTGGATTTTGATGATTTTAGGGTTTTTAGGGAATTTTTGGTTTTTTGGTTTTTGGGGTTTTTTGGTTGTTTTAGTTTTTATGGTTTTAAAGTTTTTTAGAGTTTTTAAACATTTATAATATTTTAAATGGTTTTTTTAATTTTAGTGGGTTTTATGGGTTGTTATTGAGTTTTTAATTTTTTTTTAGTTTGTGTTGGGTGTATGGTTTTTACGGGTTTTAGGGACTTGTAGGGTTTTGGTAATATGATTTTGTCTTTGGTTTTGGGTGGTTTTAAGTATTTTTTTTTTGTTTTTAGATATTCTTAGGGATTCCATTGTTATTAGTGTTTTTACATTTTTAGTGTTTTTTTAGGGTTTTTTCAGTATTTTTATGTATTTTTAGGAATTTTTTGGTTTTTTGGGGTTTTATGGTTTTTTGGGGTTTTTAATTTTTTTAGGGATTTAATGGGGTTTTATTGTTTTTAGTGTGTTTTAGGATTTTTATGGGTTTTTGGGTTTTTAATATTTTTATGGGTTTATGGTTTTATAGGGTTTTATGGTCATTTCGTGTTTTTAGCATTTTTATATTTTTTTTTTAGGCTTTATGTTTTTCACGTTTTTATGGGTTTCTTAAGGTTTTTCAATGGGTTTTTATGTTTTTAAGGATTTTTATGTCTTTATTAGGATTTTTATAGTTTTTTGGGTTTTAGGGATATTGAGGTGTTTGGGGGATATTTATGGATTTATGGTTTTTTAGAGATTTTAGTATTTTTAGGGATTCTAGTCGTGTTAAGTGTTTTTGGTTTTATTTGTTTATTAGGTATTAAAATTTTCTTGGGTTTTTTATGTTTTTACAGATTTTTAGGGTTTTTAGGATTTTTATAGCTCTTTGGGGTTTGGGTATTTTCTTGGGTTTTAGTGTTTTTAGGATTTTATGTTTTTTTTTGGTTTATTAGAATTTATTAATATTTTTTGGGTTTTTATGGTTTTTACATTTTTAAGGTTTTTTAGTGATTAAATTTTTTTTAGAGATTTTAGTTTGTTTTTAGTTTTTTATGGGTATTTATGGGTTTGTAATGTTTTTAGGGGTTTCAGGTTTTTTTGTGGTTTTTAGTGTTTTTCGGATTTCATAGGTTTTTAGGGGTTTAATGTGTTTCTAGAATGTTAAGGTCTTTTAGTGGTTTTTTTATTTTTTCCCTTTTGGGGATTTTTAATTATTTTTTAGTATTTTATTTTGTTTTATATGTTTTATGGATGTTTAGGGATTTTTGGGGTTTTAGGGTTTTATAGTTTTTGTGGTTTTCTTAGGTTTTAGGTTTTTTTAGTTTTTTAGTGTTTCAAATGTATTTTAGGGTTTTTTAATGTTTTTTGGGGTTTAAATTGTTCTTATAAATTTTAGTGGTTTTTATGGGTTTTAGGTTTTTTAGGGTTTTAGAGGTTTTATGGTTTTTAAGAGATTTTAGGTTTTTTGGTCTTTTTATCGTTATATATGAATGATAGAATTTTTCTTGGTTTTAAAGGTTTTATGTGTTTTTTGATTTTAATGGTTTTCTTAGGGGTCTTATTGGTTTTTTGGGGCTTATGTTTTTAGAGTTATTATGGAAATTTAAGAATTTATGATTTTTTAGCGTTTTAAGGATTTTTTAGTGTTTTTAGGGTCTGGATTATTTTTTGGGTTTTATAGGTTTGAAGTGTTTTAATATATTTTATAATTTCTTATGTATTTTCAGGGTATTTAGGATTTTTAATGTTTTTAGTGATTTTTATTGAATTTTTATGATTTTAATTTGTTTTTAGGGATATTAGGAATTTTTAAGGCTCTCGGGGTTTTTTGGATTTTCAAGGTTTTTTTGTTTCTAGGGTTTGGTTGAGTTTCATAGGTTTTTTAAAGTTTGTTAGAGTTTTTAAAATTTTAGGGGTTTTAAGGGTATTTAATGTTTTTAGATGTTGTTATGGTCATTATGGGTGTTTAGGGTTTTATTGTTTTTATTGGTTTTTATGGTTTTTACGGGTTCTCAGGGTTTTGGGTTTTAGGGTTTTAAAGTTATTTAGGTTTTTTGGGGTTTAAGGGGTTTTCGGTTTTTACGTTTTCTTATGTATTTAAGGGTTTTTAGTGTTTTTATGTTTTTATATTTTTTTTGGGATTTTTAGGATTTAAATACATTTTCACTAGTTTTAGGGAATTTCAAATTTTTTTTACTTTTTTAGTGTTTTAAAATTTTTTAGTTTTTAGGGGTTTTAAGTGTTGTAAGGGAAAGGAAGATGCCAGCGTCGGGCTATTCCCGACCCCCCCCCCCCCAATTTATTATAATTAAAAAAGAGTCACATGGATTTTATGTTTTTAGGGGTTTTTAGGGGTTTTTTAGGGTTTTTGGGATTTTTGGGCCTCTTTTGGGTTTTCAGGGGTTTTATGTTTTTAGTTGTTTTTAGGGGTTTTATATTTTTATTGTTTTATTAGGGGGTTTCATTATTTTTAGGTTTTTTATGTTTCTTTGTGATTTTTAGTGATTTTACAGTTCTTTATCAGTTTTTAAGGGGTTTAAGGTTTTTATAGATTATTTAATGTTTTTAGTGTTTTTTAATGTGTTTTGGGTTTAAAGGGTTTTTAGAGTTTTTGTGGGTTTTGGGGGTTTTTCAGGTATTTTCTAGTTTTTAATGTTTTTAGGGTTTTTAGGGGTTTTAAGGGTTTTGGGTTTTTGGGCCTTTTCGAGTTTTCATGGGTTTTTAGGGGTTTTAAATTTTTAAGGTTTTTTTAGGGGGTTTCATGATTTTTAGGGTTTTTTATCGTTTCTTGGGATTTTTATTTATTTTTAGGTTCTTTATTAGTTTTTAGGTTTATTAGGGATTTTAAGGGTTTTTAGGGTTTATAGGGTTTTTTAGGGTTTTTAGGTTTTTAGGGACTTTATGTGTTTTGAGGGTAGTTAGGTTTTCTTTTGGTATTTTTCAGTTTTTGGGTTTTTTATCTTTTTAGGGACTTTTAGGGATTTATTATTGTTCTTATGAGCATTTAGTGTTTTTAAGGTTTTTATAAATTTTATGTTTTATTGGATTTTGGGGGGTTTTTTGGTTTTTAGGGGTTTATGGTTTTTTAGAGTTTTTAAAAAATTTAGGTGTTTAAAGGATTTTTAAAAAAATTATTTGTTTTAGGTTTTTTATGGGTTATTATGGTTTTAGTAGTTTTTATGGTATTTATGGGTTTTAGGGATTTTAGGTTCTTTTAGGAATTTTAGGGGTTCTTGTGTTTATTAGGATTTTTAGGGGTTTTAAAGGTTCTAATGTTTCTAATGTTTTCAAATTTTTTTGATGGTTTTCTACATTTTAGATATTTTTGAGGATCTTTTATTATTTTTCTGGCTTTTAGGGTTTTAGATATTTTGAAGGTTTTTAGTATTTTTAGGGGTATTTTTGATTTTTAGTATTTTTAGGGGTTTCTAGTGTTTTTAGGTTTTTATTGTATTCTTATGGATTTTTAAGGTGTTTCTATTTTCTGGGAATTTTAGAGAATTTTTATGAATTTTATAGTTTTCTTAGGTTTTTATAGATTTTGAGGGTTTTATTTTTTTGTTGGGTTTTTAGGGTTTACAGTGTTTTTTGGGTTTGTAAGTTTATTTTAGTTTTACGGGTTTCAATGTTTTATAGATATTTTTACATTTTTATGGGAATAATAATTTTTTAAGGGTTTATAATTTTAGATTTTTATAGGTTTTATCATTTTTATGTTTTTAGGGAATTTAAATATTTGTAGTTTATTATGGTTTTCTTATGGTTTTAGGGGATTTTACCTTTTAGATATTTTCTAGTTTTCTTCGTGTTTTTTGGTTTTTACTGATTTTGAAGGTTTAAATATTTTTAGTGGTTTTAGAGGGGTTTTAGAGTTTTTATTATTTTTTATGTTTTTATGGGTTTTAAGGATTTTTAGGTTTTATGTTATTCATAGGATTTTCATTTTTTATGTTTTTAGGGTTTTTTTATGATTTTTTGGGTTTTGGGTTTTTATGTATTTTGAGGGGTTTTATGGATATTTAGGGTTTAGGGTTTTTATGGTTCTTTAAGGTTTTAGGGTTTTTATGAATTTTTTAGGTTTTATTGTTTTTAGAGTATATATTAATTTTAGTGGTTTAAAGTGTCTTTAGTGTATTTATTGGTTATTAGAATATTTGTGGGTTTTTGGGGGTTTCTTAAATTTTTTTGTAGATTTTTGGTTTTTTGGTGTTTTCATGGGTTTTAGGGTATTTTAGGGGTTTATTTTGAATTTTTCTATTTTTAGGTTTTTTGGGAGTTTAAGTGTTTTTATATTTTTATGTTTTTATTTTGGATTTTTAGAGGTTTTTTATGTTTTTATGTATTTTTAGGGGTTTTAAGGAATTTTATGGGTTTTTTATTGTTTTTAGGGATTCTATGTTTTTTTGTTTTTAAGGATTATTTGGGTTTTGTGGGTTTTTTTAGTTTTTTAGGATTTTTATTATTTTTAGGTTTTTAGGGGTTTCATGGTCTTTTATGTTTTAACGTAATTTTAGGGATATTTTTGGATTTTTATGGGGTTTTAGGGTTTTTTGGGATTTTGATGTGTTTTCGGTTTTTGACTCATTTTAGTTGTTTAATGGTTTTTTAAGAGTTTCCTTGTTTTGTTGAGTCTGTAGATTTTTTGGGTTTTTATATTTTTTAAATTTTTTAGGTGTTTAAATGGTTTTTAGATTTTTTAGTGCATTTTTAGATTTTTATTGGTTATTGAGGTTTTGTAATGTTTTAACGGTATTTATAGTTTTTATTGTTTGGTGGTTTCAGAGTATTTTTAGTGTTGTTTAGTGTTTTTAGCATATTTTAGATTTTTAGGTGTTTTTTATATTTTATGTTTTTAAGGATTTTATAGGGTTATCCAGGTTTTTAGTGGGTTTTCAAATTTTTATAGATTTTTAGGTCCATTTAGTATTTTTTGGTTTTTAGGGTTTTAGGGATTTTGAGGGTATTTACAGATTTTTTGGCTTTTAATAGTTTCTTAGGTTTTTATGGATTTTATGTTTTCTTCTTAGTTTTTAAGGTTATCTCAATTTTTTAGGGTTCTTAGGGTTTCTTATGGTTTTTTAGTATTTTTTGGGATTTAGAGGGATTTTATGGGTTTTATGGTTTTTAAGGTGTTTAAAGGTTTTATAGTTTTTATAGGATTTTAGGGGGATTAATTTGTTTTTAGGGTTTTAATATTTTTTAGCATTTTTTAGGTTTTCTAGGGGGTTTAAGTGTTTTTTTGGGATTTTGATGTTTTATTATGGGATTTCAAGGGCTTAAGGGTTTTCACCCTTTTAGGGGTTTTAAGGGAATTTTTAGGATTTTTATTTTTTGTAGGGATTTCAGGATTTTGAATGTTTTTAGGGGTTTTATGGGTTTAAGGTTTTTGAGGTTTTTACCATTTTTAGGTTTTTAGGGGGTCTAAGTGTTTTTAGGTTTTTGAGTTTTTCATAATGTTTTTAGGGGGTTTATATATTATTTATGATTTTGAGGATTTTTTATGGTTTTTATGGGTTTTAGGGTCCTTAGATATTTTTTTGGGGTTTTATGAATTTCTATGGTTTTGGGGATTTTTTATTGTTTTTATGGGGTTTTTTGGTTTTTTTGTGTTTTTAGGGTTTTTATGGGTAATTGATTTTTTTGATTTAAATTCTTTTTATAGTTTTTAGTGGTTTTAGGGGTTTTTAGGGTCATTATGGTTTTTATATTTTTAGGGTTTTTGTTTTTTTATGGTATTGAGTGTTTTCTATGTTTTTAGGGGGTTCTAGAGTTCTAGTATATTAAGATTTTCTTAGGGTTTTTTCATAGTTTTTAGTGGTTTTTAAATTTTTAAATATTTTTTAGGATTTATATGGTTTCTAGGGGTTTTAGTTATTTTGAGGGGTTTTATGGTTTTTAGAGTTCTATGTATTTCAGGGTTTTTTTTGTTGTTATGGATTTTTTTTTTTGGTTTTTAAGGTTTTTGTAGTATTTAGATTTATTTTCATATTTTTAGGGGTGTAAAGTATTTTTAGTGTTTTTAGTGTTTTGATAGGCTTTTTTAGGTTAAAATGTTTTTAAGGTTTTTAGGGTTCTATGGATTTTATGGGTTTTTAAGGTCTTTAAAGGTTATAGCGTTTTTTGGATTTTTAGGGGTTTTATGTTTTTTTGTTTTTATGATTTTCTTTTGGTTTGTTCAGGGTTTTTTGTTTTGAGTATTTATGTTTTTAAATATTCCTAAGGATTTTTTTGTAGTTTAATGGTTTTTAGGGTTTTACGAAATTTTAGGGGTTTCAGGGTTTTTTAGGGCTTTTACAGATTTTAAGGGTTTTAATCATTTTTTATGTTTTTAGGGGTTTTAAGTGTTTTTATATTTTTTATTTTTTCATAGGGGGTTTCATTGTCTTTAGGATATTTTTATATTTTTAATAATTTTTAGTTATTTTATGGATTTTCAAGGATTTTACTATTTTATAGGGTTATTATGGTATTTTTGGATTTTAGAGTTTTTTTAGGGTTTATGATTTTATTATGTTTTTAAGGGGTTTTAATGTTTCTTTGAGTTGTAAACATTTTAGGGGTTTAAAGGATATTTCAATTTTTAATTGGTTATTAGGGTTTTCTTAGTGTTTTAAGATTTTTTTTTTGAGTTTTTTAATTTTCTTAGGGGTTATCAGAATTTTTAGGGATTTTATGGGGTTTTAGGGTTTTTATGGGTTTTGGGGGTTTAGGGATTTTTTGAGTTTCTTAGGTGTTTTTATGGTTTTTATATTTTTTATTTTTTTAGGGGTTTAATGGGTTTTTATACTTGTAGTACGTTTTTGGTTTACATGAGGGTCTAGGGATTTTAATGTTTTTTTATGTTTTTTAGGGTTTTAAATATTTTTAGGTATTTTAGGTTTTTAGATTTTTTCAAGGTTTTTTGTGGTTTTAAATGTCATTAGGTTTTTTGGATTCTCATAGGTGTTTTTAGGATTTTTAGTGTTTTTTTCCTTTTTATCTATTTCTATATTTTTTAGGATTTTTTTTGTTTTATTGGGTTTTTAGGATTTTTGGTGTATTTAGGTTTTTTATGATTTTAATTATTTTTATGGTTTTTTGGGGATTTATGGGAAAAGAAGAAACAGACCAAGCAGGGAGCTTAGTGCCTTATTTTATAAATAAAAAGAAAAGCACAAGGCATTACAGGGGGGACTTGTACATTCGGGTACGGCTAGTACCCATCATGGCATAGTCTACATGAGACAACAAAAAGAATGAGCAATAAAAGACCACTATGAGCAGCATTCTTCAATAGCCATCTCGGAAAGAACATCACCCACCATGTTGACTTCCCTGTATACATGAGTGATCTTAAGATCGGGTTCTTGGATAAGCTAAGGCATTCAATCCGTTGGGGTTGGAGGTGCCATGGAACCTTTCTTGAGTTTTGATGAAGAGCCTCCATCACAAGCATCAAGTCAGATTCAATCCAGAGATGCATCCACCCAAATTGAATTTCAAAACATACAGCCTTGATAATATCCCCAATATCTGCCTCAAAGGCACAACCATTACCAATGAAATGATAGAAAATGCCCTTGACAAAACCTCAGTAGGTACAGAAAACACAACCACATCCTGAAGGACCTGGTGAACCTACTGCCGCACAATTAACATTAACTTTGATCCACGATGGGATTGGTGGAATCCATCAGATGAAATTCATCAACATTGGTTTTTTACACCTGCCAGAAACTCCAAGAGTGTGGAGTGTGATAAGTTCATTGAAATAGTTATTCATAGTGCATGATTGGATACACCCAGCCATTTGAAAAACGTTGTGCATGGGAATAATACCTTCATGTATGGAGCATGAATTATTCCATAACCTAGCAGAATTTCTCACTGCCTATAGGAAGGAAAAAATTTCTGCTGATGCAGCAAGAAGAAGATTATGAATTTTCTCACTGAAACTGAATTATATAATAAAAAGAATCCTTTGGGCAAAGGTTTCATAGGGAAAATAGAGACCAAAACCGTCTTATATGTGGTACCATAATCTATGCGCAAGATTACATTCAACAAAAAGGTATTTTATACTTTCAGAATCCCGTAAACATAGGCTAAAGGCCGATACAATATACCATCCATATTTTTGCAATTGACCATGCATAGGCAACCAATTTCTCCAAATATTCCAAAGGAGAAGGAAGTGTCTAGGAGGAATGAATTGACATATATATTTTAGAAGCCATGAGGAGGAATCCAGACCATGACAGCATTTTCGATTGTAGAACTCCCTTGCAGTGAGCTGACCATTCAGATTCGGCTTCCAGATAATAGTATCAGAATCAATGTAGTTGTAGCAATGAATATTGGAAATGATGTGTGCTTGTTAAAGTCCATCCATCTCAATCATCCTAGTGTTCAGATCATTGATAGACATGTGTTGTAGACCTTGAGGTACCTGCATGCTTTCATATAGAAGACAATCGATCCACCGAGTGAACCAATAGTTCAAATTGGATTTCTTTGAAATAGTCCAAATTGATTGGGAGATAATTTACTTATATGAGGATTTAATTGTCGTCCAAATAGAGAAGATCATGTGTCCATTTTAGCTAGTGCACAAGTAGGAAGTAAATCATTCTTTAAGAAAATCTAGCTCACCTTCGTTGTGTGTGAAGTGGTTCAAGATAAATTTGGCTAGCAAGGCCTCATTAAAAACCCTGAGGTCCTGAATTTGAAGACCACCCATTTCAATGGGTTTAATTCAGTATTTCCACGAAACTCTTACCAATTTATTTTCATTAATGCATCATGTCCATGAAAAGTTCTGGATCTTGGCTTGAAGAGATTTCATCAGACTTACTGACCAACTATATAAAGATAAGACATAAACAAACATTGAGGTGATGACAGAATTGATATGGAATACTCTACCTTCCTGAGACATGGAATTTCCCTTCCATTTAGCCAGATGTTTTGTGAAGATAACAGAGATGCTTTCCAAGAGGAAACTCTTTACCTTTCTCCAAAAGAGGGGGACCCCAAGGTAGTTGAATGGAAAGGATCCTTTTTTGACACCATGGCATATGATAATTCTGTTTTTCCTCATAGAGAAGCTCCCTTTACTAATGATAATTGATGATTTACACCAACTGATGGCCTTTCCAGCAACATCTTTATAATGAGTAATGGTTTTCTGGATAGATGATATAGTTTGCATATCAGCCTGCCCAAAGAGAAGGATATCGTTAGCATAAAAAAGGTGTGAAGGTACTAAAGTGTTCTTACTAGCTTTTATAGGATAATAGAAGCCAACCATCATTGCATTAGTAACAAAACGACTTAGATAATCTTCCGCAAGTTCAAATAGAATTACATAAAGGAGATCACCCTTTCTGACCCCTCATGTACATTGAAAAAACATTTTGGTGCCCCATTAACCAGAACAGAGACTTTTAAACTCTCAAAAATGGTAGAAATCATACTGATAATCTAGGTTGAAAACCCATACATGCTCTGAACCATGAAAAGAATGTGCCACTTAATGGTATCAAAGTATTTTTATATATATCCAATTTTAATGAAAAAGTCTCATGCTTGGATTCCTTCCTCATGATATTCACTCCTTCAGAGGCCATATATAGGCAGTTTTGGATGCTTCTCCTTGGAAAAAATCCAAATTGATTGGGTGTGATCATGTTGTCGACAACCTTCCCCATCCTAATGGAAATAATTTTGATAATAATACGTGGGATGGTGTTTCCAATGGCAATTGGTCGAAAGTCACCAATATCTATTGCATATTCTTTTTTGGGAAGCAGAGCAATAAAATTGGAGTTGGCTCCAAAAGGGATTGATCCTGAGAGAACGAATTCCCTATCAGCATTTTTAATTTCTGTATTAATTATATCCCAATAGAAAATGAAGAATTTGTTGGTAAATCCATCCAGTCTGGGGGCACTTTCAGAATTGAGTGAAAGAAGACAAGATTGAATTTAATCCCCTTGATGGGGAGAGGTCAGATCATTATTCTATGAGTCACCCACACATTTCTCAATAAATTTGGCAATCAAGGAAGAAGGGAAGATGTTATCATCATTATAATGAGATTTAAAATGATCAAAAATAGCATCAGAGAGCTCTTTATCCTCAACCAAGTTTGTGCCATTGATTTATATATGATTGGGTCCTTTATGAACCCATTTCTCCCATTGTAAGGGATGAGATAACTTTGAGTTGCTATCACCATCATTGAGCCATCGAACATTGAATTGATTTTTTTCCAGATTTTCATTATGAACAAGAATATCATCATGTTTTTTTGTGAAACTCATGTTCCTCACGAGTAGAGACATCCCCTTGCTGATTGTTTTTTTAAAAATACTCTAGATGATATTAGGCATCCTTAATCACATCATTAATTATTGAGAATGAGAGTTTACTCCAAACTTTTAGTAGAATTTTGATTTTCTTAATCTTTGAAGAAACCACAAAATTAGGACTACCATGAAATGTGTAGTTCTATCAATCAAGAACTACTTCACTACAACCTCAAATTGAAAGACATGAATTGTTGACCATGAAAGGTAAGGGGGATGAGTCTCCTGCTATCCTCCCGAATGGCGACAACAATGGGATTATGATCAGAGTTAAATTTGAGAAGAGTAAATCCTGAGATGTTAGATGGAGCACCAGTATCATTGACTTGCATAATGAACCTATCAATTTTACTGGATTTCCTCCCATTGACAGTGAATCTCCCCCAAGTGAATATGGAAACTATAATAGGGACTTCATTGAGGTAACATTGATCCACACAACAATGAAAATCATTTGCAGCAGTTAGGGAGAAGTGAGGGCCAATTTTTTCATCTAGGTGAAGAATAACATTTAAATCACCAATGAAGACCCAACTGTAATCCATATTCTCACTGAGAGTAGATAAATTACCACAATGTTTTCTTATTCAGATATTAGAGCAAGAAGCATAAACAAAAGGGAAATACAAGGGCATATCTTGCAGCCGAGAGTGAACTGTAATTAGTTTGTGACAAATATCAAGATTATAAAGTTGCAAGTCATTGTGTAGAAAAACCCATAAGGTTTCAAGATTACCAGCACCTCTTTTGTGGGAAATAAATGTATAACGAAGAGAATGCCAATTGAAACCCTTCTAGTTTTCCAAACAAATTAGATGCCCAGCAATGGCCACAAGTGAAGGTTTGTTAAAAATGAGAAAATGCTGAAGGGCTGCTGAAGTGAGAGAATTCACAATCACCTGGATGTTCCAAAAAAATATCTTCATTGATGGATTTTTTCATTGCCTCTCATGTGAGGAAGGGCTTTTGTATATTTGGGGGAAACTCCTTTGATATTTCCTCCCTACTTGGGAGGCCTCCTAGGAGGTTTCGTGACAATTTTTGTAGTTTTTTGAACCTCATGAGTAGAGGCCGTAAGAATCACATTAGATATTATATCAGCATCTTGACTGAAATCTACCTGATTAGCCTAGAATTGACCAGAGAGAGGGGAGAAGGCATTAGTAACACAAATCCCCACGTTATGGGGAAGTGAAGTGGATTTAGCCTTGATGACATTTCCTACAGGAATGGGTGTGAAGACTTCAGGATTAGGCATGTCCATTTCTACATCATGCACTTAGATAATATCTGTAAGATCGGGTGCATCAGACTGAGTAGGTGTATCATGCACCTTTCCAGAAGTTGCAAGACCAGCTGCATCAGGAGAAGATGAAGGTAGCTCAGAAATAGGAGAAACGTGAGAAGATGATTCAAGGGAGGGACTGCCAGAGTCAATAGAGAAATTTTTCACAACAGGAGCAGGTGAAGTAATCTCTAGAGAGTCACTAAGAGAGGTCAAAGAACATGCAGTGTCCTTAAGCTACTCTATAGGAACTGCTTGTCCAACATTATCAGGAGCCGAGCCACTGGACTCAAGAGAGACCGAAGCACTTACAGTGTCCTTAAGTTGTTCAACAAGAACAACTTCTCAAACATTATTAGGATCCAAGCCACTAGACCCATTAGGAAGGTCCGATGTAATTGGATCACTAGTTTTGTTGTTTTCATTGCCTTGCAATGTGAGAGATGTATATTTATGGGGCATTTCTTTATTTTTGGAAACGTGGCATGAACCACCTTCATGACCTTTTTCCTTGCAAATGTTACCAGTCTTCAGTCTCCTGCATTAATTGATAGAGTGACCAAGTAAGAGAAAATTACTGCAGAACTTGGGTGTTCCTTAATATTTGATTTTCAACAATATATTGTCATCCAGTGTGTTTAACACCACTTCTTTGACTAGAGTGATAGCCGTGTCAACTTCAACAAGAACTCAAGTATAATGCCCAAATCTGGGGTTGTTTGTTTCTCTATCAATATGGATAGGAAAACCAACTAAGGAGGAAATGTCCCGCATAATCCAGGGATGCCAATATAACCAATTCAGTTAGCAGATACGGATCCAAAATTGAGTGAAAGTGTTCCTTACACTTGATGGATCAAATTTGCGATCCCAGTATTGAATCTGTAGCAGACCATGCTTGAGAGAAAGTGATCCAAAACTCCAGGCACGTCTTTTATGCTCATCTGATGGAAATAAAATACGATATAAGCCTCATCCCATGGTTTTCAGTTTTTAGTCTGAGAAACCCCAGATTTTAGCAACTCGCTTGACATGCTCTGCAAATATCCATAATATTTCACCCTTGGGTATAACCACACAAGAAATGATTGAGAATTTAGAGAGTTTAATTCTCTCCTCAATTGCCTCCCGGTTGGCAGACACATGATCCCTTTTTACTTTCTTAATAACAGATCCATGGGAGGGGTGCTAAAATCAGAGAAAGAAGAGGAAGTGGTAGATTTGACAACCTCGGAAAAATTATTTTTCGACGATTCCAAAGGAGAAGCCGCTGGTTAATCTAGTTTTGCAATGCGGGGATTGAAAAATTAAAAAAGGACAGTATGCCCAATAGGTTTAGAATCAGGTTTCTTCACATGATCTTCCACTTCCCGATTTAGGGAAGTATATTTGCGCCTAGGTTCCACAGAATCGCCCGAGACCCTCGCTTTCTCAGCCATCTACTTTTCTTTAGGGAATTAAGGGTTTTTTGGAGTTTTAATATTTTTTATAGTTTTAAAATATATTTTTGTATTTAAATGGAATTTTATGTTTTTAGTTGGTTTTTAGGGTTTTTATGGTTTTTAGGGGTGTTTATAGTTTTTAGTGGGTTTTATGGGCCCTATAGGTTATAGGGTTTTTAGTGTCTTTTTTGGGGGTTTTTGGTTTATTTTTATTTTAGGTTTTTAGAGGTTTTAAGTGATTTTATGTTTTTAATTATTTCTTAGGGATTTACAGGGTTTTAGGGTATTTAAGATTTTTTGGATTTATTTGGGCATATTTTTTATTTTTATGATTTTTATGGTTTCGGGGGATTTTTTGGGGGTTTTCTAGTTTTTAGGGTTTCATAGAGTATTTTCCATTTTTGGGGGTTTAGGGGATTTTTTTTATGCTTTAATGGTTTTCTGATGGGTTTTTAAGATTTTTAGGGTTTTTAGGGTTTTTAGGTTTTTAGATAGTTTAAGGTAATTTTTAAAAAAAATTGTGGGTTTTTAAGGGTTTTTGGGAATTTGTTTATTTTTATATGTTTTAGGGTTTTTATTGATTTCATTAGAGATTTAGGGGTTTTTTTGTTTGTTAGGATTGTATGGGTATTTATATTTTTAACCTTTTTAAGGGTTCAAAGGGTTTCAAATATTTAAGTGAATTTTTTGTTGTTTTAAGGTTTTTAGGGGGGTTTACATTTTTTGTGGGTTTATGGTGTTTAGGGTATTTTTAGGGTTTTTAGTGTTCTTATGTGTTTTTAGGTTTTAATGATTTACTTTTGGTTTTTTTTAATTTTTTGGTATTTTTATGGTATTTTTATGATAGTAATGGATTTAGGGTTTTTAGGGATATTGGGGGGGGTTCTAGGGTTTTCAAGACTTGGGGATTATTGTGTTTTATTTTCTTTTAGGTTTCCAGGGGTTTTAATTTTCTTTTGGTTTCTAATGTTTTGTTAAGGGATTTCAGGGTTTTAGTGGTTTTTGTTTTTAGGGATTTCTTTTGAATTTTTTGGATTTTTTTAGTTTTTAAGTATTTTATGTATTTTAAAGGTTTTATGGTTTTGGGTTTTTTAATGTTTTTATGATTTTTAGTGATTTTGTGGCTTTTATGGGTTTTAGGGTTTTTACTATTTTTTTTAGGGGTTTTTGAGTGTTTTAGGTTTTTGGTCATTTTAAGTGGTTCTTAGGATTTTTATTGTTTTTTTACATTTTAGTGTTTTTAGGATTTTTATCATTTATTTGGTTTTGATGTATTTTCAGGGTTTTTAGGTTTTTAGTGGCTGCATGGTTTTTTTGGGATTTTATTTTTTTATGGGTTTTCTGTTTGTATGATTTTTTAATGTTTTTTATCATTTTTAGGGGCTTTAATTATGTTTATTGTTTTTGGTGGTTTTATGGTTTTTATGGGGTTTTATAGTTTTTATGTTTTTAGGGGTTTTCGTAGTTTTTAGGTCCTTTAAGGGTTTTATGGATTTTATAGTTTTTTATGTCTTTATTGGTTACATGTGTTTTTAGGTTTTTAATGTTCCCTTAGGGTATTTTAGGATTTTTTGTGTTTTTTAATATTTAAAGGATTTATTGGATTTTATTAGGATTTTTAGGGTTTTAGGGTATTTAGGGACACTGAGGGTTTTTTGGTTTTTTTGGGATTTAGGGGGTTTAAAATTTTATTTTTTAAGTTATTTTAATTGTTTAGATTTTAATGGACTTCTTAGTGTTTTTATTATTTTTAGATTTTTAGGTATTTTTAATGAATTTTTAGGATTTTTATGGTTTTTTGGTTTTTACGGATTTTGACGGTTTATGGTGTTTTAGGATTTTAGGGTTTTTATGTTTTTTTGGGATTTTAGGGGTTTAATGGTTTTTTAGAGTTTTTTTAACATTTTAGGTGTTTAAAGGGTTTTTAAAGTTTTTTTGGGTTTTTTGGATTTTTAGAATTTTTTAGGGTTTTTGGTTGTTTTTATGGGTTTTTTGATTTTTATTGTTTTTAGGATATTTATCATTTTTTTGGTTTTTAGGTGTTTTATGTGTTTTTATATTTTTTGTATTTTCAAGGGTTTTTAGGAATTTTTAGGGTATTTTCATTTAGCAAGATTTTTACGGATTTTTTAGGTTTTTATGGTATTTTGGGGTTTTTAGGGATTTTTAGGGTTTTTGGGTTTTAGTGTTTTTTTATTTGAGGGTTTATGTTTGTTTAGATTTTTTTAACATTTTATGTACTTAAAGGTTTTTTTAAAATTTTTGTGGTTTTTATGGGGTTTCTGTGTTTCTAAGTTGTTTTTTGCATTTTTTTGGGTTTTATGGGGTTTGTGGACACTTTAGGGATACTAGGGATTTTGTTGTTTTTAGGGTCTTAAGGTTTTATGAGTTTTTATTTTTTTTAGGTTTTTAATATTTTCTTTGGATTTTTCATGGTATTATGGTTTTTATCATTTTTAGTGATATTTAGGGTTTTTAGTATTTTATGGTTTTAGGGGGTTTGGCGGTTTTTCAGGGCTATAGGGTTATTTAAGGGTTTTTTTATTTTTATGGTTTTTTGGTTTTTTGGTTATTTTAGGGTGTTAATATTTTTTAGTGTTTTTTAATGTTTTTAGGTGATTAAAGGGTCTTTAGAGTTTTTATTTGGTTTTTTTGTTTTTTGGGTTTTTTTGGGTATCTTGTGGTTTTTATGGGTTTTATGGTTTTTCGAGCGTTTCATGGTCTTTTATGGGTTTTTTGGTTTTCAGGGTTTTATGTTTTTTAATGTTTTTTATGGTTTTTAGTTTTTTAAGGTTTTCAAAGGGTGTTTCATGATTTTTAGGGGTTTTTTTTGTTTTTTAATGACTTTTTGGGCTTTTTATGATTTTTATGGTTCTTTTGGGTTTTTAGGGAATTTAATGGTTTTTAGGGGTTTAGGTTTTTTTCTTCAGATTCTAGGGTATTCCTGATGTTTATAGTTTTTAAGTCTTTTTACAGTTTTCTTTCATTTTAGGGGTTTAATGGGTAATTATTGTTTTAGTGGGTTTTTAGGTTTTTTAGTGGTTTTATGGGTTTTACTATTTTTATGGTTATAAGGGTTTTATGGTTTTTGGGGGTTTAGGGTTTTATGTTATTTTTGTGTTTTTAGGGTTTTATAATTATTTGGTTTTTAGGGGGGTTTAGTGTATTTATATTTTAAATAATCTTAAGGGTTTTCGTGGTTTTTATGGTTTTTTACATATTTTTATATTTTTTGGTATTTTTTTCATTTTTATGGTGTTTAGTTTTTTAGTTATCATCATGATTTATGGGGTTTTAGAGAGTTTTTATGGTTTATATTGTTTTTTGGAGTTTTGAGTGCTCTCAATTGTTTTTATGTTTTTGTATTTTTATTTGGGGGTATTAAGGTGTTTTAGGTTTTTTATGTTTTTGGGCTTTTTAGGAATTTTAGTGTTTTTTGGGTTTTTTGTGATGTTGTGGGATTTTAAGAATTTTTTTGGGTTATAGGATAATTATGGTTTATTTTTTTATTTTGGTTTTTTAATTATTAAGGTCTAATAGTTTTTAGAGTTTTTATTGTTTTTATGGTTTTAAAGGGATCATGGGATTAAAGGAGTTTCGGGGGTTTTATGGATTTTTTGTGATTTTCAGGTTTTTACGCGTTTTTATGGTTATTATGGTTTTTAGGGTTTTTAGGGTTTTAGAATCTTTTAGGGTTTTTATGGTTTTTATCAATTTAATGTTTTTATGAGTTTTAAGTGTATTTAGTTTTTTATGGTTTTCTTAAGGTTTTATGGTTTTTGACAATTTTTAGGGTTCTATTATTTTTATGGGTTTTTTGGATCTTGAGTGTTTTTATGATATTTAGAATTTTTACTATTTTTTATTTTTAGGGGTTTTAAGTGTTTTTAGGGTTTTTGTCTTTTCTTAGGGATTTTCAATGTTTTTCTAGTTTTTTATGTTATAAGAATTTTTAGGGCCTTTTATGGTTTATAGGGATTTTGAGGGTTTTTAGTGTTTTTTCAGATTTTTATGGTTTCTATGGTTGTTTTGGGGTTTTAGGGGTTTCTTTAGTTTTTTTTGAGTTTTTAAGGCTATATAGATTACTTAACAATTTTAAGGGTTTAATCCTTTTAAGAGTATTTTGTGGGTTTTAGGTTTTTAATGGTTTTAGGTGGTTTTCTGGTTTTTAGAGGTGATTTGGATTTTAGGATCTTTTTAGGTTTCTTTAGTGTATTGA
Organism: Viscum album; assembly: GCA_963277665.1. NCBI lineage: Eukaryota > Viridiplantae > Streptophyta > Magnoliopsida > Santalales > Viscaceae > Viscum > Viscum album. The sequence goes on from OY728156.1 coordinate 834,280,591, forward strand.
CTTTTCTCAATTTTTAGGGCTTTAATGTGTTTTAATGTTTTTTATTTTTTCTTAAGGATTTAAGGGATTTTAGGATTTTTTATTTTTTTGTGTAATATTAGGATTTTTTTTATTATTTATATGTTTTTAGTGTTTTTTTGGGATATTATGGTTTTTAAGGGATTTTTAATATTTTAAGGGTTTTGAAATATTTTCAGTATTTTTTAGGATTTTAGGGGTTTTAATATTTTTTATGTTTTTTAGGTTTTCAAATCATTTTCATAGTTGTAATAGTTTTTTCCATTTTTAAGTATTTTTATGAATTTTTAAGGATCCTTATGTTTTTAGGGTTTTAGGGATTTTGAAGGGTTTTGGATGTGTTTAGGTTTTTTAGAGTTTTTAGCGTATTTTTGTTTTCATGAGTTTTATTTATTTTTAGGTTTTATAGTTTTTTTTTGTATTTTTAGTGTTTTAGTGGTTTTTTGTCTTTATGGAATTTATGGGTTTTTAGAAATTGTATGATTTTTTTTGTTTTAGGGATTTTGAAGATTTTTGGGTATTTTTGGTTTATGGTTTTTAGGGTTTTAGGTGTTTAGAATTTTAGGGGTTTAAATGTTTTAGTGGTTCTACCATTTTTAGGGGTTTAAAGTGTGTTTAGAGTTTTAAGTGGATTTGGGTTTTTTTGATTTTTTAAGGTTATGGTTTTTACGATTTTTATGGGGTTTAAGGGTTTTTTGGTCCTCTTTAGGGTTTTTAGAACATTTTATTTTTATGTGCTTTATGTTTTTTAAGGTTCTTTAGATATTCTTATGTATTTTTAGGGTTTTTAATGGTTTTTATTATTTTATAAATTCTTTGTGATTTTTTGGATTTCTTATGGTTTTTTGGGTTTTTTGGGATTTTAATATTTCTTGGGTATTTTAGGCTTTATATGTTTTAGGGTAATTTAAAAATTTTAGTGTTTTATGGATTTTTAGAGTTTTTTTAACCTTTCTAGGAGTTTAAAGGGTTCTTTATGTTTTTAGTTCTTTTAGGGTAATTTTGGGGTTTTAGGATTTTTTTAATCTTTAAGTGGGTTTTAGGGATTTTAGATGTTTTTAAAAGGTTCTTAGTGTTTTTTGGGATTTTAAGTGTTCTTAGGTTTTTAAGGTTTTATTAATCTTTTTCAGGATTTTAGTCTTTTTATGTTTTTAGATATCTTAGGTATTTTTTATGATTTCTATGTTTTTTAGTGTTTTCGGAATTTTGAGGGGTTTGAAGGATTTTGAGGGGTTTTATGGTTTATAGAATTTTTAGAATTTTAATTGTTTTAGGTTTTTAATTTTTTCTTAGTGCTTTCATGGGTTTTTTAGGTTTCTTGTGTTTTTCGAGATTTTTATGCAATTTTAAATATTTTTATGGGTAATTTGGATTTTAGGAATTTGGAGGGTTTTTTGGTTTCATGGATTTTTGGGGTTTTAGATTTCTTAGTTTTATAGGGTTTTCATGGATTTTTATAGTTTTTAACATTTTTATGGTTTAAATGGATTTTATAGTTTTTACTGGTATTAGGGTCTTTAAGATTTTTAAGGGTTTATGGTTTTTGTGGGGTTTTAGGGGTTTTAGGACCTTTTAGGGTCTTTTGGTATTTTAGAATATTATAGGATTTTATGGGTTTTAACTGTTTTTTAGGTATTTATGGGTTTTTTAGGGGGTTTGGGGTTTTAGGGTATTTTACATTTTTAGGCCATTAGGGTTTTTGAGTTTTTTATGGTTATTATTGTATTTAGGAATTTTGAGGGTTTTTATTGTTGTATGTTCTTTTGAGTTTTTTATGAATTTTATCATTTTATGGATTTTAGGGGTTTAAATATTTTAGGGTTTTACAATTTTATTACGGTTTTTAGGTTTTTACAGTTTTTACATTTTCAGCGATTATTAGGGATTTTTAAAGATTTTTTCCTTTTTATGGTATTTTTTGGATTTTGAAGGGTTTGGGGGTTTTTATAGGGTTTTTTTGGGTTTTTAGGGTTTTATGAGTTTTTAGGTTTTTGATAGTTTTTTAGTTTTTTTCAACAATTTTAGGGTTTTAAAGGGTTTTGAGTGTTTTTAGTGGGGTTTAGGGTTTTATGAGTTTAGGTGTATAATGGTTTTATGGGGTTTTATGGTTTTTAGGGGGTTTTAAGATGTTAGAATTTTTATCCTTTTTTAGGTTTTCAAGGGTGTTATGTTTTTTACTTTTTAAAAGTCATATTTGTGTTTTTTGATGGATTTAGGGTTTATTAAGCTTTAGGTATTTTTAGGGATTTTATAATTTTTATGATTTTTATGTTTTTATTGGTTTTTAGGGTTCTTGGGTTTTTAGTGTTTTGGAGATTCTTAGGGTTTTTATTGATTTTAGGTTATTTTGGGGTTTTAACTATGTTTATATTCATATGGTTTTATTTAAGGATTTCATGGTTTTTACAAGTTTTTAGTGGGTTATAGGGTATTTTTTGGTTTTAAGTGGGTTTATGGGTTTTATGGGTTTTTAGGGGGTGTAGGTGGTTAATTATTTTTCATGATTTTAGGGTTTTTAGCATTTCAGATTTTCTATAGGTATTAATTATTTTTAGTGTTTTAGGTTTTTCTTAGGGTTTTTAGCTTTTTTTACATTTTTGTTGATTCTTATGGGTATTTTATGATTTTATAGGTTTTAAATGTTTTTAGGGATTTTGAGGGATTTTTTATTTCTAAGGTATTTATGGTATTTTTTTATTTTAGGGAGTTTTTAGATATTTAGATTTAATAAGTTTTTAGGGATTTTTAACATTTTTAAGGGTTTAAATGGTTTTTAATATTTTTAGTGGTGTTTGGGGTTTTAAGATTTTAATGGTTTTTAGGGATGTTTGTTGGTTTTAGGGGGTTTTAGTGTTTTTATGGTCATTTAGGGTTTTCAGTATTGATTATGTTTGGGGTGGGTGGGGGTTAATATTTTTATGGTTTCATTGGTTTTCATATGGGTTTTTAGGGTTTTATGGTATTTGATGTTTCTAATTATTTTTATGATTTTTATTGTTTTTAGGGATTTAGTAATTTTGAGGGTTTTGATGGATTTTTAGGGTTTTTTGGGTTTTTTGGGTTTTAGTGTTTTAAGATATTTACATATGTTAATTGTTTTTAGTTTTTATGGTTTTCTTATTTCTTTATAGAGGTTTCTGGTTTTTTATATTTTTAGGATTTTATGGTTTTTTTATTTTTGTGGGGTTTTGGGGTTTTTATGGTTTTACGATTTTTAGTATTTTTAGGGTTTTTGGGTTTTTGGGTTTTAGTGTCATTTTAGTTTTTTAATGTTTTATGGTTTCTTAGATTTTTTTAAACATTTTTAGGGGTTTATATGGGTTTTAATGTTTTCAGTGGTTTTTATGGGTTTTAGGTTTTTTATGTTTTTATGGGTTTTTATGGTTTTTAGGATTTTATATTTTTGGGGGTATTTTGGGGTTTTTATCATTATTATGGTTTTTAGGGGTTTTAAGTGTTTTTTGTTTTTTATGGATTTCCTGGATTTTTTCTGGGTATTTTGGGTTTTTATGTTCTTAGGCATTTTTTGGATTTATATAATTTTTATGGGTTTTAGGGGTTTTACAGATATGATGGTTTTTATTGGTGTTAGGGGTTTTAGATTTTTAGTGTTATTATGGGTTTTATGTTTTTTAAGGGTTTTACGGTTTTATTTTTGTTTTTATGGTTTTTTGTGTCTTTAATTATTTATGTAATTTTAGAGATTTTTTTATTTTTATTGGTTTTTAAATTATTTGTGATTTTGATGGGTTTTAGTGGTTTTAGGGCTTCTAGGCCTTTTAGGATTTTTTGTTTTTAGGGTTTGTTGGGTTTTCAATTTTTTTATCATTCTTTATATTTTGTAATGTTTTTAGGGGTTTAAATATTTTTTATATTCTTTAGTAGATTTTTGGGGTTTTTAATGTGTTTTTCTAGTTTTTCAATGTTTTAGGGGTTTTATGGTGTTAGGGGTTTTTATGGTTTTTAAGGTCATTTATGGGTTTTTATAATTTTTAATGTTTTTCTAGGTTTTTATGGGTTTCATGTGTGTTTAAGTTTTTAAGTTTTTCTTAGGGATTCTCTAGGTTTTTAGGATATTTTACTTTTTTTGGAATTTTTAATTATTTTTTTGGTTTTTTGGTTTTTTATTTTGGTTATGGATTTAGAGGTTTTCTGGGTTTTTATTATTTTTATGGTTTTAAGGGTATTTAGGGTCTTTAGAGTTTTTTTATTTTTTTATGGATTTAATGGCCTTTTAGAGTATTTATTTTTTTAGAGGTTTAGAGAGGTTTTTGAGTTTTAGTCGTTTTAACAATTTTTATGCTTTTTAGAGAATTTTAAGGTCTTTAGGAATTTTTATGGTTTTATGTGATTTAGTATTTTTAGAGGGTTTTATGGTTTTTAGTGTTTTTTATGTTTTTATGGGTTTTATGGGTTTTATGTGTTTTTAGGGTTTTATAGTTTTCTTAGGGATTTTTAGGGTTGTCAAGGTTTTTGTGGTTTTATTATTTTTTAGGATTGTTTATTATGTTTATTTATTTTTCGTGTTTTAATTTATTTTTATGGTTTTTTTGGGTTTTTATGGTTCTTTTTTGAGTTTTTTTATGGTTTTTTAATATTTTTAGATTTTTTAATGATTTTAGGGGATTAAAGGGTTTTTATAGGTTTTAGTGGTTTATAGGGTTTTTTGGTTTATGGGGGTCTTTTATTGTTTTCAGATTTTCTATGGGTTTTAGTGTCATCTTATGGTTTTCAGGGTATTTTTATGCTTTTTAGGGTTTTTTATCTTTTTTAGGTTTTTAGAGGTTTTAGGTTTTTTTATGTTTTAATTTTTTCTTGGGGATTTTCATGGTTTTTGGGTTGTTTACAGTTTATTAATTTTTAGGGGTTCTTAGGTTTTTATGGTTTTTTGCATTTTTGTGAAATTTTTGGTTTTTATGCTTTTTAGTGGTTTTATATTTTTAAGGGTTTTATGGTTTTTATGTTTTATGGGGTTTTCATTGTTTTTAGGTTTTTAGGGTTTTTAGTGATTTTTAGGTTTTTAGGGTTTTTTAAGATTTTAGGGTTTTTAAATATTTTTTATAACTTCTATTTTTTAATGTTATCATGGATTTTGAGGTATTTTAAGGATTTCAGGTTTCTATATTTTTTGTTGTATTTTAGGTTTTTATGTTTTTCTTGATTTTTTAGGTTATTTATACTTTTTTAGTTTTTTTTAACATTTTTAGAGGTTTACTGTGTCTTTAGAGTTTTTTTTTGGTTTTTATGGTTTTTATTGGTTTTATTTTTTTAATGTTCATTGGGTTTTAGGGTCTCTTTGGGTTTTACGGCAAGGAATATGCAGAGGTCAGGCTATTCCAGACCCCCCCCCCCAATTTATTATATTAAAAGACGCAGCAGAAAAGACACAGCAAACAAGGGAGGGACATGGTCAAATGACCAGCACCAAAAAGCCCTTAATGACCCCAAAAATAGAAAAAGAAACACAAAATAGTCAAAAAAACAAAACCAAACAAAAAGACACAAAACCAAGCATGAACCATCACCATCATCCAGCAACAACCAATGTCCAGCATCTCACTACCAAGCAATGACTAACATCCAATCTCACAAGTATCAGTATCCAACACATCCATGTAAAAACCATCATCTATTCTTCACAAGATCCAGAATCCAGCACCTCCCCACCAAGAAGGTCCACTGCAAGCACCACAGAACCAACAACGCCAAATTCCAACCCGTAAGATTCATCGTATTCCATCCAAACACTAACCAGCCCATAGCAAAATTACCATCATTAATCATCTCCTTGCATTGAAGATCAACCATCAGCAACATAAACCCAATATCATCTGCAACGTCTAGAACTTCCTCAACAAGACGAGCCACCACCCGCAACTTAGAACCACCACCAGCAAACTCATAACCAATAGCTTCATCACATCACATCCCTACAACAAGTAGTAGCCAAATCCACTATTTCTGGAAATCTCTTTACGCACCAAACAAATAAGAAAAGACATACAACCAATCTCACACATCAGTACACACTAATTTCCCTAGCAGCATCAAAAACATAAATAAATCCAGAACCATCTTAACTAGAGACTCGAACAGCCCTCTAGACAAAATGTAAACCCAGCCATCAAGACACTCCACAAGAAGAATGAACAAACACACATCAAACTATAGCAACTGGAAAACACAAACCATCAGCACACCAAAAGAAAGTTGATTTTTAGGGTTTTTTAGTCTTTTTAGTTTTTTGGGATATTTTTGTGTTGTAGGGTTTTTTAAATTTTTTGGGATTATGGGGTTTTTATAATTTTTTTTGGGGTTTTGGATTTTTTCAATTTATATGGATTTTTATGGTTTTTGGAGTTTTTAATTTTTTGGGGGGTTGAATGGTTTTTTTGGGTTTGTAGTGGCTTTAGTATTTTTATTGTTTTTTTGGAAATTTACTGTTTTGTGTAGTATATAGTTTTTAGGGGTTTTAGTTTATTTCGGATTTTTTTTCTTATCTTGGTTTTAGGGGTTTAAAGTGTCAATTTTAAAGGTTATATTAGAGTTTTTAGGTTTTATATGTGTTTTTATGCTTTTTATTATTTTTTGGGATATTTTGGAAATTTTGTATTTTTACAGTTTTTAGTGGTTTTTATGTTTTTAGGGTTTCTTATGGTTTTTTAAGTTTTTTGGTTCTTTTGGTTTTATGGTTTTTATGATTTTATTATGGTTTTAAATTTTTTTTAATATTTTTAATGTTGTTATGGGTTTATGTGGGTTTTATATCTCTTTAGTTTTTATTGGGTGTTATTATGTGTTTCATGTGTATTTATATTTTTAGGGGTTTCAGGGTTTGTTTTGGGGTTTTTAGGGCCTTTCTAGGGTTTTTAGGGTCTTGTTTTTTTAGGGGTCTAATGTTTTTTTACATTTTTATGTTAATATTTTTTTAGTGTTCTTTACTTTTGTAGGTATTTTTAGGGATTTTAGGATTTTTATGGGTTTTAGGGATTCTGATGTTCTTTATGGTTTTTATGGTTTTAGGGTTTTATAGACTTTTTGGGTTTTAGTATTTATATAGTATTTAGTAGTATTCTAAGGGTTTTAGGTGGTTTTGGAATTTTTATGGTTTTTGTGTTTTTATGGTTTTTTTGGGGTTATTGGGTTATTGGGTTCTTTTAGCAATTTAGGGTTTCTTAGTTTTTTAGAGGATTTAAGTTTTTTTGGATTTATCATGCTTTCTTATAGATTTTTTTGATTTTTTGGGTTTTTTTGTTTTTCAGGATTTTTGGTCTTTTTTAGGAATTCTATGGTTCTTAATCTTTGCTTGGTATTTTGAGGGTATTTTATGGGTTTTGGGTTTTAGAGTTGTTATGGTTTTTTTATTTTTTATGGTTATTTAGGTGTTTATGTTTTTTTAGGGTTTTATGGTTTTATTAATGATTTCTAGGTTTTTTAAGGTTTTTCACATTTCTACCAATTTCTATGGATTTTTTTATGATTTTTAGTTATTTTTAGGATTTTTTATGGTGTTAAGGGATTTAATGGATTTTTTGGGGTTATAGGTGTGTTTTGGGTTTTAATGTCTTTTATGGACCTTTTGGTTTTATTGATATTTTTAGTGTTTCATAGATTTTTTAGATTTAATTATCGTTTTTAGGCATAAAAATAATTTTTAGAGTTTTAAGTGGGTTATTAAGGTTTATTTGGGTTTTAGGGTTTTTGATAGTTTTATGAGTTTTGTGATTGTAAGGGGTTTTTAGAGTATTTTGAGTGTTTTTATTGTTTTTAGAATTTTTATAATTTTTAGGGGTATTTAGTATTTTTAGGATTTTATAGTTTTCCAGGGGTTATTCATGGTTTAATTTTTTTTAACATTTTTAAGGATTTTTAGGTGTTTTAATAAATTTTATCATTTTTTGGTTTCTTTAGGGTATTTAGTGTTTTTTATACTTCGTAGTATTTTTGGGTTTTTAGTTTTTTTGAGGTTTTTAAGGTTTTGATTGGGGTTTTCAGGGTTTTTTAAGGGATCTTTAGTGATTTTATGTTTTTTATTATTTATTGTATTTTTAGCGAATTTTAGAGTTTTTAGGGGTGTTTTGGGGTTTTAGGGGTTTTATAGTTTTTGGGTTTTTATGGTTGTTTTAGTTTTCTTCGGTTTTTATTGTATTCTATATTTTTTTTGTTTATTATGGTTTTAAATGGGTTTTTTTGTTTTGAACAGTTTTATTTTGGGTTTTTATGGGGTTTTTTTGTTTTTTAAATATTTTTAGAGTTTTACATTTTTTTTATTTTAGGGGGTTTTAGGGTTTGTATAGGTTTTTAGGGGTTTGAAGTAATTTTGTGTTTTTATTTTTTTTTTCTTAAGTTTTTTCATGGATTTTATTATTTTTTACTTTTTTTTGTATTTTTAGATATTAAATAAAAAATTTTATGGGTTTTTAGTATTTTTTGTATTTTTTAGTATTTTTGGGTTTTTAGGTTTTTAAGGTATTAGGGTTTTTATGTTTTCTATGTGTTTTATGAGATTTTAGGTTTTATTGGTTTTAGTGTTTTTATGTTTTATGGGTTTTAATTATTTTTAATGTTGTTAGAGGTTTTCAATATTTTTAGGGTTTTTTACATTTATAGGGATACTTTTTGTATTTTTATGATTTTTATGGTTTTTTGGGATTTTGGGTTTTAGGGCTTTTAGGGGTTTTATTATTTTTAAGTTTTTTAGTATCCTTAAGTGTTATTAGGTTTTTAATGTTTTATTATGGGGTCTCATGATTTATAGGGTTTTTATGTTATTCCATGTTTTTAGGGTTTTTTAGGATTTTATTGGGTTTTGGGGTTTTTGAGGGTTTTTTGCTTTTCAGAGGTTTTAGGGTTTTTAAGGGTTTTAATTGTTTTTAGGGTTTTGGGTTTTTATACATTTTAAAATTTTAGTTATTTTTAATGATTTTTTATAATTTAGATGGGTTTTCAGTATCTTTATGGATTTGTTGTTTTTTAAGGTTTTTATTATTTTTTAGGGTCTTTATAGATTACGAGTTTTTAATTATTTTAAGTGTTTTTAAAGCTATAATGTTTTCTTATTTTTTTCAAAACATTTATTGAATTTCAAATATTTACAGATTATTAGATTTTTTTTAACGTTTTAATGGGTTTTAGGGTTTTTATGGTTTTTAGAAAATTTTAGGTTTTTATGTTTTTCGTCAAGGTTTTCATAGTTTTTAGGTGTTTGTAAATTTTTATGTATTTTTTGGGGTTTTATAGGATTTTTAGGATTTTTAGGGTTTTAGGGATTTGGGGGGGGTTTATGATTTTTTTTTTTGGATTTAAGGTGTTTATGGTTTTTTGGATTATTTAATTTTTATGATATTTTTAGTAATTTGATGATATTTATATGTTTTTAATGTTATTTTTTATTTTATGGGTTTTTATAGTTTTAACTAGTATTAGTGGTTTCGTTATTTTTATATTATTTTAAATTTTTTATGGGTTTCAATGGTTTTTAGGAGTTTTATTGGGATATTAGGTTTTTTATAGGTTATAATAATTTATTTTTCTTAAGGTTTTCTTGGGGGGTTTAGGGGATTTAGGGGATTTTATGTTTAAATGGATTTTTTTGGATTTTTGGGGTTTTATGATATTTAGGTATTTTTAGGGTTTTCAGACTTTTAGTGTTTTTAATTGTTTTTCGCATTTTTAGGTTTCTTAAGTGTATTACATGTTTTTAGGTTTTTAAGGGTTTCTTATGTTTTTAACGGTTTTTAGGATTTTTAACTTTTTTGAGATTTTTTATAGATTTTTTAAGGTTTTTATAGTTTTTAGGGTTTTAGGGATTTTGAGGGTTCTTATCATTTGAAGGGTTTTTTTGAGTTTTTAAGGGTTTTAATGGGGGGTTTTTAACACTTTCGGGATTTAATGTGTTTTAATAATTTTTGGTTGTTTTTATAGTTTTTATGGGATTTAAGGGTTCAATGGTTTTTATGGGTTTTTTTGTTTTTTAGGATTTTAAGTTTTTTAAGATATTTTAGTGTTTTTATGCTTTTCGGGATTTTAATAATTTCTTTGGTTTTTATTATTTTCTGATGGGTTTTTAAGATTTTAGGTTCTTTTACACTTTTGTGGATTTTTAGGTCTTTTTTTAGGATTTTATGGGATTTTAGGTATTTTGAGGGTTTTAGGGTGTTCAAGGTTTTTAGAATTTTTTATGGGATTAAGTGTTTTTAGGTTTTATGGTTTTCCTATGTGTTTTCAGGGATTAATGGTTTTTTAGGTTCATAGAAATTTTTAAAGAATTTTTAGGTATTTTATGGATTTTTAGGTTTTTATGGATATTTAGAGGTGTAATGGTTTTGGGTTTTTAATTTTTTAGGAGGTTTTTTGTTTTCTGAGTTTTTATCAGGAAGTATTTTTAGAGTTTATAAGGTGTTTAGTGGTTTAAGGGTTTTTAGATATTTCATTGGCTTTTAGGGCTTTATTGGTTTTTAGGTTTTTTAATGTTTTTAAGGTTTTTAGTGTTTTTAAGAGGTTTTAGAGTTTTAGAGTTTTTGGGTTTTAATTGTTTTTTAGGATTTTTAGGGGTTTTGATAGTTTTTATATTTTTAATGGTTTTATTAGGGGTTTTCAGGTTTTCAGGTTTTTTTGTTTTTATGGATTTTAAAGCCTTTTTATGATTTGTATGATTATTTATTGTTTTAGTTGTTTTTTGGTTTTTTTGGTTTTTAGGTTTTTTAGGGTTTTGGGTTTATAGAGGTTTTTATGTTATTAGGGTTTTTATGTTTTTGAGTTTTTAATTTTTCTTCTTAGTCTTCTTCATGTTTTTTAGTGTTTTTATGTTTTTTTTATTTTTTGGGATTATTTATGTTTTTATGGATTTTGAATATTTTTAGGGATTTTTTTAGGGTTTTAGTTTTTAAGGGTTTTTGGGGTTTGAGGTTTTTTGTGGTTTTAACTATTTTTATGGATTTTAATAATTTCTAATGTTTTTATGTTTAAAGGGTTTCTAGTTTTTGTTGCATTTTTATGGGTTTTTATGGGTTTTAAGTTTTTTGGGGGTTTTTATTTGTTTTCCAGATTTTTAGGTTTTTAGGGTCTTTATGGTATTCTTTGGGTTTTATGGGGACATAGAAATTTTTAGTGTTTTAGGGGTTTTATGTTTTTTTTAGTTTTTATGGTTTTATTATGATTTTTAAGTGTTTTAAGTGTTTTTATGTTTTTTTAAATTTTTATAGATTTTTTGGATTTTTTGGATTTTTTTGTGATTTTGAGGTTTTTTTGTGTTTTATGGGGTTTTAGGTTTTTAAAATTTTTATGATTTTTAGGGGTTTTATGTGTTTTTATGTTTTAAGTTCCTCCAAGGGTTTTTAGGGTTTTTATATTTATATGTTTTTTATATTTTTTTAGGATTTTTTTGGGGTTTTAGGGTTTTATATATATATATGATTTTTTGGAGTTTATAGGGTTTATAGGGATTTAAATTTTTTATGGTGTATGGTTTTTAATTTTTTTTTTACTGTTTTTTAGTTTTTTCAAAATTTTTATGGGTTTAAATGTTTTTTAGAGTTTTTAGTGATTTTTATGGTTTTATGGGGTTTTATGGTTTTTTATAGGTTTTAGGGGATTTCGTGAGTTTTAGTGGTTTTTGGGGTTTTTGGGTTTTATGGTTTTTAAGGTATTTTAGATTTTTCATCAATTTTTAGGTGTTTTATGGGTGTAATGTGTGTATACGTTTTTATGTTTTTCTTAGGGTTTTCTGTTTTTTTGGGTTTTTAAAATTTTTGAGATTTTTTATGATTATTTAACATTTTATGGTTTTTAGGGGTTTTATGGATTTTGAGGAATTTTCAGGAGGTGTACAGGGTTTACATGTTTTTTAGAATTTTTTGTATTATTTTTGTTTTTAGGGGATTTAAGTGTTTTTGGATATGATATTTTTGTAGGGTTTTAAAGTTTTTTTGGTTTTATTGTATTTTTAGGTATTTTTTTGAATTTTGAGGCTTTTATGAGTTTTTCGGTAAGTTGGCGGTTTTTATGATTTTAAGGGTTTTATAATTTTTAGAGTTTTTTAGTTTGTAAAGTATTTGAGTTTTTAGAGATTTTTAAGTGGTTTTATATATTTTTTTAAAAAAAATTAGGCGTTTAAAGGATTTTTTGAATTGTACAGGTTTTTTTGTTGTTTTTATGGGTTTTATGTGTTTAACTTTTTTATAGTTTTAATCATTGGTATGGATTTTGGTGTTTTCATGATTTTTATCATTTTAAGGGTTTTAGTGTTTTCATTTTTTTGAGGGGATTACGGATTTTTAGATTTTTTAAATCATTTTTATGCTTTTAAATGGGTTTTAAAAATTTTTATTTGTTTTTATGGGTTTTTAGTGTTTTTAAGCTGTTTATTTTCTTTATGTGTTTTTAGGGTTTTATGGGTTTTAGAGTTTTAGGGGTTTCAATTGTTTTTGGTTTTTAAATTGTTCTTTGGTATTTTCATGGTTTTTGTGTTTTTATCATTTTTAGTGATTTTTACGGATTTATTGTTTTACGATTTTTAGGGGGTTTGTGGATTTTCATGGCATTAGGTTTATTTAGTGTTTTTAGGATTTTTATGGTTTTTGGGTTCTGAGGGTATTTTTGGGTGTTAATGTTTTTAAATGTTTTTATTTTCATTAGGGGTTTAAATGGTCTTTAGAGTTTTTATTGGGTTTTAGGGTTTTTTAGTTTTTAGGTTTCTTTAGGGTATTACCTATTTATGGTTTTAAGGGGTTTTAGGGTCTTTTATTGGTGTTATGGTTTTTGGGGATTTAGAATTTTTTGGTGTATTGTGTGTTTTTAGTTTTTAAAGGTTTTATTAGGGTTTTTCTTGATTTTTTGGATTTTTATGTTTATAGGAACTTTTAGGGATTTTTAGTGTTTCTAGGGATTTGATTTTTAGGTTTTTTTTATTTTATGGTTTTATTGGATTTTTTTATTTTTTTTTTTTTAAAAAAATTTCTAATGTTTTAGGGGTTTAATGTGTTTTTACAGTTTTAGTGGGGTTTTAGGGTTTTTAGATATTTTATGTGTATTACGGTTTTTATTGTTTTAGGGGGTTTAGGGTTTTATGTTTATTTTTTTTAGGGGTTTATATTTTTTAGGTTTTCATGGGGATTTATTTTTTTTAGGTTTTTAAGGAATCTTATGGGTTTTTTCATTTTCTCGGATTTTTATATATTAATTATTATTTTTTCCTTTAGGTTTTAGGTATTTTCATGGGTTTTAGGGTCCTTAGAGATTTTTTATCGATTTTATTGATTTTTGGGATTTTGGGGGTTTCAATTATTGTTAGGTTTTTAAGGGTTTTTATGGGTTTTAGGGGGTTTCAGGTTTTTTTACATTTTAGTGATTTTTACAATATTTTGGGTTTTTTGGTTTTTAGTGTTGTTGTGGGTTTTAATGGATGTTGTGGGTTTCTATGATTTTTCTTTTGGGTTCTATGGTTATTATGGTTTATTTTTGTCTATTCTTATTCATTTTTTAGGTTTTCATGGTTTTTAGACTTATTTATAATTTTTAGGGGTTAAATGGTTTTTAGGGGTTTAAAGGGTTTTTATGGGTTTTTGGGTTTTTATGAATTTTTAGGCGTTTTTTCGCATTTTATGTGTTTTATGGTTTTTAGCGTCTTTTACGTTTTATACGTTTTTTATCATTTTAATTTTGTTATGGGTTTTAATTTTATTTAATTTTTTCGTTTTCTTAGGGTTTTTACGGTTTTTGACTATTTTATGGTTTTTATTTTCTCTTTGTATTTTATGGTTTTTAGGGATCTTGAGTGATTTTTGGATTTTTTTTATAATTTTTAGTATTTTTTATGTTTTTAGGGGTTTTAAGTGTTTTTAGGTTTTTTATTTTTTCTTAGGGGTTTTCAGAGTTTTATGATTTTTTTTACGTTTTAAGGTTTTTTATGGATTTTAGGGCCTTTTATGGGCTTAGGGATTTTGAGGGATATAGAGTTTTTAAGGTTTTTAGGGTTTCTATGGGTTTTTTTAGGGGTTTTTTGGTTTTTTCTAGTTTTAAGGGTCTATATATTTTATAACATTTTGAGGTGTTTAATCTTTTTTAGAGTATTTTGTGTATTTTAGCATTTTAGGGGTTTTAAGGTTTTGAGGGGGTTTTCTGGTATTAGGGGTGTTTAGTGTTTTTAGGATATTTTCAGTTTTTTTTAGTGTATTATATTTTCAAGGTTTTTTGAAGAATTAATGTGTGTTTAGGTTTCTGATGATTTCTTATGAATTTTAGTGTTTTTAGGAATTTATACGTCTTTGTGGACTTTTTGGAGTTTTATAGTATTTATATTCATTTTATGGTTTTTTGGGAATTTAAGGGTTTTGAGGGATTGTTAAGATTTTTATCATTTTTTAGGTCTATTGGGGATTAAAGTGTTTTTAGATTTTTATTGTTTTCATAGCATTTTCATAGTTTTTAGAGTATTTGACACTTTAAAGTATTTTTCATAATTTTTAAGGATTTTTATGGTTTTTAGGTTTTTAGATATTTTGTTTGGTTTTGGCAGTTTTTAGGGGTTTTTATAGTATTTAGTGTAATTATGTTTTTACGATTTTTAGGTATTTTGTGGTTTTTAAGGTTGTTTTGGGATTTTTAGTGTTTTAGTGGGTTTTAGGGATTTTATGGTTTTTTAGTATTTTTAGCAATTTTAGGGTTTTATGGATTTTTACGATTTTTCGGGTATTTAGGTTTTCAAGGTTTTTTTAGAGTTTTATGGTTTTTTAGGGCTTTAAGGTTTCAATAGTTTTTAGGGGTATTCAAAACATTTAGGGCTTTAATGGGTGTTTAGATTTTTAAGTAGTTTTTAGAGTTTTATTGATTTTTTATGGTTTATGAGTTTTATGGTTTATATGGGGATTAAGGGTTTTTTGGGTCTCTTTAGGGTTTTATCACATTTTTGGTTTTTAGGGGTATTATGTTTTTTTAGGTTTTAAGGTTTTCTTATGGATTTTTATGGTTTTTACTGGTTTTTGAAATTTTATATCTTATTTGTGATTTTTTTGGATTTTTCTTGTTTTAAGGGGTTTTAGGGATTTTATGGTTTTTGGGGTTTTTTAGGGTTTAGGATTTTTTTTCGTTTTTAGGGGTATTTTTTATTTTTTTAGTGTTTTTATTGGTTTTTAGTGTTTTTTAACATTTTTTGGGGTTTAAATGGTTCTTAAGGTTTTTAGTTATTTTATGTTATTTATGAGGTTTTAGTATTTTTTAATCTTTTAGGGGTTTTATAGATTTTAGTTGGTTTTAAGGTTTTTTGGGTATTTATGGTTTGTAACATGTCTTATGGTTTTTTGGGGTTTTAAGTGTTTTAAATTTCTAGGGTTTTATAATGGGTTTTCCAGGTTTTAGTGTTTTTATAATTTATGGGATTTTTTAGGATTTCTATTGTTGTTAGGGTTTAAAGGATTTTGAGGGGTTTTAGTGATTTTAAGGAATTTTTGGATTTTTAACATTTTTAGGGGTTTTATGTGTTTTAGGTTATTAAATTTCTATTAGTGTTTTGTTGGGTTTTTTCGGGTTTCTTGTGTTTTTAGGTATTTTAATTGAATTTTTATGATTTTTTTTGTTTTTTAGGTTTTTTATGGATTTTGATTGTTTTAGGGTATTTATGGTTTTTTGGGGTTTATATATATATTTTTAGTTTCTTATTTTTTAAAGGATTATTAGAGTTTTATCATTTTTTGGGTTTAAAGGGTTTTTATAGTTTTTAGTATTATTATGTTTTTTTATGTTTTATGTCTTTTATGGTTTTTGAAGGATTTTATGGTTTTTAGGTACCTTTAGGATTTTTAGGGATTTCATCATTTCTTATGTTTTTTTGTTTTTTTAACTGTTTTTTGGTTTTTATGGTTTTCTTATGGATTTCAAGGGGTTTTCGTGATTTTTACATTTTTAGGCCATTTAGGTTTTTTAGAATTTTAATGGTTATTAGGCTTTTTAGGGTTTTTATATTCTTTTGGGTATTTATGTATTTTATTTATTTTATAATTCATAGGGGCTTATGTATTTTAGGTTTTTATGTTTTCTTTGGGTTTTTATGGTTTTATGGTTTTTATGATTTTAGGGATTATTAGGGTTTTTAGATCTTTTTAGTTTTTAGGATTTTTTGCGATTTTGAGTTGTTTTGGTGGTTATTTTAAAGCTTTTATGTTTTTTTGGGGTTTTATGAGTTTTCAAGGTTCTCATGCCTTATAGATTTTTTTCAACAATTTTAGGGGATTTAAGGGGTTTTAGAGTTTTTAGTTTGGTTTTAGGGTTTTATGGGATTAGGGTTTTAAGTGTTTTAGTGGGTTTTATGGTTTTTAGTGGTTTTTAGGTTTTTATCATTTTTATCTTCATTTAGGATTTTAAGGGTGGTAAATTTTTTAGTTTTTTAAATTTTTATTTTGGTTTGTTGAGGGATTTAATGTTTTATAAAATTTAGGTGTTTTTAGGGCTTTAAAGAATTTTATAATTTTTTATGTTTTTAGTGATTTTTTTGGGGTTTTGGGTTTTTTTGGGTTTTTAGAGTTTTATATATTTTAGGGTACTTTGTGTTTTTAGGGTTTTTAGGGGTTTTAACTATTTTTAGATTTGTAGGGTCATAGTTAGGGTTCTCATATTTTTTGTGTATTTATGTTTTTAGGGGTTTTAGTGATTCATTACGATTTTTATTGTTTTTTTGGGTTTTGGTTTTTTGGGGTACATTAAGTGTTTCAAGGGATTTATGTTTTTTTACATTTTTTTAATGTTTTGTAGGGTTTATAAGGGTTATTAAATTTTCTAAATGTTTTTTGGGATTTAAGGTTTTTTTGAATTTATAGTGGGTTTTTGGGGGTTTTTGGGTTTTAAGGGGGCTTTTTTGTTTTTAGGGGTTTTTTTGGTTTTTAGGGGGTTTGGGGTTTTTTTTTATCATTTTACGGTTTTTAGTATTTTCTAGTTTTCTATGGGTTTTATGTGCCTTTAGTGTTTTAATATTTTCTTAGTGTTTTTATGGGTTTTTACATTTGTAGTGATTTTTAGGGATATTTTTAGATTTTATGGTGTTTTAATGTTTTTAGTGATTTTGAGGGTTTTTAACAATTTAAGGTTTTATGGAATTTATGCTATTTTGGGGTGCTTGGGATTTTTTTTATATTTTATAGTTTTTATGTTTCTCAGACATTTTATCATTTTTATGGTTTTAAAAAGTTTTTATATTTTTTAGTGGGTTTATGGGTTTTATGGTTTAATGGTGTTTTGATGTTTTAGAAGTGTTTATGGTTTTTGGAGGGTTTTAGTGTTTTTAGGTACTCTTAGGGTTTTTTTATGTTTTATAGGGGGTTTATATGTGTTTAGGTTTCTTTGATTTTCTTATGGTTTTTTGGGTTTTAGTGTTTTAATGTTGTCATGTATTTTTAGTGATTTGTTTTTGTATTTTTTTTAGGAGGTTTATGGATTTTCAGGGGTTTTAGCGTTTTTTGGGTTTTTATGGTTTTAGCGTTTTTACATTTTTACATTTTTAATTGTTTTGAGTTTTTTTTTGGTTTTCTAAGTGCATTCTAGGGGTTTAGGGTTTTTACATTTTTAGGGTTTTGAGGGGTTTTTGGATTTTTTGTGGTTTTAGTATTATTATGGTAATTATGGTTTCTTAGAGTTTCTATACATTTTCCGGGTTTTAAATAGTGTTTAGAGATTTTAGTGGTTTTTTGGTTTTTATGGATTTTAGGATTTTTATGTTTTTAGGGGTGTTTATGGTTTTTAGGTTTTTTTCTAGTTTTTGGGTATTTTGGGGTTTTTATCAATATTGAGGTTTTTATGGGTTTTAAATGTTTTTAGGTTTTTACGGTTTTCTTGGGGGATTTACCGAGTTTTGGGGTTTTTATGTTCTTAGAGATTTCAGGGATTTTTATAATTATTATCAGTTAATGGGGTTTTAGGGATTTTGATTAGTTTTAGGTTTTTTATTGATTTTTAGGGTTTTAAGGTTTTTAGCGTCATTAGGGGTCTTATGTTTTTGAGGTTTTTAATGTTTTCTAATTGTTTTATTTTTTTTCTTATATTGTTTATGTATTTTTATAGATTTTTTTATTTATATTATTTTTTAAATTTATTAGGGATTTTGAGGGGTTATAGAGGTTTTAGAGTTTCTTGGGATTTATGTTTTTTTATTTTTAGGGTTTTTTCTATTTTTTTGGGTTTTGTGGTTCTTTATATTTTTTAACATATCTAGGGGTTTAAATGGTTTTTAGATTGTTTAGATGTTTTTTGGGTTTTTAATGAATTTTTAGTGTTTTTCATTGTTTTTGGGGGTTTTATGGTCTTAGGGGATTTTATATTTTTTAGGTCATTTATGACTTTTTTGTTTTTTTAACGTTTTTAAGGTTTTTATGGGTTTCAGGTGTGTTTACGATTTTATGGTTTTCTTTGGGTTTCTTAAGGTTTTTTGAATACTTTACATTTTTTTATTTTTATGTATTTTTATTTATTTATTTATTTTTAGGTTGTTTATGGATTTTAAGGTTTTTTGGGTTTTTTATTATTATGGTTTTTTGGGTTTTTTGGGTTTTTATGGGTATTTTAGTGATTTTGATGGTTTTTAGAGTTTTAGGATTTTTTTTGTTGTTTTTATGGTTTTTGGTGTTTTTTATTTTCATAGGGGTTTTATCAGTTTTCAGGGTTTTAAGGTTTTCTTTGAGATTTTCAGTGCTTTTATTGTTTTTATTGTTTTTTGGGTTTGTTTATTAATAATATGGTTTTTTAGTAATTTAATGAATTTTGAGGGTTTTTAATTTTTTGGGGTTTTTATTGTCTCATTGGGGTGTTATGGTTATTTTTTAAGTTTTTAGGGTTATTATTATTTTTAGATTTTTTAAACCATTTTAGATATTTAATGGTTTTTTTTGTTTTTAGATTTTTATAGTATTTTTATTGGGTGTAAGGGTTTTAATTGTTTTTATGGTTTTCTATGGGTTTTAGGGGTTCTTATGGTTTTTATGATCTTTTAGGGTTTTTAGGGATTTTTATGTTTTTCAATTTTTAGAGGTTTTAAGTGTTTTTATGTTTTAATGTGTTCTTGGGGATTTTCATGTATTTAGGGGTTTTTACATTTTTAGGAATTTTTATAGATTCTTAATATTTTTCATGATTTTTAGGATTTTAGTAATTTTGATGGTTTTTTTTTTGGTTTTTAGGGGTTTCATAGTTTTGAAGGTTTCAATGGGTTTTATGTTTTTAGTGGTTTTAAGTGTTTTTATATTTTTATTGTTTTTAGGGATTTTAAGGTTTTTAGTGTTTTTTTATTTTTTAGGGATATTTAAGTATTTTTTAAGAATTTAATGATTTCAAGGGTTTTTAGGGGTTTTTAGGGGTTTTTAGGGGCTTTAATGTTTTTAGGGTTTCTATATTTTTTTTGGTTTTTATGGGTTTTGAGGTTTTTTTGAGTTTTTATGTTTTTGTTCTTTTTTAGTGTTTTTAAATTTTTTAAAGGTTTACAGGGTCTATAGAGTTTTTAGCTGTTTTCTGGTTATGGGTTTAAATTTTTTAATGGTTATTTTGTGGATTTATTGTTTATATGGGTTTTTTGGGGGGTTTTAGGGTCTCTTAGGGTTTTAAGGGTTTTAAAATTTATAGGTTTTAGAGATTTTTGGACATTAAGGGGTTTTAGCATTTTTTATAGTTTTTAGTGGTTTTAATTGTTTTGAAGTTTATATGATTTTCTTAGGGGTTTTTAGTTTTTACGGTTTTTTGGGTCTTTCGGTATTTATAAATTTTTATTGGGATATTTTTGGGTTTTAGGGTTTTTATTTTAATTAATGTTTTTTAGGGTTTTTATGGTTTTTAGTTCTTTCATTATTTTTTTGGTTTTAGGGTTTTTTCGATTTTCATGTGTATTTATTGTTTTTTAAAGTTTTTACAATTTCATGGGGTTTATAGATTTTTTAGGTTTTTTAGTGGTTTTAGTATTTTTATTGTTTTTGGGTGTTTTTCTATTTAGGGGAATTTATAGTTTTTATTGGTTTCATGTTTTCTTTATGATTTTTATCATTTTTAGGTTTTTAGGGGTTTTATTTGTTTTTAATGCTTTTCGTAGGGTTTTATTAGGGTTTTCAGGGTTTTATAGTTTTTTTGATATTTCAAGGGGTTTAAATGGGTTTTATTTTTTTAATTGTTTTTGGTGTTTATTATCTATTTTATGATTTTTTATTATTTTTAGTGGTTTTATGGGTTTTATGGTTTGTTTTGGGGTTTTTAGGACCTTTCTAAGGTTTTTTTGGGGTTTTTGGTTTTGTAGGGGTTTTAAGTTTTTTATTACTTTTGTAGGGATTTTTAGTATTTTTATGGGTTTTAGGGATTCTAATGTTCTTTTTGGTTTTTTATGGTTTCAGGGTTTTATGGCCATTTTGGGTTTTATGATTTTTTATAGTTTTTAGTAGGATTTTAGGGTTTTTATGGGGTTTTGGGGGGTTTAAAAGTTTTTTTTGGTTTTAATGGTTTTTATGGGTTTTTTGGAGGATTATTTCTTTATAGTGTTTTTAGGGGGTTTAGGTTTTTAGTGGATTTATGTGTTTTTAGATTTATAAGGCTTTCTTATGGATTTTTGGGGTTTTAGGGTTTTTATGTTTTTTTATTTTTAGGTCATTTTTTAGGAATTTTATGGTTCTTAGTCTTTTTTTTATTTGAGGGTCTTTTATGGTGTTTAGGGTTTTTAGGCCTTTTATGGTTTTTGGCATTTTTAGGTTTGGGGGGGGGGGTTAGGTGTTATTTGGGTTTAATGATTTTCTTAATGTTTTTCATGGTTTTTAGGGTTTTTTGGTTTTTAATGATTATTAATGATTATTTAGGATTTTTAGGATTTTTATGGTTTTATTGGTTTTTATGGATTTTGAGGGGTTTGGGGTTTTTGGTGATTCTTTGTTTTATGGTATTTTGGGTTTTATTGAGTTTTTTAGAGTTTTTATGGTTTGTAGAGTTATTTAACTTTTTAGGCATATAAGGGGTTTTTTAGAGTTTTAGTGGTGTTTTATGGTTTTTGATGGTTTTAGGGGTTTCATGATTTTTATGGTTTTTTAGAGTTTTAGATGATTTTTAGGTTTTTTACGATATTCGCATTTTTCTAATTTTCAGGGGTGTTATGTGCTATTATCTTTTTAAGATTTTCTTAGGGTTATTCTTGGTTTAAAGCTTTTTTACAATTTAAAGGAATTTTAGTGTTTTTAATTATTTTTATAGTTTTGAAGGATCTTTAGGGTATTTAGTGCTTTTATACTTCTTAGTATTTTTTGTTGTTTTAGGGTTTTTTAGATTATTAATGTTTTCATTGGGTTTTTTTGGGTTTTTTGGTGTTTTGTTTTTTTTTTTGGTTTTTTGGGTTTGTTTCGGTTTTCTTGGGATTTTATGGTATTCTATATTTTTTTAGTTTTTTAGGGTTTTAAGGGGTTTTAAAAGTTTTTAAAAGTTTTTTTGGGGTTTTTGGGTTTTTGGGTTTTTAATGTTTTTAGGGTTTTTATAGTTTTTTGGTTTTAGGGGTTTTTTCAGGTTTTTTTCATTTTTTAAGTGTTTAAGTGTTTGAATTATTTTATGTTTTTAGGGTTTTATTAAGTTTTTCATGGTTTTTTTTACAATTTTAAGTATTTTAGGGATATTTTAGAATTTCTATTGTTTTAAAAAAAAGCATTTTTTGATTTTATTCGTTTTTATGGCATTTAATGTTTTTAGGGTTTTTTATGGTTATTAGTGGTTTTATGGTTTCTAGGGTTTGTAGATTATTTTAGGTTTTTTATGGGTTTCAGTGCTTTTAATGTTTTAGGGGTTTTTTGTTTTTTTATGTTTTTTAGTGATTTCAATTTTTTAGGGTTTTTTTCATTTTTAGGTATTTTGAATTATTTTTAGGAATTTATTATTTTTATGGATTTTTCTGGTTTTTAGGGTTTGTTATGGCTGTTGGTTTTTTATGGTTTTTATAATTTTTATTTTTTATTAATGGTATTAAGTGTTATTAGGTTTTTAGGGTTTTATTAGGGGGTTTCATGGTTTTTAGTGTTTTTATGTTATCTTATATTTTTAGGGATTTTTAGGCTTTTATGTGGTTTTATGGTTTTTATGGATTATGAGGGTTTTTACGTTTTTTGGGTTTTTAGGTTTTTATGGGTTTTAATTGTTTTTAGGATTTAATGGTTTTCTTAAGGGTAATCTGGTTTTTTATGGTTTCTATATTTTTAGTTATTTTTAAGGATTTCTTATAATTTTGAGGTTTTTTTGGATCTTTCGGGATTTTTAGGTATTTTAGGGTTTTAAGATATTTTATGGTCTATAGATTTTATGTTTTTAGTGGTTTTAAGTATTTTTATGGGTATAATGTTTTCTAATGGTTTTTAGGGATTTAGGGGGTTTAAATTTTAAGGGATTTTTAGGGATTTTTAATATTTTTATGGGTTTTTGGTGTTTTAGAGATTTTGAGAATGTTTAGCGTTTTTTGGTTTTTAGCATTATTTAGGTTTTAGGTGTTTAAATTGTTTTTAGTTTTTAAGGTTTTCTTAGGGATTTACATTGGTTTTAGGTGTTTTTAAATTTTTAAGGATTGTTTGGGGTTGTGTAGGTTTTTTAGAATTTTTACGGTTTTTAGGAATTTTAATGGTGTTTAGGGGGTTTTTGGGTTGTAGGGTGTTTATTATTTTTGGGTTTTTTACAATTTTTATGGTATTTTTATGAATTTGAAGGTTTTTTGGGTTTTAAGGGGTATTAGAGTTTTAACTAGTTTTAGGGGTTTTATGATTTTAGGGTATTTTAAGGATTTTATGGGTTTTTAGGGGTGTTTAGGGTCTTTTTGGGTTTTTAAATTTTTTATGAGTTATAATTATTTTAATATTAAGGTTTTCTTACGGTTTTTACGGTTTTTTATGTTTTAAGTGATTTTTTGGGGTATTTAGGGGTTTTATGTTTTTAGGGATTTTGAGGGATTTGGATTTTTAGTGTTTTAAATGTTTTTTTTTTCATTTTTTGGTTTCTTAATCATTATAAGTGTTTTTATCTTTCTATGGTTTTCTTATGTTTTCCATGGTTTTTAGGGTTTTTAAATTTTTAGGGATTTTTAAATATATTTTATGATTTTTATAGTATTTAGGGTTTTAGGGATTTTGAGGGTTTTATGGTTTATATTATTTGTAGGGTTTTCTGAGTATTTAAGGTTTTTAAAGTTTTTTCAACATTTTTAGGGATATAATGTGTTTTAAGATTTTTTGGTCGTTTTTATGATTTTATGGGTTTTGGGGGATTAATGGTCTTTATGGGTTTATGGTTTTTAGGGATTTTTTGGTTTTTATGGTATTTTGGTGTTTTTATGTTTTTTGGATTTTAAGTTTTTTGGATTATATTTTTATGAGTGGTTTTCTGATTTTTATGTTCTTTTATGATTTTTTGAATTTTTGGGGCTATTTTGGATTTTTTTTATTGGTTTTTAGGTATATTGAGGTTTTTTGGGGTTTTAGCATTTTTTAGGTTTTTATAGGATTTAAGTGTTTTTAGGTTTTTATGATTTTCAAAGGGGTTTTAGGGTTTTAAGGTTCTTTATGTTCTTAGGTATTTTTAGTTATTTTAAGGAATGTTATGGTTGTTTAGGTTTTTATGGATTTTTAGGGGTTTTAAGGGCTTTTTGTATTTATTTTTTTTAGGGGTTTTTTGTTTTGTAGTTTTTTTGTCTTTAAGGATTTTTAGAGGTTTTAAAGTGTTTAAGGGTTTAAAGGGTTTTCAAAGCATTCAATGGTTTTTATGGTTTTTATATTTTTTTAGTTTTTTTATCATTTTTTATGTATTTATTTATTTTATAGATTTTTTTGGGTTTTATGGATTTTTAATGTTTTTAGTTTTTATTTAGGGTTTTTGGTCTTGATGGTTTGGGGGCGGGGGTTAGGGTTGTTTTGATTTTTTTTAAGGTTTTTAGGGTTTTTAAGAGTTTCTAAGGTTTTAGAAGTTTAAAGGATTTTAGTGGGTTTCTAGAGGGTTTTATGGGTTTTTAAGGTTTTTAAGGGTTTTAGATTTTAGGGATTTTTGGGACTTTTGGGTCTTGTTATGATATTTTGGGTCCTTATCAATTTTTTGGTTTTTAGGGGTTTTATGTGATTTTAATTTTTTATCGTTGACTTAGGATTTATCAGTGTTTTAAGGGTTTGTTAATATTTTGGGTAATTTTTATGGATATTTTAAATTTTTATGTGATTTTAATGATATTGGGGGTTTTATGGTTTTTAGGTGTTTTGGGGTTTAACGGTTTTTAGTTTTTAGGTTTTTAGGGGTTTTAAGTATTTTAATGTCAATTTGGGTTTTATATTTGATAGTTTTCTATAAATTTTTAAGTTGTTTTCTGGGTTTGTAAGGTTTCATATATTTAGAGGTTTTTAGGGTTTTTAGGGTTTTTAGAATATTATTGGTTTTTTTGAAGTGTGGTTTTTTTAGTTTTTAGTGGTTTATGGTTTTTTAGAGTTTTTATATTTTATAAGGGTTTAATGGTTTTTTAGAGTTTTTAGTGATTCTAAGGGTTTTATGGGTTTTTAGAGGTTTTTATGGTTTTCTGGGAATTTCATGGATTTTAGGGGCTTTATGGTTTTTAGGTTCTTTTTGGGGTTTCCTCAATTATTAGGTTTTTAGGGGTTTTAAGTGTTATTACGTTTATATGTTTTCATATGTTCTTTAGTGTTTTGGGGTTTTTTTACATTTTAAGAGATTTTTTTCATTTTATAATATTTAATTATTTAGGGGTTTTATTGATATTGAGGTATTTTTGGGGGGGGGGGGGGGGGCGGTTGCGGGATTTAGGGGTTTTTTAGTATTTTTAGAATTCTTTGTGTTTTTAGGGGTTTTAAGTGTTTTGGTTTTGATATTTTTCTTTTGGTTTCCATGTTTTTAAGGTTTTTTATGTTTTTTATATATTTTTGTGAATTTTTAGTCATTTTATGGGTTTTTAGGGTATTTATTTATTTTGATGTTTTTTAGGGTGTTTAAGGGTCTTTTACTTTTATGGTTTTTTTTGGGTTTCTCGAGTTTTTTTAGTATTTAGGTGAATTAAGGAGTTTTCATGTTTTTTAAAACATTTTATGAATTTAAAGGGTTTTTAGAATTGTATTGGTGTTTTGTGGTTTTTATGGGGTATAGGGGTTTAATTTTTTTTGGGTTTTAATCTTTTTTAGGGATTTTGTTCTTTTTGAGACTGTTATCATTTTTACTGTTTTAAGGGATTTAAGTGTTTTTAAATTTGTAAGGTTATCTTAGTTATTTTCAGGGTAGTTAAGGGTTTTTACATTTTTGGTATTTTTCTGTCCTTTTTAGATTTTTATTGTTTTTAGTGTTTTTAGGGATTTTTATTGGTTTTTAGGTTTTTAGTGGTTTTGTTAGTTTTTTGAGTTTTTGGGGTTTTCTAGTTTTTTAGGGTTTTTATGGTTTTTATAGTTTTTTTTTAAAAAAATACATGTTTGAAGGGATTTTATACTTTAGTAATTTTTAGTTGTTTTATCGTTTTTTAGTTTTTTATGGTTTTATACGTTTTTTCGGTTTTTAGGGTATTTAAGGTTTGTAGGGTTTTTAGAGCTTCTAGATTTTTTGGGTTTTATGTGTTTTTAGGTTTTTAAGGTTTTCTTATTGTTTCTCTTGGTTTTTATGATTTTCATGTTTTTTTAGATTATATGATTTCTTTGTATTTCTATTGTTCTTAGGGTCTGTAAGGGTTTGGAGGGTTTTTGAGGGATCTTTTTGTTTTTAGGGTTTTTTAGGGTTTTTTTCTTTTAGTGTTTTTTGAATTTTTTTGAGGTTTAATTGGTTTTTACATTTTTCTAGTGGGGTTTTATGAGTTTTTTTGGTTTTTAGGGGTTTTGGGGTTTGACGGTTTTTAGATGTTTTTTTGGGTTTTTTGGGTTTGTTGGGTCCTAAAAATTTTACAAGGAAGAAGAAAATAATTACGTGAATTTGAAAAGGGGACAAGTAATAAAACAAAAGAAGATTCTGAAGAATATTATAATATGACGGGATTCCCCAATAGAAGGCTTGGTCCCATGATGTAAAAAATCTACGTTTACTGCTGTTCCATATGGCGTTCAACCACTCTATGGGGTGTCTCAAAAACTGTTAGTGCCCACAAAAAAAAGTAATTGGAGGACTCGACTGGTGATTTTTTCCCTCATTAATAAAATAGTTCATGGGCCTGGGCATTCTTTTTGGGATTCTGAAAATTGAGGCTTCACAAACCACTACGACGATCCAAAAGAGTAGTCAATTGTGCCTCTCATTTCTAAATAGAAAAGTGAGGAACCTCGAATGGGTGGAAAGGAGAAAAATATTGAGAGAAGGTGAAAAATAAATCCTCCACCCAAAATACATTGTGAACACCATATCATTGTCAATTTGTAGGAGACACTTCACAGATGCCCCTATTTATTTGGTGGAATCATGCCTCTATATAGTATCCAATGCATAGTGATGTGATCAATTCATAAATTTGAATCATGTATTGTCCATCATGAATCCCCTATGAAGAGGATCCTCTGTTGAAGATTCCATGTGCAGGTAGTGTCGTTTGTAGCTTCAACCTTTAATTTATAACCCCCATGGATGTAATAAGTTGCTTCACAGAAGACCCTCATCATGGATGGTCCCTCACATAATTCCCCTTCATGTACTATCATATGCAGCCAACTACTATACAACCATCTACTTCACCGACCCCCATGAAAAATGGAGAGTCACACGGTGAAAAATTTATGGTCGGGTCGATAGAATTCATTGTTCTACCTTATATGAACCAAATGTATGCCCCATATAATACCATGTGTTGAAACATTATTCATCTGCACCAGAAATCCAACCACGTAACACCTATTCTAGGTTGATCTTAAAAGGGACGATCTCACATATGGCTCACAGCAACCATTTATAGAAATCTTTCTTCTAGTTATCCTGACCGTATGAAATTAAAATTTATGGAACTCATTCTTATAACATGACTTTAAACTATGTTCTATTCACTAAAACTTGATGTTAAACTGTGCTTCCACAGCCCACACTACATGATATTAAACTATAATACACCCAATATTATAAATATATGACTCCTCAAATGAAAAACATTAGATTCCTTATACATGAATTAGAATATATCTCATATAGTGATCATGAGATGACTGTCAAACATTCAAATAAGAATCCTATTTGAAGTAATCCCTATCAAATTTCAAGGAACCCCTCTTAGACTACGTCCCAATAATTTCATGCGGGAGGTGGCACTTTTTCTCCTTTTTACTGCAGATCGGGAAATAAATAGATGGATCAATAGATTTGAATATCAAGGATAAAAAAAATAAAAGATTAAACATGAATATTAACCACCCTCTCCCTCTCCATTTGGGCTCCATAATTTTATCCTCCAGTGGATAGAGTGAAATATGGTGATCCTTTGATCTAATTATTACTCTTTTTTCTCACACTGATCATTAATCACTTGGTCTTAGTGGTTAGCTGCATTCAGGACATCTTCGCAATCCCAAACCCCAGTGGGAAGCATCCATGCGTATGCCCCAACAACATACAATTCAAATGGGCAGTTTCCATGTGCAAGCACCAATAACGTTCAATTTAAATGGGAAGATTCCATGTGTAAGACCAAAAATATTCAATTCAAATTGGAAACATCCATGAATAATCCCAAAAAAACATCAATTTAAATGGGAATATTCCATTAATAACCCCTAAACACATCAATTATTGTGGTATGCTTCCATGTGTAATCCCCAAGAACCTTCATTTCAAAAAGATCATTCCCAATTGAATGCCCCAACCTCACAAGAATCCTTCTAAGTGTAATACCCAGTAATGTACCCCCAAATTAGGCCTCATATATAGGTGTTACATCCAAACTCATAAAACTAGGTGGTCTTTAATTTCCAACTAACTGGGATATGTAGGAAGCCGCCCTAAGGTCCAAACACAGCACCAAATTCTACTCTAATGTTCTATGGGTCTCATCCTCAGTTGGATCGTATCCCCCAAGGATACCATATCTCATCTAGGCTCCTTGGGTTTCCTCCGGGTATCTCACACACCATATTTGATCGAGAAATTTTTTCTTAGATGTTCAAGCCTCATGTTGCTGAACTGCATGGTGTGGGACTCATCGCATGGCCTTATAAGGTGATGTTCTATATTTAGTGGCTTCAATCTATGTGCGTTCTGATTCCTTTCCCAAGGATATGTATGAAGCTCATTTTATGGGTTTAAAACCAAAATCAAAATAATTTTTTTACTCCCTAGAAGATGGTAAACTCCATAGATCCCCACCATGTTTCTTAAAACTATCATCGTCATAATAAATAGCCAAAGAAACTCTGATTTGTCCATAAAAGGGTACTGTTGATAGAGAACCATAGATACATATAGATGACTCCAAATCCACATGTATTTTTAATATATCATTTTCCAAGTAATAATCCATGTATACATACTTTGGAATAAACAAAGGATTAACAAACATATCGTAAATCTATAAGAGATTCTCCAAATAAGAAATCTTTCCTCTCAAATGGGTGTGATGAGGCTTAATTCCCATCCTATCGGCCAATGTGAGTTCTTAAGTGTCATTTGAAAAGTTACAAAATGAACACATAACTTTTGAATTTAGGTCCATTAATCATGGATAAGAGATTCTTTGGTTGTTTTTGGCTCTATGAACAAACATGTTGGAGAAAATATGAATACGTGGTACTAGATTTTATATATTTCATACTATTTAATCTCATACAATAAATGATTTGGTAAAACTAATCTTGAAGGGAATTTGGGTTTTAGGGTTTTAAAGTCTTTCAAGGTTTTTTTCATTTTTTTGTTTTTATGGGTTTTTAGGGTTTTTAGGTTTTTATGGTTTTCTCAGGGTTTTTAGGGGGTTTATGTTTTCTTACTATTTTTATGGAATTTTTAGGTTTTTATGATTTTTATGGTTTTTAGGGGTTTTAGGGTTTTTATGGATTTTGAGGTTTTTGAGGGTTTTAGGGGTTATAAAGTTAAAGAGTTTTTTAGGTTGTAGGGTTGTTATGTGTTTTTTTGGTTTTTAAGGCTTTCTAATGGATTTTAGGTCTTTTTACATTTTGGGGGGTTTTTAGGAATATAAGGGGTTTTTAGGATTCATTTGTATTTTGAGAGTTTTTATTGGTGTTATAACTTCTCAAGTTTACTAGTGTTTTTTTGGAGTTTTTAGTGATTTTATCTCTTTTAGATTATTTTAACATTTTAGGGGGTTCAAACTGTTTTTGGAGATTTTATTTATTTTTTGGTGTTTTATGGGTTTCTATGGTTCTTAATGTGTTTGGGGGTATTGTGGTTTTTATGGATTTTTAGGGGTCTTTATGGTGTTTAGGTACTTTTATGGGTTTTTTCATTTTTTAGGGGTTTTATGTGTTTTTAGTTTTTAAAGGGTTCCTTTGGGGTTTTGAAGAATTTTGTGGTTTATTACATTTTAAATTATTTTTAGGGATTCTTTTTTGGTATTTATTGGATTCAATTATTTTTAGGTTTTTAGATATTTTTAGGGTTTTTATCATTTTTTGGTTCATTATTAGTTTTATTTTTTTTAGGTTTTTAAGGATTTCATCGGGGGTTTTAGGGTTTTTAGAATTTTCTTATGTTTTTTTGGGGATTTTAAGTGAATTTTTAGTATTTTATGTGTTTTTAGTGTTTTTATGGGTCTTGAGTTTTTTTAGGGTTTTTAGGATTTTTAGGGTGTTTTATAGTTTTTTAGGTTTTTAGTGGTTTTAAGTGTTTCTATGTTTTATGGTTTTTTTGTTGATTTCAAGGTTTTTATGGGTTTATATATTGTTATGGATTTTTAATAATTTCTTAGGATTTTATATGTTTTTTTATTTTTTTATAGATTTTGAGGGGTTTTAATGTTTGTAGTTTTATTATGGATTCATGGTTCATAGGGGTTTTTTGAGTTTTATAGGGTTTTAATGTTTTTTTATTTTTAACATTTTAATGTTCTAAAAGTTTTTTTATATTTTTTTACTGGGTTTTATGGTTTTTTTTAAGGTTTTTATGATTTTTAGGGGTTTATGGTTTTTATGGTTTTTATTGTTTTTATTTTTTAGGGGTTTTATGTTTTTTTATTTTCTAGGGGGTTTACAGGTTTTAAGGTGTTTAATGTTTTCTTAGTGGTTTTCAGAGTTTTTTGGGTTTTTACATTATTTACGGATTCTTTGGTATTTTTTAAGGATTTTATGGTTTTTTTGAGTTTTTTGGATTTTGAGGGTTTTTATGTGTTTTTAGTCTTTTTAGGTGTTTTATAGTTTTTTGGGGATTTAGAGTGTTTTTTGAGTTTTTAATGTTTTAATTGTTTTTATAGTTTTCTATATTTTTCGGGGTTTAAATAGTTCTAATATTTTTAAGGGATTTTATGGGTTTTATTATTTTAAATTATACTAGGTTCATTGTGGTTTAAGGGTTTTTAGGGGTTTGAGGGTTCTTCTTGGTCTTTTATGATTTCTAATGTTTTTTAGGGGTTTTAACTGTTTTTATGTTTTATGTTTTTCCTAGGGGTTTTTAGTGTTTAAGGGTTTTCTACATTTTTAGGGATTTGTAAGGCTTTTAGTATTTTTTTAATGGTTTTATGGATTTTGATGGGGTTTTCGGTTTTTAGTGTTTTCGGTTTTTAGTGGTTTTAAGTGTTATTGATATATTACGGTTTTATTAGTTTTTTTGAATGTTTTAAGGTTTTTTACCTTTTAGGTATTTTTTAATATTTCTCCTTGTTATAAGGGTTTTAGGGTTTTGAAGTGTTTTTTAGTGTTCTAATAGTTTAATTGGTTTTTAGGTTTTTAGGGGAATGTTTTTATTTTTTAGGCGTTTTAATGTGTTTAGATTTTTTTTTAACATCTTTAGGGATTTAAAGGGATTTTAGTGTTTTTATTAGTTTTATAGGGGTTTTATGGGTTTTAGGGTAATTATGGTTTTTTTTTGTTTTATGGGATTTTGGGGTTGTCTATGGTTTTTATCATTTTTAGGTTTTAGGGGTTTTAAGTGTTTTTGGGTCTTTAAGGATTTCATAGTGTTTCTAAAGGTTTTTAGGGGTTTTTATGATTTTTGGGATATTTGGGAATTTTTTTATTATTTTTATGATTTATTAGGATTTATAGTGATTTTGATGTTTTTAGGGTTATAAGGGTTTTTGTGGTTTTTAGTGGTTTTAGTGATTTATGTGTATTTTGAGTTATTAGAGGTTTTAATTTTTTTTTTCAGTTTTTTACATTTCTATGTATTTTTAGGGATTTTAAGTATTTTTTATATGGTTTTAAGATATTTAGATATTTGAGGGGTTTTTTGTTTTGAGGGTTTTGAGGGTTTTTTTGTGTTTTTAAGTGATTTTTTAGTTTTTTACATGTTTAAGGTTTTCAATAATTTTTAACATTTTAAGGGTTTAAAGGGTTTTTAAACATTTTAGTTTTTATTATGGGTTTATGGGTTTTAGGTGTTTTAAGGGTTTTGAGGGTTTTCAGGGGGTTTTAGGATTTTTATAGACTTTTTACTATTTCTATAAGTTTTAGATAATTTTAGGATTCATAAAGAATTTATGAGTTTTACATATTTTTAAAATTTTCTAAGGAGTAGTTACGGTATTTATGTTTTTTATGTTTCCATGGAATTTAGGACTTGTTTTGGATTATTATGGTTTTTTAGGGTTTTAGTGAATTTTGAGAGGGTTTAGGGCATCTATGGGTTTTAAGGTTTTTAGTGATTTTTTGGGATATAGAAATTATAGGTTTATAGGGTTTCAATGTGTTCTTAGGTATTTATGATATTTTAGAGGTTTTTAGTGGTTTTAGGTTTTCTTAAAATTTTATCGATTTTAGGAATTTTTTGGATTTTTTTTTTGATTTTAGGGTTTTTCGTGCTTTTTATGGTCTTAGTGGTTTTAGTGGTTTTAGGGTTTTTATGGTTCTATGGGTTTTTGGTTTTTATATTTATTCTATTTTTATGGATTTCAAATATTTTTATATTTTTTTTAAAAAATAGTTGTTTAAAGGGTTTTTAGAGTTTTTTGTTTTTTATATGTTTTAGGGGGTTTTAGGGTTTCGTGTTTTTTAGTGTTTTTAAGGTTTTTATGGGTCTTATAGTTTTACTGTATTTTTTAGTTTTTTAGGGGTTTTAATCATTATTAGGTTTTTATGGTTTTATTAGGGGTTTTTGGGTTTTTTTTTTGTTTTTTTATGTTTTTATGGATTTTTAGGGCCTTTTGGGATTTTTATGGATTTTTAGGGTTTTTCATATTTTGAGGGGTTTTAGAGTTTTTAGGGGTTTCAGGGTTTTTGTGGGTTTTAGGGTTTTTAGGTTAATTTTTTTTGGATTTCCATGTTTTATGGTGTTTAAGGGTATTATGTATTTTTTTTATTTTGTTGGGTTTCTTATGGTTATTTAGATTTTTTACATTTTTAGGTATTTTAGAGATTTTTTAGGATTTGTTTTTATTTTTTCATGTTTTTTGGGATTTTGTGGATTCTTGGATTTTTTGCGTGCTTAGATTTTTAAAGTTTTTTTTTTAGTTTTATGGGTTTTGTAGTTTTTAAGGGTTTTTATGTTTTTAGATATTCTTTTACAAATTTAGGGTTTTAAATGGTTTTTATAGTTTTAAGAGGATTTTGGTTTTTGTTTTATTATTTGGGTTCTCTATGAATTTTTTGGGGGATTTATGGTTTTTGGGGGGCATTAGGTTTTTTAGAGTTTTTATATTTTATTGGTTTAATTTTTTCTTATTATTATGTTTCTATCAGGGATTTTTAGGTTTTTCATTATATTTTATGTTTTTTTGTGATTTTTACTAATTTTTAAGTTTTTTTATTTTTTGGGTTTTTTTGGATTTTTTGGGTCTTTAGGGTGGTTTAGGGGTTTTATGGGTTTTAGGGGTTTTAACATTTTTAACGTTATTCAATTTTTAGAGGTTTTATGTTTTTTTATATTTATTAATGTTTTCTTAGGGGTTTTCAATATTTTTAGGAGTTTTATATTTTTAGAAAATTTTACGGATTTCCTAGGATTTTGTTTTTGTTTTTAGGGGTTTTATGGATTTGACAATTTTGTGGTTTTTTTGTTTTTCAGGGTTTTTTTTTATTTTTTATGGATTTTAATGTTTTGAATAATTTTCTAAATATTTTTAGTGGTTTAATGTGGTTTTAGAGTTTTTAGTGGGTTTTATGGGGTTTTAATTTTTTAGGGTTATTTGGGGTTTTTGGGGCTTAGGTTCTTTTTAGAGCTTTTTATGGTTTTTAGAGTTTTTTAGGTTTTAGGGGTTTTATGTTTTTTCATGATGTTAATGGATTCTTATGGTTTTTTATGTTTTTAGTGTTTTTATGTGTTTAGGGATTCTTTAAGGATTTTATGGATTATTATTATTTTTTGGATTTTTATGTATTATTAGGGTTTATGGGGGTTCTAGGGGATTTACGCTTGTTTTGGGGTTTTACTGTATTTTTTGTTTCTTAGGGTTTGATGTGTTTTTAGGTT
This sequence comes from Viscum album, assembly GCA_963277665.1. NCBI lineage: Eukaryota > Viridiplantae > Streptophyta > Magnoliopsida > Santalales > Viscaceae > Viscum > Viscum album. The sequence continues at coordinate 834,314,098 of OY728156.1, forward strand.
TTTAAGGTTTTCCTATGGTTTCTGTGGATTTTGGTGTTTTTATATTTTTAGGGATTTTTATGGCTTTAAAGGATTTTTATGGTTTTAGGGGGTTTATTTATTTTGAGGTGTTTTAGTTGTTTTGAGTTTTTTCTATGGGTTTTTACAATTTTTATTGATTTTATCATTTTTATGGTTTTTATGAGTTTTAAGTGTTTTGTGGTTTTTTTGTTTCTCATATAGTTTTCACAGTTTTTAGGGTTTTTTACATTTTTAGGGATCTATAATGACCTTATTGGTTTTTTATTCTTTTAGGGGTTTTAGGTATTTTGAGGTCTTAAATGGTATTTTATGGTTTTTGGGTTTTTTTGTTTTTAATTGTTTTTTTATCTTTTTAGAGTTTTATGGTTTTTAGAGTGTTTTAATGTTTTTAGGGGTTTAAAGGGGTTTAAGGGGGTTTTAGAGTTTTTAATGGTTTAGGGTTTTTATGGTTTAAACGGTTTTTTTGTACTTAAGTTTTTTAAAGGTTTTATGGTCATTCTAGGGGTTTTATGGTTCTTTACATTTTTTAATGATTAGGGGTATTTACGTGTTTTAGTGTCTTTGATTTTTTCTTATGGTTTTGGGGGGCTTTTATATTTTTTTAACATTTTCAGGTATTTTAGTTATTTTTATTTTTTTTCTTTTTTATGGGTTTTTCTAGTTTCTATAGTTATATGATTTTTGGTATTTTTAGGGGTTTTAGTGTTTTTTTGGTTCTTATGTGTTGTTATCATTTTTATGTGTTTTTATCATTTTTATGTTATTCATGTTTTTTTATGAGTTTTCAAGGTTTTTAGGGGGTTTTATGGATTTCTAGATATTTTTTAGGATTTTTATAATTTTAAAGGGTTTTAGGGGTTTCTAGGGGTTTTAGGGTTATTTCAGGTTTTAGGGGTTATATGGTTTTTATTTGTGTCTTTAGGGGTTTTTTTTCAGTTTATAGGTGTTTTATGGTTTTTCAATGTATTTATATCATTTTTAGGGGTTTAAAGGGGTTTTAGAGTTTTTAATGTTTATTTAGGGTTTTTGGGGTTTTTAAGTTTTTGTTAGAATTTTAGGTTGTTTTTTGGGTTTTTGGGGTTTTTGGGTTTTCACGGTCTTTTATGGTCTTTTTTTAAGAATTTTAGGGGTTTCAGTGGTTTTGTGTGTTTATAGGTTTTTACGGATTTGTTACGGATTTTCAATATTTTTAGTGTTTTGTATTTTTTAGTGTTTTAAGGATTTTTTAGGATTTTTTTTTCATTTTTATGGATTTTTTGTGTTTTAAGGGTTTTAAGGATTTTTAGTGTTTCTAGTGTTTTTTAGTTTTTTAGGGGTTCTAATTGTTTCTTTCTATTTTAATAATTTTATTATAAGTCTTTAAGGTTTTTTGTGGTGTTTACATTTTTACGGATTTTATTGGATTTTATGGTTTTTAAGGGTCTTTAAGGAATTTGGGGGTTTTTAGGATTTTGATGGTTTTTTGGTTTTTCGAGATTTTAACATTTTCAGTTGTTTAAAGTGTTTTTATTTTTTTTTCTTTAGTATTAGGTTTTTTATGGGTTTTTAGGGTCTTTTCAGGTTTTTTGGTGATTTTATGGTTTTTAGGAGTTTTTAGGTTTTGTAGTTTATTTTTGGGTTTTTAGAGTTTTTTGTTATTTATGTTTTAAGGGTTTTAAATGTTTTAGGATTTAATAGTTTTATAGAGTTTTTATGGGTTTTTTTCACTATTTATGTTATTACGGATTTTTTGGGATTTTTAATATTTTATGGGTTTTATGGTTTTTATGGACTTTAATGGGTTTTAGGAATTTTAGGTTTTTTTTAAATTTAATGATTTTTAGAGATTTTATGTGTTTTAATGTTTCTATGGTTCTCATAAGGTTGTTCATAATTTATATGGGTTTTTATATTTTTAGGGATTTTTTGGGATTTTGTAGGTTTTTGTGGGGTTTTTGGGTTATTTGGGATCATTCGTGGTTTTCGAGTCTTAAGGGGTTTTTTTTGTTTTTTTTTATGTTTTGGAATGTTTTGAGTATTTAGGGATGTTAAGGGCTTATAGAGTTTTAAATTTTTTCAGGGGTATAATGTGGGTTTTTTTATTTTTTATTTTTTATGTTTTTTATGGGATTTATGGGTTGTAAGGTTTTTATATATTTTTATGGTTTTTTGGGGTTTTAGGTTCATCTTATTGATTTCAACATTTTAGGGGTTTTAGGGTTTGTAAGTGGTTTTTGGTTTTGAGGTTTTCTAAAGGTCATTCAGGGTTTTTAGGGGTTTTTTTCATTTTTAGGGATTTTAGGGAATTTTAGGATTTTTTTTTATTTTTTAGGGATTTTAGGGATTTTGAGGGTTTTAGGGCTTTTATGATTTTTTTTGTTTTTTAGGTTTTTGAGGTTTTTCTGCAGTTTTTAAGTGTCTTTACGGTTTTTAGTGTTTTTTTTACATTTTCATTTATTTAAAGGGTTTTTAGATTTTTTTAACGGGTGTTAGTTAGGGTTTTTTTGGGGGTTTTAAGGATTGTAAATGTTTTACGGGTTTTGGGGGGTTTTAGGATTTTTTTATGTTTTTAGTGTTTTTTAGTTTTTTAGGGGTTTAGGTGTTATTATTTTTTTACATTTTTCTAAGGTATTTTCGAGGTTTTTTTTACATATTTAGGGGTTTTAATGTTTATTTTTTGTATTTTAATATATTTTTTAATGGTTTTGAGGGCATTAAAGGTCTTTTAGGGCTGTTTAGAGTTTTTAGTGTTGTTTAGGATTTTTAGCAGTTTATGTGTTTTTGGTTTTTTATGATTTTCTTAGGGTTTTAATGGTTTTTTATAGTTTTTACGTTTTTATGTGTTAGTTGTGTTTTTTAGGATTTTTATGTTTTATTGGGGGTTCTAAGGATTCTGAGGTTTTTTATGTTTTTTTATGTGTTTTAAATTTTTGTAGTGTCTTGTGTTTTTATGTTTTTTTAGTTTTTTTGTTTTAAATGTTTTTCAATGTCTTTATAATTTTGTGGTATAATGTTATTTTTTACAATTTAGTGGGTTTTATGGGTTTTATGGGGTTTTATGCATTTTTAAAGGGGATTATGGGTTTTTTGGATTATAATGTCTTTTAGGGGTTTTTAGCATTTTAGCATTTCTTAGGGGTTATAGTTTTTTTATGTCTTTAAGAATTTCCTTGTTTTTTTTTGGGTTTTTAGTATTTTTACATTTTTAGGTATTTTATGATATTTTTATGGGTTTTATGTACTCTGGGATGTTTTAGGATTTTCTTTGGGTTTTTAGAGTTTTTATGCTTTTGAGGGTTTTTAGCAGTTTAAAGTGATTTTAGTTTTTATGTTTTTCTTAGGGGTTTTCAGGTTTTTACAAGTTTTTTGTGTTTTTAACGATTTTAATGGTTATTAGGGTGTTTGTGTTTTTTTAGGATTTTGAGAGTTTGGAAGGGGGGTTAGGGTTTTTAGATTTTTATGTTTTTGGGTTCATATTGGTTTTTGAGTTTTTAGGAATTTTAATGTTTTTAAATTTTTTTAGGGGTTTGACAAGTTTTTAGAGTTTTTAGTGCTTTTTAGGTTTTTTATGGGTTTTAGTGATTTTTAGATTTTTTGAATTTTGTTATGGTTTATAGGGGTTTTATGCACTTTTTTTGTGTTCTTTGAATTTCAAATAATTTTTTTTTATTTTTGGGGGGTTTAATATTTTAGAGTTTTAAGTTTTTATTTTGTGTTTTCATAATTTTTAAGCTTCTTATGTTTGTAGGTATTTTTAGGAATCTGTTTTTAGGGTTTTTTTAGATTTTGAGGGATATTAAGGTTTTTAGGTGGTTTTAGGGTTTTGAATGTTTTCTAGGTTTTTAGGGGTTTTATGTATATTTAGGATTTTATGTTTTTAGATATTTTTATGAATTTTTTAGGATTTTTATGGGTTTCTGTGGTTTTATGGATATTCAGGATTTAAAGATGTTTTTAGAGATTTTATGCATTTTATGGTTTTTTTGAATTTTTGTGGGTTTTATAGTTTTTAGATACTTTTTGGAATTTAGAAGTTTAATGGGTTTTTAGTGTTTTTTATGGTTTTTAGGGTTTCTGTGGGTGTTATGGGTTTTATTATTTTAGGGGTTGTTATGCATTTTATTGATGTTTAGTGTTTTTAGGATCTTTTTAGGGGTTTTAGGGTTTTTAACATTTTTAGATTTTTTAGGTGTTTTAATAGTTTTTATGTTTTTGTGGTTATCTTGTAGTTTTTTTGTTTTTAGGGTTTTTATCTTTTTAGGTAATTTTATGTATTTTTAGTATTTTTATGATTTTGTATGGTTTTTACGGATTTTGAGGTGTTTATGGTTTTCTTATTGGTCTTTAGGGTTTATAGTTTTTTAGGGAATTGTAGGATTTTTTGTAATTTTTAGGGGTTTTAAGATATTTAGTGATTTTGAGGGATTTTAAGTATTTTTAGGTTTTTAGGGGTTTTTTTTCTTCAGTTTTTAGGGTTGTAATGGTTTTTTGGAGTCTTTAAATGTTTTAAGGGTTTGAGGCGTTTTTAGAGTTTTTAGTGGTTTTTAGGGATTTTATGGGATTTTATGGTTTTAAGTGGTATTCGGGTGTTAGGGCCTTTTAGGTGGTTTTAGGGGGTTTAACTGTTTTTCGGTTTATATGGTTTTTATATTCATTTTTAGGTGTTTTAGTGTTTTTTATGATTTAGGGGATTTTATGAATTTTCATAAGTATTTTTTTTTGTTTTTTAGGGTTTTTAGATATTTTGAAGGGTTTTAGAATTTTTAGAATTTTTTACGTTTTTACAGGTTCTAATAGTTTTTTGGATTTTAATATTTTCATAGGGGTTTTAACTATTTAGGGGTATTATGTTTTATAGATTTTAGGGAGTTTTTTTATTTTGAATTTTTTTTCTGTTTTTTATAAATTTTGATATTTTTATTGTTGTTATAATTTTTAAGAGTTATTAATTATTTTAGCAGTTTAAATGTATTTTAGAATTTTTGACCGGTTTTATGGATATTATATAGTTTTTTTATTTTTAAGGTTTTTTAGATTTTTATCGTTTTTAGTGGTTTATAGGGTTTTTAGTGTCTATTTTTCATGTTTAGTGTTTTTTGTGTTTTTAGGGTTTTTTTCCTTTTAATATTTTTTGGATATATTGATTTCTTAGGGTTTTATAGGATGTTAATGTTTTGTATGTTTTTTTGTTACTTTTATGGTTTCTAGAAAATTTATGGATTTTAGGGATTTTATTTATTTTAATGGGTTTTAGGGGTTTTTATGGTATTTTTTTGTATTTTTAGCATTTTCTTTTGTTTTGGTGTGTTTTAAGTGTTTTTAGGTTTTTTAGATTTTCTTTGGGGTTTTCAGGGGTTTTCAGGGTTTTTTTACATTTTAAGGGATTTCAGGTATTTTTTATGATTTTATTGGTTTTTATGTATTTTTAGTATTATAGGGTTTTTATGGGTTTTAGGGTTTTTATGGGGTTGGGGGTTAGGGTAATTTTTAAAATTTTAATTTTTTTAAGGTTTTTTGAGTTTTAAATTTTATTAGGGGTTTAAAAGGTTTTTAATGTTCTTAGCGGTTTTAGGGGGTTTGTGGGTCTTTAGTGTTTTAAGGGTTTAAGGGTTTTCATGGTTTTTATGCTTTTTAGCCATTATAGGGGTTTTAAGAATAATAGCATTTTTAGGGGGTTTTAAGCGTCTTAAGTAACTTAATTTTTTTTATGGTTTCTTAGTTTTTTGTGATTTTTTGGGATTTTTACATTTTAAATGATATTAGGGGTTTTAATTATATTTATGGGATTTTAGTGTTTTTAGGGATTTTGAGGGTATTAATGGTTTTTAGGGGTTTTAGGGTTATTTAGGTGTTTAGAATTTTTTAGGTTCTTTATGGGTTTTAAGCATTGGTATGTTTTTAATGTTTTCTTTGGGGTTTTCCTTGTTTTAGGGATTTTTAAATTTTTTGGTATTTTCTTGAGTTTTTTATATATATATTTTTTATTTTGTATGGATTTTATGGGTTATTAGTGTAGTTTATTTATTTTTTGTTTTTTGGGATTTTTTTGAGCCTTTTATGGGTTTTATGGGTTTTTAGTGATTTTTAACATTTTTAATGGTTTAAAGGGTTTTAAGAGTTTCTAGTGCTTATAGAGATCTTTATGGTTTTAGGTGGTTTATGCTTTTTAAAGGTTTTATGGTTTATAGGGTGTTTTGTAGTTTTTTGGGTTTTTAGCATTTTGTAGGTTTCTCGGGGTTTTAATTTTTTTCGTTTGATGGTTTTTTAGGGTTTTTAGGTTATTAGGTTTTTTAACATTTTTTGGGATAGTTATGGATTTTTTAGGATTTTTATTTTATTAGGATTTTTAGGTATTTCAGGATATTCAGGGTTTTTACAGTTTTCTATGGTATTTAATGTTTTTTTTTTGAATTTTATAAGAGTTATATATTTTTAGATTTTAAGGTTTTATTAGGAGTGTTTAGGGATTTAAGGGGTTTTTATATTTTTAGGAATTCATAGTGTGTTTTTAAGATTTCAATGGTTTTTAGGGTTTTTAAGGAATTTGGGGGGGGGTTCTAATGTTTTTTTTGGTTTGTAGGTTTTTTTCTGGAATTAGGGGTTTTTGGGTTTTCTAGGGTTCATATTTTTTTAAAAAAATTAATATTATTAGGGGTATAAAGGGATTTTAGATCTTCTAGTGGATTTTAGTGTTTTTATGGGTTTTTATGGTTTTTAGGGGGTCTAGGGGTTTAGGGGTTTTCAGGGTTTTTAGTGTCTTTTAGGGTTTTTAGGTTTTTAGTGTTTTTAGGTTATTTAGATGATTTATGTGTTTTTAGGTTTTAATGGTTTTCTTAAGGGGTTTTAGGCTTTTGGGGGTTTTTACATTTTTAGGGATTTTTAATATTTTGTGGTTTTTAGGGTTTTTATGGATTTTGTTGGTTTTATGGTCATTTTAGGGTTTTTATGAATTTTTTTTATTTTGGGGTATTTTTTGTTTTTTAAGGTTTTAATGGTTTAATGGTTTTTAGTTTTTTTATGTTTATTACGGTTTAAAGGTATTTTTGGGTTTTTTCTGATTTGTTGGGTTTTAGGGTCTTTTAGGTTTTTAGGATGTTTAACATTATTAGGCTTTTATGTTTATTATTTTTTGAATGTTTTATTATGTGTTTCCAAGTTCTTTTATGGATTTCTATATTTTTAGGTATTTTTAGGGATTTTTAGAATTTTTCTATGTATTAGGGTTTTTAGATATTTTGAGGGTTTTAGGGTTTCCTAGTACTTTTAATTTTTTTATATTTCTGGGGGTTTTAATATTTTTTTTATTTTTTATGGATTTTTAGGGTGTAATGGGGTTTTTAGTGGATTTTATTTTTTAAGTATTTATTTGTATTTTCAAGGTTTTTATGGGTTTTTACGGTTTTTTGAGTTATTTAGTGTTTTATAATTTTTTGTAATAATTTAATTTTTTAGGGGTTATAGGGTTTTAGTGTTTTTAGTTTTTTAGGGTTTTCATGGGTTTTTTTTGGATATGTTACTTTTTATAGAGGATTTTAGTGTCTTTTTAGGGGTTGTAAGAGTTTTTAGAATTTTTTGTTTTGTAGGGATTTTATGTGTTTTTCGATTTTCATAATGATTTCCAAGATATTTTCTTATTTATTATGTTCTTAAGTATTTTTATGTATTTTTCAGTATTTATGGTTTTTAGGGGTTTATGTATTTTAAACGGATTTAGTATTTTAGGGGTTTTAATATTTTTTAGGGTTTTAGGGATTTTAATTATTATAAGGTTTTTCAGTTTTTCATATGGTTTTTTAGGATATTTAGGTATTTTTTATGTTTCTAGGGATTTATAGTGATTCTATGTTTTTTATGGGTTTTTTCGGTTTTAAGAGATTTAATGGTTTTAGGGGTTTTATTGTTTTTTTTGGGTTTTTAGGGTTTTCTTTTGATTTTTATGGTTTTTCCAGTTTTTTAGATTTTTTTATACAAATTTAGGGGTTTAAAATCTTTTATATTTATTACTGTTTTTTAGTTATTTTATGTGGTTTTATTATTTTTAATAATTTTAAGCATTTTATGGTTTTTATGGGTTCTAGGGGGTTTAGGGTTTATGCATTTTTTCGGTTTTTTGGGGTTTTAAGTGTTTTTTTCTTTTTAATTTTTTTAGGTTTTTTATGATTTTTAGAGTTTTTTATGTTTTTATGAATTTTTAGGGCTTTATGGTTTTAATGGATTATAGGGGTTTTGTGATTTTGAAGGTTTTTTGGCAGTTTATATTTTGGGGGGTTTTGAGTCTTAGGGGTTTTAAGGTTTTTAGAACATTTTAACATTTCTTTGTTTTTGAATATTGTTTTGAGTTTTCAGTATTTTTTAGCGGGTTTAATGTTTTCAGGGGTTTAGGGTCCTTCAAGGTTTTAGGGTTTTTATCAGTTTTTAGGGTTATATGGTTTTAAGTGTTTTTTGTGTTTTAAGGATTTCTAATTGTTTTTAGTAGTTTTTAACTTAATAGGTATTTTTAGGGATTTTTTAGGATTTCTATGGTGTTTTATGGTGTTTAGCGATTTTGAGGGTCTTGCTGTTTTTTGGGTTTTTAGGGTTTTATGATTTTTAAGTGTTCTACTTTTTTATGGTTTTGTTAGGATTTTTCAAGGATTTTACACTTTTTATGGTTTTATTATTTTAATGTTTTTAAGTGTTATTAGGTTTTATGGGATTATTATGATTTTTTAGGGTCTTTAGGGTTTTTTACTTTTTATGTATTATTAAGTATTTTTTAGGATTTTTATGCTCTTAGTTTTTTATGGATTTTGAGGGATATTATGGGGTTTTAGTGTTTTTAGCTTTATTGGGTTTTTAGTGGTTTTAAGTGATATTAGGGTTTTAATGTTTTGTTATAGGTCTTCAGGTTATTTAGGGTATTTCATGTTTTTAGGGATTTTTATGTTATTTTAGGAATTCTATGGTTTCTATGTTTTTTATGGATTTTTAGGATTTTTACTGATTTAATGGGTTTTTGGGTTTGTTTGGTTTTTAGGTTATTGTTTGAGTTTTTTAGATTTTTAATGATTTAAAAGATTTTAAGGGTTTAATGGGTTTTTAGAGTTTTTAGTGGGGTTTAATGATATTTATGGAGTTTTAGGGTTTTCATGGTTTTTAAGTGTATTAATGTATTTAGGGGTTTTTTGTCTTTTGAGAGTTTTTAATGGTTTTTAGCATTTTTTTAGGTTTTTAGTGGTCCCATGACTTTGGATATTTTTAATGTTTTATTAGGAATTTTCCAACGTTTTAGGGGGTTTAAACATTTATTTGTATTTTTAATAATTTTTTTATTTTTAGGGTTTTTTGGGTTTTTTGGGATTTTTTGTGGTTTTTTGTGGATTATTTAGAATTTTTATATTTTTTAAGGTTTTTCAAGGTTTTAATGTGTTTTCAAGTTTTTAATGTTTTTATAGTGTCTTTAAAAGTTTTTACTATTATTTTTATGTTTTCAGGGATTTTGAGGTATTTGTTTTAGATTTTTATGGGTTTTAGGAGTTTTATTGGTTTTTATGGATTTTAGGGTTTCTATGGGTTTTATGTTTTTTCTGTGTTTTTACGGGTTTTTCAATTTATTATAGTTTTTATGTTTTCTATAGTTTTTATATTTTTGGGGTTTAAATGATTTTTTAGTTTTTAGAGGTTTAAGTGTTTTAGGGCTTTTATGTTTTTCACTAGGGTTTTTATGATTTTTAGGGTTTTTACATTTTTAATGATTTTTAGGGTTTCCTTAGGATTTTTATGATTTTTTAGGTTTTAAGGACTTTTAGGTTTTATAGGGGTTTTCAGTATTTTTCAGGTTTCTAGGGTGTTTTTGGATTTACAGGATTTTTTGATTTTTTAACATTTTTAATAGGTTTTTAGGGTTTTTTTGAATTTTTAGGGGTTTAAAGTGTTTTCATATTATTTTACTGGTTTTATGGTTAGTATAGGTTTTTATGATAAATAAGTTTTTATGGGGTTTTATGGGTTTTGGTGGTTTTGGGTTTTTATGGTATTTTTAGGCATTTTAGGGTATTTAGCACATTTAGGTTTTTAGGAGTTTTAAATGATTTTAGGATTTTAATGTTTTATTAGGTTTTTTCTATATTTTTCCAGGTTATTTAAATATTTATGGATTTTTAGGCCTTTTAGGATTTTTCATAATTTTGGGGGTTTTATGGATTTTGAGTGTTTTTAGGGTTTTTATCATTTTTAGGTTTTTTAGTGTTTTAATTTACATAGGTTTTTAAGGTTTAATTAGAGGGTTTTCATGTTTTTAGGGTATTTTTACATTTTTATGGTTTTTTTGGGTTTCTAGGGTTTTTTGAGTTTTTAGACAGAAGAGGTGCAAGACCAGGCTATTCCTGGTCCTCCAAATATTTATTAAAGTAAAACAAAGTAGACAAGGGCGGGGCGGATCCAAACAGCCCACGCCCAAAAAGCCCTAGACCCCCCATGACAACAAAACCCCAAAATACCCAAAAAATCAGAAAAGAGAGTAGAAAAAACTACAGGTCAACGTCTCCATCCCCATATGAGTCCCCATCAGCACTAAAAGAAGAAGAAGTATCTGACTCCATCGAATCCCATTCCGATGATTCATATCTCTCTAAGAAGGTTGTGTAATACTCTCTGAGATGTTGCAGCTCTGCATTCAGCTGCATCTTTATAGTCCAACCTCCCTTTCTAGAGGCAACCTCCTTCTCTTTGTAAGAGGCTCTCATGGTAACTGTTTTTGGAAGAGACGAATAGTCCTTCCTTGGTTTCCTCTTTTGGGGATCTGAGGAGGCCACTGCTTGTTTGTTTTCTTTACCATATGGATTAGGCACCTCCAGCAAGTCCCTCTCTGTAAGGATCGTGTTCATATTTTGGGCCATCCTTCCACGGTCCTGTTGGAAATAATCAAGGTCAGAAATGAGAAAGGCTTCATGATTCAGGGAACAAATAGTAAGAAAATGTTCCTCAGAAAAAGGGACCATGCTAGAAAAGGCCAGATGCAAGTGCTCCTCATCCCTTGAAACCATCTCCTGCGAGGCATCACCCACCTCCTCGGGGACATCCCCCATCTCAGGTCCCTCCCCTACATGCACACCATTACTACCACCAATGTTCCCCCCTGATTAGTTGCCTCCTCCAACTTATCCACTATCCCCTACTCCTCCAACATCTCTTGCACAGTCATATGACAGTCACTACCAACAGTTCCCTCAAACATCACATTAAGTGTACATAAACCCATTTCCGAAAAACTACAACCAGCCACACCCTTGAGACCTGCCTCCCCCACTACAACATTGGGCACCACTAGGAAGACCTCTTTATATTGAGCAAAAGTCCTCTGCTCGGGAATATCCCCATCCTTAGCATCTTCCCCCTCTGTTTTTTCACGTATAGAACAACAAATCCCAGCACTAGCAACACTTCTGGATAAGGGATCCTTCACAGCCTTACCAAAATTGTGTTGTAATCCCCCAAAAACAATAGCCTACACCCTACTCTCTTGTGCATCAGATCTATCACTCCCGTCATCAATGAGCCGAGGGACTTTCACCTCCTCTTCGAGATCCATCCATTCAAAGCGATTGAAGGTTGGAACGGCTTCCTGCCTCTACTTCAGACTGCTATCAGAGGAGACCGACATCCCATCAGTATCAACCTCCCTGCATAGGGAAATACCAGGATCTGAGAGCTTTAAGTCACTCCTCAAATGCTTAAATATGTCAGTCACCTTGGGTTCATATTGACACTAAAAACCCTTTTTCCCTCTATCAACTGTAGGTCCATGGCCCCCCGACACAACTAGAAGTTCCTCTCATACCAACATCTGACCCATAGGTCTAGAATCAATCCCAGATGCTGGTACCACCCCCTTAGAACCATTGCTTCCAATACTGTTTGAAACAGGCACTGCAACCTCCACCATATCAATCCCCGCCCTAGTCTTCCCCCCATCACCAGACTCAACATGAGATTCATAATACTTGTAGACAACCTCTTACACCTCGCCCCGAGTTTGTTTCTCCTCACCAGTCACCTCCTGAGATTGGTTCAAAGCACAAGAATTCCATCCACTACTCCTAGAATCCTGAACATTATGACCCAGAATCCAGCATGAGGTGTATAAATATGTCCACGACTCAAAGATCACCAGCTACTTCCATCGAAGCTCCTCACCAACAGCAACCCAAACAAAATCAACAGGTCCTTTAGAAGCATAAATCTCTACAATGACCCTTCAAGAGACCTGTTGGAAAGGTCCCTTACTCTACTAACGATGCATAAGAACCTTCCCACAAAATTCCCCAACATTGAAATAATAGAGAAATTTTGAAATGGGAGGGGATGTTCTAGAAATCTAATTTACGTTTCCACCAACGATGAATCACGGTTCAAGTGCAGATCAAATCTCCACCTAGAAAGGGAGAAATAAGCACCATTGCATCATAGGGTTTTTAGAGTTTTTAGTGTTTTTTATGGTTTTATGGGGTTTTAGGGTTTTTTATGTTTTTAAGGGTTTTATGTTATTTGGTCCCCTTTAGGGATTTTTTCATTTTTTATGTTTTTAGGGGTTCTAATTTTTTTTGGTTTTTTAGGTTTTCTTATCGGGTTTTATGGGTTTTCATGGTTTTTATGTTTGAGGTATTTTTGGGATTTTTTTAAAAAATTATGGTTTTCATGGTTTTTAGGGATTTTGTGGGGTTTAGTGTAATTTAGTGTTTTTAAGATTTTTTGGGTTTTTCGCATTTTTAGGTTTTTAGGGCTTTCAAGTGTTGTCAAGAATTTGAGGTTTTGTTAGGGGGGTTTTCTGGGGTTTTTGGGGTTTTTTTCGGTTTTCGGAATTTTTTGAGATCTGTTGAATTTTTATGGATTCTTATGGATTTTGTGGGTTTGTGGGTCTTTTAGAGGATTTAAATTTTATATGTTTTTTTGGGTTTCGTAGTTTTTAGGGTTTTAATGGTATTTTTTGAGTTTTTTAATGTTTTTAGGGGTTTAAATGGGTTTTATATTTTTTATTGGGGTTTTAGGTTTTTTTGGGGTTAGAGGGTTTCTTAAGGTTTTTAGGGATTTTTATGGGTTTTAGGGGTTTTCAAGGATTTTAGGATCTTTTTTTGATTTTTAGGTTTTTAGTGGTTTTATGTGATTTTAGGTTTTTAATGTTATATTAGGGGTTTTCATGTTTTTTATTTTTATTTACGTTTTTTGGGGTTTTTAGGAGCTTTATTATTTTTTATGGGTTTTAGGGTTTTTAGGGATTTTGAGTGTTTTTAATGTTTTAGGGTTTTTAGTTTTATTTAGGTTTTAAGGGTTTTAATTATTTTATATATTTTTAAGGTTTTGTTAGAGGTTTTAATATTTTTATGGTGTTTAGGTTCTTAGGGATTTTTTTTATTTTTTAGAATTTTATTAGTTTTTATGGTTTTTAGTAATTTTGAGATTATTTTGTGGTTTTTAGGGTTTCCCAGTTGTTATGGGTTTTTATGATTTTTTAGTGTTTTATAGATTTTTAGTGTTTCTTACTTCTTTATGGGTCTAATATTTTTAGATATTTTATTATTTTCTGGGTTTTTATATGAATTTAAATTTTTTTTATGTTTTTAGGGGGTTTTATGGCTTTGTAGGATTTTAGGGTTTTTAATAGTTTTTTAGGGTTCTTATCTTTTTTATGTTTTTAGGGATTTAACAATTTTTATGGTTCTTAATTTTTTTATGTTTTCTTAGGGCTAATTAAAGTTTTTATGATTTTTATATTTTCATAAATTTTTAGGTTTTTTATATTTTTATTTTTTTTAGTATTTTTATGGATTTTGAGGGGTTTTGAGTTTTTATGGGTTTTATGTTGTTTGAGTTTTTAGGGATTTAATTCTCTATACTTCCATATAAATTTTATGGGTTTTCCAGGGTTTTAGGAATTTTGTACGTTTTAAGGGAATTTATTGTCTTTTTTATGATTTTTATGTCTTTTTGGGATTTTTAGGATTTGAGAGTTTTAATATTTTTTTGGGGTTATATTGTTTTTTGGGTTTAAGGGTTCAGTTTTTATTTTTTTATGGGTTTTATGTTTTGTATGGATTTTATATGTTTTTATGGGTTAAGGGTTTGGATTTTTTATTGGGTTTTTAGGATTTGAATGTGTTTTTTGGGATTGAAAGGCTTTTATGGGGGTTTTATAGTTTTTAGGGGCCTTTATGGTTTTTAGGGTTTAAGGGGTTTTTATTGTTTCTAGGGGTTTTTAGGGGTTTAAGGGGTTCTAATTGATTTTAGGTTTTAAGGTTTTCTTACGGGTTTTAACTATTTTTAGGGTTTTTAATGATTTTTAAGTTTTTATTTTTTTTGGGCTTTTTCAAATTTTATGGATTTTTTGGTTTTAGGGATTCCGAGGGGTTTTTTTTGTTTTTTTGGAGTTTTCTAGGTTTTTACAGTTTTTTGGGTTTTAGTGTTTTAATATTTTTAGGAGTTTTAAGTGTTTTTTGTTTTTTAATTGTTTTTTTGGGGTTTTCAGGATTAAGTGTTTTGTAGGTGTTTGATATTTTCTATGATTTTTATGGATTTTTATGGATTCTAAGGGTTTTTTTGGTTTTTGGGTATTTATGTGTTTTTTCAGTTTTCATGAGTTTTATAGTTCTTTGTAGTTTTTATAACAATTTAGCACTTTAAAGGGGTTTTAGAGTTTTTAAGGGGGTTTTTAGGGACATATGTTTTATATATTTTTTAGGGGTATTGGGGGTTTTTAGTGACATCAGGTTCCTTTTAAAAAATTTAGGGTTTTATCAATTTTTGGGTTTTTAGGAGTTTAAGTGTTTTTAGGTTTTTTTTATTTCTTATGTTTTTCAAGGTTTTAGCTGTCCTTTTATTTTTAGGAACCCTTAGGGATTTATTAGACTTCTATTTTTTAGGGATTTTTTGGATTTTTGGGTGTTTTAGGGTCTTTTAGGGTTTTTAGCTTATTTTTACAGTTTTTAGTGGTTTAGGTGATTTTTGGGTTTTATGGTTTTATTACGGTTTTTAGGGTTCTTTACATTTTTAGATATTTTTATTTATTTTTAGTATTTTTTGGGGGTTCTATGGGTTTTATGGATATTTAGGATTTTTAGAGTTTTTTGGGTTTTTTTATGTATTTTTAGGGGTTTTAAGAGTTTTTTGGGCCTTTGTGGATTGTAGAGTTATTTAACTCATTAGGGGTTAAAAATTTTTTAGATGTTTTAGTGGGGTTGTAGATGTTTTATGTTGTTTTAGTGTCTCTATTATTTTTAGGTTATTTATTGGTTTAAAGGGATTCTAGTTTTTTATGTTTTTATTTGGGTTTTAAATTTATTTAGATAATTAATAGTTTTAAAGGATTTTTATTGATTTTTAGTGTTTTTAGGTGTTTGAGGGATTTTAGGGTTATTTGGGTTTTGTGGATTTTTTCAAGTTTAATTGTTTTTATTTATTTTAGTATTTAAAATTTTTTTATAGTTTTTTTATGTTTTTAGTGGTTTACAGGGTATTTCTATTTTTTAGTAGTTTTAGGGGCTAATGGGGTTTTACGAGTTTTTTGGATTTTAGAGTTTTTATGGTTTTTAGGAGTTTTAGGATATTTATGTTATGTTTAGGGACTTCTAGGATTTTTAGAATTTTTAGGTTTTTAGGGGTTTTAAGTGTTTTTAGTTTTTTCATTTTTTTCATAAGGGATCTCAAATGTTTTATTGATTTTTTTTGATTTTATGGATTTTATGTTTTTTTATGAATCTTATGGGTTTTGGGGTTTTTTAGGGTTTTTAACAGTTTTAAGGGTTTATTAGGATTTTTAGAATTTTATATTTTTAAGGGACTTTAGTGTTTTTTGTTTTTTATGGTATTATTATGAGTTTTAATTATTTTTATGGGGTTTTATATTTATAGGTAATTGTAATTTTTAATTTTTTGATTTTTTTAGGTTTTTATTGATTATGCGAGTTTTTAGGGATTATATGGTTTTTTGGGTTTTAGTGATTCTAGATATTTTTAGGGATTTTAAGGGGTTCTACAGTTTTTAGAAAAATGGTGTTTATGGAGTTTTAAAAGTTTTTATTGGTTTTAGCAGTTTTATGGGATTTTATGGTACAATATGATTTTGGGGGTGGGTTTCGGGTTTTCAGGGGGTTTTGGGGTTTTTATGGTCTTTTTTGTATTTTTAAGGATTTATCATTTTTAGGTTTTTAGGTATTTAGTAGTTTTATTTTTTTTGTTGGTTTTTAAGGTTTTCTTAGCGATTTTATCGTTTTTTGTGTTTTATAATTTTTGGGATTTCTAGGAACTTTTATGATTTTATTTGTTTTTCTAGGGTTTTTAGATGTTTTTTTGATTTTTATTGATTTTTAGGATATTTAGCTTCTTAAGGATATTAATTGTTTTTATATTTTAATCATTTATTAGTGTTTTTTTAATTTTTAGGGATTTTTTTTGTTTGTATGGAATGTTAAGGCTTTCTAAAAAAATTATATTTTTATGAATTTTATTGTGTATTAGGGATTTTTGTGTTTTTTGGGTTTTACGATTTTTGGGGGATTTATGGTTTTTTTTAATTCTTATGGTTTTAAAAGTATTTATTGTTTTTAACATTTTAGGGGTTTAAAGGGGTTTTAGAGTTTTTAGTTGGTTTTTAGGATTTTTATGGATTTTAGGGTTTTAAAGGTTTGAGGAATTTTTTGGGTTTTTAGGGGTTTAGGGGTATCAAATTCTTTGAAGATTTTTTTTAATGTAATTTCCTTTTCTAGGTTTTTTTGGGTTTATACTCATTTTTATTTTTTTAGGTATTTCTTAGGGTATTTTAGGATTGTTTTATTTTTATGGGATTTTTTATAATATTTATGATATTTATTTCTTTAAGGGGTTTTTTGGGTTTTTAGGGGGTTTAGGGGTTTTTAGGTTTTTTAATGTTTTTATGGTTTTTTGCTTTAACTATTTTTAGGTTATTAAGGTTTTCATGATGATTTTAGGGTTTTTAGGTTTTTTGTTAGATTCATTTGGTATTTTTAGGATTTCAATGGATTTTTTTTGTTTTTTAGGAATTTGGAGTGTTTTTTGATTTCTATAAGTTTTTAAATTTGTTTTGGTTTTTTTAGGTATATTTTTTATTTTAGGGGTTTTAAAGTTGTTTATAGTTTTTTAAAGTGATATGTGTTTAAATGGATTTTAGTTTTTTAATGGTTTTCTAGGGTTTATTGAATTTTAAGAATTTTTATGGTTTATGGGGATTTCTATGTTTTTAAGGGTTTTTTGGGATTTCCTGGTCTTTTACTCTTTTTAGGGTGTTAACTTCTTTTAGGATTTTAAGTACTTTTATGTTTTTAATGTTTTCATAGGGTTATTAGGGATTTTAGTGTTTTTTACAATATATGTTTTTTATGGACCTGTATGATTTTTGGGATTTTATGTTTTATAGGGAATTGGTGTGTTATTAGACTTTTTAAGGGAATTATCATTTTTAGGGGTTTATGTGGGTTTATGTTTTCTTAGGTTTTTCTATTTTTCTAAGGGGTTTTAGGACTTTTAGAGTTTACTAATATTTTTGGGATTTTGGTTGATCTTTTAGGATTTTTAGGTTTTTTATGGATTTTGATGGTTTTTAAAGTTTTTATGATTTTTTTGGTTTTTATTGTTTTTTTTGTTTTTAGGTTTATAATTGGTTTTTTGAGTTTTTTATCCTTTTTATGGGTTTAATGGGGATTTCTAGATTTTAGTGGTTTTTTGGGATGTTACGGGTTTATGTTTTTAAGGATTTTACGGGTTTTACTGCTTTTACTGGTTGTTATAGTGTTTTTTTTGGTTTTTTTCATTTTTCCGTCATTTTGGATTTTAACTCCTTTGATGTTATCAATGTTATATAAGTGATTTTCAAGGTTTTAGGGGGTTTTAATTTTTTTATGTATTTTTAGGTATTTTTAATTATTTTTATTATTTTTATTTCATTTAGTAATTTTTTGTGGATTTATGGTTCTTTATGTTTTAATGTTTTTTAGATTTTTTATGTTTTTTAGGTTTTAATGGTTTTTATAGTGTTTTTGGGGTTTATGGGAATTTTTTATATTTTTAGAGATCTTTATAGATATTTCAGTATGTTTATGATTCTTATAAATTTTCTTTGTTTTAAGGGGTTTATGGGTTATTTTTGGGTTTTTTTGGTTTTTTGGAATTTTTTGAGTTGTATAAGGTTTTCAGGGATTTATGATTTTTTTTAAAAAATTATCTGTTTCAAGGGTTTTTAGAAATTTTATTGGGTTTAGGGGTTTTATGGGGTTTTAGAGTTTTTATGGTGTTTAGGAGTTTTTTATGGTTTTGTGGGGTTTTATGTGTTTAGGCTCATTTTATGGGTTTTTAGTGTTTAACATTTTTATGTTCTGACGGGTTTTAAGTGTTTTTAGGATTTTAAGTTTTTTTCTGGGTTTTCATGGTTTTAGGGTTTTTTTCATTTTAGTGATATTTTTTTGGCTTTTTTGTATTCTTATTAATTTTTGTTTTTTTATTTTTAGGGTTTTTAGGGTTTTTAGGGTTTTTAGGGTTTTTTAGGTTTTTTAGGGTTTTTAGGATTTTTAGAATTTTTAGGTTTTTAGGGGATTTGATATTTTGAGGTTTTTATGGAATTCATAATGGTTTTCTTAGTTTAGGTTTTTTTTAATTATTTTTGGGATTTTTATAGTGTTTTAGGATTTTTATGGATTTTAGGGTTTGTAGGTATATTTGAGGGGGTACTAGAGATTTCCTAGTTATTTAGTTTTTTTAATTTTATTGGTTTTTTTGGTGTTTATTAAGAGATTTAATGTTTTTTAGAGTTTTTTTACATTTATATGGGTTTAAAGGGTTTTATATGTTTTTAGTGATTTTAATGGGTTTAATGGGTTTTTAGGTTTTTATGGTTTTTGGGGTTTTAAAGGTTTTTAGGGGGTTTCGGGTCTTGTTATGAATTTTAAGGGTTTTTAGCATTTTCATTTTTAAGGGATTTAAGTGTTTTTTGTTTTTATGTTTTTATTAGGGTTTTTTGTTTTTTTTTACATTTTAGGGATTTTTATGGCATTCCAGGATTTTAATGGTTTTTAGGAATTTTAAGGAGTTTTATGATTTTGGGGGGTTTTCTTAGGATTTAGAACATTTTAGATTTCTTAAGGATTTGAAGTGTTTATTAGGTTTATAAATTTCTTTAGGGTTTTCATGTTTGTTAGGTTATTTACGTTTTGAGGAATGTTTTGGGATTTTTAGGATTTTTATGGTTTTTATGGATATTAGAGATTTTAGGGGGTTTAAGGACATTTAGGGGTTTTCAGGGTTCTATGGTTTTTTCGGTTTTTAGTGTTTTTAGGAGTTTTATGGTTTCTTAGAGTTTTCTTAACATTTTTAGGGGTTTGAAATTTTTTTATTGTTTTTATTGACTTTTACAGTTTTAATGGGTTTTTGGGTTTCTTAAGGATTTTAGGTGTTTAATGGTTTTTAGAGGTTTGTCTGTTTTTTTGTAGAGGTTTTATGTGTTTTTAGTATGTTAAGGATTTCTGAGTTATTTTTAGGGTTTATAGGTTTTTTTGGGGTATTTATAGAGTTTTTTAGAATTTTTATATATTTTTTAGATTTTAGGGATTTTGAGGGATATTATAGTTTTTTAAGGTTTTATCATTTTTTCAGTTTTTCAGGGTTTTATGTATTTTTTGGTTTTACGGTTTTCTTAGAGGTTTTATAGTTGTTAGGGTTTTTTGTTTTAAGCTATGTTTATGTTTTTTTATAATTTTTTTGGGTTGTTATGTATTTTAGTGTTTTTTGGGTTTTTTTGGTTTTTTGTGTTTGTGGAGTTTTTTTATGGTTTTTATGTTTTCATACAGTTCTTAACATTTTTAGGGTTTGAAGGGGGTTTTAGATCTTTTTAGGATTTTTAGGTGTTTTAGATTTTTTATAGTTTTGGGGTTTTATGATTTTTAGGGGTTTTAGGGATTTGGAGTTTTTAGAACTTTTTGGTTTTTAGGAGTTTTTAGAGCTTTTAGGTTTTTAAGGATATAATAGTGGTTTTCGGTGTTTTTATGGGTTTTTATGTTTTAAAGGATTTTTAAGGGATTCTTTTGATTTTATGGTTTTTAAAATTATTAGGGGTTTTAATGGGTTTTAGGGTATTTTTTTAATTTTTTATTATTTTTAGGGGTTTTAAGTATTTTTCAGGTTTTAAGGGTTTCCTAGGGTTTTGAGGGGTATTTCAATTTTAGGTACTTTTAGGGATTTTTATGATTTATTTGGTTTTTGAGGGGTGTTTGCAGAATTTGAGGGTTTTTTCGATGTTTTTAGGGGTTTTATGGTTTCCTATACTTAGTTTTTTTCTATTTTATTAGGGTTTTCTAGTTTTTAGAGTTTTTAACATTTTTAGGGGATTAAAGGGTTTTTCGTGTTTTTAGTGGTTTTAGGGGTTTTTATGGACATTTCTGGTTTTACGGGGTCTTAGAGTTTTTGTTGTCATTTAATTATTTTTTCTGCTTTCGGTGTTTTTAGGATTTTAGGGTT
The DNA here is from genome assembly GCA_963277665.1 of Viscum album. Classification (NCBI taxonomy): domain Eukaryota; kingdom Viridiplantae; phylum Streptophyta; class Magnoliopsida; order Santalales; family Viscaceae; genus Viscum; species Viscum album. The sequence goes on from OY728156.1 coordinate 834,334,591, forward strand.
ATTATGTATTTTAAGGTTATTAAGGGTATCTTATGGGTTTCAGGGTTTTTAGTTTTTTTATATTTTTAGGGATTGTATTATGATTTTTAGGTTTTTTAGGGTTTTTAAGGATTTTTTTAGGTTTTTAGGGTTATAGGGGTTTTTGGAAATATTTGTTTTTTAGGGGTTTATGTTTTTTAGGGTTTTAAGGTTCTCTTAAAAGTTTTAACTGTTTTTATGTTTTTTTTAGGGATTGTTAAGGAATTTTTAGAATTTTTATTGTTTTCTAGGGTTTTTAGAAATTTTGATGGTTTTTAGGGGGTTTTATGGTTTTTAGTGTTTTATTGTTTTTGGGATATTTGGGTTTTTTGATTTTTTTAGTGGTTGCAAAAATTTTACTGTTTTTAAAGTTTTTAGGGATTTAAAAGTTTCTTGGAGTTTCTGGCAGTTTTTAGGGATTTACAATTGTTTGGGTTTTTATGGTTTTATGGGTGTTTTGGGTTTTTAGGGTTTTTAGGGATTTAAGCGTTTTTATGTTTTCTGGGCATTTATGTTTTTTTATTTTTATGGTTTTATTTTGGTTTTTCATGATTTTTTGGGTTTTTTATGTTCTTAGGGATTTTACGGATTTTTTAGGATCCTTATGGTTTTTCGGGTTTTTAGGGATTTTGAGAGTTTTTAATGTTTTTAGGGTTTTTTAGTTTTTAAGGGTTTTAAGTGTTTTTATCTTAATAATGATATCTTCATGTTTTTCATATATTTTGTCATTTTTTACATTTTTAGGGTTTTTTTGGAATTGTTATGTTTTTTATGGTTTATTTTGTTTTTAAGGATTCTGATGTTTTTAGGGTTTTAATGTTTTTTATGGTTATTTTGGGATTTTACGGTTTTTTTCAGTTTTTAAGGTTTTTATTTGGGCAGTCATACATATGTAATCCCCACATCATTTCTTCGATTCGTAGGGGTCCCGATTTCTTCCGACCTTTCTCTAACCCTGATTTCCTTCCACCCTTCCCCAATGTTTCTATTTGCCCAAAAGCTTCGGAGCTCCTCTACGGTTACCCTAACCTACAGATCTCGAACTCGGAGTTCTTGGAGTCTTCAGCACTTCTGAACCTCACTCGGGTTTCCTGTTTCACGCATAGGAGACCCTCAGTTGAATCTTTTAACGGGTTTGTGTTTAGCTCTTGGGATCTTCAAGAACAGGTGGTGGTCGGTTTGCTTAACAGTCGCGAGATCATGATCCGTTTCGAATCGGAGGCGGGTCTCATTCAGTCCTGGTCTAGGTCTCCATGAGGTTTCAAAGGGATGAGTTTCATCCTCCTTAGATGGAATTTCTATCTTCACATGAAGTGTGATTCTCCATCAATGGCAATTTGGGTGCAAGAAGAAGGTGTTCTATGAGAATTGGATGGACTTCTTCTCCTTTTGTAAGTGGCTGGGACACCCATCGAAGGTCTGCCGAAGGAAAGATCCCCCAGGAAGGTCGAAATCTAAGTTTAAGAAGGTGAAGATTGATGTGATGAAGAACTCAGTTTAGGGAGATATGGGGATAGTTCTTGATATAATTACTCAAAATTTTGAGCCACCTAAGGATGTGGGGTCCCCTGTGCAGTCAACGAATGGCAAGAACAAGTGTGGTTTGTAACTTGTTTCTGATGGGTTAGAGGATAATCCAAGAAACAAGAATCCAGAACATGGGATAGAGATTGATCATGGTGAAATGATCTGGCCTAGTGACGGCCCGCATGGCCAGGTGGTGGCCCACGTGGCCTGGCTCGCCGGTCTGCATGGGCTAGCTGGCCAGCCTGCATGCGGGGGAGGTGTCATGCCCCTTTTTTACGAAATGGCCTGCATGAGGCACCATCCCCTGGTAACCGCGGGACCCAAAGGATCTCGCCTTTAGCGCGCACCAGCGGCCGGCTCAGTCGCCCTCCCTCTCCTGTCTGTCATGGACTAAGGTCGTGGTCCTACACCACCGGCACGGCGTGACAGTGTCGCGCCCCTCCGTCGTGGCCTGCCCTAGCCGCGGCTCCCTGCTACTCTGCACGGCGCGACGGCGTCGTGCCACCATTAGACCGCTGCGACCCTCCTGGCCGTGGCCCTTTTCTTCCGATGGGGTGCGACAGCACCACGATCCTCCAGCACCGCCACAACCTTCCTGTCCGTGGCTCAGTTCACTACGCGGCACTGCGGTGCCACCCCCTTATTGAGACCAAGCGGCCTTGCGTCTCTGGTTTTCTTCATGGCCGGCTCGTTGTTAGTCGTCGTCTGTACTGCCTCCAACGTCATCAAACAAGAACTAACAAAATAAGAGGGTCCTGAGGTGTTCGTGCGCTTCGAACCCTCCTTGTTTGGATGATATCAATCAGTTCTCAAAACACACAACATATGACCGGGTACAGAGGGTAATATTCAATCGTAAAATAACCCCTACCTTGCTTGTCGACGATAGTTGACAAAGTTGCAGAATAAGACGACGTCGATTCGTTGATCTCGGGAAGCATCCTGGGTAGGAGACTGAGGAAGAAGCCTCGTTGGCATTCATCGCGGTCATCTCCTTCTCCTTAGGTTCAGTCAAAGATCGAGAAAGGTGTTCGTCATTCTTTGTTGGCGATGAAGAGGTGTTCTTCGCATTTTTCAGTGGTGAGGTATTCCCCCCTCAAATCTCATTTCTTAGCCCTCCCAAAAGATTATGCCAACCCAAAATGAATAATAAAGCATCACACCTTATTAAATTGTTTTCATAATGAATTCAAAAGGATTTGAATTAAATGAAACAATTCACATAATTAATGGGAGGAGGGTTAGCCAAAATAAATGGTGGGGAAGTTCAATGGTTCCACACTTAAGTGGGGGTTCCAAGGGTTTCATCACTCGGGTGGTCCCCACCAAAGGATATCCTCCCACGGGAGGTTACGTGTGGGTGGGCCCCACCTCTATAACCTCTCATGGGAGGTTATGGTGTGGTGGCCCCCACCACTAACCTCCTCTTGGATCTTATAACCACCATGAAATAAAAATAAGTTATCACCTTATTTTTATTTTACTTTATTAATGAACCCCAAAAACTATCATCCATTATCGTTAAAACAAAAAATACAGTCAATGTTTTACTAAGAAATCATCGACACTGCGAGTTCAATGGTGCCCTATGAATTTGATTCCGAACACCATTTCAGAAGTTATAAAATGCCACTCGCACGTTTACTGAACATACCCAAAAAAAGTTTGGAAAATTAATATCAGCCACCCCCGACCCGCGTCGGTTGAGGTTAGGCCCTACCTTGGTGAATCACGCCCTAACGAACCTAACCTCACCCTCGGATTTCCAATCTGAGTTACCTTTTAGAGGTTATGAATTTTACAATAAAGTAATTGCCACTTAATTATTTTATTTGCGGCCAAAAACAAAAATTCTCTAGTGGCCCTCTCCGTCCCAAGTTCGTATCATCTTAAATAAATCATACCCTCATGAGTTCAGTAGTGGTCTCGGATTTTTAATCCGAGTTACAGTTTGTGAGTTATAAGAATTTGAAAAATAAAACAACTTTATTTAATTATTTTATTTACTGTTTGACCATTTTTGGGTTTTCTCACAGGAGGCCCATGCCGACTGAACTTAAGTCTCGTCTAGGGTAAACCCACTAACCTAAGCGCAAAGGTGGCCTCAAATTTCTGATCTGAGTAACAGTTTAATATTTATTCCATTTTTTCAGGAAAATTGCTTATGTGCATTAATTTAAGCTTTACAAAATTTCGAGGGATCATTCCGGGCACTCTGGGCCTTGGAATCGCATGCCGTCAGAAATTAAGGACTCGTAAAATTCCTATGAATTTAAAAAAATTACATGGTAAATCTGGGTCTTTACATTCTCCCCACCTCAGGGATTTACATCCTTGTAAGCTACCACTCGAACTGAGGGAAAAAAGTACTGAGCACGCATATGAGCCCCCCACTTCCAGGTGATCTCCTAAAGATTCGAGTGCTGCCAATGAATGCGCACCAGAGGTATCGACCATCCACATAGGACTCGCATATATTGATCCTCAATGTCTACCAGAACCTCTGTGAATGTCACCCTGCCATCGATGTCCAGCTCCCCATGGTCAATGATGTGGGATGGGTCGTACACCTATCTCCTCAGCTGATATATGTGTAAGACATCATGCACCTGGTGCAACTAAGGTGGATGAGTTAAGTGGTAGGACACCTCGCCTACTCTACTGGGGACCTGGAATGGTCCGATGAATCATGGAGATAACATTCCACCTTGGCCAAATCTCCATAGACTTTGTCGAGGTGAGACCCGTAGGAAGACGTGGCTGCCATCCTCGAACACGAGAGGTCTCCGTCTCCTATCAGAATAAGACTTATGCTTACTCTGTGTAGGCTTCATCTGCTCCTGGATGATCTGTACCTTCTCTGTGTTAGCTCGTTCCATCTCTGGTCCCACTAGTGCTGATTCCCCTGGGTCTGTCCAGCACAGTGGCGATCTGCAAGGTCATCCATACAACACCTCGAAAGGTGTCATACTGATGGTGGAGTGATATTTGTTGTTTTTGGAAAACTCTGCCAAAGGAAAGTGATCCTCCCAAATACTACTGAAGTCGAGGATGCATGCATGTAGCATGTCCTTGAGGGTCTGGATGGTCCTCTCAGTCTGACCATCTGTTTGAGGATGGAAGGTGGTGCTCAAGATAAGATGTATCCCAAAAGCCTCCTGCAACCCCTTCCATAGTCGGGATGTAAACTGTGTGTCATGGTTAGAGACAAAAGAATGGTGTAATCCATGTAGCTACACAATATCCTTTACATAGAGTAGTCCCAAGATCTTTACTGAGCCCTACTCTTGGACCTGTAAGAAGTGGGCCGACTTGGTGAGTCAGTCGATGATCACCCATATCGAGTCGTGACTCCAGGGTGTACGTGGAAGACCCTTCACGAAGTCCATGGATATGCCATCCCACTTCCACTCTGGGACCTCTAAGGTTTGAACCAAGATTGCTGGTACCTGGTGCTCTAAGTTCACTTTCTGACAAGTGAGGCATCGTGAGGCAAACTCCGCAACTGCCTTCTTTATACCTGGACACCAGTGCTATCATCTAAGGTCCTCGTATATCTTCACCACTCCTAGATTTACCGCTAGAGGGGAAGTGTGGAACTCCCTCAACACTTTCTCTTGAAGTTCTAATGTTACCATTGTGTGTCCTCTGAAAAGTATTATGTTCTCCCCACCTTCAGAAAATCTTTTAGGTTCGTGTCCTGCAAATATCTGAGCACGCCGTGTCCCGCAGTCAGCGTCCACACGCTGCACCTCCCTGACTCGCTGAAGAAGTGGGGGACTGACTATAAGATACTGAAGAAAGGCTTCTCCATCTCTATCCACAAAGGATATTTGTAAAGCATCTAGCTTCCCCATCACCAAACTCAGCAGCTTCGGGCTAGTCATTCTCCTAAGTGTGTCTGCTACCATTTTCCCCCTCCCCATGATTATATACTATCCCAATGTCATTTTCCTGGAGGAACTCTAGTCACTCCTATTGGGAACTATGAAATCAAAACATCTGCTTCCAGGAGGGTGAGGTTGGCTGACCCATGAGTGATCAGTTGCACCCTCCTATGCTTGAGTTTATCCTGTTCTTCCTGGGTTTCTTTTTCTCCAACCAAGGTAAATCCTATTCCAACGTTGTAGATAATCCAAAACCATTTTTCCGAATAGAGTCAATCTGTGTATGAACTGTGGTTTCCCAGTCCGTACCCAAAATAACGTTGTAAGGCCTTGACACTGTCACCATAAGGTTCCAACCAAAACTCTTGCCTCGAGGGTAATATCACACCATCGACGTAAGTGTGATTATCGAGTCTCCTACCAAAGGTATCTCCAAACATGAGGTTCAAGTCAATGGTTTAACCGGAATATCTAATTTTGGGACAAGATTCGCGGAATAAAGGAATGATTATTACATATTTCTATTGATACAACAGCTAGTAGTAGACACAGACCGTAACTCGAATAATTCTTAGAGCCCTTCGGTCACACTCCTAGACCACGTGTTGCTACTCTATTCCCCCAACCTCCAACTCCCTGAGCCGGGCGGGGACTAAAAAGGTCGGTGGTTATAACATGTCGAAATGTACACCACCTCTTGCAGCTCTACTAGCTCTGCTTCTACATCTGCTGCCATATAGTTCCATCTGTCATTAACACTTCCTCTTACCGAAACATTTTTACACGCTCAAGTATCTAAGACAGGCTCCAGTTTCCTGCATTCCCACTCCTAACATTCACTGGTTTTATCCGCTCATCCAAATAACATTCAACCACAAAGGTTCTATCTAGAATCCTAACATAAGTAGGAATGCATAGATTAATTGTGATAGCTTGGATGTCCTTTAAGAACACCTTGCTCGGAAGTTTGAGCCCTAAAGCATTGATCCAACCGTATTCATCGAATACCTGGAAAGATCGGTACGCCTTGATGAATACTCAACCACTGACACATCATCCTGTCAAATTTGTAGAAGTTCTAGGGAACTCTCAGCCACCTCCTCAAGCTAGTTCTCAGTTGCCTATGAGCCAGGCTCGCCTCGGAACCTGAGGGGTATCTGATGTTGAAACACGTGTAAGGCACTAAGCCTACAAATGTCCTCTACTGGTACCGCCAGTTGCAACTACTGACCAACAAGTAGTGTATAGCTGACACACTACCCGGAGGTAATATCTCAGGTAATGGTCCACGTACTGAGGCCTCATCACTAAGAAGACCATCCTCATGGTCACTCATTGAAAAAGACTAGCAGCTAAGATCACTATCTGCTCTATTGGTGTCTTAACTAGGTGGAAAACACTAGAAATCACTTCCAGCCAGTCCTCTACTGCCTGGGAATCGGTCTCACCTCAAAACCTCGGAGGCCTCTGCCACTAGAACTCATGAAAAGTGCTCAGTCAGTGTGCCCCACACTCCAATGCAGCTGGTGGCATCTGCTACACAATGAGTGCTGGTGCTACTCGTACACCACCTAAAGGTACCAACATACTAAGAGGCCCCTACCCCGAAGCCTCGTCACTCGGTGGGCCGTCATCTTGTACTCTCTCGGAACTTTAACATGATGTCTGTGTGGAGGCGTCCTGAATAGATGCGTCACAGTAAAACATTTATACCTGGTGAGCTGACGTGGTTGAGCTGACATAAAAAAAACTTTTGAAAACACACACGCAATCTGTGTTTTTGTGCACTGAGTCGGAAATCATTAGTCAGGGTCCTGGTTTATGGATACGTCAGCCTCCACACCAATAATGGACTCCCTAAACTGAAAACCACACTCGGTACCCTTAACACTATTGCTTCACAGAAAATAAATATCAGAGTCCTAAGTTCTGCGGTAGAACTGACTCCTCTAATACCAATTTCTCATGACCCGTCCTCGGGGCCTATATCGTGACTACCCCAAGCCCACCTTCTATAGTCCAAGGGATGGTAACTAGCACCAAAGGTTTAAATCCCTAAGTTGGGAAGGCATTGACTTTATAAAAGTCAACACACACAACAAAGTACTCAACTGGAAGAAAAACACTAAGTAGAAACTCTATAAAAAAGATATCATGGAAGGTAAAAGGGGCCGGAAATACTAGCCTAATAGTAAAATAAAAGGAAAAAAACAAGTACAACTAAAATTACAAACATCTAGAAGATGTCTAGAATCTCCTAGATTGTACACCATAGATCCTACCAGAAGGATAGGTACAGATATCTGCCTCAGTGCTCCACGTCTGTCTGTCTCTTCCGGGTACCGACTCATCGTGAGATCCACCTCTGGTATGGCTTCATTCCAAGAATAACGGCACTGCCGAAGTTTTGTAAAACGGATGCCCATAGCCCGAGTTATGGGTGATTAGGTGTAATCGGGTTTGACGGGTTCGGTCCGACCCAGTGGGACTGACCCGACCCGACCCGACCCTAAGGGGTGGTCCGGCCCGATCTGACCCGACCCCAAGGGGTGGTCCAGCCCAACCCGACCTAAACCCAAGGGGAGGTCCGACCCAAAGGGGCGGCCCAGCCCAAAAGTGGCCCCGCCCGAAAGCGGCCCGACCCAAAGGGTGGGCTATCTCGAAGGGTTGGCCCGGCCCAGTTGCCCGCGTGGCCTAGTGGCGGCCAGCTTGGCTAGGTGGCGGCCCGCTTGGCCTGGCCGGTGGGTGGCCCGTGTGGCCAGGTCGGCCAGCCTGCGTGGCCTGGCTCCTCGGCCCTCTTGGGAGGGGGGTGTCGTGCCCCCCTTTGTCCGAAATGGCAGGAGCGGGGCGCCAGCCCCTAGTAACCGCGGGACCCAAAGGGTCCCGCCTGAAGTGCGCACTGGCGGCCGGCTTATCCGACCACTGTCTCCTCTCCGCCGCGGCCTAAGGCCGCGGTCCTGCACCACCGGTGAGGCGAGACGGCGTCGTGCCCCTCCCTCGTGGCCTACCATGGTCGCAGATTCTTGCTGCTCCATGCGGCGCGACGGCGCTGCGCCCCTATCAGACCACCACTGCCCTTTTTTCGGCATGGAAAGACTGCACCATGCTCCTCCAGCACCACCATGGCCCACCTGGCCACGGCTCGGTTCACAAAATGGAACAGTGGTGTTGTTCCCTTGTGGCGACCCGGTGGCCTTGTGCCGCCTGTTTTCTCGGCAGCCGGCTCGTTGTCGGTCGGCGTGTGTACCGCCTCCATCGTCATCAAATAAGAACCAATAAAAGGGGAGGGTCGGGCCATGTTCGTGTGGTCTGAACCCTCCTTGTTACGGGGATATCATTCGGTTATCAAATCACACAACATATGATGGGGTACAGATGGTAATATTCAATCGTAAAATAACCCCTGCCTCGCATGTCGATGATCTTTGACGAAGTCACGGAAAAATTCAGCGTCGATTCGTTGACGTCAGGAAGAGTCCGGGGTAGGAGACTAAGGAAGAAGCATCATTGGCGTTCTTCATGGTCAGATCCTTCTCCTTAGGTTCGGTCAAAGATCGGGAAAGGTGTTCATCATTCTTTGTTGGAGATGAAGAGGTGTTCTTCACGTTCTTCGGAGGTGAGATCTTCCCCCCTCAAATCTTCTTTCCAAGCCCTCCTAAAATATTGTGCCAACACAAAAATAATAATAAAGCATCACACCTTATTAAATTGTTATCATAATGAATTCAAAAGGATTTGAATTCAATGAAACCATTCACTTAATTAATTTGTGAAGATTCAACCAAAATAAATGGTGGGAAGTTCGAGGGTTTCACACTTAAGTGGGGGTTCCAAGGGTTTCATCACTCGAGTGGTCCCGAGAAAAGGATATCCTCCCAAGGGAGGATATGTGTGGGTGGGCCCCACCTCCATAACCTCTCATGGGAGGTTATGGTGCGGTGGCCCCACCACTAACCTCTTCTTGGAGCTTATAACCACCATGAAATAAAAATAAGCTAACACCTTATTTTTATTTAACTTTATTAAAGAACCCCAAAAACAATCATCCATTGTCGTTAAAACACAACTTCAGTGGAAGTCTTACTAAGCAATCACTGACGCTGCGAGTTCAACAGTGCCCTTAGAATTCAATTCTGAGCCCCGGATCAGAAGTTATAAAATGCCACTCACACGTTTACTGAACGTACTAGAAAAAAAGTTTGGAAAATTAATATCAGCCACCCCTGACACGCATCGGTTGAGGTTAGGATCTGCCTAGATGAATCACACCCCAATGAACCCAACGGTTCCCTTCGATTTCCAATCCGAGTTACCATTTAATTGTTTTGAATTTTTCAATAAAATAATTGTCACTTAATTATTTTATTTGCAGCCAAAAAACAACTTTCTCTGGTGGCCCTCTCCAACCCAAGTTAGTATCTACTTAAAGAAAGCCTACCCTCATGTGTTCATTGGTGGTCTCATTTTTTTAATCCGAGTTACCGTTTGTGAGTTATAATCATTTGAAAAACCAAATAACTTTATTTAGTTATTTTATTTACGGTTTTTCCATTTTATGGGTTTTCTCACAGGAGGCCCATGCCGATTAAACTTAAGTCATTCCTAGGGTAAACCCGCTATCCTGAGCGCAACGATGGCCTCATATTTCTGATCTAAGTAACCATTTATTATTTATTCCACGTTTTCAATAAAACTAATTTTGTACATTAATTTAGGCTTAACAAAACTTAGACGGATCATTGCGAGAACTCTGGGCCTCAAAATCACTTGCCGTTAGAAAATGCAGACTCGTAAAATTCCAATGTATTTTTGAAAAAATTCCATGTGAATTCCGGGTCTTTACAAGTTATTTGGGGTTTTTAGCTTCATTTTAGTGGTTTTAGGGTTTTAAGGGTTTTTTTGTTTTTATGGGTTTTAAATTTCTTAATACTTTTGTGGTTTTCTTTTTATTTTTCAAGGTTTTTCTAATTTTCTACATTTTTTGGGATATTAACTGTTTTTTATATTTTATATGGTTTTTAGGGGTTTTATGTTTTTTTTGGGGGTTTTAGGGTTTTTTGGGTTTGGGGGATGGGTTTTTATCATTTTAGGTTTTATGAATTTTAAGTTATTTAAGGGTTTTATGGTTTTCTTATCGTATTTCTTTGGTTTTTGGGTTTTTACATGTTTTTTATTTTTTTGAATTTTTAAGGATTTTGTGATTTTTTATAGTTTTTAGGGGTTTTGGTAATTTTTAGGCTTATTAGAGGTCTTATGGTTTTGGGGGGTTCCTGGGATTCAAGAGTTTTTAGGAGTTCAAGTATTTTTGAGTTTTTTAAATGTTTTTAGAATTTTAAAGGATTTTTAGAGTTCTTATTTCTTTTTATAGGTTTTTATAGGGTTTATTACTTTTAGGTGTTTTAAGGATTCTAGTGTTTTATGGTTTTTATAGTTATTTTACGGTTTTCTTCATTTTTTAATTTTTTTAGGTGTTTTAAGTGATTTTAGTATTTTATGATTTTATTCAGGGTTTTAAGGTGTTTTGAGGTTTTTTTATCATTTTTTCTTTTTTTATTGATTTCTTACGGGTTTTATTTTTTTTTATGGTTTTTGGGATTTTGGGGGTTTTTTAAGATTTTAGCGTATTTTGGGGTTCTATGTTTTTCTATGTATTATGGTTTTCATATGGGTGATTAGGGTTTCACAGAATATTAATAGTTTGGTATTTTTAGGTATTTATAGTAGTTTGATGGTTTTTTATGGTTTTTGGGATTTTGAGGGGGGGTGGGTATTTAGGTTTTCTATTGATTTTTTGTGTTTTTTTATTTTTAGGGGTTTTAGAGGTTTTTAACATTTTAAGGGGTTAAAGGGTTTGAATAATTTCTTTATTATTTTGGGTTTTTTTGGAGTTTGGGGTTTTTAAGTGTTTTAGGGGTGTTAGGGACCTTTTAGCATTTTTTTTGTTTCAGCATTTTTAGATATTTTGGGGGTTTTATGTTTTTTAGGAAATTTAGTTTTTTTTAGGGTTTGTCAATGTTTTATGGGATTTTATGTTTGGGATTTTAATTTTGTTTTACAAAATTTAAGTGTTTTAGGGTGTTTGGGGATTTGAGGGGTTTAGGGGTTTTAGCATGTTATGGTTTTTAAGGGTTTTAATTTTCTTAGTGTTTTAAGGATTTATTATGGATTTTTAGGGATTTTCATGGATTTTAAAAAAAATAGTAATTTTAGGGATTTTTTAGATTTTGATGGATTTTTTGTGTTTTCAGGGATTTTTATGGGGTTTAGGGTTTTTTTATGTTTTTTTGTGTTTATAAGTGGTTTAATTTTCTTATAGTTTTTTAAATTTTGTAGTGGTTAATGGTTTTTATAGTTTTTAGTGGTTTTGTTGATTATATGGGTTTTGGGGGGTTTATGGGTTTTCAAGGGTTTTAGGGTTATTTTAGGTGTTTTAATCTTTTTTAGAATTTTTATTTTTTTAGTGGTTTAATTATTTTTTATATTTTTAATATTTTAATATTTTATTTTAAGGTTTAAGGGTTTTTTAAATTATTATGTATTTTTAAGGGTTTATTTGATTTCATGGGTTTTTAGAAATTTGGGAGGTTTTAGGGGTTTTAGGTTTTTTAATGATTTTATAATTTTATAGTTTTTAGGGATTTACATGTTTTTAGTTTTTTATGGTTTTCCTAGGGGTTATCATGGGTTTTCAGGGTTTTTATTTTTTTTTGTGTTTTTATGACTTTTAGGGGTTTTTTGGTTTTTATGGTTTTTGAGGATTTTGGGGGATTTTAAGTTTTTTAAGATTTTTATGGGGTTTATGGTTTCCTGGGGTTTTAAAGTTTTTATTTATTTTTTTGGGGTTTGTATGGTTTATTATAGCTTTTTACATTTTTAGGGGTTTAAATTATTCTACGTGTTTTACTGCATTTTTGTGGTTTTTAGGGGGTTTTAGTGTTTTTAGGGTCATATAAGGTTTTTATGGTTTTTATTGTTTTTGTAGATTTTAAGAGTTTGAAGTGTTTTTATCTCTTTCTGTATTTCTTAGGTTTTTAATTGAATTGTAGTGTTTTTAATTTTTTTTGGTATTTTTATGGGTTTTTTGGATTTCTATGGGATTGTAGGGTTTTTATGGATTTTAGAGTTTTAATGGGGTTTTGGGTTTTTGTGGTTGTTAAAAAAATTTAAGGTTTTTTGAGGTTCAATATGTTATTTGGTTTTTATTATTTTATTAGGGGTTTTAGGTTTTTAGTGTGGTTTTATATATTTTTTTATTTGTATGAATTTTTAAAATATTAAGGTATTTTATGTATTTTAAGGAATTTGAGCGTTTTTTTGGTTTTTTTGGTTTCTTTTGTTCTTCTCGGTTATTAGATTTTTGTTTATTTTTTATGTTTTTATGTTTTTTTAACATTTTTGGGGTTTAAAAGGTTTTTGGAGTATTTAGTGTTTTTAGGTTTTTATTGGGTTTTAGGGTTTTTAAAATCATTTAAAGTTTTTTTTATTATTTGTGGATTTTGTGTTTTTAGGGTTTATTTAGGGGTTTTTTGTGTTTTTTATCTTTTTAATGTTTTAAGGTTTTATGAATTTTTTAGGTTTTTCTTATGGTTTTTCTGGGTTTTTAGTGTTTTTAATTTTTTGGGGAATTTTTGGGATTTTAGAGGATTTTTATTGTTTTTTGAGTTTTTAGGTATTTTTTGTGTGTTGGGTGTTTTAGGGTTTTTTTGTTTTTTAGGTATTTTAGTATTTTTTTTAATTATTTTGGGGTTTTAAGTGTTTTTAGATTTTTAAGGTTTTATTATGGTTTTTAGGGGTTTTAAGGGTTTTCACATATTTTGGGATTTTTATAGCTTTTTTAGGATTTTTATGCTTTTAGGGTTTTTAGGAATAGTGAGGGTTTTTATAGTCTTGTAGATTTTTTTAATGTGTTTATTGTTTTTGGTATTTTTAAGGTTTTTTTAGTTTTTAGGGGTTTTATGGTATTTTAGAGTTTTAATATTTTAAGGGGTCTAAAGTATTTTTAGATTTTTTATTGGTTTTTAGGATTTTAATTGATTTTCTTGTTTTATGATGGTTTTTGGTGTTTTTATGTTTTTTAGAAGTTTTTATTTGTTTTAATGGATTTTTGTAGGTTTTAGAAAATTTTGGTTTCGTAGTGGTTTTATATGTTTTTTGGTTTTTAATGTTTTTAGGGGTTTTCATGGTTCTTAGTATTTTTATGTTTTTGACGTTTTTAAGGACTTTTTAGCGTCATTATGTTTTTTAAATATTTTTAATGGTTTTTAAGGATTTTTATGGTTTTGGTGTTTTTACGGTTTTTAGGGGTTTTATGGTTTTTTGAATTTTAAGGTTTTTAGTGAATTTATGTATTTCTATTTTTTAATGTTTCATAGGGTTTTTAGGGACATTAGTGGTTTTTATGTTTTTATTTAATTTTAGGATTATTCAAGATTTTTATTTGTTTTTAGGATTTTCAGGACTTGGAGTGTTTTTAGGGTATTTTAGGGTGTTTGGGGTTTCTACGAGGTTTTTGGGTATTTAGGGTTTTTTTTGTGTTTTTAGGGTTTTATGGATTTGAGAGTTTTTTTTAATTTTTTAGCGATTTGAGGGTTTTCATATTTTTAGTTGTTTTTTGGTTTTTATATGTTTTTTTGGGTTTTAAGGTTTTTAGAGGTTTTTTGGGTTTTTATTTTATTAGCGGTTTTTAGTGATTTTAATTTTATTTTTGGTTTTAGGGATTTTAAGTGTTTTTAGGTTTATATGGTTTTCTTAGGGGTTATTAGGGTTTTTATTTTTTTTATGTTTTTAGGGATTTTTAGGTATTTTTCAGTTTTTTATGGTTTTTAGGGTTTTTATAGATTTTGATGATTTTTAGGGTTTTTTTATGTTTTAGGGTTTTTTATGTTTTTGTTTTTTTATGGGTTTTAAGGGATTTTTGAGTTTTTAATGGGTTTTAATTGTTCTTAGATCTTTTAAAATTTTTATGGGTTTAATGTTTTTTAGTGTTTTCCGTGGGTTTTTAGGGTTTTATGGGGCATTAATCCGTTTAAGGGTTTTATGGTTTTTAGGGGTTTTAGAGATTTTAGGGTATTTTAGGGTTTTTTGTTTCTTTATCATTTTTTTCTAGGGGTTTTTAGTGTTTTATGGTTTTAGGGTTTTTATTGGGGTTTTTTGGGTTTTTTTTATGTTTTTAGGGATATTTGAGATTTCTGGATTTTTATGGTATTTGGGTTTTCATGAATTTTGATGGTTTTTATATTTTTCTGGTTTCTAGGGGTTTTAGAGTTTTTTTTAAAATTCTATGGACATTTAAATTTTTTGCCACATTTTTATATTTTTAAAGGTTTTAGTGTTTTTAATGGTTTTTAGGGTGTTTATGGATTTTTAAGGTTTTTAGGGGTCATAAGGATTTTTAAGGATTTATGTGATTTTACAGTTTTGGGGGGTTTTATCATTTTTATATTTTTAGGGGTTTTAAGTGATTTTAAGTTTTTATGATTTTCATAGGTTTTTAGGGTTTTTATTGGTACTTGGATTTTTATGGGTTTTTTGGGATTTTAGGGATTTTGAGGGATATTACAGTTTTTATAGTTTTTAGAGTTTTGTGATTTTTCTTGGTTTTCCGTTGTTTTAGTTTTTAGGGATTTTAATGTGTTTTAGAGTTTTTTATGTAATTAAGGGTTTAATGTTTTTTTATAGATTTCAGTGGTATTTAGGGATTTTTTGGGTTTCTTGGTGTTTTATGGATTTTAGTATTTTTATGTTTTAAGGGGTTTTAGTGGTCTTTATTTGGTTTTGTTGTTGCTGGGCAAGCCATAAGATGGAAAAGAATAATTCATTGTCTTTGGTAATGGGGTCTCACATTCTAGGAAGCTTCGCATTGCTAACTGTATTTGGGTGAAGAGGGGATCACCGCCATTCACCCATCTGGGCATCCCGCTTTTTGGGGAATGGAAAAAAGTTGTTAATTTTAGGGTATTTTGCCTACAATCATGCAGTAGGTGGAAGAATTGAATGGAAAATGTCTCTTCCAAGCAGGAATAGTTTGTCTCATTAATTCAGCCATCACCTCTATGTTTTTCATGATCTATCGATAGTCATCCGACATTGTTAAAAACCTAAATGCAAGGATTAAGAATTTTTCCTAGACATGATCCACCAATGAAAGGAAGTTGATTGTAGTGGCATAAAATAATTTCAAAAAACAGGTTGATTTGGGTGGGATTGGTATTAATAATCTAAGAATATTTAATGCCTCCCTGCAAGGGAAATTCAAATGGGCTTTCTTATGCCGAAGGGGGAAGGTCTGGACATTCTCACTGAGAGGTTCACTCATAGGCTTTGTGATGGCTTCACTAGGTATTTATCTTCCTTAGTTTGGTTTTCTATTAGATCCTCATACAAGGATATTATCTCTCATTCCAAATGGATTGTGTCCAAGCAATCAACTCTGAATTTCTGGACTAGCATATAGCTTGAGTAGGCTCTTGCTGATATTATTAACCCCCCCATGAGTAGAGGAATCTGTCTATCATTGGCCTGGTCCAACAAATTGATGATTTACCTTTGAGACTTACTGATCATACTGTTGTTTTAATGTAGTGATATGTGTCTATGGATAGTGACATACTTATTTGGAAACCAAGAATGGTTGGTCATTTTTGTACCCTTGACTGTTATCGGCTAAAATGTTCTCAAGGAACTTTCACCCCCTTCTTGGATTCTTATGTTCAGGACACCTTTCATTCCACCTGCTCATTATATGTTGACATGGAAAATTCTGTGAAATCTGATCCCTAATCAAGAGCAGATGAAGAAGGCTGGATGGACTCTTTCCTCTGCTTGTTCTTTCTACAGTTAGACCGAGGAGAACCACCGTCATGTTTTTCTCCACTGTCAGTTCGCTGCTGAACTTTGGAGTTACCTAATGCAATGCTTTGGATTGAGGGGTGGATATCCAGGGGAGATTTGTGAGTTCATCTGTGGGCTGGTGGAGCTAAAATGCAGTAACTAGGGTTACAACTTTCTGATTTTTGGCGTGGCAACAATTACTCACTACATTTGGGCCACTCGAAATACTTTAGCGTTTAACCGCCAGCCTCTCTCATTTCATGGTGATGTTGTGAATATCTTAAAGGTGATCCAGACTGTACCCCGGCTACAAACAGGTTTGATGGAAGATGATATTTATGATCTGACATTACTGCATTCACTGGGTGTGGCTGGTAGGAGCACGAAACATTAGGTTTTGAAATTTATTCAATGGATTCCCCTGATCCCATCATTGGTAAAAGTCAATGTGGATGGCACGAACATAGGGGCTCCGTCCCTTCGGGGTGTGGAGGAGTCTTCCATACCTGTAGAGGTTTTGTGAAGGGCTTCTACTACCATTTTATTGGAGATTGATGTGCCTATGATGGGGATCATTGGTCCATTATCAAGGCTGTAAAATTTGCATCCCAATTTGGGTGGATCTTTCTTTGATTGATGCAAACATGATGATCGCAGTGAGCATCCTCAAGAACAAATCTTGGGTAGTCCCATGGCGTCTAGTTCAATAATGGATTGAATGCCTCAATCTCACTCAGACACTTAGCATATGTGTCTCACATGACTACAATGATGTCAACTAGAGAAATATGCTCTTTCTAAAAAGGCAATTAAGGATCAGAGCTCGATGTGGCCTTTTGTTGCCTCATCCTTTTGTATTCCTTTTTTGGACTCTAATATGAAGGGTTACATGCACACCTGCACTTGTAAACCGTCCTTGTATCCATTTTTTTCTGTCTTTAATAATTTTTTTGGAGATAAGCTTGATTAGCCCCACACCATCTTCTCCCCTAAAACATAAAACACCAAAAAACCATGAAAATCCATAAGAAAACCATAAATATTAAAAAACACATAAAACCCCTAAAACATAAAAAATAGTAAAAACCATAAAGGGTTGTACAAACACCTAAAAAATATAAAACATATAAAAACCCTAAAGAAACTAAAAGCAATAAAACCCCTTTAAACCATTAAAAATGTTAAAAACACTAAAAACCATAAAAACCCTAAAAACTCAAAAATCCTAAAAACCTAAAAAAATAGAAACTTTAAAATCCTTAAAAACATTCAAAATCCGTTAGACCCCTAAAAACCATAAAAATCATAAAAATCCATAAAAATGTAAAAAACCCTAAAACCAGTAAAGACCCTAACAAAGCCTTAAAAACTAAAAATAATTAAAACCCCTAAAAAGATAAAAATTTATAAAACCCCCAAACACCCTAAAAAACACAAAACCCCCTACAAACCATAAACCCCCTAAAAACATAAAACCCCCTAAAAATCATAAAAACCCTAATAAACCACTAAAAAATCAAAAAACCCTTTAATCCCTTAATTTTTTTAAAATAACTCTAAAAACCATTTAAACCCTAAAAATTCTAAATACCCCTAAAATAAAACAAACTCTAAAGCCCAAAAACCCCTAAAAATCCTCAAAATCATCAAAACCCCAAGAAATCATAAAAATATCATTAAAATCCCTAAAAATGTTAAACACCATCAAAACATTAAAAACCATAAGAAACTTTCAAAAACCAAAAAAACACTTAAAACCCCCAAAAAACATAAAAAATGTTAATTCCAAAAGAAATACAAAAGACTATAAAACCCTAAAAACTCCAAAATCCATAAAACCACATAAAAACATTGTAGTCACTAAAAATCCATCAAAACCTAAAATACATTAATACAGAACAAAAAATCCAAATATAAATAAAACCAAAAAAACCCTAAACCACCCCAAAATCGCTAAAAAACAGAAAACCCATAAAATCCTAAATAATACCTAAAAATAACTAAAACAGTAAAAACAACTAAAAACCATGAAAATCACTATGAAAACCATAAAAACTAAAAACACTATAAACACCTGAATAATAAAAAAAGTTTGAACCCCCCCCCCCCAACCTTCTAAAAATCCATAACAACCCCAAAAGCCCTCAAAATCACTAAAGATTCTAAAAAATAATAAAAATTATAGAAAATCCCAAAAAAATCCAAAAAATTATAAAAACCCCTATAACCCACTTTGAAATACTTAAAACCCAAAAAAACACAATAAACCATTAAAAACGCAAATAATTATAAAAACCCTAAAAGAACCAAAAAACCCTAAAATCATTTAAAACTGCAAAAAACATTAAATACCCTAAACCCCGTAAAAATAATAAAAACCCACTAAAATCTTTAAAAACCCATTAAACCACTAAAATGATTAAAAACTTTAAAAGACCATGAAATCCAAAAAACCTAAAAAAACAAAAAAAACTAAAAACTCTAAAAGAAAATAAAATACAAAAAACTATTAAAAGCCCCCAAAAATAATAAAAAACATAAAAATACCCCAAAATTCCTAAAAATGTATAAAACCATAAAACCCCTATGAAAATCATAAAAAACAAAAAACAAAAAAACCCCTAAAAACCTAAAAAAATTATAAAATCCCCATAAAATCCTTAAAAGAACCTAAAAACCACAGAAACCCCAAAACCATCAGACCCATGAAAACATTAAAAGCCTCTGAAAACCCTAAAACCCACTAAAAAATCTAAAAACCCTTAAAACCCCAAAGAACGTTAAAATTACGAAAACTATAAAAACAAAAAAAACACCAAAACCATAATATCCCAAAAAAACCAATTAAACCCCAAAATACTCTAAAACCACTAAAAACTTCGAAAAAAACCCTAAAAACCCTTAAAAGCATAAACAAATTAAACTCTCTAAAAACATAAAACCCATAAAACACTGAAAAACCATAATAAAAACTAAAAAAAATATAAACACATAAAACCCCAAAAAACATAAAAAATGAAAAAAATCTTGGAAACTCTTCAACACTAAAAAACATAAAATCCACCAAAAACCTTAAAAACACCATAAAACCCCATAAAACTCTAAACTCTAACTAAAAATTCAAAGTCCCTTTAAATCGAGAAAAAAGTTAAAAACACTCTAAAAACTGTAAAACCAATAAAGAACCTAGAAAATCCTTAAAAACATAAAAAATTCATTAAAACCCTAAAATCCATAAAAACAATAAAAACCCTAAAACCCATTTGAATCCATAAAAACCCCAAAAACCATAAAAATCCTAAAAAATCATTAAAAAATCCTCAAAACATACAAAACTATAAAAAAACTTAAAAACCCTAACTGAACATTAAAAACCTAAAACCTTAAAAATCTTAAAAAATGGTAAAACCCCTAAAAACACTAAAACCGCATAAAAAATTTAAAAAACCTAAAAATCCATAAGACCCTAAAACTGAAAAATAATCTAAAATATATTTAAACCCATAAAAATGATAAAAAACTCTAAAATACCTTAAATCCAATAAAAATCTTAAAAATTCAAAAAAAATGCAAAAAACCCAAAAATAGATTTAAACCCTAAAAAATATTTATAACCCTCAAAATCTATAAAACCCATAAAAATAATAAAAACCCTCAAAATATACTTAAAAAGTAAAATACCCTGGAAACCCTTAAAACCGCTAAGAATACCTAAAAACTGAAAAATACATAACAACCCCTAAAAATTAAAAAACACTAAAAACTCTAAAAACCCGTGAAAACCATAAAAACCCCAAAAAACTATAAAAAACACTAAAAAAATTAAAATCCTAAATACTACTAAAATCTCTTAAACCCTTTTCAAACCTTAAAAACGTTATAAATCAATAAAATTCCTCAAAACCCCTAAAAAGTAAAAAAACACCTAAAACCCCAAAAAAGAAAAAAATTTCTAAATACCATAAAAGACCCTAAAACGACTCAAAATCCCTAAAAACCGTAGAAACCATAAAATGCTAAAAAATCCCAAAAATTCACTAAAAACGTAAATAATCCTCAAAACTTAGAAAAAATAACAAAACTATAAAACCTAAAAAAACATAAAACCCGTAAAAACCTAAAAACATAAAATTATAGAAAAAACACTAAAATGTAGCTAATACCCTAAAACCCCTAAAACCCCTAAAAAAACCTAAAACCATAAAAACATGAAAAAACCATAAAAACCCACAAAACTACTAAATAGTCAAGAAAACCGTTTGAAATACTAAAAACGTTAAAAAATCTGAAAATAAATCTGACACCTAAAATCTCAAAAAGAACACTAAAATCCCAAAAAAACAAAAAAACCCTAATAACCCTAAAAATCCTCAAATCCCCAAAAACCCAAAAAACCATAAAAATACAAAAAACTCTATAAATACCAAAAAAATATATAAAAAACCAAAAACCTTGAAATCCCCTAAGAAACATTTGAAAACTAATTACACTTAAAACACATAAAAAATTATAAATACAAAAAACCCCTAATTAACCGAATATCCACAAACACCCCAAAAACCATAAAATCAATAAAAACCAAGAAAAAGCCTAGAGAACAAAAAACTCCAAAAACCTGTATATATATAATTTTTTTTTTAAAAAACTATAAAAACATAAAAACACTTAAAACTCAAATAAATCCCTAAAAATAAGAAGCCATAAAACCAATATAATCCTCAAAACTGATCAAAACCATAATAAACATAAATAATCCCTAAAACCCCTAAAAAAGTAAAAGTCCCAAAAAACCCTTGAAAACCCCTAATAAAACCATAAGAATCTAAAAATACTTAAAACCCCTAAACACCAAAAAACACTATAAATCCTAATAAATCCCAAAAGTCCCTAAATCCCTAAAACTCCTAAAACCATAAAACTCCTAAAAATGTTAAAAAAACCCTTAAAACCATTAACATCCCTAAAAACCACTAAAACTCTAAAGACCCTTTAAACCCCTAAAAATGTTTAAAAAATTCTTAAAAATCCATAAAACTCTAGATTACTCAAAAAACCAAAAAATCCAAAAAAACACTCAAAATCCTTAAAAACATAAATATCCAAAAAATTCATAAATGGCTCTAAAAATCCCAAAAAATGTAAAAAAACCCCTAAAACTTGAAAATACCTTTGAAAACCATAAAAATCAAAAAACAAGTTCGACCCCTAAAAATCTAAAAAACCAAAAAACCCCTAAAATACTAAAAACCATAAATGTCCCAAAATCCCCTAAATACCCTAATTAACCACTTAAAACTCTAAAAACCTAAAAAACCCAAAATACATTTAAAAGTCCAAACACCATAAAAACCCAAAAAACAAAAAAAAACAAAAAAAACAAAAAAACCAAAAAAACCAAAAAAACCAAAAAACCCTAAAGCACAAAAAACCTATAAAGCCCTCCAAATCCCTAAAACCCCTAAAAACAAAAAAAAATCCTACAAATCACTAAAAATACTAAAAAACTTAAGAACCCAAAAACCCCCTTAAAACCCATAAGAAAAATAGAAAAATCATAAAACACTTAAAACCCCTAAAAACGTAAAAAACCAATAACCCTAAAGACCCTAAAACTATAAAACACCCTAAAAACTATAAAAACATAAAACAATTAATGCCCCTAAAAACTAGTAGAAATACATAAAAACCCACTAAAGATAAAGAAACACTTCTAACCCCTACAAATGATAAAAACTCTAAAAAATCATAAAAACAAATAAATAAAAAGGAACTATAAAAACTAAAAAAACCCAATAACACCCCTAAAACCCTAAAAACCGTAAAACCCCTCAAAATACCTAAGAACCCAAAAACATAAAAACACATAAAAAATATTTAAAATTCACTAAAAACTAGAAAACCCAAAAAACCTCAAAAACCCTTAAGAAATGCTTAAAAACCTAAAAGCACTCAAAACCCCAAAATACATAAAAACTATAAGAACCTTAACAAACCCTAAATACCAAAAAAACACAAACCCCTATAAAAAACCCTAAAACCCAAAATATCCCCCAAAACCCATAAAAAACACAAAACACTAAAAAATATAAAACCCTTTAAAAAATAAAATTTTAAGAACTATAAAAACAATAAAACCATTACAAATTAATAAAAACCCTAAAACCCCTAAAAACCAAAAAAAAACCCCGTAAAATCCCAAATTCCATTAAATCCTTAAAAACTATAGAGATCCTACGAATCAGAAAAAGTGACAAAATAATTAAAAAACACTAGTAACCTTTAATACTCCACTAAAACCATTAAAAAATAAAGGTGCATAAAACCCCTAAAAACCAAAAAAAAACTTAAAACACTAAAAACCCTTAAAAACCTAAAAACAATAAAAACCTAAAATCCTTTAAACCCCTAAAATCACATTAAACCTAAAAAACCCATTAAAACTATAACAAATCATTAAAACCAAAAATATGTTAAAAAATATAAATAACCAAAAAACCCTAAAACTCACAAAACCCCCTAGAAATCCAGAAAAACCGAAAAACATTCAAAAAACCAGTCCTAAAAAAGATAAAAATCGTAAAAATCCCTAAAATAACTATAAATATAATATTCCTTAAAAAATTTAAAAAAACCTCTATTAAAACTCTAAACACCTAAAAATTTAAAACCCATAGAAACCAAAAATATGCTTAAAACTTTAAAACCCCCTAAAAACCCTAGAAACCCTAAAACACTCAAAATCAATAAAAAATCTAAAAACCATGAAATTTTAAAAATCCATAATCCACCTAAAATCATAAAAAACCAAAAAACCTTAAAAACCCAAAGAAAACATTACACCCTAAAAACACGTAAAACCACTAAAAATATAAAAAATTCTAAAAAACATCAAACACCCTATTGAAGACCCCTAAAAGACCTTAAAACCCCTTAAAAATAAAAAACCCTAAATACCAAAAAACACTAAAAAATAATGAAAAATCTAACAAATCTTTAAACCCATAGATATGAAAAAAATTAAAACATTCAAAACTCTAAATATTCAAAAAAAACCATAAAAACCTAAAAATTCATAAAACTCTAAAACCCCTAAAAACCCTCAAAATCTTTAAATTCCCCCAAAAACAACAGAAAACATAAAAAATACAAAGAAATACCAAATAAAGTTAAAAAAAATAAAAATATCTAACAAAACCATAAAAATATAAAACTCTTAAAACCCCTAAAACCCTAAAAAGGCTAAAAAATGACTAAAACCCCAAAAACTGTAAAAACCATAAAACCCTAAAACCCCATAAAATCACGTTAAAATATCTAAGAACCCTATAAATCCTTTAAACACCTAAAAATAAAAATACTCTAAAAACCTGAAAAAAACTAAAAAAATCCCACAAAAACCAAAAAGACAATAAAATCAAAAATTACCTAAAAATCCTAAAACCCATGAAAATCCATAAAACCCATAAAAATCCAAAAAAATATCCCAAAATCCCTATAAAAATAAAAAATCAGAAAAAACCTTGAAACGCTAAATAAACCATTAAAATCCAAAAACACATAAAACCCCTCAAAAATCTAAAAATTCAAAAAACCTTTAAAAACCCCAAAAACCCTAAAAACTCTGAAAACACCTAAAAACCTTTAAAACAAAAAACCCATAATAACATAAAAAACATAAAAAAATAAAAACCCTTAAAGGCCTAAAATTTGAAAAAAATATATAAAAACATTAAAACCCCTAAAAAACAATAAAAACTCCAAAAAACAAAATAAAATCAGAAAACCCTGAAAATCCCAAAAAAAACTAAAAATCCCGAAGACCATAAAAATAATAAACACCCCTAAAATACCTAAAAATGTAAAATATTTCTAAAAACTATGAAAACCCCTAAAAATAATACTTTAAAAATATAAAAACACTTTAAAACCCAAAATAAATAAAAATTCTAAAAAAATGAAAGTCCCTAAATTCCATGAAACCCCTAAAACCATAATCCCCAAAAAACCTTCAAAACCCTAAAAATTCATCAAAATTATACAAAACCAATAAGATCTAAAAAAATTTAATCCCATAAAAATGTGAAAAATATCTATGAACCATTAAACCCCTAAAAACTCAAAAAATCCAAAAACCCAAAAAAACCAATAAAAACCATAAAACCCCTAAAAGCCTTAAATTCCATTAAGAACATAAAATCCCATAAAAATCCTAAAAAGGCCCTAAAAATACCAAAAAACATATAAACCCCCCAAAACCCTGAATAAATCTAAGAAAAAAAACCTACAAACACTTTAAACCCCTAAAAAGCCTGAAAATGATAAAACCTCTAAAACCCATAAAACACAGAAAACATTAAAAACCCATAAAAAATAAAACCCCAAAACCCACTAATACTATAAAACCCCTATAAACCACATATAAACGTTAAAAAACGGAACAAATACTTAAAACCTCTAAAAACAAAAAAAAAAATGAAAAATGAAAAAAAAACAAAAAAAATCCCAAAAAACCTAAAATCTATAAAAATCCTAAAAAATCCCATCAAATCCTTAAAAACATCAATATCCCCCAAAAACTAGAAATCAACTAAGAACACTATAAAAATGTCATAACAATTAAAACACCTAAAAACGCTAAACATACTTATAAAAAACAGGAAACCCTTTAAACCCTCATAACTATAAAAACACCAAAAATATTAAAAAAAGAAAACCATAAAACTAGTAAATAATTAAAACCATTTAAAGCCCTAAAATTTTAAAAAAACTCAATAAATTCATTTAACCCTAAAAGAATAAAAAACCCCAAAAAACATAAAAACCCTATGAAAACCATAAAACCTCTCAAAATCCCTAAAAATCACAAAAAACCCATAAAAGCCCTAACAAATCGCAAAAAAATTCATAATAAACAAAAAAATCCAAAAACCTCTAAGAAAACCTTAAAAATCTAAATACTCTTACAACCAACTAAAAATCTAAAAACCATAAGAACCATAAAAAGACCCTAAAAAGACCCTAAAACCCCTAAAAACCGTAAAAACAAAAGAAACCCCTAAAAACAGTAAAAACTCGAAAACCCATAAAAACTGTCAAAACCACTAAAAATAATTGAAACCTGTTAAACACCTAAGAACATAAAAATTTTGTAAAACACCATAAAACCATAAGGAACTCAAAAATCCCAAAAAAAACAAGAAACCCTAAAATCCCTAAAAACAATCAAAATCCCTAGAAAATATCAAAAACATTAAAAATACTAAAAAAATCCATAAATCCCTAGAATGTAAAAAAAATCTAAAAACCTTGCAAGCCCCTAAGAAAACCATAAAAACCAAAAATTAGCTAATCCCCCAAAAACATGGAAAACGGTAAATACCCTAAAAACTGTAAAAACATAAAGACACAAATACCACATAAATTTTTAGAAAAACATGAAGGCCCATAAAATATATAAAATCCAAAAAACCTCTAAAAAATTTAACCTCTTAAAAACATTATAAAAACTCTAAAAATATTTAAAAAAAACACTATAAAACATTACGAACCCTAAAAACCCTAAAACCCGTCAACAAATCAAAAACTCCTAAAAATATATAAAAATCATAAAAATGTTCTAAATATAACTAAAAATACAAAATCCTTAAATAAAAGGATAAACACAAAGAAAACATAAAAACTCTAAAAACACAAAACACTCTTAAAAAACAATAAAACCTACAAACTTTAGAGGCCATAAAATCCCGAAAACCACAAAACCCCCCTAAAACCCCACAAAATCCCTTAAAACATTGAAATATTTTAAAAAAACTAAATATATGCAAAAAAAACTATTAAAATGTAAAAACCCATAATAACCCTGAAAAACACTATGAAAACATTAGAACCCAAAAAAAATAGAACCCAAATAAACAAAACCCTACTAAACACCCTAAAAGGCACTAAAAACAGTGGAAACCATAAAACCCCATAAACAACCAAAAAACCTAAATAACCAAAAACTACTAAAAACCTAAAAAATATCTAAAAAACCTAACAACCCTAAAAAAACAAAAAAACAATATACACCAAAAAAACCATAAAACCATAAAATATAGTAAAATACCTTCTAATCCCTCAAAATCCCTAAAACCCAAAGAAATATTAAAATTCTTACAGTCCCTAAATATCTAAAAAAATGTTAAAAAACCTAAAACCCTTAAAAAACCCTATAATGACCATAAAAACCTAAAAACACTAAAAACAAATAAAAATAAAAATAAATGATTAAAATCCTCAAAACCCAAAAGGCCCTAAAACCATAAAAATTCATAAAAACCATAAACCCATTAAAAGACATAAAAAAACCTAAAACCCCATAAAACCATAAGAAACTCATAAAACCCTAACAACCCAAAACATATAATTACTCAAAAAAACCATAAAAACCCTAAAAAACCCTAAAAAACTCTGAAAAACTCAAAAACCCCATCAGACCTTGAAAAACCCTAAAAAATCTACAAATCATAAATATACCTTAAAAATATAAATAAAAAAATAACCTAAATAAATACATAAAAATTTATAAAAATGTAAAAAATATTAAAACCATGAAAACCCCTAAGAAAACATTAAAAACCTAAAAACCCTTCAAACCCAAAATAATATAAAAATACGTAAAAAACCTAAAACCCATGAAAACCCCTTAAAGTGTTTAAAACTCTAAAACCCATAAAAACCCTAAAAACTACTATAAACTAAGAAACCAATTTTATCCCATAAAAATCAATAAAAAACCTTGAAATCCTTTAAACCACTAAAAACACAAGAAACCCAAAAAAACAATATAATCCTTAAAAACCTAAATACAGAAAACTCTCAAAATCCATATCACCCCCAAAAACATAAATATTTTAAAAATCCATAATAATCCCTATTAATTAAAAAATCATAAAGCCTTCAAAAACCCTAAGAAACCTTAGAAATCTTGAAACACTCCAAACCCCTAAAACCCCAAAAAACAGTAAAAACCCTAAAAGGCCCTAAAAACCCTCAAAACCTTAACTGCCCAAAAAACCCAAAAAACCCCTAAAAATAATAAATACCCTAAAACCCACTAAAATAGCTAAAACCACTTTAAAACACTATTTTTTTAGAAACTCTAAAAACCAATAAGACCCAAAAAACCTCAAAAAATACATAAAAACCATAAAACCCAAAAAACTCTGAAAACCCTAAAACCCCTGAAATCCTTGAAACCCTAAATCCCCAATAATGTCCTATAAATTTCTAAAAATACCTCAAAACATAAAAAAACTTTAAACCCATGAAATCTACTAATTAAACCTAAAAAATATAAAAACTGTTAAAACCCCTAAAATGCTAAGAACTCTATAAACACTTAAACCCCTAAAAATCCTAAAATCCCTAAAAAATTTAAAATTACTTTAATCCCACGATAACCCTAAAACCATTGAAATCTCTAAAAAAATTTAAACCCCTAAAAACATTTATAAACTCCAAAAACACAAAAAACCAAAAAACACTCAAAAAGACAACCCTCCCCCCCCCCCCAAACTCAAAATACCCTAAAACAATAAAAATTCCTGATAAGTTAAAAAATAATACAATTCCTAAAAAATCACTAAAAATCCCTCAAAAATTCCTAAACACTAAAAACACTATGAATTTATTAAAAACATTGAATAACTTAAAACCCCAAAATTCATAAAAAAGGAAAATCCCTATTAAACCATAAAAGAAAATAAAACCTCCCCAAAAGCCTAAAAACTACTAAAACCCTTAAAAACAGAAAAAACCCATAAAAACTACCAAATATTAAAAAACATTAAAAAACCAAAAAACTATAAATCCCTAAAATCTGAAAAAAATCATACAACCACTCAAAATCTCTAAAATCCCTAAAATGATGAAAAATATTATAATACACTAAAAAAAGTAAAAAACCCAAAAAACCCTGAAAACGTATAATAAATCCTTAAAAAAATAAAACACTTAAAACCATTAAAAAAACTAAAGACACTAAAACCCCCAAAAATCCCTAAACCACCAAAAACTAAAAAACCCCTAAATCCCTTATGAAGCTATAAAAACCCCATAAAATCCTAAAACCACTAAAAAATATAAAACCCTTTGAAATACTGAAAAAGTTAAAAATTCTAAAAAACCTCAAAATACCTAAAAATATCAAATAAATCCTAGAAAGAAAGGATGCTGCCGCTCTCACCAGGCTCTCTCCCGCTTTCGCGTTTTCCTGGTTTCCATCCCGGTGGTTCTACTACTTCCTTAAAGATCTTGCGACGTGATGCGGTTGCGGTGCTTGGCGAAGGGGCTTCTTGCTGGCGTGGTTCGACATTTGCGACTTTCTCCATGTGGTTCATGGATCACATGGTGCTGCATCTTTCAAGGAGCCGCCTCTATGGCGGAGCAGTGTTCGGGCGGCTGGAGATGCGGTTGTGGGCGTCGGAGCCTCTCCTCGATAGATCTGGGCTCTGGTGGTTTTTCCTGGCTTTAGTCGGCTTCACCTTGGACGTGCAAAGGTGTGGTGAGGGCGCGACAGATCTGGTCGCTTCTAGGGTTTCAAGACTTACGGATCTGGCAGTGGAGGTCCTCGATTTGGGAGAAAAACTCAGATCTGGCTCCCCCGATGCGCGGCGGTTCAGATCCATGGAGATGGGAGACAGATCTGGTCCCTTCTTGGTGCGGTGTTTCACTACCATGGTGGTGCCTTTCGTTGCGATGAGCTCCTGGTGGTTCCTGGATTCCTCGACTGCTTCCAAGTGGTGGCATGGAGAGGCTAGGCCTCAGTTGACGTTGTGCGGTGGGACATTGCTGATTCTTGAAGCTGTGTGGGGAGCGGTGGTTTTGGGTTGGCTCGGGCAGTCAGGCGATAGTGCTGGTTTCCCACTTCGGACCTCAGCGTGGAGGCAGGTTCGTCTCTAGGTTTCCTTTTTTTGTTATGATCTTGTTGCTAGTCTGGATAAGTTTTGTGTTCCGGGATCTCTACCGGGATGTGGTGGTTGCTTCACGGATTGTGGCGGGATTGGTTTGGTGCTGGTTCTTTGTTCTGTTTTGAGGTATGGGTTGCCACCTGCTCTTAGTGTGCAAGTTCGGTGGTGCTTGTGATGGACCTCTATAGCTGGGAGGTGCTGGATTCTGGTTCTTGTGGAAAAGGATAATGGCTGTTGTATAGATGTGAGCTTTGGTGAATGGTGGTTGTGTGATTTTGGTGATGATGGCTATGTGCTGTTGGCGGTTTCTTGTGTTGGTGGGAAGATGCTGGATTCTGGTTTTTGTGAGATTGGCTCCTGGTCACTGATTCGTGGTGAGCTTCTGAATGCTGGTGATGGTTGTGATGTTGATGCTGGTGGTTCTGTGGCTTTGGATGCTGGCAGTTATGTGATGTCGAATGCTGGTAATTCTGGATGTTGGTTGCTACTTGGATGGGAGGTGCTGAATCTTTGGTCTATGGTCGCGATGATGCTGGATGTTGTTTGCTATTTGAATTTGGAGGCTGGTCGTTGGTTATCTGTGAGCTGCTGGTTGCTGGTTGATGCTGGATAATGGTGGTGGCTGCTTTTCTTTGTTTGTTTTCATTTTTGTTCATGATTTTCCCTTTTTTGGGTCTTTTGTCATGGGTTGTTAAGGGTTTTTGGGTGTGGGTCTATTGACCCCTCCCCTCCCTGGTCTGCTGTGTCTTTTTGTCTTTTTAATAAATTTGGGGGGGCCGGGAATAGCCCAACCCTCGCATCTTCTTTTCCTCGAAAAAAACCGTAAAAACCTTAAAGATTCCAAAACCCACAAATCCGAAAAAAAACATTAAAAACATATTAAAATCCCAAAAAATAAATAACATTCTTAAAACCACACTAAAATAATAAAAATCCAAATATATCTCTAAAAACATAAAAAAACACTAAATCACTGAAAACCCCTAAAAACTATAAAAACCTAAAAACGCATAAAACCCAAAAAACCTTTAAACCCCACAAATACTAAAAACCCCAGAAATACACCAGAACCCCCACAAAACCTAAAACCCACAAAACCCCTAAAAAATAAAAAACATAAAACCTATGAAACCATTAAAATCCACTAAAAATTATAAAAACACTATAAACCCTAAAAGACCAGAAATACACTACTAAAATAAAAAAAACCTTAACGAAACCCCTAAAAACCATAAAAATTTTAAATTCCTTTTAATCCACTAAAAAAGATAAAAACATTAAATATGCTAAAAAACTAAAATATACTACAACACCAAAAAACAATAAACCACCTAAAAACCCTAAAACACTAAACCCCATGATATCCCTTAAAACCCTAAAAACCTATAAAAATCATAAAAACATTAAAAATTAAAAAATCAAAAAAAAAATACAATAAGAATCATGAAAACCCAAAGAAACCTTTAAAACCATTAAAAACTCAAAACCCCTAAAAATATAAAAAAAATCCTAAAACCATAAAAAACCACCAAATACCCTAAAACCCTAAGGAAGACAAAATACCATAAAAACTATAAAAACCATTTAAATCACTAAAAATGATAGAAAAATCTGAAAAACATAAAAATTATAAATAAATAAAAAACCAAAAACCAAAAAAATATAAAAAACCTAGCAATAAAACCTTCAAAATTATTGAAAACCCTAACCCATAAAAATCCAAAAATACCATAAAAATAACTAATAACTTAAAAAACATAAAAACCAAGAAAACCCTAAAAGTAACATAGAAAACTAAAACACTTAAATCTCTAACGTATTAAAAAAGTAAAAAACCGCCCAAAACCCCTAAAATCCGTAAAACCCTAATACCCACAAAATCCAAAAAAACCCTAAAAACCATATGTATCCTATAGTAGACCTAAAAATACCAAAAAATATATAAAACCCTAAAAAACCAGAAAACCTTAATAAAAACATAAAATTATAAAAATAATTAAAACCCCTAAAATCTATAAAACCCTAAATCCCCCAAAACCCTAAAAGGACCTAAAACCATAAAAACCCTTGAAGACCAAAAAACCCTAAAACCACATAAAAACCTCTGAACACCTTAAAAATTGAAAAAACTCTAAAAACTACTAAAAACTGTAAACCCATTTAATGCCATAAAAACAATATAAATTTCTAAGAACCATTAAAAACTCTAAAAAAATCAAAAAAACGATAAAACAAAAAAAACATAAAACCATAAAACCTTAAAACCCCTAAAAACATAAAAACTCCTCAAATCTCTAAAAACCTTATATATATAAAAGAAGTAAATTTTCTAAAAAAAATACCTCAAAACATTAAAAACCCTAAAAACCTTACATACATAGAAACAATTAAATCCCAAAAAATAATAAATACCCCTACAAATCCTCCAAATACCCAAAACTATAAAAATCCTAAAAAATATCTAAAAATATAAAAAACACTAAAAATCCTAAAAAAACCCTACGAAACAATTAAAAAGAAAAAATACATAAAACCCCAAAATCAAAAAAATTATAAAAACCTAAAAACCCAAAAAACATTAATATCTATAAAAAACCTCTGAAAACAATACAAAACTCTAAAAAGGATAAAAAAATCCACTAAGACTTTAAATACCATTTAAACCCATGAAAACATTAAAAAACTATGAAACACATTAAAACCCTTAAAAAATAGAAAAACCAATACCCCAAAAACCCATAAAACATTAAAAACCCAAAACCCCCAAAATTCATAAAAACACTAAAAAATAAGAAAAATTATAAACAATCCATAAAAATCCATTAAAACATAAAAAACCTAAAAACCCATGAAAAAACTTAAAAAATTTAAAAACTAAAAACACATGCAATTCATAAAAACCCAAAAACACTAAAACCCATAAATAACCCTAAAACCAATATATACCATAAAAACCTAAAAACACCTCAAAAATACTAAAAACCACTAAAAAATTAAAAACCACTAGAAATATAAAAACTCTTTAAACCAATAAAAATATCCAAAAATGCTCAAAAACATTAAAACCATACAAAACCCCCTAAAAACCCTAAAATTCCTTAAAACCCTAGAAAATATTAATAACCCTTAAACCCCATCAAAATCCCTAAAACCCTAAAACCCATTAAAATCGAAAAAATTCCTTGAATCCAATAAAACATAAAAAAACCCAAAAACATTGGAAACTCTTAAGAGAACCATAAAAAAGTGAAAACATTGAAAATTCTAAAAACATAAAAAATACTAAAACCCCTTAAATCCCTAAAACACCTAAAAACCATAAACCCATAAAAACCTAAAACACCTTAAATATGATAAAATCCCTAAAACCCACTAGAAACTCTAAAAACCATTTAATCACCATTAAATGTTACAAAATACTAAAACAAATTAGAACCACTAAAATTTCAAAACCCCTAAAAAAACAAAAAAACAAAAAACCCTAAAAAACAGAACCCCCCCCCCCCCTCAAAATACCTTAAAACATGAAAAACCAAAAGCATCCTTAAAAAGAACTAAAATACCTAAAAATTTAAAATCACAAAAATCATGAAAAAACATAAGAAAACCATTAGTATTGAAAAATGTTTAAATCCCATAACAAAACTATAATATTCTAATTCCCCTCAAAACCCCTAAAAAGTCCCTAAAACCCCTATAAACCATAAAACCCCTAAAAACATTAAAACCTATAAACACCCATAAAAACCCTAAAAACCACTAATAAATCCAAAAAACCCATTACACCCCTAAAAAAAATAAAAAACTCTAAATACATGTAAATTACTTAAAATGAAAAAAACCTAAAAACCAAAAAAAACCATAAAACCCCTAAAAATCCAAAAACACCTTAAAATACCTAAAAAACAGTAAAAATTGATAAAAATCCAAAAAAGAACTAAAAATTCATAAAAAGGTAAAAATAAACCTTAAATACCATAAACCCCCTAAAAACCGTAAAAATATTAAAACACTTTAAATCCTCAAAGGCCCCAAAGATGCTAAAACCCCTAAAACCCATAGAATACCTAAAACCATAAAAACCCCTAAAAACCTATAAAAACCCAAAAACCCGAAAAAAAGAAAATAAAACCCCTATAAACCCCTAGTAATTTCAAAATAACTCTAAAATAAGATAAAAAAACTAAAAACCAAAAAACCATAAAAACCTAAAAAACCTAAAAAACCCAAAAAATAAAAAAAAACCCAAAACCCATCAAATTCTCTACAAAACCTAAATACCTAAAAAATAAAAATAAATAGAAACCCCCCTAAAATGTAAAAAACCGTAAAAACATTGGAAACACCTAAGAAAACATAAAAACATAAAAAAATATAATCCCTATTACAATATTAAAAATTATAATTACAATAAATGCCCAATAAGATCCTAAAAACCCTAAAACCACTAAAATCCATAAAACCCCTATAAAATATAATAACCCTAATACCACATAAAGACTCCAAGAACCACTAAAAAGTATAAATACCCTTTAAACCCCCATAAATGATAAAATATCCTAAAAATCATAAAAACCTATCAAACAAAAAAAACCCTAAAAAATCATAAAACCCTAAAACCCCTTAAATTCCACAAAAACCAAAAATAATTAAAATTCCTAAAAAAATACTAAAAAAACAAAAAAAATTAAAATCCATAAAAAGCATTAACAACCTTAAGAAAAATCTATAAATATATAAACACATAAAACCACTCAAACCCCTAAGAAATGATATAACCCTATAAATCCATAAAAAGTTCAAAAAACACAAAACAACCCTAAAAACCATAATACCCATAAAAAATTTAAAAACCCTAAAACTCATAAAAATCCTAAAAAACTCCGTAAGAAATCTAGATCAACATTAAACCCCTAAAAAAATAATCTCTAAAAACCATAAAACCCCAAAACCCCTCAAAATCCCAAAAAGAACTCAACAACCATAAAAATCATAAAATTCCAAAAAATTCCCTAAAAATTAAATAAACCTTGACACCACTGAAACATCCTAATAAAACCATAATAACCTATAAGACCATTAAGGCCCTAAAAACCAAAAAAAATAATAACCCCCTAAGAACACTAAAAACCCATTAAAATCTTAAAATCCCTAAAACCCCTAAAAACCCTAATAATCCTAATAATCCATTAAAATCACTAAAATTGTTAAAAAAACCTAAAACTCGGAAACCCCCTAAACAAAACATTACAACATAAAAGATATAAAACACCTAAAAACATAAAAAATGCTAAAAACTAGAAACCCAAAAACATACCCTAAAAACCTGAAAACTTATGAAATAATAAAATAACATAAAATCCATAAAAACCACTAAAAACTCTTAAAACCCATTAAAACCCAAATAACATTAAATAACTCAAAAAATAAAAAAACACTGAAAATCCAAAAAAAAACTAAAACCTCTAAAATACCTAAAAATAAGAAAACCCATAAGAAATCCAAAAATATATAAAACCCTAAAAACCCTGAAATATCATAAAATACCAAAAATCACAAAACAAATCCATGAAAACATAAAAAAACCTAAAAACTCTATAAAAATGAAAAATCACAAAACCTAAAAACATATAAAACCTGAAAAATCAAAATATGCTAAAAGTCCTAAAACCCCTTGAAAATCCTAAAAACCATAAAAATCAAGAAAACATAAAATCCCCAAAAAAAATTAAAACCCATAAGAAATCCAAAAATATAAAAACCACTAAGAACATTAAAAACCATTAAAACCCCTAAAAACCGTACAAAACTCTAAATAACATAAAACCCCTTAAATATTGAAAAATCATAAAAAGAAAAAGAACAAAAAAATATTAAAAACTATAAAAGCATAAAAAAACAAAATCCCAAAAAACCCAAAAAACCATAAAAAATCCTAAAAATTATATAAGAACTCCTATGATTTTAAAAAACCCAAAAAATAAAAAAAATACATAAAAAGACCTTAAAAACATATAAACACTAAAACCCTTAAACCCACTAAATTATTTTGAAACCACAAAAAATCAAAAAACCCTCAAAATAGAGAAAAAACCCTAAAAGACCTAAAAGAAAAAATAATACAAAAAACCCCTAAAATATTTAACAACCTAAAACTAATGGAAAAATATATGAATACCTAAAAAACCTAAAAACACTTAATCCCTCTAACAACCAAATAAAATGCTAGAAACACAAATAAAACCTTTAAAGCCTCAAAATAAATTTAAACCGTAAAACAACATAAAAATAATAAATATTCCCTAAAAATCCCTAAAAAATCATAAAAACTTAAAATCATTAAAAAACCTAATTAAAACATAAAAACATAAAAACACCAAAAAACCCTAAAACCCAAAAAACTCTATAATACATAAAAAAACCTAAAAACCAATAACCCTAAAAACATCAGAATACTTAAAACCCTAAAAACATAAAAATTTATTAAAACCCTAAAAATCCTTAGAAACATAAAAAGCCTAAAACACAAAATACCCCTAAGAAACCCCTACAAAACTAAAGACACCTAAAACCCCTAACACCCTAAAAACCATAAATTTCGGTAAAAACCCTTAAACACCTAAAAATACTAAAACCCCTCAAAATCCCCAAAAACCCAAAAATACAATATAAATTCCAAAATATCCATAAAAATCCCTAAAAACGTAAAAAACAATAAAACCCAAAAACCCCTAAGAAAACCATAAAACCGTAAAAACAATTAAACTCTCCCAAAAAACCCCAAAATGTTAAAAACCCAAAAAAACTAAAAAAATAAAACCAAACCCTTAAACCCTCAAAATCACTAAAAACCCTAAAAAAATAAAAAATAAAAAATACCTAAAAATAATAAAAATTCAAAAAAACATGAAGACCCTGAACACCAATAAGAAAACATTAAAAAACTAAAAACAACAATACCCCTAAAAATATAGAATACACCAAAAATTATAACAACCCTAAAAATACACTAAAATACCAAAAAAATATATAAACAAAAAACCCTAAAACAATAAAAAACCTAAATCCCATAAAATCATTACAAATCTAATAAAAAATCTTAAAACCCTTTCAACCCCTAAAAATGATAAAAAAAACTATATAAACCCTAAAAACCTAAATAAATCAAAAAACACTAAAAATCCTAAAACCCCTAAAAACCATAAAACCCCCAAAAAACCATTAAAACCAATAAAATAATAAACCCCAAAACCCACTAAAAACTATAAAAAACCTTCAAACCACAGTAAAAGTTGAAAAACTTGAAAAATAAAAAATCCGAAAAAATCAAACAAAGACATTAAAATTTGAAATAATTATAGATAGAATAAAACCCCAAAACATCCTACACCCTTAAAAATCTTCAAAATTATAATAATACCCAAAACCCATAAAACTGCTTAATATCCATAAAATCACTAAGAACATGAAAATCCTAGAACCCACAAAACCCATATGAAAAAACGTAAAAACCTAAAGACACATAATACTCTTGAAAACACTATAAAAATGATAAAAACCCAAAAACGTAACGAAAACCCTAAAAAACAAAAAAAATTAAACCCCTAAAACCTAAAAACCCATATATACACCAAAAACCACAACAAACATTTTAAACTAATAAAAATGTTAAAATACGCAAAAACCAATAATAGCCCTAAAAACTAAAAACCCTAAAATCAAATTAAACGTAACACCCAAAAAAACCTCAAAATCCCTAATCACCCTACAACCAATAAAAAAGACCAAAAGAATATAAAAACACATATGAAATCATAAAAACCTTGAAAATATACAATGAAAACTTTAAAAACGGAAAAAACAATTAAAACACCTAAAACCTAAAAACACTAAAAACCATAAAAACACTAAAACCCTAAAACACCTAAGACCCTAAAAATCCATAAAAATCATAAAAACATAAAAATACAAAAAAAATTCACAAAGACCAAAAAAATCACTAAAATCCCATAAAACCACAATGATAACCTTAAAACCCAAAAAACACTTAAAACCCAAAAAAGACGTAAAAAACACTAAAAACACTAAAACACTAAAACACTAAAATACCCTAAATCCCTTAAAATGCCTAAAACTATAAAACTAGGAAAGACATTAAAAACAAAAGAAATCCATAAAAACCCTAAAAACTTGTAAGAACTCGGATCTTCTTTTCAGGTACGTTTTTTCTTTTTTCTGGAGTTTTTGAGAAAAATGATCTTTCAATAAATTTTTTAATTACACACCGTGTAATTTTTGAGTACACGCCATGTACTCCCTTTTCTACTCGAAGTCGTGTGTTGGCCATGTCCGGGCCACACACACGGTGTGTAAGGGTGAGGTGGAGGCCGGTTAATTCAGAGTACGGAAAACTGAAATACACGTCGTGTACTCAAGAAGTATAAGCCGTGTACTTTCTTTTTTTTTTCATTAAATGTATCAGGGTCACGCCTAACCCATTAATTAATCTTCTTCTCCAGATTCCGTCTTCCCGAGAGAGACCCGTATGGACGGATCTTCAACGAACTCCCGCCTCACCGTCTGTTCACCGATTCGAGAATTGTCGATTGCATTCGAAGCACAGCAGTGAGTTCTTCCTTCTTCTTGAGCCTTGTTTCTTGATTCCTCCTCGTTTGAATGTTATCAAAGGTTGATCATTTTGTGCGTTTTCTCAGATCTTAGTCATTATAAGGGGAATCTTTCATCGAGGTTCACGTATATCGATCTCCTAGGATCGAGGTAGGTGGTTTGTGTCTTTCCGTAGAAAGTTGATGAGTATTTGTGCAAATTCCACAAATTCCCTTGAGAGGGGAATTGTGGGTTTCCTGTTTTTCCCCTGTTGTTTTCCTTCTTGCTTAATTGTTGTAGTATAGGTTTATGCTTGTGAGTAGAGTAATTTATTTTGTGCTGAGATTACTTTGCTATGCTTGTTCTGCCTGTTTGGCGTTTTGCCAGTTGCCATGCTTAGTTGTAGGATAGTGGAAATGCTACTTTTTATGCTGCTGAGCCTTAGTTGATAGCCAAGTAGTTCTTGAGGTTTACTTGGACAATGTACACATTTTCTGAGCATTTTTTACTTTTCCACACATGACTGTGAGATCCTAGTGTAGTAGACCATAGGGAGAATTGACGTAAGGTCTTCTCCTGAGTGTATTTAAATACGATGAAAGACTATAGGGGGAATTGACATTGATTTCTTCCCCAAAGATTCTATAGATCCTCGACACGGGCCATAGGGGGAATTGACATTGAGTGCTTCCCCAGAGAGCCTTTAGCACGATACGAGACTAAAGGGGGAATTGACGGTGAGTGCTTCCCCAGAGAGTCTATTATTTACATTGCTGAAACAGAAAGGTGAGACTGTGTGTGCCTCCTAGAGGGTTTCTATTACTTATAGGTTGACCCATAGGGGTTAGTCTATGAGAGATACCCAGAGGGTTACCAGTTTCTTCTTTTGTTGTTGGCTGCTTACTGGTGTACTTTACATGTTAGAACTATAGATTGTAGCTGCTTGTGCTTTCATGTTTACTGCTTCTTGTTTATTTACTGCCATGTATTCATTGTCTATTAGGAACAAATCATTGGGTGATTTCTTACGGGGATTGTATCTAACACCTTGTTTGGGCCATGCTTTTGGGCCCAAGAAGACTATGTTTCTGCAGGTATAGATAAGGTCAAGCGCCCTTTTACTTCAGGTTCTTTATTGCACTGGAGTTGGGGAGCGTGGGACCAAGCCGTGGCTCGCGATGCTGAGGAGATTCCTTTCTTTTTCTTTCGCACTTGGTTTCAGTTGTATTTCAGCACGTTTTTGTCTTTGCTGATTTCCTTAGATACTTGTACATGCTGCATCATTATCATCATTACTATATGTATTCATTTCTTCTGTTGTTTGGTTTCAGTTATTATGTATGTTGTTATTGCTTCTTCTCTTGATTGTTGTCTTCCTTACCTTTTCTACCTTACGGAATGAGGGTATAGTTTCCCCACCGACTCACCAAGTCCCTCGCTTCTAGTCTTCAGCCTCTGGTGTTTGGGAAATGGACTTGAGGTCATGTGGTGCATCGGGTACGGGGCACCAGTGGAGGGGCTCTGGATTCGAGTCGTTACAAAGTGGTATCAGATGAGTTCTTTTCTATTGATTTACTATTTGGAGACTCTATCCAAGGATAGGACGGATTCAGTACTTGGTATTAATTTTTTCTCGGGAGTAGCTAACATGTGTACAGGGAAAAGCCATACTCCCTCATTAATTGCAATTTTTTCTGGGTTTGAGATTTTATGGTTGATCTGATTTCACCTAGAGTGATTC
Organism: Viscum album; assembly: GCA_963277665.1. NCBI lineage: Eukaryota > Viridiplantae > Streptophyta > Magnoliopsida > Santalales > Viscaceae > Viscum > Viscum album. The sequence continues at coordinate 834,374,151 of OY728156.1, forward strand.
ACATGACTTGTGGTTTTATTGTTTTGATACTTAGGTTCTATTTCTGTCGAAACCCAATGAGATGAGGGTATTCCATCTCATGAATCATATAGGCACTTGTAGAAATCACATGCCATGAATTCTTGTCATGCCATCTAGGTTGCATTAGCGATTTCATGCTGTTGTGATAGATTTTGTGTAGATTATGCATGCTGTTGTGATAGGTTCTTGATAGATTCTCTGTTGTCATGTTAGAGAACTATTTGTTTTGTTCCTTTCTTAAAGTGAACACCAAATTTCGGTTCATGTTGTTTTGTGGGCCCTCACATATCGAATCTTGGCACCTCTTTCCCTTGTTTTTAGTGTTTCTGGAATTCTATGCAGTCCCTGAGCTACTGCCCAGAAAAACCCAGAATACACGGTGTGTACTTTCGGGAACATGCCGTGTAGTTTCCTGGCTGTGTCACTGAACGTGTGGGAAGAACATGGTGTCGTGAAAGTAACTTTTGGAACACGCCGTGTACGGTTTCTACACGTCGTGTACCCGGTCGTGTCACCAACAACACGGGTCGGGGATGCTCGGGTAGAACACGCCATGTCCATGGGGAACACGCCGTGTAGTCCTGTCCAGGTACCCAGCCGTGTCACGAAAAACATGGGCCGACGATACATTCTTTTCCACACGCCGTGTTTGTTCGGGACACGCCGGGTAGTCTTGTCCAGGTACCCGGCCGTGTCACGAACAACATGGTACGGGGTCACCTTACCTATATATGTCGTGTTTGTTCAGAGGACGCTGTGTAAAGTCCAGCCGTATAGACGGCCGTGTGCTTAACAACATGGGCCGTCTAAGACTTGTCTAGTGCACTCCGTGTTTGTTTCGAACACGTCGTGCAGTCTCGGGTTATGTCGGACCATGTGGGTTAGCCATGTAAGGGACTCTGGTAGGGGAATAGTTCCAAGTACATGCCGTGTGTTGGGGTCAACATGTCGTGTAGTTTGAAGTGTACATGACTTGTAGGGCAGGAGTACACGCCCATGTCAGTGGCTTAAGAAGACACACTGTGTAGTTTTTATACACGTCGTGTAGTCGTGCTTTGCAATATTTTGTGTTTTTCCTCCGATGTTCCTATTTTTTAGTCTTGTGTTCTCTATCCTTGTTTTTATGATCTTAGGTGTACTTTTGATCTTTCAGAGCTATACCTCTGAGACGTCCTCTGGTCGTACGTCTATCGTTAGGCAGTGACCAGATGCCAGATATGGTTGATCAGGGACTTCATTCTGATCCCCCAGTTGAGCTAGCCTTGGCACCGACTATCATACCAGTCACAGGAACTGATGCGCAGTTCAGGGAGGTCTTTATGAGGATGATGCAGGCCTTCCAGGGAGTGATTCCTCCTGCCACGTCTATGGCTGACTTGACGCGGGTTTTCCAGCAGCAGCATCCACCCACGTTCTTGGGGGAAGGAGGACCTCAGGCTGTAGAGTCATGGATGGAATCCATGCTGACTATCTTCAAGCATCTGGAGACTCCTCCAGAGAGGCAGGTCAAGCTCGGCACCTACATGATCCGAGACTCCACCAAGAGGTGGTGGTACGTGATCTCACAGGCAGGTCAACAGCAGGCTATGACTTGGGAGGAGTTCCAGCGCGTGTTCTACGACTACTTCTACCCAGAGACCCTGAGGGCCGATCAAGCCCGAGAGTTAATCATCTTGGAGCAGGGTACTCTTTATATCATGGAGTATTTCTCTAGTTTCACCGAGCTGTAGTGCTTCACACCCCTCCGAGATGGGAGTGGGGTGTTATTGGAAAGGATGTTCGAGGATGGTCTCAGGTGGGAGATCCGCTCACAGGTGAACATCTTCCAGCTGACTTCCATTGATTCTATCTTCAACTAGACACTAATTGTGGAGCGCAATCTGAGAGACTCTGGAGCTGCGAGTCAGGGCGGTTCTGCTTCCAAAGCTAGTTTTCCCCCAGACGACAGCAAGAAGCACCGTAGGGAGCCTACGTGTGGTGATTCGAGGTAGCGAGATGCATCGTCAAGCATCCAGGTGACATGATACCAGTGTGTCCAGACAGAACACATTAGGCTGCAGTGCCAGAGAGACCCCATGGAGTGCTGATCTTGCAGCAAGATGGGTCACCTTCAGCGTTTCTGTCAGGTTTTCTCACCAGAAGCTAGTGACCGGGGTTCTTCCATGACTCCTCATTCAGGAGTATCCCCACCAGTTTCTCACTAGTCGGGAAACTGGAGTTCTACCAGCCGTTCGGGCCAAGGTGGAGGTCGAGGCCATGGCGGGAAGCCACTAGTTCCTCAGCACTAGTAGGGCGGTTCATCTTAGGGTGGTCAGCCAGGGGCACAGGGGCGCGGTACATGCCAATCTTTCTTCGTGGAGCAGACTTATCAGGAGCAGGATCCCAGACCTTCTACTGTTCGAGGTATGATTTTAGTAGCCTCAGTTTTATATTCATCCCTTTTCGATACTAGTGCTACGCATAGACTTATCTCTGTTGCTGTCGTGGAGAGCCTTGGGCTCTGCATATTTTCTTCAGCCGACTCATTGACATTAGACACACCTTTGGGACTGAGGACATCTAGTGTACGCCAGTGTAGAGAGAGCCCTCTTGAGGTTGCAAGGTATCTTTTATTATGGGATCTCTATTTCCTAGAGATTACAGGCTATGATTTCATCCTTATCATGAACTGGTAGATTCCATTCCAGTCATTCATTGACTGTTATCACCGTAGAGTCTGTTTCATCTCACCAGAGCATGAATCTTTTCTTCATAGAGGTTAATGGGATGTTCGGGCGAGTCGAGCGGGACTCGAGCATCTTGGGCTAGGAGGGGTGACGGCCCAGATTTCTAGTCTTTATCTAGATGATCAGGGTACTTCATAGTTGGAATTTCCTCTAGTGATGGATCACTTTAGGGATGTCTTTCCAGAGGACTTTTCGGGCTTTCCCCCGGAGCGTGAGGTAAACTTCTCTTTTGATCTCGTGCCAGGAGTGAAACCTATGTCCATTCCTCCCTATAGGATGGTCACACCTGAGTTTCAGGACCTCAAGAAGAAATTGGAGGAGCTACAGGCTAAGGGTTTCATCCGACCCAGTACTTCTCATTGGGGTTCTCTTGCCCTTTTTTCGTAGAAGGAATACTGTACCCTTTAGATTTCTGTGGATTATCGGAAGCCGAACCAGTTGACGGTCAAGAACCGATATCCTTTGTTGCGGATCGATGACCTTTTCGATCAGCTTTGAGGAGCCCGGGTGTTCTCAAAGATCGACTTCAGGTCCAGTTATTATCAGTTGCACGTTAGACCATTAGATATACCTCTAACAGCCTTCAAGAGCAGGTACGACCTTTACGAGTATACATTCATGTCGTTCGGTCGCACGAACGCACCCGCAGTTTTCATGGAACTAATGAACCGAGTGTTCAATCCTTACCTGTACTCCTTCGTTGTGGTCTTTGTGGACGTTATCTTGGTGTACTCTCACACTCGACACGACCATGCCACACATCTTGAGATCGTTCTGAGTACACTGAGAGAGCAACAAATTTATGCTAAACTCTTGAAGTGCCACTTCTGGATGGATCAGATTCACTTCTTGGGTCACATCATCTCAGAAGAAGGAGTATCAGTGGACCCTGAGAAAGTGAGAGCTGGAGTTTTCTGGGAGAAGCCGAAGAATGTCTTTGAGGTACGAAGCTTCATAGGGCTCTATGGATACTATCGACACTTCATTCGGGACTTTTCTTCTCTAGAAACACCTTTTCTAGGTCTGACCAAGAATGGGGTGAAGTTCTTATGGTCAGATTATTTTGAGTCTGCCTTTCAAGAGCTGAAAGGGAGGTTGATTTCGGCACCGATATTAGTCTTTCCAGAGCCAGGAAAGAATTATACAGTCTACTGTGATGCTTCAGGTGTCGGGCTAGGAGTTGTGCTTATGTAGGGTGATGGAGTCATTTCGTATGGGTCTCGGCAGTTGAGGCCACATTAGAGGAACTACCCTATGCACGATCTGGAGTTGGCAGCTGTTGTTCATGCCTTACACTGTTGGAGACACTATCTGCTGGGGGAGCACTTTGTGGTCTTCACTTACCACAAGAGTCTCAAGTATATATTCACTCAATTTGATCTGAATCTGAGGCAGCATAGGTGGGTCGAGTATCTTCAGTCTTTTGATTTCGAGCTTGCCTATACACCGGGAAAGGGCAATGCCGTGGAAGATGCATTGAGTAGGATAACTCAGATTCGGGCAGTTCAGGAGGCCAGTAGTGAGTGGAAGCTGATGGCTCTGTTCTCTGAGATGTATCTGGAGGTGCACGACAGAGGGGGACAGACTTTTCTATCTTTTATAGTTGTTACCTCTACACTACTTGATCGGGTATGGATGAGGAAACTATCAGACTCAGAAGGCTTAGTCCTGCGGGAGAGTGTGTTAGGAGAGGAACCTCTTCCTGGATGGACAGTGGGCGAGGAGGAGATCTTGCATTTCCAGGGATGCGTATGGGTGCCAGAGGAAATACGCGAGGAGATGATGTGGGATTTCCATTCCTCTGTTTGGGCAGTTCATCCTGGAATCACCAAGATGTATCGGGACCTTCATCACCAATACTGGTGGCCAGTTATGAAGAAGGATGTTGCTGGTTTTTTAATGAGATGTTCTACTTGTCAGCAGCTGAAAGCAGAGCATCAGTGACCAGTGGGGCTCTTACAATAGTTACCCATTTCATAGTGGAAGTGGAACGATGTTGTGATGTACTTCGTGACCGGGTTTCCGAGATCGCCTCGGGGAAGCGATGTTTTTTGGGTTGTCATCGACAGGCTTACTAAGGTTTCTCACTTCTTGCGGATCAAGGAGACCTTCAGTGTCGATGATCTAGGACGACTTTACATCAGAGAGATCGTTCGTCTGCATGGAGTTCCACGCACTATTATTTCAGACATAGATGTTCACTTTACCTCTCGGTTCTGGTAGGGACTTCAGAAGGACTTGGTTACACATGTACTTTTGAGTACAACATACCATCCCCAGACTGATGGCCATTCCGAGTGCACGATCCAGGTGCTTGAGGATATGCTCCAAGATTGCATTCCAGACTTTGGCGGTTCTTGGGAGAAGCATATTCCTCTGGTGGATTTCTCCTACAACAACAGTTTCCAGGAGACCATTCAGATGAAACCATATGAGGCATTGTACGGTAGGCCATACTGATCACCCTTATACTGGCTGGAGGCAGGAGAGGCAGCTTGGATGGGACCTTGTCTTGTTCAAAAGACTTTAGAGTAGATAGAGCTGGTTTGGAAGAGGATGGCTACAGCCCCGTCTCGATAGAAGTATTATGCTGATCAGCGGAGAAGACCTCTGGAGTTTGAGGTCAGAGATCTGGTTTTCCTACGTGTCGCACCGAGGTTGGGACACAAAAGGATTCAGAGACAGGGTAAGATTTCACCGCGGTACGTCGGGCCGTTTGAGGTCTAAGAAAGATTTGGGCCATTCGCCTATCAGTTGAAGCTACCTCAGCGGTATCGGGCCATGCACGACGTCTTCCATGTCTCTTAGCTTCGACGTTACTTTTCAGACATGTGTCATGTCTTTCAGCCTGAGGATGTTGAGCTTGAATAAGATGCGTCATTCAAGGAGAATCCTATCTGTATTGTCGATTGTGGTATGAAGGTCCTCTGCGGGCGGTCTGTTCCTCTAGTACGAATGCTATGGAAGCACGAGTGAGTACAGGACGAGACCTGGGAGAGGGAGACCAATGTACGATCGCAGTGGCCGGAGCTGTTCAGGGTTTCTCTTTCTCCGCCTCATTAGGGAAATGTGGGGACGAATTTCTTTAAGGGGGGAAGTTTTTAAGAACCTAGATCTTCTTTTAAGGTATGTTTTCCCTTTTTCTGGAGTTTTTGAGAAAAATTATCTTTCTAGAAATTTTTGAAGTTTTCGCCGTGTAATTTATGAGTACACGCCGTGTGCTGGACATGTCCAGGCCACACACATGGTGTGTAAGGGTGAGGTGGAGGCCAGTTAATTCGGAGTATTTAAACTGAAGTACGCGTAGTGTACTCAAGAAGTACACGATGTGTAATTTCTTTTTTTTCATTAAACAGACCGGGGTCGCACCTAACCCCCAAATTCATCTTCTTTTCTAGATTCCATCCGTCCAAGAGCGACCCGTACGACCGGATCTTCGACGAACTCCCGCCTCGCCGTCTGTTCTCTGATTCGAGCATGGTCTATTGCGTTGGAAGTGCAGCGGTGAGTTCTTCCTTCTTCTTGAGACTTGTTTCTTGATTCCTCCTCATTTCCAAGTTATCGAAGGTTGATCATTTAGTGTGTTTTCTCAGATATTCATCGTTCTAAGGGGAATTTGTCATCAAGGTTCACGTATATTGATCTCCTAGGATTGAGGTAGGTGGTTTTTGTCCTTCCGTAGAAATTTGATGAGTATTTGTGCAAATTCCACAAATTCCCTTTGGTGGGGAATTGTGGGTTTCCTATTTTCCCCTACTATTTTCCTTCTTGATTAATTTTTGTAGTAGAGGTTAATGCTTGTGAGTAGAATAATTTATTTTGTGCTCAGATTGCTTTTCCATGATTTCTCTTCCTGTTTGGCGTTTTTCCAGTTTCCATGCCTAGTCGTAGGATATTGGAACTGCTAATTTTTATGCTGCTGAGCCTTAGTTGATAGCCAAGTAGTACATGAGGTTTACTTGGACGATGTACACGTGTGCTGAGCATGTTTGACTTTTCCACATAGGACTGTGAGAGCCTAGTGTAGTAGACCATAGGGAGAATTGACGTAAGGTATTCTCCAGAGTGTCTTTTAATACGATGCGAGACTATAGGGGGAATTGACGGTGAGTGCATCCCTAGAGAGCCTTTAGCACGATACGAGACTATAAGGGGAATTGGCGGTGAGTGATTCCCGAGAGAGTCTATTATTTTCATAGCTGAACCAGAAAGATGAGACTGTGTGTGCCTCCTAGAGGGTTTCTAGTACTTATAGGTTGAACCATAGGAGTTAGGCTGTGAGAGCTACCCAGAGGGTTGCCTATTTTTTCTTTTGTTGCTTGCTGCTTACTGGTGTACTTTACTTATTAGAACTGTGGATTGTAGCTTCTTGTGCTTTCCTATTTACTGCTTCTTGTTTATTTACTGCCATGTATTCATTGACTGTTAGGCACAAATCATTGGGTGATTGCCTACTGAGATTGTATCTGACACGCTATTTGGACCATGCTTTTGGGCCCAAGAAGACTATGTTGTTGCAGGTATAGATAATGGCAAGCACCCTTCTACTTCAGGTTCTCGATTTCACTGGAGTTGGGGAGCATGGGACTGAGCCATGGCTCACGATGCTGAGGAGCTTCCTTTTTTTATCTTTTGCACTTGGTTTCAGTTGTATTTCAGCATGTTGCTGTGTTTACTGCTTTCCTTAGATACTTGTACCTACTAAATCATTATCATCAGCAATATATGTATTCATTACTTCCACTGTTTGGTTTCAGTTGTTATGTATGTTGTTATTGCTTACGCTCTTGATCGTTGTCTTCCTTACCTTTTATACCTTACCGAATGAGGGAATAGTTTCCCCACCGACTCACCAAGGCCCTCGCTGCTAGTCGGCAGCCTCTGGAATTTGGAGAAACGCACTTGGGGTCATGTGGTGCACCGGGTATGGGGCACCAGTGGAGGGGATCCCGATTCGGGTCGTTACAAAACTCACAAAAAAATTTAAAAACCCATTTCCCTGAATTTTTTTTAAAAAATCTAAAAACCATAAAACAATAAAAATCTCCAAATACCCCTAAACCCCCCAAACCAATGTAAACCCTAAAACACAAAAACCCCTCAAAATCACAGGGAACCAAAAAACACTTTAAAATCTTAAAAAATCTATAAAAATAACTATAAAAGTAAGATGCCAAAAAAACCATGAACACCACTAAGAAAACCATAACACCAAAAAACACACATCAAACCCCTAAAAATGTAAAAACACTAAAATACCTAAAATACCCTAAAAATACCCAAAATCCCTAAAAATCTAAAAGTCATAAAAATCCGAAAAAATACATAAATTTTAAAAAACCCTAAAACCCTAACATCCATAAGAAATCCTAAAAAAATTACAATGAAAACCACTAAAAACATAAATTATGCTAAAAACCCCAAAAATACCTAAAATCATAAAACCCCTGAAAACCATAAAAACCCTAAAAGACCATAAAAACTGTAAAAAAACACTAAATTTTTTTCAAACTCATAAAAACTTTAATAAAACTCAAAAAACATTAAAGACCCTAAAGTACTCAAAATAACCCTAAAATCCCATAAAACCCCTAAAACCCACCAAAACCCTCAAAATAATTAAAAAATTATAATGTGACACCCCAAAATGATAAAGGGTTATTTGAATAAATGATACGACTCATGTCAATAAGGTGAACCTTAATTTTCGGGAGCATAACTGATTAGAACTCCACAGTTAAGTGTGCTTGGCCTGGAGTAGTTTTCAGAATGGGTGACCTTCTAGAAAGTTTTCCAGGGTGTGTGTGAGTGAGGAAAAAGCACACTAGAAAGGACATGTGTTGGCCTATGGGGACAATAATTAGTCATATAACTCATTCGGGCACATGGGTTTGCCCCAAAGTGGGGACCACATGTCTGCGGGGCAACTGGGTGGCGGGGCCTAGTTGTCACATTTGGTATCAGAGGAGGAACCCAGCCTTAAGTGTGGTGCACTATCTGGGTTGAGATGTAGGGCCCACAACGAGGATGTTGTGCTCTCAAGAGGGGGCGATTGTAACACCCCAAAATGATAAAAGGTTAAATGACTAAATGATATGACAGATGTCAATAAGGTGCACCTTCCTTTTCAGGATCCTACCCGATTAGAACTCCACAGTTAAGCATGCTTGACCTGGAGTAGTTTTCAGGATGAGTGACCTTCTGGAAAGTTTTCTAGGGTGTGTGTGAGTGAGGAAAAAGAACATAGGAAAGGACATGTTTTGGCCTGTGGGGACTATCATTAGTCATATAACCCGTTCGGGCACGTGGGTGGGCCCCCTGGTGAGGACCACGTGTCTGCAGGGCAACTGAGTGGTGGGGCCCAGTTGTAACATTAAAAAAATCCATGGAATTTCCGGGTCTTTACATTTTTCTCAACTCAGGGATTTAAATCCCTATAAGCTACAACTCACACTAAGGGAACAAATGGGGGTACTGAGCACACATCTGAGCCTCCCGCTCCAATGTGCTCTTCCACCTCAGTTGAACCGGGTACACGATGTCTTCCACGTATCTTAGATGAGAAGATATGTGCACGATCGTTCCCACATCATCGACCCCGGAGAGTTGTAAATCAATGATAGGGAATCATTAATGGAGGTTTCAGTAGATATTGATGATCGACAGGAGCAGGTCCTACTTGGATGATTGTTACCTCTAGTGCATGTTTGTTGGCATCATGGGAACCTCCAGGAGATCACATGGGAGGGAGAGGATCAAATTCATGCTCAGTACCCCCATTTGTTCTCTTAGTGTGAGTTTTAGCTTACAGGGATGTAAAGTCCTGAGGTGGGGAGAATGTAAATACACAGAAATTCCTTGGTATTTTTTTTCATAAATTCATGAAAATTTTACGAGTCCGCAGTTTCTGACAGTACTTTATTCCGAGGCCCAGTGTGTATAAAATAAATTTCTGAAGTTTAGTTAAGCTTAAATTAACGCGCGTAAGAATTTTTCCTGAAAAATTGGAATAACTCATAAATGGTTACTCAGATCAGAAATCTGAGGGAACCATTGAGCTCAGGATGGAGTTTTTTCAATAGGCGTGACTTAAGTTTAGTCCTCGCGGGCCTCCTAGGGAAATCCCCAAAATGGCATAACCGTGAATAAAATAATTAAATAAATTATTTTATTTTTCAAATGATTATAACTCACAAACAGCAGCTCAGATTAAAAATCTCATACCACTGCTGAACTCATGATGGCATGCTTTATTTTAGCAGATACTAACTTTGGGCGGCGTTGGCCACCAGAAAAAGTTAGTTTTTCGTAGCAAATAAAACAATTAAGTGACAATTATTTTATTGTAAAATTTATAACTTCTAAATCGTGAGTCGGATTAAAAATACGACAGTACCATTGGGTTCATTGGGGCATGTTTCACCTAGGCAGATCCTAACCTTGACCAACACGAGTCGAGGGTGACTGATAATAATTTTCTAAACTTTTTTTCGTGTACGTTCAGTAAACATACGTACAAGATTTTATATATTTTTAACCGGTGCTCGGAATTGAAATCTGAGGGCACCGTTGAACTCGCAGCATTGGCAATTTCTTAGTGAGACCTTCACCGCAGTTGCATTTTGATGATTTTGGAAGATATGTTTTTTGGGGTTTTTAAGTAAATTGAATAAAAAAAGTATTAACTTTATTTTATTCCAAGGTGGTTAAAACCTCCAAGTGGATGTTAGTGTGGGGTCCACCCGCACATATCCTCCCCTGGAAGGATATTACTTGGTGGGGCCCACCCGAAGTTTTAACCTCTCTTGACATCAAAGGGGTGGGGCGCACATGAGATTCTTAACCCCCCCTCCCCCCCTAACTCATTAACTCCCCATTTATGTGGATGAACCTCTCTCTCATTAATTGAGCCTCTCCACCTTCCCCATTAATTTTGTGCCAACCTACGAAATTAATTAATTGAACTTCTCTTAATTGATTGGAACAATTTGAATTCTTTTGAATTCATGTCAAGAATAAAATAATAGGCAAAGCTATTATTTTGGTTGGCACATAATACTTTGGTAGAGCCTTGGAGAAAAAGAGAAATCATGCTTCCCATGAAGAACACAAAGAACGTTTATTCCGCCACCGAAGCACGACGACGCCATCTTCTTCATTCTTCATCATTCTACAACTGAGGCTAGGAAAGGGAAGCGACGCCCACGACATCTCCAACGACCTTTATCTGCGTCAAAGGAGAAGACTTCTCCCGTGAAGAACGTCACCAACGATGACGTCACCTCCAAATGCACGTCCTCCAAAGATGAGTACCCTTCTTCCTTTCCGAAGCATGAGCCTGAGAATTGGGAGTGTTGGACGAACATCATAATTGAAGAATCGACACTTGCCCTTTTTTCGAGATCATCAACGAACAAAAAATATGAGGTAGGGGGATTTGTGTTAGCTTTATTCTCATTCTCTATTTTTCTATTTATGGATTGTGAACATCCAATTTTTATCACCATAAACGCGGAGAGTTCGGCCCAACCTCACATGGCCCGATACTTTCTGTCGATTTCATTGTGGTGTACTTCGAAGTGGAAAAGAGGTGACATCGACGAAAATGGAGAACAAAGGCCACCTTACCTAAGGCCTCCACGAACCGCACCATTGACCAAGCGGCGCATAACTCATGCCCTGGTGCGCTGCCTGGCTATCAGGCCTCGTTGCCGCACTACCCGCGCCCCCCGGCACGCTTCCCGCACTGCCCGGCGCCCCCGCGGCGCTTTTCTTGTCTGCCTGGAAACCATCTGGTGCACTTCCCGGCCCACTGGCACGCTTCCCAGCCATCCCACCACCCACTGGTGCACTGTCCCGCCAGCTCGTGGCCCCCCAGCGCGCTGCCTAGCCAGCCCGGTGCCCCCCGACGCGTTTCCCGGCTTTCCTGGAAATCCTGGAGCCCTGGCGCGCTGTTTGACGCCCCCACCGTGCTTCCTGATACCCACGTGCACTGCCCGGCGCCCGATCGCACTGCCCCAACGCACTGACCACACCCCTGGAGGCATGCCCGTCCCCTGTCGGCGGCCTTCCCGGCACCACTACGGCCTGCAGCACCCTGCCCGGTGCACCCGCGACATGCCCGGTGCGCAGCCGGCCTGCCCAGTGCCCATCGGGCCTTCCCACACCTAGCACTGCCTAACAACCGGCCTCCCGGCCACCGGCCTTCCGAGCCGACCCGCGGTGTCACTGGCCGAACCAGCCCGGTCTCCCGAGCCAAGTTACCGAGCCTCCCAAATTGCGTCTAACGGGATGAATCACCCTCACGGTCTTTTGGGTCGGGCCCAATGGACCAGGTCAAAACATAACGGGCTGACCTACCCAATGGGCCGGGTCAGACCCAGTGAGTCTGATAGGGTCGACTCAGACCGGGTCGGCCCAGACTGGGTTGGGCCGAGTCGGTCCAACTGTGTCGTATCGGACCCGTTCCCATTACGGACTCATTACCTTCATGTGATATTTTTTTTGCACCGGACGTACATTTGAAGAACCGTCTGCAGTGACATTGTTCTTGGCGAATAATTGTACCTTTGAGTATACCCCACTAGAGTTCAGGATATAGTTGAGTTACGGTCAGGTTGGTTTGTACACAAATCCAACCGGGCCCCCGAGACTAAAATGCTAATAACTCACAGATCGGGCGACCAATTGACGCGCCGTCTATTGCATTGAGACCCCTATGGCATGGAGGTCCATTGAGATACTTCTCATGAGACTTCATGGAACTTGGAGTATCAATGAGTAGCTTGTGGAGTAGAACCTCCCAGAGACAAGCAGACGAATTTTAGAGACCTAGTGGCTGTAGACCTAACGACTGCTTGACCGATTCAACTCGGAGTTATTCGACTAGCCTAGTGGACGGAGCGCACAGTTTGGTGGCAGACCCATGATGGATGGAGAGCCCGGTTTGGAAGCATACCTGCAGTATTCGATATGAGGAGTACCTCTATAGGCTATTAGGGGGAGCACCCGATTTGGCGGCAAACCAACAGCAGACGGAGCGTCCGGTTTGCAGCAGACCCGTGATACTCGACAGGAAGAGTACCTCAGCAGTCCAAGGTTAGTGACTAGTGCCTCGGAGTCGCGACATGGCTATTTTACTCAATAGAGGAGGAGTTCTCTAGTAGTCGTGGTTTTGTTAATGAAAATCCTGGTTTGAGCTGAGTCAACGACCTTTGTGTTTTCCTCATGATTGAGATGTGTTACTTGTTAACTTAGGTATATTTATGGGCATGTACATAAGTAATGGTTATCTGTTGAAATCATTCTTTATGGTTTATCCTTGTTGGATTTTTTGATACCTTAAGGGTCTCGCGGTTCATACTGAGTATCGTTACGCTCAACCCTGCACGGGCTATGCCCGCACCTCATTGTGTTGGATGCAGAAGACGGATAGTGCTGACGGAGGCTGAGAGCGTCGGGACTATACGGTACCCAGAGGAGGACCTTACGACGTATCAGTACACAGTGGAGTCTGAAAGACATGGAGTTTTGAGGAGTCCATCTGTACCTACCCTTCAGGTAGGAACCCTGGAGGACGATCCAAGAGCTTCCTTCACCTTTGAGTTGTTTGTCCCTTTTTAGTTGTACTAGCATTTAGTTGTATTTGTACTTTAGAGTTGGGCTTGTATTTTGGCCTCTTATACTTTCAGTACACTTGTTATACAGCTTTTACATAGTTTTTTCTTCCTCTTGTACTCTAGTTGTGTGTGTTTACGATTTATAAAGGCAATTCCTTCCCAGTTTTAGGGAATTATGCATTTGGTGCTAGTCGCTAGCCCCTGGCCTATGGAAGGCGGGCTTGGGGTAGTCACGATGTGGGCCCCGGGGGACGGGTTGTGACAAGTTGTGTAAAGGACATGTGTTGGCCTGTGGGGACTATCATTAGTCATATAACCAGTTCGGGAACGTGGGTGGGACCTAGGGTGGAGACCATGTGTCTACGGGGAAATTAGGTGGCGGGGCCCAGTTGTCACATTAAAAACATTTACATAAAATTACCGGGTCTTTACATTCTCCCCACCTCCGGGCTTTACATCCCTGTAAGCTACAACTCACACTAAGAGAAAAAACGGGGGTACTGATTATGCATCTGAGCCTCCGTCTCCCATGTGCTATCCTGGAGGTTCTCGTGCTTCCAATGAACGTGAACTAGAGGTATTGATCATCCATGTAGGACCATCTCCTGTCGATCCTCAATCTCCACTGAAACCTCCTTGAATTTTTCACTATTATTGATGTCCATCTCTCCATGGTCGATGATGTGGGAAGATTCGTGCACGTATCTTCTCAGCTGAGATACGTGGAAGAGGTTGTGTACCCAGTGAAACTGAGGTAGAAGAGATAAGTAGTAAGCCACCTTGCCTACTCGGCTGAGGACCAGGAAAGGTCTGATGAATCACGAAGATAACTTGCCACCTCGGCCAAATCTCCATACACCTCGTTGAGGTGATACCCATAGAAAGACATGGTCGCCATCCTCGAACTTCAGAGGTCTCTGTATCCTGAAATCATATGACTTCTGTCTGCTTTGTGCAGTCTTCATCTACTCCTTCATGGTAGCTCGTACCATCTCTGGTCGGTAGTAAGTTGGCTGACATGGTGTGTTAGTCGATGATTATCCAAATAGAGTCAAGTCCCCTGGACTTACATGGAAGACCCATCATTAATTCCATGGATATCTCATCCATCTTCCAATTTGGGACCTCTAAAGGCTGAACCAAGCCTGCTGGTACCTGATGCTCCGTCTTCATTTGCTAACAAGTGAGGCATCGAGAGACAAACTCCGCTACTGACTTCTTCATACCCGGTCAACAGTGCTGTCGTCAAAGGTCCTGGTATATCTTCTCCACTCCTAGATGTACCGCTAAAGGCGATGTGTGAAACTCCCTCCATACATCCTCCTGATGTGACATTGTCACTAAGTATGTCCTTTGAAGAGGACGACGTGCTCCCCACCTTCAGAAAATCCATTAGGTGCATTCCCTGTGGATATCTGAGCATGTCATGTCTCGCAGTCAGAGTCCCCATGCTGCGCCTCCCTAACTTGATGAAGTAGTGAAGGAGTGACTATATGAGAATGTAGATAGGTTGCTCAATTTCTAGAAAAGTTTGAAACAAATTTCCGATAGTATCCGGCCAAACCTAGGAAACTCGGTACCTCTGTTACACTCCTGGGTGGATCCCAATAAAGTAACGCTTCAATCTTCATTGGATCTAATAAAACTCTAGATAAAGCAGATGTCCCTCCCCCTTTTGGGGTGGTTATCCTGGAAACATCTTTTGAAAAGATGTCCCCATGTTCTAACACTCCTGTTTTGAACTGAAAACTCAATACTCATGCTGCCACGAGGCTAAGGCTGGATGACTTAAGAGTGATCAGATGCACTATCCTACACGAGTTTAACCTGTGCTACCTAGGTTTCCTTTTTCTCCGACTAATGAAAACATCATCCCAACGTTGCAGATAAACCACAACCTTTTTTCGAAATACAGTCAATCTGTGTATGAACTGTGGTTGCCCAGTCCAAACCAAACTAAAGTCATAAGGCGTCAACGCGGCCACCAAGAGGTTACAACCCAAACTCCCACCTCAAGGGTCAGATAACACCGTCAGAATAAGTGTGATTATCGATTCTCCTCCCAAAGGTATCTCCAGAAGTGAGGGTCAATTCAACAGATTAACCCGAAACTCTAGGTCTGGGACAAGATTCGTGGAAGGAAGGAATGATTCGTATCTCTGTCTACTGATACAATAGCTAGTAGTAGACACAGACCGTACCACAAATAATTCCTAGATCCCTTGGGTCACACTCCTTAACCACATACAGCTATTCTCTTCCCCTTCCCTTCAGCTCCCTGAGCCTAGCGGGGACTACAATGGCGGTTGGTTGTAACATGTCGAAATGTTCACCACCTCATGCTGCTCTCCTAGCTCTGCTTCCACGTCTGCTGCCCTGTAGATTCATCTATCCTTTACACTTCCTTTTCTCGAAACATTATACATGCTCAAGTCTCTGAGACTGGCGCCAGTTTCATGCTTTCCAACTGCTAACATTCACTGGCTGTATCTTCTCAACCAATGAACATTCCACCACAAAGGTTCTCTCTAGCACCCTAACATAAGTTGGAATGCATAGAGGAAAAAGTGTTGTATCATATATCCTTAAACGAACCTCACCCAGAGGTACGAGCTCTACAGAACTGATCGTATCATATTCATCGAGTATCATGAAAGATCAGTATGCCTCGATGAATACTCAGCTACCGACACGTCATGTTGTCGAAGATGTATAAGCTCTAAAAAACTCTCAACCACCTCCTCAAGCCAGTCCTCAACCTCCTATGGGTCGGGCTCACCTCAGAACTTGAGGGGTATCTGATGCTGAAACACGTGTAAGGCACTAAGCCTACATGTGTCATCTACTTGTATCTCCAGTTGTAACTGCTGACCAACAGGCAATGATATAGCTGACACACTACCTGAAAGTGCAATCTCGGGCAACGGTCCATGTACTGAAGTCTCATCACTATACAGACCATCCTCATGGTCACTCATTGAAAAAGACTAGTATCTAAGATCAACATCTTCTCTACTTGTGTCTCAACTAGGTGGAAAACTCCAGTAGTCGCCTCCATCTAGTCCTATGCTGCTTGAGAATTTGTATCACCTCGTAACCTCAGAGGCCTCTTCCATTAGAACTTGTGCAACGCGCTCTGTCGGCATGCACCGTCTGCTAGTACGACTAGTGGAATATGCTTCCGAATGGGTGGTGGTGGTGCTGTTACACCACCCGAAGGTGCCAACATAGTAAAAGGGCCATTCACCGTAGCCTCGTCGCTCGGAGGGATGACATCGTGTACTCTCTTTGAACTCTAACTGGTTGTCTGCGTGGAGGAATCCTGAACAGATGCGACA
Organism: Viscum album; assembly: GCA_963277665.1. NCBI lineage: Eukaryota > Viridiplantae > Streptophyta > Magnoliopsida > Santalales > Viscaceae > Viscum > Viscum album. The sequence goes on from OY728156.1 coordinate 834,390,855, forward strand.
CGATCAAAAGATTATACCTGGTGAGCTGACCTGGTTTGAGCTGACTTAATGAAAACTTTTGGAATCACAAATGAAAACAGTGTTTTCGTGCACCTAGTCGGAAATCAGTAGTCAGGGTCCTGGTGTATGGATACGTCGGCCGCTGCACGGACACTGGACTCCCTGAACTGAAAACCACACTCGGTACCCTTAACACTATTGCTTCACATAAAAGAAATATCAGAGTCCTAAGTTCTGTGCTAGAACCGACTCCTCTGATACCAACTGTGACAACTAGGCCCCTCCACCTAGTTGCCCCGCAGACACGTGGTCCCCACCCAGGTGCCCACCCACGTGCCCAAACGGGTTATATGAATACTAATAGTCCCCATAGGCCGACACATCTCCTTTCCAGTGTGCTTTGTCATCACTCACACACACCCTGGAAAACTTCCTAGAAGGTCACCCATCCTAACAACTACTCCAGGCCAAGCACGCTTAAATGTGGAATTCTAATCAGGTAGGCTCTTGAAAAGGATGGTGTACCTTATTGACATGGGTCATATCATTAAGTCATTTAACCCTTTATCATTTGGGGGTGTTACACCAAAAACCAATAAAAATACAAAAGAATATCTAAAAATTCCTGAAAATGTTAAAAAACCTAAAACCATGAAAAACCATTAGAAAACATTAATAATAGAAAAATACATAAAACCCCTAAAAACAAAAAGATTGTAAAAACCATGAAAACCTAAAAACCCCTAAAAACATAAAAAACCTCCAAAACATTGAAAATCCCAAAAAACACATAAAAACTTAAAAACCCACTAAAAACACTAAAAACCCTTCAAACCCTGAAAATCAAGACAAAAATAATAAAAACCATAAACCCCTAAAAACTCAAAAACCCCTAAAAACCAAAAACACTATAAGAAATATAAAGAAGACCTAAATGACCTAAAAAATACAAAAAAAAAAAGAAAAATTCTTAAATCCCTAAAATCCCTAGTGGAATCAATAAAAAAATAAAGGCACTCAATCTCCTAAAAACAAAAAAAAATCCCAAAAATTAAAAAATTGTAAAAACCATAAACTCTCCAAAAAACCATAAAAACCTTCAAACACCATAAAACCCCTAAACCACTAAAAACAATAAAAACCTTTAAACCCAAAAAAATTTAAAAACCTATAAAAACAATTGAAACCATTAAAACTCAAAAAATAACCTAAAACCCCAAAAATCATAACGTCCCTAAACACTTGAAAAACCCTAAAAATCCTAAAAAACTAAAAACTAGAAATAATCCTAAAAAATACATAAAATTCATAAAAAAATAAAAAATTGTAAAAACCCATAAGAAAACCATAAAAACCAAAAAAACCTAAATCCCCTAAAAAACAAAAAAAAATGCTAAAAAACTAGAACCCTAAAAGACCATAAAACCACTAAAAACCATAAAAAACCTGAAAAGCCTAAAAACACTTAAAATGATAAAAAAACTACTTGAATCTATATAAACCATTTAAAACCATAAATCAATTAAAATCTGCAAAACCCATGAAAACCCTAAAACTAGAAAAACAAAAAATCCCCAAAACCCTAAAAACCTAAAACCCCTATAAATCCTTAAAAATAAAATAGAAACCATAAAAAACTAAAAAACACTAAAAATTTAAAATACCATAAAACTTTAATAAACACTAAGAAAACCAAAGAACACTTAAATCCCTTAAAAACCCTAAAATCCATAAAAAATACTGAACACCCTCAAACCCTAAAAAAACACTAAAAACCCTCCAAATCAATAAAAGTACTAAAATGGCCCTAAAAATCCATAAAAATGAAAAAAAAAACTCTGAAAACACCCTATAAAAACCATAAAAACCTAAAAGCACATAAAACCCCTAATCACTGAAAAAAAACTCTGAAACACCAAAAATCCCAAAAAATTCCTAAAATTCATAAAAACCATAAAAACACCTGAAAAATATCAAAACACCTAAATACAAATGAAACCCTTAGGACCCACTATAACACAAAAAATATTTAAACCTTGAAATAAATTAACAAAATCCAAAAAACCTTAAAATCCTTAAAAACCTAAAAAACCCAAAAAACAAAAAAAAACAATAAAACCCCTAAGACACCTAAAAATTACTAAAAACACTAAAATCCCAAGAAATTACTAAAAAATCATTAGAAACCTGAAAAACATAAAACCCCCCTAAAAACCATGAGAAACCCATACAAATACTTGAAACACAAAAAACATATTACACTAAAAACAAATAAAAAACCAAAAAATGCTAAAAACCCTAAAACCTCTAAAAACACTAAACTCTATAAAAATACTTTAAAACCATAAAATCCCAAAGAATACATAATAACCTAAAAATCCTAAAAAACAATAAAAAACCCATTAAACCCCTAAAAACAATAAAAACACTAAAAAACCATAAAACCCTAAAAAAGTCAAAAAAACTACAACCCCCAAAAAACATAAAAAACCATAGAAACCCGAAAAGACCCCAAACCCCTAAAAATCCCTAAAAATAATAAAAAACCTAAAAGTCACTAAAATTCCTAAAAAATTAAAAACCCTAAAAACCATGAAAACTTTTGAGAAACCATAAAATTAAAAAAAAAAATTAAAACTCTTAAGGAGAATCAAAAATTATAAGAACAATATAAACCTCTAGAAATTCGAACAACAACTAAAATCCATCAAAATCCTTAAAACCCCTAAAAAAGAACAAAAATTGTAAAAAATCCCCAAAAACCCTAAAAATGTAGAAAACCCTAAAAATGCTCAAAACCCTAAAAACCCAAAAGAACTTAAAAACACTAAAATCCCTTAAAACTATAAAACCCTTAAAATCCATAATAATCCATAAATCACATAAAAATACTAAAACCACTAGGCACTCAAAAATCCCATTTAGACTACATAAAACATTAAAAAATATAAAGAACCATTAAATCTATAAAACCCCATAAAACACTAAAAACCATAAAAATCCCTAAAACCCATAAAAACAATAAAAACATAAAAAATCCCAAAAATACATAGAAATGTAAAAACCCTGAAAACCCATTTGAAAACATAAAAACCAATCAAAACACCTAAAACACCTAAAACCTAAAAATTCTAAAAACCCTAAAAACCTTAAACCCCATAATACTTAAAAACCATATATCTTTAATAACATCTGAAAAATATAAAACCTGTTTAAACCCCAAAAAACATTAAAAACTCGAAAAATCATAAGAAACCTAGAAACTAAAAAAATGAAACCCCAAAAATCCAAAAGACAGAAATAACCCCAAAATTCTAAAAAACCCTAAAATCCATCAAAATTCATAAAAATATAGAAAACCATAAAATCCTTAAGATCCCTATAAATCCTTCGAAAATGTAAAAAACCCTAAGTAACCTAAAAACCTTTAAGAAAACATTAAAATCCTAAAAAATACATAAAACCCCAAGAATCCTATAAACCCTAAAAAACTAAAATTAATTAAAACCTAAAAAACCATAAAACCATCAAAATCCCTAAAACACCTAAAACCGAATAAAAATATTAGATGTTCAATCCAAATCCTTAAATAATTAATAAACCCTAAAACAATGAAAACCTCGAATAAAATCTTAAAAAACTAAAACACCTAAAAACCCAAAACACTAAAAACCTTAAAAAACCCAAAAAGACTCTAAAACCCCCTAAAACCCATAAATATCCCAAAAAAACTAATAAAACACAAAAATATAATAAAAACCCTAAAACCCACTAAAAACTCTATAAACACTATAATCCCTCTGTAATCCTAAAAACCATAATAACTATAAATAACCATACAAACCCTAAAAACTAAAAAAACCCCTAAAACCCAATGAAAATCATAAAAAACATAAAGCCCCTAAAAATCCTAAAAATCCTTCCAAACCATATAAAACCTCAAAAATGATCAAAAAATAACTAATAAAATTACAAATCCTAAACACCTTGAAAACGCATATGAAAACCATAAAAACATAAAATTAATTAAAACCCCCCAAAAAACCTAGAAACCCATAAAAAACTAAAAACCCATGAAAACTCTAAAAACCCATTAATCACAAAAAATTGTTAAAAATTTATTTTTTTGAAATCCTAAATAAAATCCCCTTAAAGAAAAAAATAATTAAAACCCTTAAAAACCATCAATATCTCGAAAAACCATAAAAAAATAAAATTATAAAAATCCATAAAAATCCCAAAAAATATTAAAAACAGTAAAAACCCAGAAAAACAATAAGAAAACATTAAAAATTAAAAATACTGAAAAACCATAAAATGACTAAAGTAATTGAAAACCCTTGAGAAAAACATAAAACCAAAAAACACACTAAAACCCCTAAAAACCAAAAAAAATTATAAAACCCTAAAAAGCTCTTAAATTCCTGAAAAACCTAAAAACATAAAAAATCATAAAAACATGAAATTCCAAAAAATGCATAAAACCCAATGAAAACCACTAAAAACTATAGAATCCCTTGAAATCCCTCATAGCATTGAGAAACTCTAAAAATTCTAAAAAAACCCTAGAAAACACCAAAATAGCTCTAAAACCCAAAAAACCAAAAAAACAATGAATCCCTAAAAATGCTAAAAACCCAAAAAATACATAAAACCATAAGAAACCAAAAATATTCTTTAAAATCCATAAAAATACCTAAAAACATAAAAACCAAAAGAACCGAGAAAACCCAAAAAAATATAAAAACCTAAAAACACAAAAAAATCCATAAAACTCTAAAAATGCTAAATATCCTAAAACACTAAAAGCCCATAAAAATCCCTATAAAACCTAGAAAAAACAATTAAAATCATTTAAAATCCCTCAAATCAGTAAAAATTTAAAAAACTTCAAAACCAAAATACCCTAAGAAAACCTTAAAGGCCTATAAACACTTAAAACCCCAAAAAACATAAAAAATATAATAAACCAAGAAACCCCTAAAAATACCCTAAAACCCCTAAAAAACATAAAAACCCTAAAACATAAAAAACCCTAAAAACACATAAAAACCCTAAAACCCACTAAAAATCCAAAAATCCATTACACCCCTAAAACATTAAAAAATCTAAAATCCTTAAAACCCCGAAAAATAAAAAAAAAATCCCCAAACAACCCATATAACCCTAAAATCCTAAAAAATGTCAAAACCCTAAAAACCTATAGAAACACTAAAATCTGTAAAATTCATAATAAAAACCCTAAAAACCCCTAAAACCCCTAAAAACCTAGAAAATTCCTTAGAAAACCTTCAAACTCTAAAAATAGATAAACCCATAAAAACTAAAAATACACTAAAAACCATTAAAAACTTTTAGAATGTAAAAAACCCTAAACCTCAAAAATCCATAAAATCCCTAAAAATGTTAAAAACCATAAAAACCCCTAAAACCCCTAAAAAACTAAAATCTCCAAAACCCTTTAAACTAAGAAAACGTTAAATAATTTAGAAAACCGTAAAACCCCTAAAAACTCAAAACCCAGACCCTCCTAAAATCCCAAAAAACCCTAAAGACCCTAAAAGATCTAGAAAACCCATTAAACCCCTCAAAATTACAAAAACCTCTAAAAACAATAAAACCTTAAAAACTTATAAAAACCCCAAAAAATTGTAAATTTCCTAAAAAACCCCTAAGAAATTTATTTTTGTTTAAATTTGGGGTGGCCACTTCTGCCGGGCCCTGAGCCTTCCTTTCCCTAAGAAAACCTAAAAATCTCAAAAGCATAAAACCCCCAAAAACCTAATAACACCAAAAAACCTAAAAACCATAAAACCCTAAAAACCTAAAACACTAAAAATCCCAAAAAAGCCCCTAAAATCCTAAAAATCTAAAAGATGCCCTTGAAAATCTATAAAAACGGAAAAAAACACTAAAAACATGGAAAAACCATGAGAAACCCTTAAAAAACGAAAAACATTTAAAACCACTAAAAAAATGGTAATAATTATAAAACCCCTAAATGATCGTAAAAATCATAAAACCCTTTAAAACACAAAAATCCTAAAATTTCTAAAAATTATGAAATACTATAAAAACTATAATTACCCTTAAATCCTTAAAATCCTTACAAAACCATAAATATTCTCGATACTAATAAAAACTATAAAATCCATTTACAACCCTAAAACATTAAAAATGTATAAATAATGAAAATGTAATTAAACCCCCAAAAAACCAAAAAACTGTAAAAACCCTAAAAACCCTAAAAACCATTAAACCCATAAAAATAAAAAAATACCCAAAACCATTGAAAACTCTAAAAAACTTTTAAACCCCTAAAAACATTAAAAAACAATAAAAACGCTAAAACCCATCAATTTCCCTTAAAATCTAAAATACCCTAAATATCATAAAAATCCATAAAAACCATTAAAAATTAAAAAAACAAAAAAATTCATGAAACCCCTAATAAAAATTTTAAAACCAAAAAACCACTTAAACCCCTAAAAACCCTAGAAAACACTAAAACTCTAAATACCCTAAAAACCCTAAAAATCCATAAAAACACTAAAACTGATAAAAATCCTTAAAAAATCCTTAAAAATGAGAAAACCCCTAAAACCAATGAAAACCCATATGTAGACATTGAAAACATAAAAACACTTTAAACCCCTAAACTCCAAAAAATAAAAAACCCTAAAAGACACAAAAACCCCTAAAAATCTAAAAATCCGATAAAAACATTAAAAAACCCTAAAACCCCATAAAAACAATACAAACAACTAAAAAATATAAAAATATTTATAACCCTAAAAAAATTAAAAAACTTTAAATAACCTTAAAACTCCTAAAAAATAAAAATACCCCCTAAAATCTCAAAAAACATAAAACCCTAAAAACCACCCAAAATCGCTAAAAACACTTAAACCATAAAAATCCTAAAAAATACACAAAATATCTAAAAACGTTAAAAAAATTTAAATAACCCTAAAACCCTAAACATATATAATCAATTTAAACCCCGAATAACCTAAAAACACAAAACCAAAAAAACCCAAAACACCTAAAAATCCTAAACAAAAATATAAACTCCTAAATGCTTAAAACCCACTAAAACCCCATAAAATCCCTATGAACCATTAAAAACTCTAAAAACCCTTTAATTCCTTAAAAATGATAAAAACTATGATATAACATGAAAACCTAAATGGATTAAAACACATAATAACCCAAAAAACCAAAAAACCCCTAAAAACCCTGAATATTCTCAAAACCCATAAATCGCATAAAAATTATAAATAGCCATAAAAATCCCTAAAAATTTTGAAAAAAGTAAAAACCATGAAAACCAATAAGAACACATTGAAAACATAAAAACACGTAAAATTTCAAAAAAAATAAAAAATTTAAAAACCCATAGAAACCTTAAAACACATAAAAATCACAAAAAACCCTAAAAACCTCAAAAATACTAAAAAATGTAAAAATCCCTAAAATGTAAAAAATTCAATAAAAATGATAACCCCTAACCAAAAAAGTAAAATCCAAAACCACTTAACACCCCAAAATAACCTAAAAATGGAAAAAACAAAACAGACCCTAAAATCTATAAAAACCCTTTAAACCCATTAAAACACCTAAAATCCTTAAAAAAATATTTACCCATAAACCCCTAAAAATCCAATAAATACTATAAAAACACTTAAAACCGATAAAAATGTTAAAAACAATAAAAACAATAAAACCCTAAAAAAATCAAAAAAAAACTAAAAAACCAAAATAAAAAAAACCATAAAAACCATAAAACCCTACAATTCGTAAAAATCCAAAAAAATCATAAAACCTAAAAAATATATAAAAATACCTAAATCATAGAAAAACTCCAAACCCTTAAAACCTTAATAATACCTTAAAAACCAAAAAACTTTTATAACCCAAAATACCTAAAAAACATTAAACATCTTAAAACCCTGAAAAACAATAAAAACCCTTAAACACCTTAAAAACACCAAAAAACCTAAATATTATAAAACCCTCTAACATCCTTAACAGAACCTAAAAACACATAAACCCGTGTAAACAAAAAAAACACTAAAACCCTATTAAACTCTTAAAAATGATAAAAACAATAAAAAACGTAAAACCCTTAAAACTAAATAAAACCATAAGAACTCAAAATAACCATAAAATCCTGAAAATCACGCAAAACCCTAAAAACAAATAAGAATCCTGAAAAAATCACCAAAAATCAATAAAAACGTATAAAATCATAAAACCCTTAAAACCCTAAGAAAATATTAAAATCATAAGAACACATAAAACCCCAAAAACACTAAAAACACTAAAAACAATACATACACTAAAAACCCTAAAAACCCTCAAATTCTCTAAAACCTTTTAAAGACCATAAAAATCATAAAATTTCTCTAAAAATACATAAAAACATAAAAACCTCATTAAAATAGTGAAAACCCCTAAGAAATAAAAAAAACCTAAAAATAATTAAAACCACTAATAATTCAAAAAATGCTAAAGACGTTGGAAATCACTAAAACCCCATAAAACCAAAAAAACCGTAAAAATCGTTAGAAAACTTATAAACCAATAAAACCCCTAAAAACTACTACAAAATCTAAATACCCTTTAGACATCTTAAAACCTTAAAAACTCTAAAAAATGATAAAAAAAATAAGAAAACCCCCTAAAACACATGAAAATTATAAAACCTTAAAAACCAAAAAAATTTAAAAATCTCTATCAACCTAAAAAACCATAAAATTTATAAAAAAAAATTCATAAAAACATAAAGACCCTTAAGACTACTACTAGAAAACAAAAAACCCATAAAAACACTAAAAACTCAAAAAACCCATTTAAACCCATAAAAACGTCATAAAACACTAAAAAACCATTATATCCCTATAAACCCTAAAAACCCTAAAAACCCTAAAAACTATAAAAATATTAAAGAAAAATACCCTAAAACTCCCTAAAAAATAAAAAATACCAAACCTCCCAAAAAACCTAATAAAACCATAAAAACATAAAAATACTTAAAGTTGTATAAAAAACAAAAATATGCTAAAAACCCTAAAATCCCCTAAAAAACCTAAAAGCATTCAATATCCCAAAAGTCCCATAATAGTCCTAAAAGCCCTAAAATTTCTGAAAAACATAAAAAAATCCAAGAAACCCATTATGACTCTTCAAAAACTATAAAAAACTAACAACACATAAAAATTTTAAAAACCTGAAAACCACTAGAAACCCTAAAACCACAAAAAACCCAAAAATCATAAAAACTATAAAACCCCTAAAAACCTAAAAAATCTCTAAAACCCCATAAAATCCCTAAAACCAATAAAAGATCAAAAAATACCTTTCAACAATAAAAAAATTTAAAAAATATAAAAATGCTTTAAAATAACAAAAATTCAAGAAAACCCTAAAAAATATAAATTCCTTAAAAATCGTAAAAACCTAAAACCTTAAAAATCCAAAAAAACCTATAAACGTCCTAACAATATCTAAAAAACCATAAGAAATAAAAACACAAAAAACCCGAAAACACAAAAGAAAATTTAGAAAACTAAAAATACTTAAAATCCCTAAAAACCTAAAAACAGTAAAAAACATAAATGCAAAAAAATCACTAAGAATAATAAAAATCACAAATAACCATAAAATCATAAAAATCCTAAAAATAAATAAAAAACCAGAAATGTTAAAAAACTATAAAATCCTAAAAAACTCTAAGAAAAACATAAAAACCTAAACATTATTAAAACCATTGAAAACCTAAAATAGTTAAAACCATATAATACTCTAAAAACTGTAAAACCCCCTAAATCCATAAAATCTAATAAAAATAATAAAAACCCCAAAACCCCAAAAGAACAACTAAAAAAATCTCGAAACACATTAAAACCCTAAGAATGATAAAAAACATAAAACCTTATAAATTAAAAAAATCAATAAAACACCAAAAAAATAACAAATCCCCTAAAAGCCATAAAACCCAAAAATCCCTTAAAACCCTAAAAATGAATAAAATCCTAAAAATGTAAGAAAATAAAAACCATGAAAATCCAAGGAAAATATTAAAAACAAAAAACAGCTAAAACCCTGAAAAACATAAAAACATAAAACACTAAAACTCCCTGTATAAGTAGAAACCATAAAAACATTTACATCCTAAATAACCATAAAGAACATAAAAATGTAAAAAAAAACCAGAAAAAACCCTAAAACCCCTAATAACCCAAAAAAGGATTAAAACTCTTCAAGTCCTAATAACATAAAACTCCTAAAAGTCTAAAAAAACTAAAAAACGGCTAAAAAAATACACCTAAAAACATATGAAAAATCTAAAACACCTTTAAACTAATAAAAATTAGAAAATACTATAAAACCCCTTTAAAACCTAAAAAAAACTCCAAAACCCCCCAAAACACCCAAAAACCATAAAAAAACTAAAATCCAAAAAACCCTAAAAACATTAAAAAATCTTAGAACCCCTCAAAATCCTTAAAAACACTAAAAACCATAAATAACTTAAAAAACCCAAAAAATTCCTAAAAATATGGAAACCCATATAAACCATTAAAATGCCATAGAATACCCTAAAAACCTAAAAAAAATTTAAATCAAAAAAACCCTAATATCCCTACAAACCTGGAAAAAACCCCAAAATACTCAAAATCCTTAGAAACCCTAAAAATCTATAAAAATCCTAAAAATCTGTAAAAATCATGAAAAATGTAGAAAACCCTAATACACTAAAAACCCATAATAATGCCTTAAATACATAAAAACACATAAAAGCTTGAAAACCCCTACAAAACTAAAAACAACCTAAAATGACCCTAAAACCATCAAACCCTTAAAAACTATAGAACCCCTGAAAACCATAAAAAACAATAAAATCCCATTAAAACCTAAACCAGTAAAAACTCTAAAAACCCATTAGACCCCTAATAATGATTATAACTCAATAAAACCTACAAAAACTCTAAAAACTCAAAAACATATAAAACCTAAAAAACATTAAAACCTAAAACCCAAAAAAATATAAAACCTTAACTCCCTAAAAAAATCCAAAAATCCCTCAAAATTCCTAAATACCCTAAACCCCATAAAAATCCTAAAAATCTCTAAAAAACCACAAAACATAAACCCCACTAACACCTTGAAAACCCCCAAATGAAACCTTAAAAACCCAAAAACCCTTTAAACCTGAAAAAACACTAAAAATCATAACTATCCCTAAAGGAACCAAAACACCATAAAACACATAGAAACATTAAAAAACCTGATGCAAATAAAAATGATAAAAACCCACTAAAAAGTAAAAAACCATTAAACACCTAAAATAATGAAAAAATATAAAATACCATAAACACCAGAAAAAACTAAAAAATATCATAAAAATCCAAAAAAATAAATATTAAGTGATAAAAATACCTAAAATTTTATAAAAATCCTAAAACCCTAAAAACCCTTAATAAAACCCTAAAATCCAAAAAATACATAAAACTAATAAAAAACCTATAAAGAAAAAAAATACATATACACCTATAAAAATCATTAAATCCCTAAGAAAACTATAAAACATAAAAATAATTTAAAAAATCATTAAATCCATAAAAATAAAAAACACTAAAAACTCAAATAAAACATAATAACCAAAAAACAAATGAAACCCCAAAAAACCTAAAAACACTAAAAACCTAAAAATCCCTTAGAGACCCTAAAACCCTAAAACACCTCAAGACCATAAACCCATATAAACATTAAATACCCTAAAAACAAATAATACCCTTTAGAACCACTAAAAACTATAAAATCCCTATAAACCCATAAAAATGATTAGAAAAATAAAAAACAATAAAATCATAAAAAATATATAAAACTCTAAATCCATAAAACCCCTAAAAAAACATAAAAAAAAATAAAAACCCATTAAAACGGGAAAAATACACTAGAAATTCTAAACACCCATTAAACCCTTAAAAAAGGTAAAAACAATATAAACCTTACAAACCCTAAAAACCCCCAAAACAATATAAACCTAAAAAACTAAAAAACCCCCAAAAACTTTAGAAAATCCAAAAAAAAACCTCAAAATCTATTAAACAATAAAAATCCTAAAAATTCCAAAATTCACTACAAATGTTAAAAACCCTAAAAGCCCCAAAGAAAACCTTAAAAACCTAAAAACACTTAAAACCCATTAAAATCAATAGAACCATAAATATATTAAAAACCCCTAAAACCCTAACGAACCTTGAAAACCCTCAAAATCCCTAAAACACAAAAAAATCCTAAAAATCCCCAAAAATATAGTAAAACATAAAAACCCACTAAAAACCTAAGAACCTATAATAAATACAGAAAAACCTAAAAAAAATAAAACCAATGAAAACATAAAAAAATATAAGACATTAAAAACCCCCAAAAGACACTACAAAACCTAAAAACTTCTAAAATCATAAAACCCCTAAAAACCTATAAAATTCAATAAAAGTCTAAAAATAAATTAAGTCCTTAAAATATTAAAAACAAAAAAAAACCCCAAAACCCATAAAAACTAAAAAACCCTTAAAACACTAAAAACCTTAGAACCCATAAAGGCCCTACAACCATTAAAAACGATAAAAACCATAAAAATTCTAAAAAATCCCTAAAATCACTAAAAATTGAACAACCCTTAAAAAACAGAAAACTCATAATAAAACCTAAAAAAAGTAAAAACACATAAACCCGTAAAAACCTAGGATACACTAAAAACATTAAAAACCCTAAAAGACCCAAAACCCATTAAAAACCCTAAAAACCATAGAAACCCTAAAACCAAAAAAACCCTAAAACATTTAAAAACCCTAAAAACCCCTAGAAAAACTTAAAAAACTAAAATTTTTAAAAAAGGTATAAACCCATATAAACGTTATAAAAATATAAAAACCATAGAACCCCTAAAACCATTAAGAACATAAAAGACCCAAATATCCCTAAAAATGGAAAAAGAATATAAAAACCTTGAAAAATGCTAAGAAATCCTTGAAATCATAAAAACAATTTAAGCCACTAAAAAACCTAAGAACTTCTAAAATAACTAAAATGATAATAACCATAAAACCCATTGAAATAAATAAAAACGCATAAAACTTCATAAAAACCCTAAAACCACTAAAAACTCAAAAAACCCTTTCAACCCATGAAAATGTTAAAAACACTATAACATTTAAAACCCTAAATACTCAAAAAAAAACATTGAAACCTCAAAATACCCAATAAAACCCTAAAACCCCTAAAAGTACTAAAAGCCCACAAAGTCACTAAACACCCTCAAACCCATAATACACCTAAATATCCACAAAAATACCAAGAAAAATTAAAAACCCTTAAAACCTGAAGAAACCCTAATAATACTTTAATAACATAAAACGACTTAAATGGATTAGAAAACCGAAAACCAATAAAATCTCTAAAACTCTGAAGTCCCTCTAGATCACAAAAAATCCAAAAATCCCTAGAAACCCTAAAAATCCATAAAAACATAAAAATCCCAAAAACCACTAAAAACCATTAAAAACCATAAAAACATAAAAACACCTAAAACCCAAAAAACCCAAAAAAATGAAAAAACCCTAAGACACCGAAAAATACCTAAAACCCCTAAAACCCTTAAAAACCCCAAAACCCCAATAAAACCCAGTAAAAACTCTAAAAATCATTAAACCCCTAAAAATAATTAAAACACCAAAAACCCATAAAACACTAAAAAAACACCCCTAATTTCTAAAAAACATCAATCCCTAAAAACCAGTTAAAAACCATCAAAATATCTAAGAACCCAAAGAAACAATAAAAAACTGAAAAAATCCTTAAAAATTCCTATAAACCTAAAACCTCTAAAGACCCTAAAACCCCTAAGAAAACATTAAAAACCTGAAAACACTTAAAACAACTGAGACCTAAATAACTCTAAAAATACTGAAACCCCTAAACCAATGAAAAACATCAAAATACATAAAAATCCTAAAAAACCCTAAAAATCACTAAAAATGTAAGAATCTGTAAAAACTGAGAAACCCCCAATGAATACATCAATAACCTAAACACATTTAAAACTCTTAAAAACCTAAAAATTCTAAAACCGCCAAAAAAGAACCGAAAAACCATAAAATCCCCTAAAAACTAATAAAACCTTAAAAACCCTAAAACCCAATAAAAACCTTCAATCCCACAAAAACTCTAAAACCATTTAAACCCGTAAAAACCTTAAAAACACTGAAAAACATTTAAAATGCTAAAAAAGTAAAAAATAACTGGGAACAAAAAAACCATAAAACCCCTAAAAACCCTCCCAATCCGTTAAAACCTAAAAAACATAAAAATCCTTAAAAATATTTAAAACCATAAAAACATAAAAACCCTAAAAACCCATAAAATTATAAGAAAACCATTGAAATCCAACAACACGTAAAATCCAAAAAAACCTAAAAACTAAAAAAAACCCTAAAAATAAATAATAACACAAAAACCGCAAAAAATCCAAAAAAGTTCTAAAAATCCCTAAAAACATAAAAATCATAAAAACCCTAAAAACACTTATAAAAACCATAAAAACATTTAAAATCCCAAAAACCTAAAAATTTAAAAACCCAAAAAAGATTCAAAAACCCCTAAAACCCATAAAACCCTGAAAACCTCTAAAAACTCTAAATCCCATAAAAACACACAAAACCCCTTAAAACAAATAAAAACTCTAAAAAACCATTAATCCCTAAAACATTAAAAAATTCCGAAAACATTTAAACTTAAAAAAATTAAAAAAAATACCCTAAAACCCCTAAAACCCCATATAAACGTTAAAAACTCTAAAAAACCGTAAAACCTAAAAGTCCCTTAAAAACAAAAAAAACCATAAAAATACTAAAAAACCAAAAAATAACTAAAAATGTAATAAACCCGAAAAATGATGAAAACCCCTAAGAAAAATTTAAAACCCATAAATTACTTAAATCCCCTTAAAATCCTTAAAAATATTAAACACCATAAAGAACCCAAAAACCCCAAAACCAATAAAATTCCATTAAAGCAAAAAAACTATAAAAATATGAAAATGTAAAAAAATTACTAAAATGTTAAAACCTCAAAAAACCATGAAAAAACCCTATAAAACCTTAAAAACCTAACCCATAAACACATTAAAAACCACTAAAAAATATAAGATCATTTTCAAACCCTTAATATATTAAAAAAATTAATAATCCTAAAAAATAAAAAAATTAAAAAAAACATAAAAAACAGAAAAAATCCCAAAACCCTAGTCCTCTAAAAACCTTCAAATTCAATAACAATTCTAAAATTGATAAGGATCCTAAAAATCCATAAAAAATTAAAAATTCTAAAAACCCAGAAAATGAAAAAAACCATAAAAACATAAAACAAATTAAAACCCCCAAAACCCTAAAAAACATAAAAATCCTAAAATTACTCATAGACCTAAAAACTCCCTAGAAATACTAAAAATTATAAAACCCATAGAAACCCTAGAAACCTATAATACCCCCACCAAATACTCTTAAAATAATTTAATATCATAAAAATTTTAAAATCCTTGAAAACATTTAAACCCAAAAAAACTCATAAAAATCATCAAACCCCATAATAATCATTAAAACCATAAAACCATATATATTTCAATAAAAACAATAAAACCTTAAAAAAAATAACAAAACCATAAAATCCCTCAAAATTTAAGAGATTGTAAAACCATGAAAAATATTAAGAATACATTAAATACCAAAAAAAATAAAACCCTTAAAAGCCGAAATTCTATAAAAACCCTAAAACCCCTCAAAATCCCTAAAAACCCTATACCCAAGAAAATCCTAAAAATAATGAGAAATTCATATAAAAGTAGAAAAACCTAGAAAACCTAAAAACCCATAACAAAACCTAAATTCCTAAAAATGGTTAACACCCTAAAAAGACCTAATATTTCAAAAAACCTAAAAACCCTAAAAATATGAAAACAAAACTAAAAACCCATAAAACTCCAAAAAAGATTAAAATCCCTAATAACATTAAAAACCCTAAAATCCTATAAAACCCAAACAACACTCTAAAAACACTAAAAACCCTTTAAACCGCTAATAATTTAAGAAAATCTAAAAATAATTAAATCCCTAAAAACTAAAAAACCCTGGAAAACCCAAAAAACTGAAATAAAAGCCCTAAAAACTGTATAACACCACCAACTCCCTAAAAACCATTAAAATAATAAAAATTTCCTAAAAATCCCTAAAAGAGTAAAAACCTAAATAACCCATTACAAACCCCATGAAAACCATAGAAACTAAAAAACACATAAAACCCATAAAATAACTAAAAAATCTAAAACCCTAAAATCCTTAAAAATCCTAAAAACTAAAAACACCCCTAAATACCCTTTAAATCTATAAAGGCCCATTAAACTCCAAAGAAATCACTAAAAATATCTAAAAAATAAAAAATCCCATGAATCTTGTAAGATAGCCTAAAAAGACATTAAAAATCTAAAAACACATAAAAACCATAAAACGCTAAAACAAATAAAACCCCTAAACCCCTAAAACAATAAAAACCGCAAATACCCTTAGAAAAACAAAAAACCAACTAAAAACTAAAAAAACCCCTTTAAACTGACAAACCATTAAAAACACTAAAAACCTTAAAACACCTTAAAACATAAATGATACCGTAAAACACTAGAAATGATAAAACCTTAAAAATCATAAAACCCCTAATAACTCTCAAAGTATATAAAAAACCTAAAAACCATTAAAATAAAAAAAATTCCATAAAATATATAAAACCCAAAAACACTGAAAACCCCAAAAGAAAACATTAAAAACCGAAAATCACAAAAATCCCTAAACACCAAAAAACCCCCATGATATCCTAATAAGTCCCTAAAAATCAATAAAAACCAAAAAAACCCTAAAACCCCTAAAAATACCTCAGAAAACCTTAAAATGCATAATAAATCTTAAATCCCCTAAAATCATAAAAAATGGTAAATACCTAAAAAACGTAAAAACACCTAAAAACCCCTTAATGTACCTAATAACTATATAATCCCCAATAACTATAAAACTAAGAAAAACACATAAAACCCCTAACAAACCACTAAAAACTCTAAAAACCTTTTGAACCCTTAAAATTTTTAAATAAATCTAAGATTCTTAAAACCACTAAAAATGCACAAAAAAGACTATTATCCAAAAAAGAACCCTAAAACCCTAAAAATACTAAAAAACTGAAAAACCCATTGAAGTCCCTAAAAACCCTAAAAACCATAAATGACTGAAAAAATCCCAAAAATCCCTATAAATCTCTAAAAAATAAAAACACTAAAACCCTAATAAACCATTAGAAAACCATTAAAACCTAGAACACTTAAAATGTATAAAAACCTAAAAAAGCTAAAAAACCCTAAAAACCTTAAAATCAGAAGAACCATCAAAATAAAAAAAATCACTAAAAATAAGAAAAAAACTAAAAACCCAAAAAAACCCTATGAAAACATTGAAACCCTAAAAACACTTAAAACCACTAAAACCCCTAAAAATGAAAAAACCAAAAAAAACATTTAAAAAATATTAACACCATAAACATCTAAAAACCATAAAAACCCTCAAATCCTTAAAAAATCCTAAAAACCCACCAAAACTCTAAATTTAGCTAAATATTATTCAAAACCATTAAACCCCATAGAATATTAATATACTCTAAAAACCCATTAATACTAAAAACTCAAAAAACCCCTAAAACCTAGAAAAACCCAAAAAAATACTAAATCCCCTCAAAATACCTAGAACCATAAAACCCAAAAAATTCCAAAAAAAACCCCTAAAATATAAAAAAAACCATGAAACCCCAAAAACCCCTAATAAAACCATAAATACCTAAACAAACTTAAACCCCATAAAATCCCTAAAAATCTAGAAATCCTAAAAACCTTAAAATCCTTTTAAATCCCTAAAACCCCTAAAATCCAATAAAATCCAAAAAAAGACATACAAATCCAAAAAAATGTAAAAAGACCTAAAATCCCTGAAAACCCCCTAGAAAACCTTAAAAACCTAAAACCACTTAAAACCCGAAAAACCCCAGAAACACTGAAAACTATAAGAACACTAAATAGTCCCTAAAAATCGAATAAACCACAAAAAACATAAAAACCTCAAAAACCCATAAATACACATAAAACCTTAAAAATCACAAAAAAACACTAACAAATTTTTAAACGACTAAAAATGTTTAAAAACACTAAAAAACATAATACCCATAATAATTAAAAAAACGCTGAAAACCCAAATAACATGAAAAACCCTAAAACCCCTAAAGAGCCTCAAAATCCATAAAAACCCTAAAACACATTAAAATTATAAAAATCCTGGAAAATCCAAAAAAATATAAAAACCCATCAGAACCATGAAAAACCTTAAGGAAACCCAAAAAACCAAATAACACTTAAAACCACTTAAACTGAAAAAAATAATAAAATCCCTAAATCCCCAAAAGCACTAAAAATCTATAAAAACCCAATGAAAACATAAAAATAAACAAAAAAAATTCTAAAAAAAATTAAAAATATGAAACACCCTTACAACCCTAGAAGAACTCTAAGAAAACCTTAAAAACCAAAAAAATTAAAAACCCCCAAAAAATACACAAAATGTAAAAAACCTTAAAATCCCTAAAAACTCCTAAGAAGACACTAAAAAGTAAAAATCACATACAACCCCTAAAACACTAAAAATTGATAAAAATGCTAAAAACAATAAATGACCCTAAAACCCTAAACACCCCTATGAACCATAAAAACCCTAAAAACATTAACCCCCCCCCTCCCCCTCAAAACACTAAAAACCAAAAAAAGATGCTAAAAATATAAATCCCTTCGAAACCCCATAGAAAATTAAAATTTTATAATAACCATGGAAAACCATTGAATACTCAAAAAACCCTAAAACCCCAAATAACCCAAAAAACCCAAAAACCCCCTCGAAATCCCAAAAAACTGTAAAAAACCTAAAATCGCTAAAAATCTATAAAAATGTAAAAATTCTTAAAAACCATCACTAACCTAAGATACAAAAACAATTAAAATCACTTCAAACCACTAAAACTAAGAAACCATAAAACACCTAAAACTCCTCAAATTCCCTTAAATCCTTAAGAAACCATTAAATGCCTAAAATTTGAAAATATAAAAAAAAATTAAGAACCATAAAAACCCAAAAAAAAACAAATAAAACCTTAAAAAAAATTAATATACCTAAACAAACTAGAAACACTAAAAAACATAAAACCCCATGAAAACCATAAAAACCCCTAAAAACAATAAAAACCAATGAATCCCTAAAAATCCACTAAAAACTCACTTTAAACCCCCAAAAACGTTAAAATACTCTAAAAACATAAAAATCCCAAAAAAACTAAAAAACCCCAAAAAACCTTACGTACCCATAAAACCGTAAAAACCCTCAAAATCACTAAAAACCATAATTGCCCAAAATTCCCTAAAAATACCTAAAATGTAAAAAACTTATAAAACCAAGATAAACACTAAGAAAACCTTAAAACCCTAAAAATAAAAACACCACTAAAAACCCAAAAAAGATAAGAACCCTAAAAACCCTGAAAACCCAATAAAACATAACCCCCCCTAAAACCATAGAAACCCTAAAAACACATAAAACCAACTAAAAACCATAAAACCCTTTAAAAACTCTAAAAACCCTTTAAACCCATAAAATGTTAAAAAAATTTAAATCTGTAAAAACTCTAAAACACTCAAAAAAACCCATAAAACCCCAAAAATCCATAAACACCCTTAAAATAAAAAAACTATAAAAACCAAAAATATTCCTTAAAAATATTTAAAAAAATAACAATCCAAAAAATCACTAAAAACATAAAAACATAAAAACCCGTAAAAACTCTTAAAGTCCCTAAGAAAACCTTAAAAATATTGAACATTTTAAACCAATAAAAAACCTAAAAGCTATGAAAAAACCTAAAAACCTTACAAACATTAAAAATCATCAAAATATCTAAAGAACCTAAAACAAAATAGAACTATGAAAAGATAAAAAAATTCCAAAAAACATATAAATACCTAAAAACTATAACAAACCCATAAAAATCTAAAACCAATTGAAACCCATAAAAAAAATAAAAAACCATAAAAACCAAAAAAGACCCAAAAAACACTAAAAACCCTAAAAACCAGAAAAAACTAAAAAACCTTAAAACCCCTAAAAATCCCTAAAAACCCAAAAACAACTTAAAAATCTAAATACTCTTCAAAAATAAAAAAAATCAAATAACAGATAAAAATCCAAAAAATCATGAAAAACATAAAAATTCTCAAAATCCATAAAATCCATAAAATCCATAAAAATAAAAAAAACCCATAATAATCACTAAAACATAAAACCTTATAAACACCTGGAAAACCATAAAAAATCCTTAAAACCATAAAAACACTTAAAACCCCTAAAATCTAAAAAATCTAAAAACCCTTGAAAACCCTAAAAATCCTAAAAATACGTAAAAATAAAAAAAAATTAAATCCCTAAAAAATCCAAAGAAATCCTTAAAACCTAAAAACACATAAAATCCAAAAAAACAAAAAACAGAAAAGGGAAAACCCTAAAAATCCTAAAACGACTCTAAACCCCCTAAAAACACAAAAACCATAAAATTCATACAAAACCTAAAACCCATAAAAACAATTAAAAAATCATAAGACAACTAAAAACTCTAAAACCCATTTAATCCCCTAAAAATGTTAAAAAATATTAAAAACCCTAAAAACATTAAAAAATCCAAATACCCCAAAAAACCTTAAGCCCCACAACAATCCTAAAAATGTAAAAAAACTAAAAACCATAAGAAAACCATTATGTCGTAAAACAATTAACACTCCAAAAAACTAAAATGTGCCTAAAAACCTAAAATCCCAAAAAACTCTAAAAAACCAAAAAAAAACCCAAAAACCTTTTAAAAATAATAAAAAACCTAAATATCCTTTAAAATATAAAAAACCTTGAAAACCCCTATGAAAAATATAATAACCTAAAACACCTAAAACTACTAAAAACACTAAAAACCTTAAAAACCCTAAAATCGCCCAAAATACCAAAATACAGTAAAAATGCTAAAACCATCAAAACCCTAAAAATGTAAAGAATCCATTAAAACCCCTAAAATTCCAAAAAAAAATTGAGAAAACCCCTATGAAAACATTAATAACCTAAAAACATTTAAATCTCCCAAAAAACATAAAAATTCTAAAAACCCCTAAAAAGAACCTAAAAACCTAAAACCTTCTAAAATCTAATATAGGCTTAAAAAACCCTCGTCCTCATAAAAACCCTCAAAAACAATAAAAAACTAAAAAACCTTAAACCCCTAAAAACCTTAAAAATACTAAACAACTACTAAAAAAATAAAAAACACTAAGAAAAAAAACAATAAAACCCTGAAAAACCCTCCAAATCCCTTGAACACTAAAAACATAAAAATATTTAAAAGTATTTAAAAACCATAAAAACCAAAAAACCCTAAAAATACATAAAATCTGAAGAAAACCATTAGAAGTCAAAAACACGTAAAACCCCAAAAAAGCCAAAAAAAATAAAAAAGCCTAAATATATGTAATAACAGAAAAACTGCATAAAATTAAAAAAAGATATAAATATCCCTAAAACATAAAAAATCATAAAAAACTTGTAAACCATTTTAAAAACTGTAAAAACCTAAAACCATTTAAAATACCAAAAACCAAAAAATGCTAAAACCCTAAAAAACCTTTAAAAGATACCCAAACCCCTAAAATCACTTAAACCCCCACAAAAAATTTAAAAACTCTAAAAACCATTAATCCCTAAAACATTAAAAAATTCAGAAAACCTTAAAACTTAAAAAAAATACAAAAAATACCCTAAATCCCTAAATCCCCTAAAAACATTAAAAACTCTAAATCAACCCTAAAACCTGAAAGTCACATAAAACCAAAAAAAACCCATAAAAATCCTTAAAAACCCTAAAAATCCCCAAAAATGTAATAATCCCTAAAAACCCAGAAAACCCCTAGGAAAAATGTAAAACCTTTAATTTACTTAAATCCCTTATAATCCTAAAAAATACTAAACACCATAAAAAACCCAAAACCCCTAAAAACCCCTAAACCACTAAAAATCCATAAAACCATAAAAAATATAAAAAACCAAACATGTAAAAAAATTAATAAAAATGTAAACCCCCCCCCCCCAAACCCCTAAAATCCCCAAAGAAACCTTAAAAACCGTAAAACACTTATAACCCCTAAAAACTACAACATGCTAAACATTGTAAATCCCCAATAAAGATGCTAAAACACCTACAAACCAAAAAACCACTAAAAACATTAAAAACCCATAAAAACATTAAAACCCACTAAAAATTATATGAACCCCTTAAACCCCTAAACATATTTAAAACTTTAATAAAATTTTAAAAACAATAAAAAACTCAAAAAATCCTAAAACCCCCAAAAAATCCAAAAAACCCCTAAACCTCTGAAAACCTTCAAAATAAATAAAACCTCTAAAAACCATAAAGATACAAAAAATCCCTAATAATTTTAAAACCCAAAAAACGACTAAAAACCTTAAAAACTAAAACATACTAAAACCCCCAAAACCCTAAAAATCATAAAACCCCTAATAGTTTCCAAAGCCCTAAAAAATCCATAGAAACACTATAACACCTAAAAACCATAGAAACCCAAAAAACCTAAAAAACCCCCACTAAAAACTCTATAAACAATTTAATCCCATATAAATTTTAAAATCCATAAAAACATTTAAACACTAAAAAAACTCATAAAAAACTATAAAACCCCAAAAAACCCATAAATAACCTAAAACCCTATATATCCCTAAATACCATTAAATCCTAAAAATTATAAAAAACTAAAAAATACCTAAAAATGTAAGAGAACATTAAACCCTAAAAATTATAAGAATATATTAAATACCAAAAAACAATTAAAGCCCTTAAAAATCTGAAAATTTGATAAAATCCCTAAAATCCCTAAAAACCTAAAAACCCTAAAACCAATGAAAATCATAAAAATGACTAGAAAACCCTAAAAATGTAGAAAACCCTATAAAATATAAAAACCCGAAGAAAACCTAAATTCATAAAATATTTAAAACCCTAAAAATTCCTAAAAATGATAAAGAACCTAAAAACCATGAAAAACCAAAAAATATTTAAAACCGATAACACAATAAAAACCATATAAATAACTAATAACCTTAAAACCCCTAAAATCCTATAAACCCCGAAAAACACACTAAAAAATCTAAAAACCTTTTAAAATCCTAAAAAGTAAAGAAACTCTAAAAACCTATAAAGCCCAAAAAACTAAAAACAAAACCTCGAAAACCCAAAAAACCAAAAATCCCTTAAAAAACCTATAAACAGTAAAACCCGAAAAAATCCCTAAAACACCTAAAAACCATAAAATAAATAAATAATTTTTAAAAATCTATGAAATAGTAAAAATCCAAAAAACCCTTAACAAACCCTAAAATACCTAAAAAACTAAAACCAAAAAAATCCTAAAAATCCAAAAAAATTTAAAAACCCCTAAAAATCCCTCAAATCCATAAAACCCAATAACCTCACAAATATCACTAAAAATATCTAAAAACGAAAAAAC
This sequence comes from Viscum album, assembly GCA_963277665.1. NCBI lineage: Eukaryota > Viridiplantae > Streptophyta > Magnoliopsida > Santalales > Viscaceae > Viscum > Viscum album. Next base: position 834,414,610 of record OY728156.1, read on the forward strand.
CACATAAATCCCTTAAAACAACCTAAAACAACTTAAAAATATAAAAACACATAAAACCCATAAAATGATAAAATCTATAAAAACCCTAAACCCCATAAAATAATAAAAATCCCTAAGACCATTAGAAAACCAAAAACCCCAATAAAAAATAAAAATAAACCTTTAAACCCATAAACCATTAAAAAACTCTAAAAACCATAAAACCCCTCAATAACTCAAAAGAAACCCTAAAACACCAAAAATGATAAAACTATAAAAATCAAAAAACCCCTAATAACTCTCAAAATCCATAAAAACCCTAAAAACCATAAAAATAAATAAAATTTCATAAAATAAAAGAACCCTAAAACCCTGAAAAAACATAGTAAAATCCTAAAACCCTAAAAACATAAAAATACCTAAACACCAAAACCCACATAAATTCTTAAAAAATACCTAAAAATCTATTAAAAAATAAAAAAACCCATAAAACTCCTGAAAACCCCTTAGAATCCCTTAAAATCACTTTGACACCTGACCCCATTGGAGCCAGCCCCAATGAGCTTCCCCCTCCCCGGCCCCCTCCGACTGAGTCGGAGGATATCTGTGCTGTTGAGAGGCTGCTGCCTCCCTCTGCCCCTCCTGTGTCCCCTGTGCAGGAGATGCCGCATACGGATCTGACCGCTATGGCCCCTTTGGAGGTGAAAGCACCTGAATCAGCTGTACCTGTAGCAGATGACTCCTTCACACCTGTTTCCTCGGACAAGGCAGCAAAAAGGATCCCGATTTCAGGGCCTTCCCCTGCTCCTTTATGCCCCTTGAACAGGTTCTCCCCTCTTAGTGGCAGCTTCTGGTCTGATGAGGCAGAGGACCACCCTGAGGAAAGATTGGCCTCACGTCTGCCTAATGTTTCGCAACCCCAGGTGGTTGATACTTCAAAGTACCGATGCACGGATGCAGAGGACCCTGCGGTGGGGAAGAAGCCGGTTGGTCGGCCCAAGAAGAAAGGGAAGAAAGGCAAGATGGTCACACATGAATTCACCAACCTGTCTCCTTCGAGGGGCGATGACCCCCTTGCTCAATGAGGTTACTTTTCTAGAATTTCCAAGGGATTGGGAACTCTCCCACTGCCTCTGCCCTTCGGCACTTTATCTCGACTCAGAGGCCGCATTTAATTGGAATTGCTGAACCAATGATACCCTTTAACAGCTGGAAAGGCTTCAAATGGAGCAGCCTTGGGTACTCCCTTGCTGCTAAAATCTGAAATGAAAGCGGCTTGGAGAAATTGTGGGTACTCAAATAGGATGATGTGAGGGTGTTGTCCACTGATGAGTATCCACAGGTCATCACACTGGAGACCATTCTGAATGATTCTATTTTTTCCCTTTCCTTTGTGTATGCTTCCTGCTCGTACACTAGAATAAGGGACCTTTGGAGGAATCTTGGCCGAATCTGTGGGACTATTAATGGCAATTGGGTGATTGTTGGTGATTTTAACACGGTCCTTAAACCAGATGAGAGGATAGGTGCCAGCTTCTCCCGTATGACTGCCATGGATTTCTCCCACTGCCTTGACTCTTGCGAGCTTACTGAAGTGCCCGTCGCTGGAGCCTCCTTCACATGGGGCAGATTCACTACTAATGGTTGGCAAGCCATCAACCTTGATAGATGCTTCTATCAGATCAGTGATAGAAGCGCGCTCTCTGACGTCTCTGGATTCACCCTTCCGAAATTCCATTCGGACCATAATCCTATTATCATCAACCTCTCTGGGGGCCAAAGATCCTCCCCCCTGCCCTTCAAATTCAACAATGGTTGGCTCACAATTCCGGGCTGCAGGGAAGTCATCGCAAATGGGTGGGTGGCTCCTCCGCAAGGCAGCCACTATTTTAAGCTGGTCTCCATGCTGAAGAGAATCAAGTCCCTCCTTAAGGAATGGAGCAGGTCATATTTCTCCAAGCTGGATGAAGATATTCAGGCTGCTGAGGCCCGGCTTGCCTCCCTTCAGCTTTCCAATCAATCTCTCCGCCTGCCTTCTAGGGAGGAACTCCAGGCTCATGCTAGGCTGGATGACCTCCTGTCCCTGAAGGGGAAGCTTGCCAAGGCCCAGTTTAACACCCGGTGGCTCAAGGATGGGGACCGCAATTCCAAATTTTTCCACCGGCTTCATAAGGAGAAAAAGGCCAAGAAGTGTGCGACCGCTGTTCGTATCCATGGAAGAACCTTCACCTCTGAGGTGGACATCTCCAATGCAGTGGTGGAATACTTCTAGCAGCTGTACACCGGTGATAATGAGGAGTTCTCCCTCCCAGTGACAGACTCCATTCTACCGTGGGTTAATGACCAGAAAAACAGAGACCTTATAGATGCCCCCTCAGAGGAGGAAATTAAATCTGTTGTGTTCTCCCTCAACATAGACAGTGCAGCGGGTCCGGATGGCTTCAGCAACAAATTATTTATGTTTTATTGGGATATCCTGCATGCGGAGGTCAAGAGGGCAGTTAGGGAGATTTTTTACTCAAGATCCTTCCCGCACGGCTCCAATTCCAACTTCATTGCCCTCATCCCAAAGATCGAAAATGCTCTTGATATAGGAGATTTCAGGCCGGTTTCCATGGGGAATACAGTCCTCAAAATTATCAGAAAGATTCTTGTTAAGAGGATGGGGCGATTGACGGGCGATCTTATCACCCCTAACCAATTTGGCTTCATCCCCGGGAGAAACATCCAAAGCTGTTTGTTTACGGCCTCGGAGGGCATCAACATCATGAGGCGGAGATCCAAGCATGGCAACTTTTCTCTCAAACTGGACATATCCAAGGCCTTTGACACCATCAAATGGAGCTTTATTTTTCAAGTTCTCTCAAGATATGGCTTCTCGGACAGCTTCATAATGTTGGTGTCGTCCATCCTGAATAGTGCCCGAGCCTCGGTGCTTATCAATGGTTCCCCCAAGGGGTTTTTCCCATGCTCACGTGGGGTTAGGCAGGGAGATCCGTTGTCTGGCATTCTTTTTGCAATCGCTGAAGATTACCTGAGTAGGTGCCTTATTGACCTTACACGGGCTGACCTATTTAGCCCAATCATGGCGGGAAGAAACCTTCAGGTACCATCTCATCTTTTCTACGCCGATGACATCTTACTTTTTGGGCAGGCCGACAGGAGAACGTTGTCCTCAATCCGGAGGATCTTACAACACTATGAATATGTGGCAGGGCAGGCCATTAGTTGGAGTAAATCCTCCATTGTCTTCGGGGATGGGGTCTCCACCTCCAGGAAAATCCGCATCGCCCTATCTCTTGGTGTGAAGAGGGGATCAATCCCATTTGATTATATGGGGGGTCCCGATTTTTTGGGGAAGAGTGAAGAGCAGTTACCTTATGAACACGGCGAGCAGAATTTTGCTGCAACTTGCTAAATGGAAAGGGAAATTCTTATCGCAGGCCGGAAGAGTTTGTCTTATCAATTCTTTTATTACATCCATGTTCACCTATGCCTTCTCTTTATATCGGTGGCCGGTTAATCTCATCAAATCCCTGCAGGTGAAAATTAGAAACTTCGTTTGGACAGGCTGCATCAGTGAACGGAAGCTGGTCACTGTGGCTTGGAGGGAATTCACTATGCCAATTGAACGAGGCGGGCTGGGAGTCAAAGACCTCAGAAGATTCAATGACTCCATGCTTGTTAAATTCACATGGAGCCTGCTTGATTACTCAGATGATGGGATTGACTTTTGCCGTGAGAGGTTCACACAAAAACTTTGTGATGGTTTTATGGGGCATCTGCCCTCCTCGGTCTGGACAGTGATACGAAGATCCTACACTGACATCATGGAACACTCAAAGTGGATTGTTTCCAAGCAGTCGAATATGAACGCCTGGTCTACTATGTGGCTTGATAGGCCCCTGATGGAGAGAATGATCCCCCCGCTGATCCATGGGACATGTCAATCGCTGGTTTTGTCCAGAAAGTGGATCAGCTTGAGCCCCTTATTCCTGCTGACACATACAGGCAAATTACGGATTATGTCTCTGCTGAAAGAGACCTTCTCATCTGGATACCCAACCTTATTGGTCAATTGAATGTGAAAGACATCTACCGGTCAAAGTGCTTGCAGGGATCTGCCCCCCCGACCTGACTCTCAAATTTTAGGAAGCCCTTTATACCGCCGGCTCGTCACCTTTTGCTATAGAAAATCTAGAGGAACCGGTTGCCGATGCAGGAGCAGCTTCAGCGGGCTGGACACAGCCTGGCTTCGGTATGTTTTTTATGCCTCGGCGCTTCGAATCCATCCATCACACCCTATTTCAATGCAGATTTCCAGCGGCTCTCTGGGGGTATCTGTAGGGGCTGTTCGGATTCCCCCTTTGCTTTGACAGGCCATTCTTAGATATGCTGGACAGCCCTATCAACTGGCCATGCAGCAAGCAAATTTCCAACTTTCTCCATGTGGCCATTGACGCCATTGTCTCCTACACATGGGCTGCCCAGAATGCGATTTCCTTTAACAAAGGGCGGCTCTCTCTTCATGGTGGTGTCGTTAAAATTCACTCGGAGATCCATGCGGCGTCTTATATCCAATCTGACTCGATGGCAAATGATGTGAGTGATCTCATCCTTCTGCGGTTACTTGGCGTTGATGGCAGGCCAAGGAAGCCGAAGATCCTCAAATACATCCGATGGATCCCTCTGATCTCCTCCTGGATCAAGGTCAATGTGGATGGTGCAGCGTTCGGTGAACTGGGGCCCTCGGGGTGTGGAGGGATCTTCCGTACACACCGAGGCTTTGTCAAAGGCTGCATCCATCACTTTATCGGAAATGGGTGTGCCCTTGAGGCAGAATTTTGGGCCATGATTAAGGCGATTGAGTTTGCTGGACAGTTTGGCTGGAATCCCCTTTGGCTTGAATCAGACTCCATGCTTGCAGTGGCTGCTCTCAAGGCAAAATCAGAGCGCGTCCCTTGGAGGATCCTCCCGCAATGGACGGAGTGCCTTGCCTCCTGCCAGCGGCTCAACCTTTATGTCACACACGCCTACCGGGAGGCTAACTCGGTTGCAGATGCGCTTTCCAAACAGGCGATTGCGGAGAGGATATGAGGGGTGAGATGCACACCCGAGTTTGTAATCCCCCCATGTGACATCTTCCTTGGCGATGCTCTTTTTTATATATTTTTTGGGGGGCCAAGTTCACCTGGTCTCGAACCTCTTTCACCCATAAACCCCTTAAATCACCTAAAAAAATTAAAACCCCCAAAAAACCATAAAACCAATAGAACCCCATAAAACCACTAACAACACACTAAAAACTATAAAAACCTCTTTGAACCCATAAAATTTTAAATAAATATAAGATCCCTAAAACCACTAAAAACTCAAAAAAACTCCGATAATCCCAAAAAACCCAAAAACCCCAAAAAATACTAACAAACCCTAAAACCCATCAAAATCCCTAAAAAATTAAAAACCATAAATGACTAAAAAATCCTGAAAAATATCAAAAAAATTAAAAACACTAAAACCCTGAAAACCATAAAAAAATCCTAAAACACCTAAAAACACTTTTAACCCCTAAAAACCTAAAAATTCTAAAAAAAACCCATCATAACCCTAAAACACTAAAAACCATTAAAATAAAAACAATAAAAACAATAAAAAAAATAAAAACCCAAGAAAACCATAAGAAAACCTTATAACCCTAAAAACACATAAAACCACTAAAAACACTAAAAATGAAAAAAACCCAAAAAAAATTAAAAAATTATAAAACCATAAACGTCTAAAAACCATAAATAACCTAAAAGCCTTAAAAACTGCTTTAACCCAAAAGACCCTAAAAATAGCTAAATACTATAAAATCCCTTTAAGCACCTAAAAATGTTGAAAAACTATATAACCCATTAAAATGCTAAAAACTCAAAATAACCACTAAAACCCCAAAAAACCAGAAAATCCTAAATCCCTAAAAATATCTAAAACTAAAAAACCCATAAAATTCCAAAAAATACCTAAAATACATAAAATATAAAAACCCTTGAAAACCTTAAAACCCCTAAGAAAAAATTACAAACCTAAACACACTTAAAAACCATAAAAACATAAAACCCCTAAAAACCCTAAAACCACTAAAAATTCTAAAAACCATTGAAATCCCTAAAAACCCTAAAATATTTTAAATTATAAAAAGACCTAAAAATCACGAAAAATGTAAAAATCCGTAAAATCCTTGAAAATCACCTAGATAATATTAAAATCCTAAAACCACTAAAACCCCCAAAAACCAAAGAAACACAAAAAACACTAAGAACACTAAATAATACCCATAAATCCTATAAATCACTAAAAAAATAAAAACCTAAAAAAACATAAAAAACTCATAAAACCCTAAAAACCACTAAAACCACTAACACATTTTTAATCCCCTAAAAAATCTAAAAAACACTAGAAACCATAAAACCCCTAAAAAATAAAAAAATACTAAAACCCCAAATAATAATAAAAATCGTAAAACCCCTAAAACCCTCAAAACCCATAAAAATATTAAAACACATTAAAGCCCTAAAATATCCCTAAAAATCCCTAAAAACATTAAAACCCATTAGAACCATGAAAAAACTTACGGAAAATGGAAAAACCAAAAAACACATAAAACCCCTAAAAATAAGAAAATAATAAAATACCTAAGCCCCTAAAGGAAATTAAAAACCATAAAAACCCAAAGAAACTATAAAAATACCAAAAATTCCCAAAAATAATTAAAAATGTAAAAACCCCGAAAACCCCGAAAACCCCTAAGAAACCCTGAAAAACAAAAAAAATTAAATCCCATAAAAATCTCTAAAACCCATAAAAATACCTAAAAAACCTAAAACCATAAAAACCACAATAAACACTTTAAACACCTAAAAACATTAAGAAACTATAAAAAAATAAAACCCCTAAAAATAAAAAATATCCCTAAGACCCAAAATAATACACAAACCCCATGAAAACCCTAAAACAATAAAAATATTGGAAAACCCAAAAAACCATAAAAATCCGTAAATGACCCTAAAAAATCTCAAAATCTAAAGACTATAAAAACCACTAAAAACATGTAAACTCCTAAGAACCCATAAAACCCTAAAATACAAAAAAATACTAAAAACCCAAAAACAACTCCAAAACCCCTAAAAACCCATAAAATACTGAAACTCCTAAATACACAAAAAATTCAAAAAATCCATAAAACCCAAAAAATCAATAAAAATAAAAAAAATAAATAAAACACCCTCCAAACTCTTAAAAATCCTATGAAAAATAATAAAAAACCCAACCAATTAAAACACATAAAATCCAAAAAAACACTAAAACCATTAAAAAACTTGAAAACACTAAAAACACTAAAAACCTCAAAAACCCTTAAAATACCTCAAAACCATATAAACCCATAAAAATAATTAAAATCCCTAAAAAACATAAAATTTAAGAAACCCTACAAACCATAAAAACAAATCCAAAAACCTTAAAAACCATAGAAACTCTTAAACCCACTAAAAAACTTAATATATGATAAAAACAATAAAACCCCTAATAAGACAATAAAAAAAATAAAACCCGAAAAAACCTTAAAAACACTAAAAAACCTTAAAAACAATAAAAAACCTAAAAATTATAAAAAATCCTTTAAAACCTTATAAATTATAAAATAAATCTAAAAACCTTTAAAACCACAATAAATAAAAAAACACCTAAAAACAAGAAAGCTATTAAATCATGAAAAAACCTAAAAAATCACTAAAACCATCAAAATCACAAAAAACCCTAAACCCAATAAAAATACTAAAAAATATCTAAAAGTATGTAATAATTTAAAACCCCTTAAAATGTAAACCCCCCCCACTAAAACCCCTAATAAAACCATAACAACCTAAAATCACTTAGAACCCCTAAAAATCCAAAAAATGATAAAAACCCAAAAAAAACCTTCAAACCCTAAAATGCATAAAACCCCTAAAAACATAAAAACCATAAAAGGCCATAACAATCCATAAAAATATAAAACCCATTAAAAATCCTAAAATCATTTAAGAATACCTTAAAAACATAAAATCACTTACAACCCCTAAAACACTAAAAAATAATAAAAAACCTAAAAACCCTAAATGACCCTAAAAACCCTAAACACCCCTAAGAACCACAAAAACCCTAAAAAAATTTAAAACCCCAAAATACTAAAAACCCTAAAAAGATGCTATCACTTTAAAACCCTTTTTAACCCCTTAAAACATTAAAATTTTATAATTACCTTGGAAAACCCCAGAAAAGTGAAAAAAACCTAAAACCCCATAAAAACCATAAAACACATAAAACCCCTAAAAATCCATGGAAACCCTAAAAACTGTAAAAATCCAAAAAACCCCTAAAAAGGAAAAAATCCATAAAAACACTAATAATATTAGAAAACCATAAAAATTTTAAAATCGCATCAAACCCCTAATTCTAAAAGAACTCTAAGAACACTAAAAACATAAAATCAATCAAAATACCTTAAATTATTAAGAAACAATAAAATCCTAAAATGTCTAAAAATAAAAAATTGTAAAAAACTTCAAAATCCCCAAAAAAATCAAAGAAAAACATAAAAATATAAAAACATTAAAACCCCTAAATCCCTAGAAACACTAAAAACCATAAAAACCCTAAAAGACCCTAAAAACCATAAAACCCCATGAAAACCCCTCAAAATTGTAAAAACCTATAAAACCCGAAAAATCTACTAAATACTAAAAGATAAATTTAAACCCCTAAAAAATATAAAAGACTCTAAAAACCTTAAAATCCCTACAAACTCTAAAAACCCCTAAAACCCCAAAAAACCATAAAGCACCTAAAACCCCAAGAAGCCACCCTAAAAAACATAAAATCCCAAAAAAATCACTAAAAATACCAATAATGTAAAAAAACCTTAAAACCATGAATAACACCCAGAAAACCTTAAAAACCTAAAAATAAAAAAAACTCCTAAAAACCTCTAAAAACCTAAAAAGTTAAGAACTCTAAAAACCATAAAAAATCAAAAAATATATATATATAACCCTCCTAAAACAATAAAATCCATAAAACCCACTAAAACTATAAAAACCCACTAAAAACTCTAAAAAAAATTTAAACGCATAAAACATTATAAAATTATAAAAACTGTAAAAACCCTAAAAGACTCAAAAACCCATAAAAACCCAAACAAAACCATAAAAATCCTAAAAATTAAAAAAACTCATAAAAACACACATAATCCAAAAAAATATATTTAAAACACAACAATCCTAAAACAATCCCTAAATACCATAAAAACATAAGAAATCCCTAAAAATTCTAAAAATCCTTAAGAAAACCTTATTAACCTAAACCATTTTAAACCCCAAAAAATCCTAAATGCTCTAAATAACAAAAAAACCTAAAAACCTAACAAACATTAAAAATCATCAAAATACCTAAACAACCTTTAATAAAAAAAATGACAAAGGCCCAACATATACTAAAAAACTTATAAAAACAGTGAAAACCATAAAAAATCCATAGAACTTTAAAACAATTGAAACCCAAATAACACTTAAATATGAATAAAACCACAAAAACAATAAAAGACCAAATGAACGTAAAAACTAGAAAAAACTAAAAATCCATAAAAACTATAAAAATCCATAAAAACCCAAAAACCACTAAAAAATCTAAATACACTTTAAACAACTAAAAACATTAAAAAATACAAAAAACATTAAAACCCCACCAAAAAAATGATAAAAATCTAAAAAAAATCACAAAAACCCTTAAAACTCTCAAAATTTATAAAACCCATAAAAATAAAAAAAATATCCCTAAAATTCACTTAAAACATAGGAACATATAAACACTCAGAAAATGATAAGATAACGTTAAAACCATAAAAACACAAAAAACCCACAAAACCTAAAAGGCTAAAAACCCGAGAAAACCCAAAAAACAAAAAAATACCTAAAAATCCCAAAATATGAACAAAAAAGCTGAAATATGTGAAAAATAAAAAAAACCTTAAAACCTAAAAACACATAAAATCCTGAAAAACCCAAAAAACGTAAATGGTCTAATGACTTTATAAATCCTAAAATGACTCTAAAACGAGTAAAAACCCAAAAAAACCCATAAAACACCTAAAAACCTAAAAACCCATAAAAACAATTAAAAAATCCAACAACAACTAAAAACTCTAAAACCGATTTAATCCCCTAAAAATGTTAAAAAAAATTAAAACCCCTAAAAACACTAAAAACTCCAAAACCCCCTAAAAATCCCAAAAATATATTAAACCCCATAACAATCCTAAAAAAGACTTAAAAAGCCTAAAAAATGAGAAAAAACTAAAAACAATAAGAAAACCTTAAAAGCCTAAAACACTTGAAACTCCTAAAAATCTAAAAAATTCTTAAAAACCTAAAATCCCAAAAAACTCCCTAAATACCAAAAAACCCTAAAACCCAAAAAGAATATTAAAAATACCTAAATATATCTCAAAATGTAAAAAACCTTGAAAACCCCTATGAAAAACATAATAACCTAAAACACCAAAAACCACTAAAAACCCTAAAAACATTTAAAGATCCCAAAATCCTTAAAAATGGTAAAAACACGAAAACCATCAAAACCTAAAAACCCATAAAAACCAAAAATTGACTTGTGAAAATTTCTCTATTACAGGAGGGAACAAAACCCCAGTGTTTTATGATTTGGGGGAGTGACTCTGATGATAATTCTAGGAAGAAATCCAACATGGCCCAGATTTTGAAGGACAAGGCCCTACATGGAGATTTTTCTTCTTTTGGGAAAGAAAACAATGCGGGGGGCTCTCTAGGGAGAGGTTTCCACCTCACACGTTTTGTTTGCTCAATCAGGAGGACACTATTATCCATGTCCAAGAAAAACATGGTGATGTTGACACTACAGTCTTGAAAGTGAGGAGGCCAATGAAAGACTACCCTTCCTTTCTGAGACTGGTATCTACGAGGGCTTCCAACGAAGCTTCAAATAACTCCTCTGGCAAGGTGGGGCGACCTGCTAAGAAGCATCTTAATGTGGAGTAGGTGATGTTAAGGGTGTATTACACCAACTGCTTAAAGCAATATGAATCTTCTAAATGGGAGTCAACAGACACTAATGTGGCCCCTGATTATGGTGTTGAGGGAGATCCCCCTAATGCAGACTATGTTGACGATGGTGGGGAAGGATGGGAGACCCTGTGGTGGTATTTTTCCTTGTTATTTTCTACTTTCTTCTCTCCTTTGGACTTTTTATTTCTCTTTGTTTTCCTTTTCAGCTTTGTTTTGGGTATGGGTCAATTGACCCTGCCCCTCCTCTGTCTTTTGTGTCTTTTTTTCTTATTAATAAATTTTTGGGGGGTCGGGAATAGCCTGGCCTCACACTTCTTCTGCCTAATAAAGTAAAAAACCATGAAAACCCCCAACATAAACATAGGAACCTGAAAACATAAAAACCCATTAAATACATAAAAAATGTTAAAACCCTAAAAAACCCAAAAAACAATAAAAACAACTAAACACCTTAAAAACCCCTAAAAATCATTAAAATTGTAAAACCCATAAAAAACGATAAAATCCCTTTAAACCCCAAAAATCAGTAAAAACTCTAAAAACCCTTTAAATAACTAAAAATCCAAAATCACTTAAAACCCAAAAATAAAAAAATACAAAAAAACAACTAAAAACACTAAAACACAAAAAAAAATCTAAAAACCCTAAAAATCAATAAAACCCGACAAAAATTATTAAAATCACTAAATACGTAAAAAAAACCCCTTAAAAACCATAAAACATTCTAATAGAACCATAAATACCAAAACACACTTGAAACCTCTAAAAAACACAACAAACGGTAAAAACAAAAAAAACCTACAAAACACTCAAAACTATAAAAACCATAAAAATCCAAAAAAACCCATTAAACCCGTTCAAACCCCTAAAAATCACTAAAATATGAAACACCTCTTGAAACCAATATAAACATTATAAAACTCAAAAAAAAAATTAAAACCCCAAATAACTCAAAAATACCATTAAAACGAAAAAAACTGAAAAATCCATTAAAACCGAAAATACCCATAAATTCCCAAATACCCTATGAGACATAAAAATCCGGAAGAAATCCCAAAAAATCCATAAAAACATAAAAAATATAAAACCCCAATGAAACTCTAAAACCATAAAATAGTTAAGAATAATCAAAATCCATGAAAACCCTAAAAACCATAAAAAACTAAATATCAGTAAAAATCCCAAAAAACATAAAAAAAAATAAAACCCAAAAAACCCTACTAAATTCTTAAAAACCTAAAAATTTAAAAACCCAGAAAAACTTAGAAAATTATAAATCTCTAAAAACTATTTAAATCCTAAAATCCCTAAAACCCCTAAAAACCATAAAACACTAAAAACCATTAAAAACAATAAAAACCATTTAAACCCCTATAAATACTAAAAAAATCAAAAAACATAAATAGACCTAAAAACTCAAAAAACCATAAAATCCCAAAAAACACATAAATACCCAAATAACAATAAAAACTCTAAAAATCCCTAAACACCCCAAAAATAAATAAAATACCTAAAAATCCTTAAAAATTCCTAAATCTTAAAAATCCTAAAAACCCTGAAAAACGTAATAAAAACATAATATCCCAAAATCAGAAAAATCCATAAAAACCAAAAAATGCTAAAACCCTATAACCCCTAAAAACCCTAAAACCCCTAAAAATCGATAAAACCCCTTAAAGGATGATGGTTTCTGTATGGATGTGAGCTTTGGTGAATGGTAGTTGTGTCATTTTGGTGATGATGGTTATGTGCTATTGGTGGTAGCTTGTTTTGGTGGGAAGGTGCTGGATTCTGGTTTTTGTGAGATTGGTTGCTGGTCGTTGATTGGTGGTGAGCTACTGAATGCTGGTGATGGATGTGATTTTGATGTTGATGTTTCTGTGACAATGGGTGCTGGTTGTTCTGTGAGGTTGAATGCTGGTGTTTCTAGATGCTGGTTGCTGCTTGGGTGGGAGGTGCTGAAGGATATGTGTTTGATTTACTGCTGGTTGTAGATTGTCTGGGAGATGCTGTCAGTGATGCTTTGAGTTTTCTTCTTTTTGCGTACTTTTGATTTTTCTTTTTTTACAGTCCTTGGGTGTGTGTCTATAAAGGGTTTTTAGGTGTGGTTAGTTTGACCCCTACCCTACCTTATCTGTTGGGACTCTATTTTTATTTCTAATAAATTTGGGGGGGGGGCAGGAATATCCTGAGCGTCGTATATTCCTTGACCAAATGAAAAATTAATAACCTAAAATCACTTTAAACCCCTAAAAGACCTAAAAATGCTAAAACCCTAAAAACTATTGAAAACAACAAAAAAATACTAAAAACACCTACAACCCATAAATCCCCTAAAACCCATAAAAACCACTAAAAACTATACAAACCCTTAAAACCCCTAAAATATTGAAAAAAATTATAAAACATTAGAAACCCTAAAAACTAAAAAAATGGATAAAAATGAAAAAAAAAATCATAAAACCCAAAACCCTAACACATAAATGACCTTCATACCATTCAAAATTCTTAAAAACACGAAAAACCATAAAAACCTAAAAAGTTTCTATATATCACTAAAACATGAAACCCCTCAAAACCCTAAAAACCATAACAAACCCATAAAATCCTAAAAAATTAAAACCCCTGAAACCATTAAAAAATCTAAAACCCTAAAAACCTAAAATACCAAAAAAACCATCAAAATCTCTAAAACCCCTAAAAAATAATAAAAATCCTAAAATTCGCTAAAATCACAAAAAACGTAGAAAATCCTAAAAATGTGGAAAACCCCTGATAAACCCTTAAAACCAAAAAACTATTAAATTCCTTAAAAAACTCACAAATTCTAAAGACCTAAAAATCCCTAAAAATATCTTAAAATCCCTAAAACACATTAAAACCCTAAAACCCTTAAAGGCCCAAACCATCTCAAAAAAGTCTCCAAACCCCAAAACCCCAAGAAAAACCTAAAAACCATAAAACCACTCAAAATACCTTAAAACACTAAAAACCCTAAAAATACTAAAAAAGACCTAAAATATATAAATATAAAAAAAATCACTGAAAATCCCTAATAAAACCTCAAAAACCAAAAAAAACATCAAACCCCTAAATACCTAAATAAAACTAAAAACACAAAAAAAACTAAAAATCATCAAAATCCCTAAAAATAAAAAAAACCCCTAGAAATACTAAAAAAATATGTAAAAATATGTAAAAATGAAAAAAAATGAAACACTGATAAAAACACTAAGAAAACCTTAATAACCTCAAAACACTTAAAGCCCCTATAAAACAAAAAAACACTAAAATCCCTTAAAACAGGAAAAAACCAGAAACCCCTAAAAACCAAAAAAAATCCCATAAAAACATTAAAAATCCCCCAAAAACGAATAAATACCATAGAAGAAACTAGAAATAATAAAAATACATTAAGACACTAAAAACATTAAATTAATTTATAAACCTCAAAACCCTAAAAAACTAAAAAAACCATATGAACCCATAAAACCCATAAAAACCCAAAACACACTAAAACCCTCAAAATTGCTAAAAACCATAAAACCCGAAAAAATCCTAAAAAATCCATTAATATCTATAAAAATGAAAAAAACCAAAACCAAAAACTAAAAACCCCCTAAAACCCTTAAAAACCAAAAAACATAAAAGGCCCTGAAAACATAAATACTCTAAAATACTAAAAATTCATAAAAACTGTACAAACCCATACAAATGAAAAAAACCCTATGATCCCTAAAAACGTAAAAACCCCTAAAACCCTGAGAACCATAAAGAAAAACATAAAAATATAAAAATTGTTAAAATTCCTAGAAAATATAAAGTAATTTGAAAACCCTAAAATACACTAAAAACCCAAAAATTCCTCAAAACCATAAGAACCACTAAATACCTTAAAGACCCCAAAAATCCAAAAATCCAAAAAAACCACTAAAACTCTAAAAACCCAAAAATCCCCTAAAAAGTTAAATAATTTATAAAAACTTTAAAATCTCTAAAAAATAAAAAAAAACCCTAAAACCACAAAACCCAAAAAAAACCCTAAATCCCCTCAAAATCCATAACAATGTCAAAAACCATATAATCCTAAAAACACATTAATAATAGTTAAAAAAATAAAAAACTCTAATATTCGTGAAAAACTATAAGAAAATCCTAAAACATAAAAATAGTTACAACTATAAAAAGGAAAAAATTTAAAAAACCTAAAAACACTAAAAACAATAAAACCCCACTAAAAACACTAAATCCCTTTTAACCCTTAAAAACGTTAGAAACTATAAAAAACATTGAAAACCTGAAAAACATAAAAAACCCCTAAAACCTAAAAACCCATAAAAATCCACAAATTCCCTAAAAACCCAAAAAACCCCAAAGAAAACCAAAAACCCATAAAACCCTAAATATTCAAAAATGAAAAAACCTTAAATACACTCAAAATACCCAAAAAAACAAAATACCCATAATATAGAAATAAAAAACTAAAAATACCTAAAAACATAAAAACCCAAAAAAACAAAGAAGACCTTAAAAACATAAAAACACTTAAAACCACTAAAAACCTAAAAACCAATAAAAACACTAGAAATAACCTAAAAACCATAAAAACATCTAAAAATAAAAAAACAATGAAAACCCCAGATAAAACATTGAACACAAGAAATTAATTTAAATCCCTGAAAACCTAAAAGATTCTAAAACCCTTAAAATTCATAAAAAGACAGTAGAAACCATAAAACACATAAAACCCATAAAAACCCTAAAACCACATTAAAACCCTAAAACCAAAAACTATAAAATACATTTACACCCACAAATTTTTTTAAAACTCTAAATAAACTTTTAAACCCAAAAAACTGAAAAACAACCAAAACACCCCCAAAAACCCATAAAAACCCTAAAACCCCTCTGAATCTCTATGAACCATAAATATTCTAAAAAATCACTAAAAATCCCAAAATTTAAAAAAAAAACATAAAATCCATGAAAACCTCTACAAAAACCATAAAAATAAAAAAGCAACTAAGACCCTTAAAAAACTCTACAAGGATAAAAACTATAGGAAACCCGAAAAAACCCTAAAATCCTAACAACTATATAAACACCAAAAACCTAGAAACCCTAAAAGAAATTAAAATCCTAATACCCAAGAAAAACTCTAAAAACCTTTCAAACCCCTAAAAAATAAAACTCTAAAAAACATTAAAAAAACCAAAATAACTCAAAAAACCGTAAACCTCCAAAAAATGTAAAAACCCTAATAAAACTATAAATTCCTAAAACCCATATAAATAATAATAAACACTAAAAATCTCTAAAAACATAACAAACATAAAAATCATGAAAACCCATAAGAAAAACATAAAATCCTAAAAAAACTAAACCCCCTAAAAACATATAAACTGATAAAAACCCTAAAACCCATAAAAACTTGAAAACTCCTCAAAATCCACTAAACCCATAAAACTCATAAAAATCTTCAAAACACAATAAAAATACTTAAAAAATAAACTCTGAAGAATCCTAAAATTCGCTAAGAATACCATAAAAATTTAGAAACAATGAAAACCCCTAAATAACCAAAAAATTATAAGAACTCTAAAAGATCATAAAAACCATAATAATCTGAAAAAATGTTAAATAAACTAAAACCCATGAAAATCATAAAAACCAATAAAAACACAAAATAGAATTTAAACACCTAAAAATGTTAAAAAACACTAAAAATCGTAAAAACACTAAATAATAAAAAAACACACTAAAAAACCATAAAAACTCTAAAATCCCTAAATCCTCTCAAAATCTCTAAAAACCTAAAAACAATAAAAATACAAAAAACCCTAAACATCACAAAAAATGAAAAAAAAATAATGGAAACCCCAAAGAAAAACTAAAAAACAAAAAAAAACAGTTAAAACACCTTGAAACCTAGAAAATACTAAAAAAACCCCCTAAAACCCCAAAAACCCTTAAAATTCATAAAAACTCTTAAAAATCATTGAAATCCTTAAAACTCCATAAAACCCCATAAAACCCACTTAGAACTCTAAATTATCTTTAATTCATGGAAAACATTAAAAATCCTAAAAACCTTAAACCCTAAGAACTCAAAAAAACCCCTAAAAACCAAAAAACCCTATAAACACTAAAAAAACTAAAAACCATATAAATCCCTAAAAACCTAGAAAACGCATCAAAATCTGAAAAATACCTAAAACCACCTAAAGGCTTTAAAACCCTAAAACCTTAATAACCCATAAAAAACCTTAAAACCCAAAAACACATAAGACCCTTAAAAACCTAAACACCCATAAAATCCATAAAAACTTACTAAAAGCATTAATAACCAAATAATCCCAAAAACATTAAATAATCTATAACACCTAATAACCCAAAAAACCTAAAAACTCCTAAAATAAAAAAAACTTAAAAATACTAAAAAACCCTAAAACCCCATAAAATATAAAACTCTATAAACCATAAAAATCCTTAAAAATCCTGAAATCCATAAAAAACATAAAAATCCTAAAAACACCTAAGAAAACCATAAAAACCTAAAAACACTTAAACCCCCTAAAAACCAAAAAATTCTAAAAACACTAAAATCCATAAAAGCCCAAAAACCCAAAATACCACTAAAGTCCACTAAAAAACTAAAAATCCATAAATCCCCTAAACCCCATTAAAAATAATATAAAACCTTAGAAATAATAAAAATTGTAAAAACCTCTAAAAACTCATAAAATGCATAAAAACAAAAACACCCCAAAAATCCAGAAAAACCCTTAAAGCCCTCAAAATATATAAAAACCCAAAAAAAAACAAACCAATCCTAAAAGGCCTTAAGAATCCCTAAAAATGTAAAAAAATCATTAATACCCTAAAAACTATTGAAACAACAAAACCTAAAAACATATAAAAACACTAAAAGAAATAAAAATTCAAAAACCCCTAAAATGCCCTAAAAACACTAAAACCCCTCAAAATCCTTAAAAACCCTCAAACCCATAAAATTCCTAAAAATCTATAATAATACACAAAAACAAAAAAAAACCCCAAATATCCTAAAAAACATTAAGAAAACCATAAAAATCTAAACACACTTAAAACCCCTAAAAAATGCAAACAACCATAAAAACCCATTAAAACTATAAAAACCCCTAAAAACATAAAAAACATATAAGAACCCATTAAAACCTAAAAACCCTATAAAAACTCAAAAAACCCTTTAAACCTCTAAATCTGTTCAAATATATAAATCCAATAAAATCTATGAAATCCTATAAAACCTGAAAACCCCAAAAATCCCAAAAATCCCATAAATATCCTAAAAATACGTAAAAATACATAAAAACAAAAATTATTTATAAAACTTGAAAACCCCTAAGAAAAAAAAACAAAAATAAAACCCCTAAAAACCTAAAAACCTAAAAACACTTACAACGATAAAACCCTAAAAACCCAAAAACCCCTAAAACATTAAAACCCCTCAAAATTCATAAAACCCTTAAAACCCATTAAATTTTTAAAAATCCCTAAAATACCTGCAAATGTAAAAAACCCTAAAAACTTGAAATCCCCTAGGAAAACTATACAAAATAAAAAAAACATAAAAGCCCTAAAAATACTAAAGAAACTAAAACCCTAAAACCCCCAAAAAATAAACCTAAAACCCCGAATGACCCCAAAAAAACCTCAATTACCACTACAAACCATTAAAAACACTAAGACCTATAAAACCCACAAAAAACAATAAAAACCCATTAAACCCATAAAAATATTTAAAACATTAAGAAGCTATAAAAACACTAAAAACTAAAAAAGACACTCAAAACGTAAAAACCCCCAAAATATCCTAGAAACCCTAAAACCATAAAACGTCTCAAAATCTATAAAAACAATAAAGACCTTAAAATCCTAAAAAATACCAAAAAATATCTAAAAACATAAAATAATTATTCACTCTAAAAATCATAAGGAAAATCTTAAAAACCTAAAAACACCTAAATTCCAAAAAAACCTATAAAACACAAAATACTTTATAAACCCCTAAACCTTCTGAAAATCCTAAAAGCTATCAAAATACCTAAAACCCCAAAATGCCCATTAAAATCGTAGAAACTCTAAAACATAAAAACCAAAAAAACCTAATAAATACTAATAAATCCTTAAAACAAAAAAGACACATAAAACTCCTAAAATCATGAAAATAATAATAACCCGTAAAGACACAAAACCCCATAAAACCATCAAAACGCTAGAAAAAACACTGAAAACCCATAAAAACAACTAAAAATTATAAATACCAATTAATCCCCTAAAACCATTAAAATGACTCAGAAAACAAAAAGCTGACAAAAAAACTCAAAAACCCATTAAAACCCAAAAATTTTAAAACCCTAAAAAGCCATAAACCCCTCAAAATCCATTACACCCCTAAAAATCATAAAAAACCTAAAATCCCATAAAAATACCCAAAACTATAAAAGACCATTAAACCTTTGATAATCTCTTGGAAAATCTTTAAACCCTAAAAACACTTGAAATCCCAAAAAACCTAAAAAATATGATAAACCATAAAACTAGAAAATCATTAAATAGATCTCTAAATCCATAAAATCCCTAAAACTAATAAAAACTCTAAAACCCTTTTAAACCTCTAAAAACAACAAATACTGTAAAACCCTTAAAAATCCTAAAAACAAAAAATACCTTAAATTCCCTAAAAACCCTAAAAACCAAAAAAATATAAAAATGTAAAAGACCCTAAAAACCCTAAAAATTCTAAACTCACTAAAATTCTCTGAAAACCTAAAAACAAAAAAAATTCAAAAAAACACCTAAAAATCCCTAAAATTTAAAAACCCATTAAACCACTAATAAACACAAATAAAATATTAGAATCTTAAAAATAATTAAAATCTCTAAAATCCTAAAAAAATATGAAAACCCAAAAATCCCTAAAAACACAAAAACACCACAAAATCCTAAAAACTAGAAAAACCATACAAATAAAAAAACATTATAGTCCCTAAAATTATAAAAACCCTTAAAACCATTAAAACCACTAGAATCTAAAATTGATAAAAAAATCTAGAAATAATAAAACACTAAAAACCCTTAAAACATCCAAATCCATAAAACTGTAATATTCCTAAAAATCCCTTAAAACATAAAACACCTAAACCCTTGAAAACCCCTAATAAAACCTTAAAAACAAAAAAAAACTTAAAACCCCAAAAACAAAAGGAAAACAAAACAAATCCTAAAATACACTAAAAACCATAAAACCCCTAAATAACATAAACATCTTAAAACCCCATAAAACCCTAAAACCCTGTAAAATCTTAAAGAACACATTAAACACCTGAAAACATAAAAAACATTAAAAACATTAAAACCCATAAAAACTCAACCCCCTTAAAAACATCAAAAAACCATAAGAACCATAAAAACACTAAAACCCCTCAAAATCCCTAAAAACCGAAAAATTTATAAAAATCCTAAAAAAACCTAAAATCCGTTCAAAACACAAAATACCCTATAAACACAAAAAAATACAAAAGAAAAACTTTAAAACCTAAAAATTCATAAAAGAAAAAAAAACCAAAAAACGTTAAAAAACTTAACACCCTAAACAATCCTTAAACCCCAAAAAACAATAAAACACTAAAAAACAATTAAGACCCTTAAAACCCATGAAAGCACCCAAAACCACTAAAAATTATAAAAAACCCATTGTACCCCTAAAAACCATAAAAACATCAAAACCCTTAAAAATAATAAAAATTTCAAAAAAAAGTACTCAAAACCCAAATAAAAAACCTAAAATCCCTAGAAAACAACAAATCACAAAATCCGTAAAACACCAAACAAACCAAAAAATACCCAAAATCCCAAAAAAATAAAAAACTGCTAAAACATAAATACCCCTAAGAAAAAATTAAAACCATAAAAACACATTAATACAATTGAAACATAAAAATTCTAAAAACCCTAAAAACCCGTAGAAACACTAAAAACCCTCAAAATCATAGAAAAGTCTAAAAATCCTAAAAATCCATAAATCTATAAAAACCCTAAAAACAAAATGAAAATATACAAAACCTAAAAACACTTTAAAACCCTAAAACCTAAAAATTATAAAAACTCTAGAAGACCCTAAAAGAACCTAAAACCCTTAAATACAATCAAAACCACTGAAACATTATAAAACCCTAAAATCCCGCTAAAACCCTAAAACTCTTTAAACCCCTAAAAATGTTGAAAACATTAAAAACCCTGTATAAACCTTAAAATTATCATAACAACCTTTAAAAAACATAAAACCAAAAAACCCTCTAAATTCATGAAGACTATAAAACCAATTAAAATCCTTAAAAATCCTAAAAAATCCCAAAACACATAAAACACTGAAATCCCCTCTGGAAACCTTAAAACCCTAAAAACAAATAAAACTAAAAAAACCCCAAAAAATGCTAAGAACCCAAAAATTCCTTAAAATTTAAAAGAAATCAAACCCATAAAAACCCTAAAAACACTAAAATACCATAAAACCATAAAACACCACTAAATACTCTAAAACACCCCTTGAACCCATAAAAATGTTGTAAACATTAAAAAGCCCTAAAATACCTAAAAAATTGGAAAAAAACATGAAAGCCCAAATATCTATAAATACCCTTAAAAAGTGAAAAAAAAACTCAAAACCCTCAAAATATCTAAAAATCCAAACACCCCATAAAAATCATAAAAATACCTAAAAATCCCAAAAAAAACAAAACAAATGTTAAAACACAAAAAACCCCTAAAAAATTTAATAACCTAAAAACACATTAAACCATATAAATCCTGAAAAGTTCTAAACCCCCTAAAAACCCTATGAAATCCTCAAATCCATAAAAACCATAAAAATCCATAAAACAAAAAAATCATAAAAAATCCACAAAAAATGTAAAAACCATAAAAATCAAGAAAATCGTAAGGAAATATTAAAAACCTAAAAACACTTAAAACACCCAATACCCAAAAAAACACTAAAAACCATAAAAACATAAAAATACCCTAAAACCATAAAAACCATAAAAAACCCTAAACATAAAAACCCCTAAAAACATAAAAATCCATATAAACCCATAAAACCCCCCAAACTACTAAAAACTCTTAAATCAATTTAAAACTAAAATACTGTTTTGAAAACTCTAAAAAACAATAAAACCCCCAAAAAAGTCAAAAAAAACCCTTAATCCCCAAATAATGAAAACCCTTAACCCTTAAAAACCCTAAACCCTAAAACCCCAAGGATCCACATGCCTGTTTCTTCTCTGCCGGACCACTAAGGATCCACAAGGCTAATGCTCATCTTCTGAACCACTAAGGATCCACATGGATGCTATTTGAGCCATCAGTCTTACCTCAAATTCCCCTAATTCCCGCATAGAATATCTTAAAAAACCATATCATTGTAAGGGTACTCTTGATGTAGACAACACGTCAATCATACACTCGGTCAAAGACTTATTGACGTTTCAGTATACAGTTGCCGGTTGTGCCTGGGCCTAGTATGACCGATCAGACTGACCCTACCAACCCAGCTCAAGGGTCCTACATACCCTGATTTGATTCGACTGACCTGACCTAACCTGGTTCGGGTCAGGTTAGGTCTAGTCCGGCCTGACCAGAGGGCCATACCCAATGGGCCCTGCTGAACTCAACCTAGTTTGTCTGAGGGTCCAGCCCATCAGGTCGAACGGGGACCCGGTCTCATCCGGCCTAGCACAAAGGGCGCAGGTCCTGCCTGATGGCACGGGTCCGGAACACTAGTCATGGGTCCCACCCACCGGTACGGGGTCCATCTCATTGGGCATGGGTCTGGCCCGCTGGGGCGTGTCCGACCCACTAGGGAAGGGTCCGGCCTAATGGGGTGGTGTCCAGCCCAATGGGGGTGGGGTCGGCCTGCTGGGGTGGGGTCCAGCCGACTGGGCGGGGTCGGGCCCACTAGGGCAGGGTCCGGTCCTCCTCCTGCCTGGTCTTCCAAAGGTGGACCGGTTCTATTCGGTTCTATTGGGAGGTAGCTGAGAGAATCTTCTGGCACCTCTTGCCCCGCAGGGCATTCCCTTGTTGCGGTTGGTGGACTGCTACACCTCTGTGTGCGACGTGGCGCGGAGCTGCGTCAACTCACATCCAGCTGCTTGCTCAGAGACTGGAAGCCCCCTCTTACTGCGTCATGGTCAATTGTTTTGGCCTCCTCTGCGTGGGATCATAATCGATGCCATTGTCTGGGTCACCGTGGCGTACCACCACGGTACGCCGCCACTGGTGTGCCGGTAGGGTCCTCGGTGGACCACTAAATGCACTTTGGTGGTCCATTCTATGTGTCGCCTGCGCCTAAAACATCTAGGGGATGTCACCTTCCCTACGGTGGCCTCAATGTTTCCTTTTCATCCACTTGAGAATTCAGTCATGAAGAAAACACAAGCGGAGGAGCTCGGGCCTTTTTTTTGTCGGCCCACACCCTCTGTGTTAGAAATATAAAGACATGGGGAGGCATGGTGATTGATGTTCTATCAAAAAAATATTTATTCAACCCCAAATAGAGAAATAATCAAGAACGACACCCTACCCCAAAAACATATGATACGTGGATTAACCTGTTCTTGGGTAAATCTGGGTCTATCATTTAGAAAAACAACATGGTAACTTTAAATAACTCAAAACCCCTACCTCATTGACGTTCATTTCCATAGAACTTAGTCCCTGAGGGTTCAAGAGGATGATTACGTTCTTCATTCTTCGAGGTGATTTGAAGTCGATGACATCCCACTGGTGTTCTTCCTTATTTGTTGGGGAGTAAATCCATCAAAGGTTCATTAATGAATCCACATAGTTTAATCCTCATTCCATCAATGCGTCAACTATTAAAAAGAAAACACATTGCCGCGTTTTTATTACGGTGTGACATCGCATTGTTATGTTGCAGGTTAAAGATCCATTAAGGATCCCCATTAATGCACCTCATCACTGCCTCATTGCTACACTACAACGTCGATGTATAGTCACTCATTAGTGAGAAAGGAAATAAAATAATTTTTTGTGTTATTTTATTATTATTCTCGAAATTTTTGAAAATTAACTTTTTTTCGGCCCTTTCTGGATGAAGTTAAGACTTTCTAGGTAAATATCAACATTCTAAGTTCAATGGTGCCCTCATATTTTCAATCTGAGAACTAGTTCAAAAGTTATAAAAACCCGCTCACACGTTTACTGAACGTACTTTATAAAAGTTCAAAATTCCTTTCCGGGATTATCGGGCCTTGGAATCATGTGCCTTAAGAGTGTGTACTCTTGAAATAATTCCATATAATTAAAAACCTTACACTTAAATTACGAGACATTACATTCTCCCCACCATAGGTCTTTATTTCCCTGAAATCCAAAACATGGGATAATTAAACAAATGAGGCTAATGTGAACGAATATGTTTCTCCCACTCTGATGTGATCTCCCGGAGATTCCTGTACTGCCACTGAACGAGCACTAGAGGAATCGACCATCCATGGAGGACATATTCCTTTCAATCCTCTATCTCCACCGGGAACTCCGCAAATGTCACCCCATCATCAATGTTCATCTCGACCCAATCGATGACGTGTGATGAATCATCCACATATCTCCTCAGCTGCGACACGTGGAAAACATCGTACACTTAGTGCATCTTTGGGGGAAGACCTACGAAGTACGCCACCTCGCCAACTCTGCTCAATATCTAAAAAGGTCCGATGAACCTCAAACATAGCTTTCTGCCCCAACCAAATCTCTGCAATCCCCATCGGGGTGAGACCCAAAGGAACACATAGTCTCCCTCCTCGAACTCCAACCACTAGGAGAAAATGGCCTTTTTTGACAAGTTATTTGCAATGTGAATAGATCTCGTCACAAATAGTTTGTTGAAAAGATTATTTGTGATGGGGACATTATTCTGTCACAAATAATTAGTTATTTGCAATGGGAAAAGGGGTCTCGTCACCAAAGGTCTGGTGCGATTTGCGGACCAAACCATGGGAAGGTTATTTGGGATAGGGGTGGCTCCCTATCGCAAATACCCGGCGGTGGTAAATACTATTTATCACGGGGAGACACCCCGCATTGCAAATACCCTATGGTGGTAAATACTATTTGTGACAGGATATTCCCCCATCACAAATAGTTTTTCGGCAAGCCACTATTTGTGATGGGTCCCGTCGCAAATACAATTTTAACTGCTGACATTAATTAATGCGGACAAAGGTATTTGCGATGGGTCTCTTTACAAATAGTCTGATCGCAAATAATCTAATCTATATTATCCCCATCCGTTTTTTTCATTCTTCCTCTCTATTCCTACTTTCTCTCTCTATTTAAACTCTAATTTTAGAGTTAAAATTTCTCTAAGTTAAATTTTTTTACGATGAGATTTTGAAGTCATCTACACCTATAAGAGATCAAGTTTAAAGATATTTATGTTTTATTTAATTTATTTTTTAATTTATTTTTTTATATTAATTTTAATTATTGTTAATTAGTCGTAATTAAATTTGACTTGGATTGTTTTGTTATCAGTATTTATTAGTAGTAATGAATTAAAAATATTAGTGATAAATATTAATAATTAGTGTTAATTAGGAATTATTAATGATAATTAGTAATAAATATAAATAATTAGCCATAATTAGTAATTAGTGACGGTAATTAGCTGTAATTAATAGTAATTAACGCTAATTTGTAATAATTAGCGGTAATTAGTAATAATTAGTTATAAATAGTAATAATTAGTAAAAATAGTAATAAATACAAATAATTAGTAATAATTAGTAATAAGTACTAATATTTAGTAATAATTAGTAATATTTAGTAATAACTAGTAATAATTAGTAATAAATAGTAACGATTATTAATAATTACAAAGAATTAGTAATAATTACTAAGAATTAGTAATAATTACTAAGAATTAGTAATAATTAGTATTAATTAGTAATAATTAGAAATAAATAGTAATAAATAGTATTAATTAATAATAAATAGAAAAAATTAATAAAAATTACTAATAATTAGTAATTATTTGCAATAATTACTAATAATTAGAAATAATTACTAATAATTGGCAATAATTACTAATAATTAACAATAATTACTAATAGTTAGCAATAATAACTAATAATTAACAAT
The DNA here is from genome assembly GCA_963277665.1 of Viscum album. Lineage (NCBI taxonomy): Eukaryota > Viridiplantae > Streptophyta > Magnoliopsida > Santalales > Viscaceae > Viscum > Viscum album. The sequence goes on from OY728156.1 coordinate 834,440,913, forward strand.
AATTACTAATAACTAACAAAAATTACTAATAATTAGAAATAATTTGTAATAATTAGAAATAATTAGTATTAATTAGTATTAAATTGTAATAATTAGCAATAATTAGTAATAATTAGCAATAAATAGTAATAATTTGAAATAAATAGAAATAATTATCAATAAATATTAATCATTATCAATTAATAGTAATAATTAGTAAAAAATAGTAATAATTAAAAAATGGGTTTAGGGTAAAATGTGAAACTTGAACTGTTTTCCATTTCTTGTGAAATTAAACTAAAAATGGTTCCTAATATGAAATTGAGATTGAAAATTATGCAAGTTGAGATAACTGAAATGAAAACTGGGTGTTTAATGTGGAACTTGAATAATAAGAATGTGTATACCCTTAGTAAACCCTGAACTGGATGTAGTATGGTTAAGGGTAGTGATCGCACCTCGGTTATGACCATGTGGTGGTAAAATGGAGAAATGAATTGTTATGGCTTATTATGATTTCATGTAAATGTGATACTGTTTTGTTATGTGTCCTTAGGTGTGTTTTTGGAATTGTAGAGATAGGCCTCCATAACGATGCTGGTTGAGAGGACAATAAAAGGATATGGATGGAGATGATCATCCAGTAGTAGAACCTGAGGCACTAATAGTGCTAGGTGAGGAATTCAGGGATAAATTCTGGGAGAACATTGTTCGCTTCATGAATTTTTTGGAAAGATACCTAGGGTAGGTTGTGAAAAGAATGCTCGATATGATGAAGGAGTTTTAGTTATAACACCCTATTACTTTTACTATAGAGAGTAGACCTAAAGTGAAATATTTATAGATTGAGTTTATATAGAATATATTTGACCATTTAGAGACTCCTACAAAGAAGAGGGTAAAGTTGTCCCCTTACATATTACGATGATTAGTGAAGATCTGGTGGGATGTTAAGGCTTGGATAGGGAAGGAAGATCATATGGCTTGGAAGGTATTTTTGAAGAAGTTCCTAGAACACTTTTTTCCAAAGACACTAAGGCATGAGAGAGAATCTAAGTTCATGTGGTTGAATCAGAGGAGCTTTTCTAGGATGGACTATATTGGTCACTTTATAGACTTGCAGTTCTTTTCTACATCATTGGAATAGGATGATATAGCTACAACAAGACATATTTAGGATTTGATTGAATTTGAGATTAAGCTCCATGTTAACCTCTTTCGGTTATATAATTTTGCTGAGGTGGTGGATCAGGATATCATAGCTAAGGGGGCCTGAAGGAGGCCTCCAGTTTAGGACAAAAGGTTATTGTTATAATGTCATGAGGTACTTATTATGAGGGAAGGAATCATCACTACAAGAATGTTATCTAGGGGGATAGTGGGAAGAGTGTCCAGGGGTGGATCATTTACTCAGGATCTTACTCGATTTATTAACCCCCAATGTGGTAGGCTGAGCCAATTTTGTAAAAATTATCCCCGACCACTAGTGGAGTGTTGAGCCTGAGGAAATATGGGACATCCACAAAGGTTCTATAGTAACCCTTGATAAAAAAAGTAGTTATGGATGAGCTAGATAGAACCATAGTGCGGGAAGGTTATCTTGTGCATCATATCAGTCTAAAAGCTAGATTTCTAATGGCCATTAGGGTAGTGGTAGTGGAAATTGAGCTTTAGGGAAAGAGTGCCCATATCAGTAGAGTGGTGCACCTCAGGGGAGTCATACTACATCACATGGAAGAGGGGCAGGACAATTATATTCCATTAACCATATGCTTATGGATAGCGAGGTTGGGAAATAGGTAGTGGGAGGTACTATACATATAGATTCTACGTTATCTAGTTCCTTATTTGACACAGGTGACTCTCATTCATTATTTCTACCCAATTTTTTGAATGGTTTAAGCCTGGTGGTGGAGTTTATGAGTGGGTTTTGGACAATAGATACACCATTGGGAGTATGGTTTAGAGACATCTGCTTGTGCAAAGGGTGTTATCTTGATGTTTGGGAGTATCATTTTATATGGGATATTTATATTCTTGATATTTCAGGTGTTGATCTAATATTGTGAATGAACTAGTTAGTAGTGTAACAATACCACATAGATTTTTACTGGATGAGAGATACTTTTAAGTCTCTAGAGGGTGACAACTACATTCACCGTGGAGAGTGTGACATCAAGGTAGGCCATACAAGGCTATTTTACAAGCAAATAGGGTAGCATATTGTCCATGATTAAAATCTATTACTGGATGATTGAGGTGAGAAGAATGATGTCTTTCCACAAGTAGTTTATTGGCTCTAAGATGTGTTTCCTATAAACTTATCAGGGCTTCCACCATAAAGATATGTGGAATATACAATTGATCTCATGTGGGGGATGGGCTAGTTTCTATTCCACTGTAAATAATGACACCGATAGAGCTTTAAGAGCATATGAATCAATTGGAAGAGTTAGAAGGCAATGTTTTAATTGATCTGAGTACGTCACCTTGGGGTTCTCTAGTTTTTTTTTGAATTCTAACGGGACTTTGTGCTTATGTGTTCATTAATGGAAGTTGAACGAGATGAATATAAAGAATTGGTATCTTATTTCACATATTGATGATATTTTTCACCAGTTAAGGGGAGATTGTTTATTCTCAAAGAATGAATTTACTTTGGGGTATCATTAATTGAGAGTTTGACCTTATGATATACTGATCACTGCTCTCAAAAGAATATATGACTTTTATGTGTTCTTCATAATTTTGTTATGGTTGACGAACTCACCACCAGTGATTATGGTCTTGATAAATAGAATATTTCATTTGTAACTGGATCAATATGCAGTTCTGTTCATGGATGAAATCTTGGTGTACTCCAATACTCATAACAATAATTCCCAACATCTTAACATCATTCTAAATACACTGGGATTGAATCAGCTATACTCCAAGCTATCAAAGTGTCAGCTTTGGATTGATCAAGTACAGTTTTTGGGCCACATAATCTCAAAGGAAGGTGTTTTAGTGGATGCAGAGAAGTATTAGGTAGTTGTATCTTAGGGGAATCCCATGGACATTTTTTATATCCATATATTTCTGGGGTAAGAATGATAATATCAGTGGTTTATAAAGGACTTTTATTGACTGAAAGCACCACTATTAGGATTGACCAAGAAGGGGATAAATATTTAATGGAAAAATCATGAAATAATTCCTTCTAGGAGTTAAAGAAGAGCTTGAAATCGACTCTAATATTGACGCTACCTGAATCAAGTGAGGAGTATACAGTGTTTTGTAATGCTTCTCGGATCAGACATAGAGAATTGTTGATGCCAGAAGATCGAGTTATGTCATATAGGTATTCTTCATTGAGGCAACGTAAACAGAAATATCCTACACATGACCTAAATTTAGATGTAGTGGTTTATTAGTTAGTGTTGGTGGCATTATATATTGGGGGAAAAGTTTATTGTGTATATGGATCACATGATTTTGATGTATATATTTTCATAATGATACCATAATATCTAAAAGATGAGGTGGGTTGATTATAAGCAGTCATTTTATTTTGGGTTATCCTATACACCCAGAATGGAAAATAGTATTTATGACTCTATAAGTAGGAAAAATAGCACTCATGGATTTCAGGAGTCTAGAGATGAGTGAAAGATGATGAACATTCTAGTTTAGATGCAAGTTGTGGAATAGGAGAGTCAGTATCAAATGACTATCGTATCAGTTTTAGTGGAGTCTATACTCTTAGCACATATCATAGATAGGAAATATGAGGATCCTAAATTTTTAGCCTTGATGGAAAGTCTTGAATTTGGGGATTCACCATCATATTGGACCATAGATTATGATGAGATCATCTATGTTAAGGATCAGTTTCTTATGACTAAGAGTATATATGAGGATTTGTTGTGTTAATTTTATGCCTCGAAGTGGGCGCTACATCTAGGTGTAAAAATACATTACCATGACCTATGATGAATTTTTGGTGGTAAACCATGAAAAGGCAGATAACAGGGTTCGTGACAAGATGCTACACCTTTCAGTAGGTGAAGTCTGATCATTAATGACCTGGTGGTTTTCTACAAATGTTTACCATTCTAAAATGGAGGTGGGATGAATTAACTATAAAATTTTTAGTGGTTTTCATGAGGATGCCTTAGAATAATGATTATATTTGGGTGGTTGTATAATGTTTTACAAAGGTAGCACATTTCTTTCCTATATAGGAGACTTTCTTGGTGGATCAGCTAGGAGATTTTTATGTCTGTTAAATAGACTGTTTGCACTGGGTACCATAACATATTGTTTTAGAACATGAAATGAATTTTACTTTGTTATTCTAGAAATACATACATAAAGAGCTTGGAACATAGTTTTTACTTAGTATATAATTCCACCAATAGATAGATGGACAGTCAGAGAACACTAAATAGGTTGTTGAGGATATGTTGTGAGCATGCGTTCTTGACATTGTTGGGTCTTGGGAGAAGCACTTATATTTAGTGGAATTGTTCTATAACAATAGTTTTTAGGTGAAAATATATATGAAACTATAAGAGGCACTTTATGGTAGGCTATGTAGTTCACCTCTATGATGGATAGAGGAATGTGATTCAACGCTATTGGGACCAGTCCCATGTAGGAGACGCTATAGTAGGTTGATCTTATTTAGAATCATATGGCTAGAGAGCATAGTATAAAAAATTCATATGTTGATTGAAATTGATATCTCATATAGTTTATATAGAATGATCTTGTATTCCTCGAAGTGTCACCTATATTGGGTCACTGAATGAAATGAAGTCAGGGAATGATGGAACCCATGTTTATTGAACCATTTGAGATTATGAAGAAAATCAGGATGGTGATGCACTGATTGAATCTTCCTTATAGATACAATTCTATTCATGACATTTTCCATGTGTCGCAACTTTTGCGGTATCACCCTAACCCTTATCATGCGATTGATATAGATGATGTTGCTCTTGAGAATGATCATCCTTTAAGGAGCATCTAATATGTGTGTTTGATCATAGTGATAAAGTGTTATGGGGAAAGACCATTTCGATAGTTTGAGTATTATGGAAACATGTTCCTGTTCAGGAGGAAGCATGGGATAGAGAAGAATATATGTGGGCTTAGTGGCCAGATATTTTTACCTCAAAGTCATAGATAGACTTGGGAGTATATATCACGGATGAGATTTTATAATGGAGGGAGATTGTAAGACTATGTTATCTTTATAGGCATGTCTCTTTTGAGTTTTATCCTTTTTTCTCGGTTTTGAAAGTGTTAAATTTTGTTTTATAGGGATTTAGAGGTGGAAAAATATTTTATGAAAAATATTTTTTGGGCTGAAAAACTATCTACTGAAAATTTACATGTCATGTAATGACATTACACATCAAGTAATAATTTCATCAGGATAAAATCACCTAAGGGGATGGGTTTTTTGGCATAAAAAATTAAAAATAATTACATATTAAACCAAATCATTAGAAAAAAATAATAAAATAATGATGGGGAACCTCTAGAGGTTTAGGTCAGACACATGGTATCGATCAAATAATTAGAAAAGGGGTAACCTATCCCACACTGGGGTATGGGAAGGATTCAAAAATACATATTAAATCTATTGTAGAGCCTCAGAGTAGGAAGCAATTCCCCTAAAAAGTTGTGATGAGCCTGACCTCCCATCCTCTATACGAATGGGTTTTCTAATACATCTTTGGGAAACCCCTAGTGAATGCCTACCTTTGGAAAGTAGGTCCACATTAACTCAAAATGAGTGTGGGAAAGAAATCAATTGGAAATAACCCTAAAACCCTAAAAAACCCAAAAACCTAAAAAACTCTTAAAAACAATAAAAAAAATAAGAACCATAAAAATATAACAAACAAAAAAACCATAAAAACCTCCAAACCCTAAAGAAACTTTTAAAACCTAAAACACACTAAAACATAAAAACCTAAAGAACCCAAAAAAACCAAAAAAAACATTAAAAACCATAAAACCCTAAAGACCCATAAAATTACCTAAAAACCTAAAAGAATCCCAATACCCAATATCTTTTAAATTAATTAAAATACCCTACACCTTAAACCCTAGACCCTGGATCTTAAATCCAAATCCCAACACTACTAGAAAATGGCCCAATACAAATATTTTTCGCCAAACCATTGGTATAGGTACCATAAAATGACTATATAAAAATTATTTACAAAACCATAGGTATAAGAGCCATTATATAACCATATACCAATGTTTTTAATAAAAACGGTTGGTATAGATTCAATAGAAAACCATTGGTATAGGTGATCTCTATACCCATGGTTTTGATAAAACCTTTTGGAATAGCCTCTATTTAATGTACCTATACCAACATTTTTTTCCCAAAACTATAGGTATAGGTCCTAAAATTCAGAATACTTATACAATGGTTCTAGAAAACCATTAGTATAGGTATTTGGATTGTTAATTAATAATTCTATTAAATAAAATTGAATACATAAAGAATTAATTTACTTGTAAATATACATATACATATTTATCATATTATGTTTCAAAAAACATTGTATCTAAGTGGTTGGGTCATTGAGATATAAATTAGATGTCTGTGTATCAAAACCAGTCGATGTTTGTTTTTTGAATTTATTATTCCAACAGTTTGGAAACCATTCGTATAGCCCACTAATACCAAGGGTTTCAAAAAAACATCGGTATAAGCCTATACTAATTCCACGAAAGAAAATGGACAAACAATTCAATGGTATAGCCTATACCAACGGTTTTGCGAACTATACCAGTAGTTCCAAACTGTTGGAATATGATTTTTTCCAATAGTACAACACCTTAAACCCTATACCTAACTTGCTAACCCCTGAACCCTACACCATACACCCTACTACTTGAAACCTAATCCTTACACCTTAAACCGTGTACTCTACCCCCTAAACCCTATACCCAATACCCTATACCCTATACACTTATCCCCAAAACCTACACCCTAATCCCCATACCTAACACCCTGAACCCTAAACTCTACACCTTAAACCCTAAAACCAACACCCTAAACCCTAAACCCTAAACCCTATACCCTTATCCTCAAAACCTACACCCTAAACCCCGTACCTAAAATAATGAACCATAAACTCTACACCTTAAACCCTAAACCCAACACCCTAAACCCCATATACTATACCATAAACAATAAACCCTACATTGTGACACCAATACATTTTTCCATAAACCCTAATCCCAACACCATAAACCCTATATCGTAAACCCTAAACTCTATACCCTAAACCATACACCCTACACAGTAAACCCTACACTCTAAACCCTATACCATAGACCCTATACCCTATACCCTATACCGTACACGCTAAAACCTATACCCTATACCTTAAAACATATATCATAAACCCTAAACCCTAAAACCTAAACCCTACACTCTAAACCCTATACCCTAAAACCCAAACCCTAAACCCCACACCCTAAACCCTCCCTATAACCTACATCCTAAACCTTATACCCTACACACTAAAACTTATACCCTACACCATAAGCATTATACCTTACCACCTTTACACTCTACCCGACACCATAAACACTAAAACCAAAACCTTACAATCTATACCATCTACCAAACACGATAAACCCAATACCCCACAACCTAAACACTAATTGCAGCACCCTAAACCTTATATCCTACACCCTAAACCCTAAACCCTAAACCCTACTACCTGAACCCTATACCTTTAACCATAATCCCTATATCGTACACCCTAAACCCTATACCCTACACCATGAACTCTAATCCAAACATCCTAATCCCTATACACTACACCCTAGACCATGAAACCTACGCCCTAAACCCTATACCCTACACCCTAAACCCCAAACCCTATACCCTAAATTATATACCATACTCCCTAAACCCTAAAACATAACCCATAAACCTTATACCATACACCCTAAATATTATACCCTAAAAACTAAACGCAATACTCTACACCGTACACACTATAACCCCAACCAACAACCCTAAACCCCAAAAACTGATAAACGAACCTAAGAAGCCCTAAAATCCCTTAAAAATACAGAAAAACCCACAAAGAAATTAAAAATAGTTAAAACCATAAAAAATATAAAACTCAAGAAAACCGTAATACCCCTAAAAATCCTAGAAAACCTCTTACCCCCCTAAAATTCATAAAACCGTAAAAAACTAACAACCCTAAAAATCCCTTAAAATCTCTAAAACCCCTAAAAGACCCTACAAATCACTAAAAAGATTTAAAACCCTAAGAAACTATCAGAAAACTTTAGATAACCATAAAAACACTAACAAAACCCTAAAACCCCTAAAACACTACAAAAACACTAACCCCCCCCCCCCCACCCTAAAAATTCGTAAAAATACATATAAAACCCAAACCCTAAAAACAATAAGAACCCTTAGAAAAATATAACAAACCTTTAAAAACCCCTACAGAACCCAAAAAATCATGAAATCCTAAAAATACCTATAATAACTCTAAAACCCTACAAGAACCATAAAAAATCATAAAACCCTTAAAAGGACCCTAAAAACCATAAAACCCTAAAAGTACTATAAATCCACTTTAAATCCAAAAAGACCCTATAAAACACTAGAAAACTCAAAAAAAAACTCTATCCCCCCCCAAACCCCCCCAAAACCAATAAAAACATTAAAACCTCTAAAACACTCCAGAAAATATTCCACAAACAGAAAACCTATTAAATACAAAAAAAATCCAAAAAACCCTAAAAGAAACAAAAAACCCAAAAAAACTAAAATCCAAAAACAATCATAACCCTAAAATCCATATACCCCCCCCCCAAACCTTTAAAAACCATATAAACACTAAATAGCCTAAAAATACTAAAAAAACTTAAACCCCTAAAGACCCTTAAAACCCCAAAAAAACCAAAAACCCCAAAATGACCAAAATTACTAAAAACCCTCAAAAACTATGAAAACCATAACAACCTTGAAAACCCTAGAAAAGTATAAAAAAAATGAAAACCTATTAAAAAGTTCTAAACCACAAAAAACACAAAAACAAAACGTAAACCACCTAAAAACAAAAACAACCCCTAAAACCCTAAAAACATTAAAACCCCCTAAAAATCCTAAAACCATAAACCCCCTAAAAAACCTAAAAACCCATACAAACAAAAAACACCTAAAAAACCTAAACAAATTTAAAAAAAACTTAAAAAACCTAAAACCCACAAAAGTTCCTGAATCCCCTTAAAATATCCAAAAATAGAAAAACCCATAATATCGTACACGACCTTAAAACCCCTAACATACCATAAAATCCATAAAAAACTAAAACCCATTAAAAACCCTTAAACCCATATAAAAACCATAAAATAACCCAAAAACCATTAAACACTCTAAAAACCTAAAAACACTTAAAAACCCTAAAACCATTAAAAAACATAAAACAAAAAAAATCCATAAATACATAAACCCCTAAAACCTTAAAGACCATAAAGACCCTAAAACCATTCAAAACATTAAAAAACTAAAATATATAAAAATATAAAACAATCTTGGAAACCCATAAAACCCCTCAAAACACTAAAAATCCTAAAACCCCCTAAATGCCCATAAAATAGCTTAGAAATCCAAAAAACCTCTAAAATCATTAAAAACATTAAAATCCCCTAAAAGCCCCTAAAAGCCCCAAAAACCATTAAAAACATTTAAATACCCTAAAAATAATAAAAAAAATTGAACCCCTAAAAAAGATAAAAACCCTTTAAAACCATGAAAAACCTATACATCACTAAAATTCTCAAAAATCACAAAAAAATCCCTAAAACCCTAAAAAACCTAAAATAATTAAAATACTCTAAAAATGTGAAAACCCAAAAAACACTAAAAATCCAATATCCCCCAAGAAACTCCTATAAACTCTAAACCCCTAAAATGACCTAAAAATGTAAAAAAAATACTAACCACTAAAAACCCTAAGAAGACCCTAAAAACACCAAAATACCCTAAACAACCTGAAACCATAAAAGGAACTAAACCCCCAAAAACACTAAAGGACCCTCAAAGTCCATAAAAATCCATAACTGACCCTAAAACCCCTAAAATCCAAAATGTCCCAAAAACACTAAAAACACTAAAAACACTAAAACCCATAAAAGACCCCAAAACCCTAAAAAAATTAAAAGATCCTAAAAACCTTAAGAACCATACAAAACTAAAAACCATAAAAGACCCTAAAATCACTAAAAACCCTAAAAAACATAAAAATAACTTCAAACCCTAAAAATCATAAAAAAAATCCAAAGAAACCTAAACACCTTAAAAACCCAAAAATAACCTAAAACCCCTAAAAACCAAAAAAACCCTAAAACCGAAAAAACCCTAAAAAACAAAAAAGTCCCTAAAACAACCTAAGAACATGAAATATCATAAAACCCATAAAAAACCAAAAATATAAAACCATTAAAACATAAAATATATACAAACGTTTTGAAATGAAATAAACCCCAAAACTAAAAAAACACTAAAACCCCTAAATCCCCTAAAAACTAAAAACCAAAAAACCAAAAATCCTATAAAACTCAAAAAACACTATAAAATTTCTAAATACCCTAAAAACATTAAAAACCACAAAAATACTGATAATCTAATAAAACACTAAATACCTTAAAACCCACTAAAAATTCTAATACCTCTAAAAACACTAAAGTCCAAAAAAACCTACAAAACCCCAAAAAACCTTAGAAAAAACCCAAAACCTAAAAAATCATAAAACCCCATTAAAACACTAAAAAATCCTAAAAACCTTTGATACCCTAAAAATATATTAATCCAAAAAAACCATTAAATCCCAAAAACACCTCGAAAACCCTAAAAACCCTAAAACATATACCATGTACCCTAAACATTAAACCCTACACCATAAAACCCATACCGTACACCCTAAACCCTAAACCATAAACCCCACACCCTACTCCCAATACCATATAACATACAACTTAAACACAAAACCCTACACCCTAAAACTGATATGCTACCCCCAAACCCTAATCCAAACACCCCAAACCCTATATCCTACACCCTAAAACTCAAACAAAACACCCTAAACTCTAAAACCTACACCTTAAACCCTTAATCCTAAATCCAAAACCCTAAACCTTAAACCATTAACCCTACACCCTAAAACCTAAATGACCCAGAACACTAAAAAACCTATAAGAATCTAAAAACCATAAATTAACCTTAAAACATTAGAAAACCCTAAAAACCATAAAAATCCCTAAAACCACTAAAAACCAAGAAATTCCCTAAAATAGATTAAAACCATAAAATACCCCAAAAAACCTAAAAACTCCTTGAAATACCCAAAATACTTAAAAGATCCTAGAAATCCTTAAAACACCCAATACCCCTAAAACCCATAAAACCCATAGAAACCCTAAAATCCTTTAAAACCCATTAAAACCTAAAAACCCAAAAAAACCACAAAACCACAAAACCCATAAAATCATAAAAACTCTAAAATCCCTAAACATATATAAAATTTTCTAAAACACCAAAAAATCTAAAAATATATAAAAACCCAATGAACCCCTGAATGTAATTAAAATTCCAATAAACACCTAAAACAACGAAAAACTCTAATAAACTAATAATTTTTTAATACCCATAAAACCCATAAAATCCCTAAAAACTATAAAAACCACAAAAAACCCAAAAAACAAATAAAAAATATAAAATGACCCAAAAAATCCATAAATTCCTTAAAACCCCTAAGACCCCTAGAAATACTAAAAACACATGAAAACCATGAAACCAATAAAAACTATAAAAAATTTAAAACAAAAAAAACACTAATAATCCAATAAACTCTAAAAACCCTTAGCAACACTTAAAAACCTTACAAAAAAAAATTCTTATAAACCCTAAAAACCATAAAAACTATAAAAACCCTAAAACCGCTAAAACCACTAAAATGAAAAATGACCCTAAAACACACTAAAACCCCTAATAACCCTATATAACCCCAAAATACCCTAAAACCCCTAAAGTCTTAGAAACCCTAAAAAATTGGAAACCACCAAAAAATCCTAATATAATCCAACAACAAATAAAATCCATAAAAACATTAAAAACCTAAAAAACCCCTTAGAACATAAAAAACGCTAAAACCCTAGAAAACCCTAAAAACCTAAAAACCTAAAAAATATTCTCAAAAAGCCTAAAACCCATAAGATGCCCAAAAACACCAAAAAACCCACTAAATAACCATAAAACCCATAAAAATTCCAAAATACCGTATAATACCTAAAAGAAAAAAATCCCTAAAACCCCTGAAATCCATGAAAAACCATATAAACCACACAAAATCTTAAAAACTATCAAAAACCATTTAAAAAAATAAAAAAACTATAAAATACTTCAAAACCCTTAAATTCCCAAAAACCCCTAAAAGTCCCTAAAAGGCCTAAAACCCCCTAAGAAGATCATAAAACCCATAAAAACCCCAAAAGACCCTAAAAATACAAAAAAAGACACATAAAACCCTATAAACATTAAAATACAATAAATACAATAAAATACCCTAAACCCCTAAAAACACTAAATCATAATAAAAACCCTAAAAGACTTAAAAACCCTAAAAATCATAAAGAAACCCTAAAAGCACAAAAAAAAAAACAAAAAAAACCCAAAAAACCCCTAAAGTACCATAAAATCCATTAACACATAAATGTCCTTTAAAATCACTTAAAATTATCATAGACCCTAGAAACCCTAAAAACCATACAAAATCATACATAACCAAACAAAACTTCAAAATCCCTAACCCACCCCCCCCCCAAAACGAAAGACCCTAAAGACCCTAAAACTACCCTAAAAATACAAAATCTAACCTTACAACCCAAAAAAACATTAAAAACCTAAAACCTAAAAAATAATTAAAAACCTAAAAATAAATTAAAATCCCAAGGAATTCTAGAAAATCTAAAATCACTAAAAAATACCCAAAACCTAAATGACCCTAAAACCCCTTAAAATCGCTTAAAACACTCTAAAAACAATAAAACCCTAAAAACTTAAAAACATAAAAACTCTTAAAACCCCCCAAACCCCCCCCCCCCCCACAAAACCTTAAAAAATCCTAAAAAATTGTAAAACCCCCAAAAACCATAAAAACCATAAAGCCCCTGAAAACCTAGAAGACCATAAGACCCCCTAAAACACCCTAGATAACCGAAAAACCCCTAAAACTCCAAAGACCCATAAAACCTAATAGACCCATTAAAACTCTAATAAATACCCCAAACCCCTTAAACCATCAAAACCTAAGAAATAATAAAACCCCTAAAAATCATGAAATCCCTGAACACCCTGAACACCCTAAAAGCCACTAGAAATATACTAAATCCATTAAAACAAAAAAAACACCAAAAAACCTAAAAGACCCTCTAAACCCATAAAATCCCTAAAAAACTAAAAAATCCCATAAAACTCTATAAACCCATAAATCCACACAAGAACCTAAAAACCCAAAAATTCCCTAATACCTTAAACCCCCACTAAAAGTATCTAATTAACCCTAAACCCCTAAGAGAATCTAAAAACCCCTAAAAGATATTACAAACACCAAAAGACTATAAAAACTCAAAAAAATTATAAAATACCTTTAAACCCCACAAACACAAAAAGAAACATTAAAAAACATAAAAACCAAAACAAATCATAAAATCCCAAAAGCCCAAAAACCCCATAAAAATCCTAAAACCCATAAAAACTCAAAAATCCCCTAAAAGTATAAAACCCATAAAAATATAAAAAAAATTATGAAAACCCCTAAAACCCATAAAATACCTTAAAAATCCAATAAAAGCCTTTAAACCCTAAAACACAAAAAACCCTAGGAATCCCAAAAACCCTAAAATCAATGGAATGTCATAAAAACACTAAAACCCATGAGAAATACTAAACACAATGAAAAAAATAAAGACCCATGCAAACCATAATAACGCATAAAATATCTAAATAGTCCTAAAACCATTAAAAACTCTAAAAACCCTAAAAACCTAAAAAAACAAAAAATACTTACAAAAGACCCTCAGAAGCCCAATAAACACTAAAAAACCTAAAGACCCCTAAAATAAACTAAATAATATGAGAATCCTAAAGCCCCAAAAATACCCTAAAACCATAACTAAACTATAAAAACCATAGAAGACCGAAAAATACCCTTAAACATCCTAAAATTCTATAAATAGCCTTTAAACCCTAAAAACGATAAAAAAACTCCAAAACCAAGAAACCCAAAAAACCCAAAAAACCCCAAAAAACATTTTATTTCCAAAACCCCTAAAAATCCAAAACCCAAGGAAACAAAAAAACCCTAAAACCATTAAATACCATAATCCCCCTAAAACCCCTAAAAACCTAATAGAACCCTGAAAAATCCTTAAAACCCATAAAAAATCAAAAAACCCTTAAAAACCCGAAAAACCAAAAAACCTTGAAAACCAAAAAAAATCCCTAAAACCCTAAAACACCATAAAACCCCTAAATACCCTAAAAACCATAAACTCCCCCAAAAACCTAAATATCCCTAAATCCCTAAAAAATCTAACCCCCCCCCCCCCCCCACCCCAAAACCATAAGAAACCCCAAACCCGCTAAAAATTCTAAAAAATAAAAATTCCTAAAAACTATAAAAACCAATAAAAAACATAACCCCCCTAGAAAAGACAAAATAACCTAAAAACAATAAAAGATCCTAAAACCCCTAAATGTCCTTGAAATCCCTAAACCCCTAAATTTACCAAAAAACCTCAAACACCAAAAATATCCTAAAGAACCCTAAAACCACTAAAACCACCTAAAACCCTAAGACCATTAAAAAATAAATACCTAAGACACTGAAAGCTCTAAAACCCTAAAAAAATAAAAATACTAAAAAATCCCAAAATTATAACAATCCCAAAAAACAAGAAAACATTTGAAAACCCTAAAACACTTAAAAGCCTAAAATCCTAACCCCTAAAAATCCAATAACCCCGAAAATCATAGAAAATCCCCCAAAAATCCTAAAACACTCTAAAACCCTAAAAACCATAAAATACAAAAAAAACACCTACACCACCCTAAAACTCCATAAAACACTTAAAATCTTAAAAGCTCTAAAAACCCTATAAATCTATAATACCCATAAAAACCTTATGAAAACACTTAACCCCCCCCCCCCCCACCATAAACATCTGAAAAACCATAAAAAAATATTAAAACTTAACGAAACTCTTCAATCCACTAACAAACCCTTAAAACGGTAAGAAAATAATAAACCAAAAAAATACACTAAAATCCTTAAGAACTTAGTAACTATAAAAATCTCTAAAAATTCATAAAACACAGTGAAATACTAAAATCCTAAAAAACAATAAAAACCCTAAACCCCTAAAACCTTCTAAAATTCTTCTAAATCCATGAAAATTCTGAAAATAACAAAAAAACCTTAAAAATGTAAAAGATCCCAAAAATTCCAAAAACCCTTAAAAGAACCAAAAGACTATAAAAGGTCCTAAAAGTCCATAAAACCCCAAAACCCCTCAAAGATGCTAAAAATATTTAAACCATAAAAGTCATTAAAACACTAAAAAATCCATAAAAGTCCCTAAAATACCCTAAACCCCCTAAAAGACACTATAAATCATAAAAACCATAAAGGGCCCTAAAAACCCCAAAGGACCCTAAAACCCTAAAAATCTTTCAAGGGAACAAAGAATCCCTATAAACACCAAAGGACCCTAAATCCCCTAAAATCCTAAAAGAACCTTTAGACCCATAAAAACTTTTAAAAGATCCTAAAGACTCTTTATACCCCTAGAGGACCCTAAATACCCCAAAAACATTGACATGACTTTAAAACCCCCTAAAAATTGCTAAAAAACCTCTTCTATTTTTTTAATAAACATAAAACCCCTAAAAGGAAATTAAAAATTATAAAGACTGTAAATAACTTGTAAAACCCTAAAAATTCGCTAAAACCTTCAGACCCTAAAAACCATAAAAACCGTAAAAATACATTAAAGTATTAAAAAACTCAAAAAATCCATAAAAAATTCTAAAACAGACAAGAAAATAAAAAACCATAGAATCCATAAAACCCTAAAAAACCTAAAACCCCAAACACCCACAAACCTATAAAACACTAAAACCCTAGAAATAAAAATACAGCAAAAAACACTAAAATCGATACAAGATCCTAATACCCCAAATAACTTAAAACATCCTAAAAACTCTAAAAAATATTTAAACCCAAAAAAATCAGAAAAATCATAAATCCCTAAAACCCCAAAAAAATCCCCCTTAAAACCCCCTAATACCCTAAAAGATATAAAAACCCTAAATGAAATAAAAATCTTTTAAAACACTTAAAAGTCCCTAAACCCACTAAAAATCCAAAAAACCAAAAAATCTCAAAATATAATAAAACCCCAAAAAACTCAAAAAAAAAAGAAACACCCAAATACTTGTATAAAACCCTAATAAACCATAAAAATAGTTTAAACCCATAAATCCCTAAAAATCTAAATCACCATATGAACATAAAAACTCATAACAACACTAAATAATCCCTAAAAACACTAGAAACCTAAGAAAATCCAAAAAATGCTAAAAACATAAAAAACCATTAAACTCTAAACAACTTTAAAACCCAAAAAAACCCTAACAACCCTAAATCCCAATTAAAACAATTTAAACCCCCAAAACACCCTAAACCTGATAAAAAAATAAAACCCATGAATTACTATAAAAACCATAAACTCTTAAAAATACATAAAAACCCAAAAATACCAAAAAATCCCTAAAGGACCCTAAAAACAAAAAAAATGCCACAAACCCCCATAAAACCTCTAAAATAGGCTATAATGAACTAAAACCGCAAAAATCTCTAAATGAACCTAATAATCACTAAATTCAAAAATACTCAAAAACCCCAAAAGAATGATAAAACTCTTATAACCCAGAGAGACCAAAAAACCATAAAGAATTGTAAAAGGCAATAAAACCCCTAAAACCCTAAAAGACCATAAAATAACCTAAAATGCTAAAAGAGTCCAAAAACATAAAAATCTATAAAGTACTCAAGAATCCAAAAAAAACCCAAAACCCAAAAACCAATAAAGGACCCTAAAGCCCTAAATCCCTAAAGAACCCTAAAACCCTACAAAGAAATCTAAATTTCCTTAAAACACTAAAAACTCCCATGGATCATAAAACTCACCCAAAACCCATAAATGATTCTAAAAATAATAGAAAAATGCTAAAATACCCTCAATAACCCTAAGAAACCTAAAATTCCTCAAAACCCTAAAATCCATAAAACCTCACAAACCCCCTAAAACCTTAAAAGACACTAGAAACCCCTAAAAACCAAAAATGTGCATAAAATATTATAAAACAAATAAAATTCCCTAAAAGACCCTAAAACCACTAAAAACCTAAATGACGCTAAAAACATAAAAATACCCTAAACCCCAAAAAAAACAAAACTCCATAAAACCCTAAAGGAACTAATAACCTAAAACCCCAAAAAAAACCTTAAATGAAACTAAAATCATGAAAGAATCTAAAAAATCTAAAAACCCTGAAACATAAAAACCCATAAAATACCTTAGAAACCATAAAACCACTAAAAACCTAAAAACCTCTAAAAATCCACCAAAAAACTGAAAACCCCAAACCCCCTCAAAACCCTAAATAATCTAAAAACCCCAACAGGACCATGAATACCCTGAAAACCCTTAATGGCCCTGAAAACCCCAAAAACCCCTAAATGATCCTAAACCCACTAATAAAACCCCCAAAAACCTCTAAAACCATAAACAAACCAAAATCCCCACTACAAAAAATCAAACGACCCTATAAACACAAAAAAACCTAAAATACCCTAAAACCCCTAAAAAACTTTAAAAAATCTAAAAATCCCAAATAACAAAAAACCCCTAAAAAATAAAATGACCATAAAATTGTAAAAACCATTAAAATCCTACAAGACACTAAAACCCTGAAAACAATAAAAGTCCCTAGAAATCCCAAAAGAAACCCTAAAACCCCCTAAAAACCTAAAATCCTCTAAAAATAAAAAATTCATAGAGCCCCCTAAAAACTCTAAAAGTATATAATAAATAAAAAAACCCCTAAACCTCCTTGAAAACCTGGAAAAACATAAGAAACACAAAAAGTTAAAAAACACAACAAATTGAAAAGCCCAAAAAACAACTAAAAACATTAAAAGGCCCTAAAATCCTTAAAAAACCCTAATAACCCATAAAACCATAAATCACTAAATCCTCCAAAACCCCAAAAATAGTAAAAACCAAAAAAACTTGGAAAACCCATAAAAATCATTGAAAACATAAAACCCATAATAATCCTAAAAAACCTAAACCATATAGAAACCATAAAAACACTAAAAATCCTAAAATCCATAAAACTATAAAACCCCACAAAAAATCCCTAAAAACCCTAAATCCCCCAAAATCCCCTAAAAGTATCCAAAAACACTAAAAACCATGAAAATTCTAAAAACCCAAAAAACCCATAAAAATTCTAAAAACACTAAAACAACTAAAAACCCCTGAAAACCATAAACCTGCTAAAAACCATAAAAACCATGAAACCTTAAAAACCCTAAAAACAATTAAAACCCTACAAACCCTGAAAACTCTAAAAAAACTATAAAACTATATAAAACCTCTAACAACATAAAATATCCAATACCCCTAAAAACTCTAAAAAACCCAAAACCCCCAAATCCCCAAAAATCCCCCTAAAACCCTACAAAGACCTAATAAAATAATAACTATAATAACCTTGAAAACCCTAAAAAACATAAAACCACTCAAACAATATTGAAACCCTAAAACCACTAAAGGACCATAAACCCCTATAAAAACCCAAAAACACCCATAAAACCATTAAACAACCAAAAACCCCCTTAAAACATAGAAAATCCTAAAAATCCTGAAAAATATTAAAAACCATAAAAACGATAAAACCATGAAACCCTAAAAATCCATAAAACACAAAAACCCTAAAAAATATTCAATAGACTGAAACACCAAAAAAAATTTAAAATCACTGGAAAAACACTAAAACCAAAAATTATCATAAAAACAAAAAAACCCTAAAAATATAAAAACTATAATAAAAAAATAAAATCCCTATGAAAACCCAAAACCACAAAAAAAACAAAAAAACCCCAAAAATCCCCAAAACCCATAAAACGCTTGAAAACCACATAAAAATTCCAAAAATCATAAAAGAAAAAATCCCTAACACCCCTAAAATAACCCGAAAACCTATTAATAACATAAAACCCTAACAAAAGCATAAAACATAAAAAACCTAAAAAAACCCCTTTAAACCCCAAAAAACCCTAGAAACCCCTAAAACCCCTAAAACCCTTAAAGGACCCTAAAAATCCCTAAACCCCTTAAAACACTAAAAACCCTAAACATACCCTAAAATCATTAAGAACCTAAAAACTCTAAACAAACATTAAAATTTATAACACCCCTTAAAAACCTAAAAATATTTAAACCCCATAAATATACTAAAAAAATAAAAACAGTAAAAACCCATAAACCTGTAAAATACTAAAACCCCTAAAATGATAAAACCAATTAAAACCCCCTAAAACCCATTAAAACACTAAATCTCCTATAAACCCTAAAAAACAAAAAAAATCCTTAAAAACCTAAAAACCCATAAAACCCTAAAAACCTTAATAACTAAAAACCCTAAAAACCTTAAAACACCATAAAAATCATAAATACCCTAAAAATCCTATAAACCCCCAAAAAACCCAAAAATAACTAAAAACCCTAAAAATATTAAAAGACCCTAAAGACCCAAAAATTTCCTAAAAACATAGAACCCCAAAAGGACAATAAAAACCCATAAACACACTAAAAACCCCTAAAACCCTAATAACCATTAAAAAACCCGAAAACCCTTAGAACCCAAAAAAAACCTAAATACATTAAAAAGTATAAAAAACAACTAATACCCTAAAATACTTAAAGACACTAGAGAACTAAAATATCCCGAAATACCCTACATATCGTAAAACCACTAAAAAACCTAAACAAGAAGGAAATTCAAAAAATAAATGAAAACTCTAAAAACCCTTAAAAGAATTAAATCTATAAAATCCATTAAAAACCTTGAAATTATTATAAATCCCCAAAAAGTCCTTAAAACCCCACTAAATACTCTGAAAAACCTACAAACCCTAAAGAACCCTAAAAATTCTAAAATTACATTAAAACCATAAAAAACTCTTAAAACCCCTAGAAATCCTAAAAAATCCCTTTCATATCCAAAAAAAATCCTAAAACCAAAAAACCCAAAAAAATCCTAAAAACCCCTAAAAACTCATAAAAGAACCTAAAACCCCATAAAAACCCCAAAATCACTTAGAAACCAAATAAAATTAAAAACCGTATAAGCAATTCAAATTCCTTAAAAACTATAAAATTTCCCCTAAAACAATAAAATACCTAAAAGCCCTAAGAAATCCTAAAACCCAATGCAAACCCCTAACCCCCCAACCAAACCATAATGGCCCTAAAACTCCCTAAAAAACCCCCAAACCCCTTAAAACCTTTAAAGGTATTAAATAACCCTAAAAACCCTACAATAAAATATAAACCTCTAAAAACCCAAAAAATCCTGAAAACCATATAACCCCTTCAAAACCCTACAAAACTCTAAAAACCCTAAAACACTTAAGAGAACCCAAAAACACCTAAAAATATAAACAACCATAAAACAAATAAAAAATAGAAAAAACCCTATAAAACAAAAAAAGAAACCTAAAAACCACCAAAATCACAAAAAAAAATTTACAAAACCCTATAAAACCCAAAAATAACCCTAAAAGTCCCAAAAAACTAAAACCCTAAAATGTTCCCTAAAACACTAAAAACCCTAAGAAGACACTAAAATCCCAAAAACCATAAAAAACGTAAAAACATAAAAAAAAACTCAAAAATACCATGAAACTTTAAAAACTATAAAACACCCCTAAAATGATTGAAATCCCTCAACAAATCCCTAAAACCCCTAAAACTCTCAAAATGATAAAACCCTAAAAAGTCCGAAAAAGTTCTAGAAAAACTTAAATAATTAAAAAATCCATAAAACCCCTAAAAACCCTAAAAAATCTAAAACCTATAAAAACAAAAAAAAACCTTCAAAAACCCATAAATCAACCTATAAACCATAAAAACCATAAAAGACCAAAAAAACCCCTAAAACCCTAAAAACCATAAAACACTAAAAAAAGGCACTAAATCCCCGTAAAAACTACAATAGGGCTGAAAACACCTAAATCCCTATAAACTCTATAAAACCCCATAAAAACACTAAAAACATTTTAACACACTCAAAAATTATAAATACCCTATAACCCATAAAATAATCCTAAAAATCCTAAAAATATTGAAAAAACATAAATCCACTAAAAACATTAAAACCCTAAAAATGACTAAAACCTCTAAAAACCTAAAAACTGAGAACCCCAAAAAAGCACTAAAAAATGTTAAAACCCTAAAAACTACATAGAAATCCAAAAAACACTAAATCCCATAAAAACCCCTAAAACACGTAAAAACATTAAAAACCTTAATACCTTGAAAACCCAAAAACACAAAAACCCAAAAAACAGAAAAACCCCTAAAAACAATAAAAACCCTAGAAAATATAAATTCCCCAAAAAAGTCCAAAAACCCCCAAAATCCCCTAAACACCAAAAAAAATTGAAAACACCCCTAAAACTCCAAAAAAACTCCTAAAAATGATAAAATACCCTAAAACCCCTTAAAAGGACCTAAAACCCATAAAAACACCAAAAATAAAAAAAATCCTTGAAACCCTATAATAACACTAAAGACCCATAAAACCCTTAAACACCCTTAAAACCCCTAAAACCTTCAGAACCCAAAAAACTGTAAAAAACCATAACACCCTTAAAAACTACAAAACCCTAAAAACAATAAAAAGACCTAAAACTATCTGAAAACCCCAAAAATAATAAAATCTCTAAAAACATTCAAAAACCCTAAAAACACATAAAACCCCTAAAATCCCAAGAAAACCCTAAAAAGTTTAAAAAACCTACCCCCAACCCCTCAAAACTCCTAATACACCTAAAACACCAAAAAACCCAAAGACCCTAAAAACCGTAAAATAACCTATATATCCTTTAAACCCCTATAATCACAAAAATATAAGAAATTATTAAAACCCCCTTAAAAAGCCTATTAGAACCCACAAAATCCCTAAAAACCTAAATCCCTTAAAAATCAAAAAAATTATAAAACCCCTAAAAACCCTAAAAACCCTTTAAACCCCTACAAGACCCCTAAAAACCTGAAAACACCTAAAAACATAAAACCCCTAAAATTGATAAAATTCCCTACAAAAACAAGAAACCCCTAAAAGGCCTAATATTTCTTAAAATACCATTCAAACAATAAAATCATTAAAAACCCATATAAACTCTAAAATAACCCAAAACCCTAAAACTATAAAACCCTAAAACCAAAAAACCTTAAAATACCTTAAAAACCCTAAAAACCATAAAATTCCATAAAACCCCTAAAAACCCTAAATCCCCAAAAGACCCTATAAATCCGGAAACACCCTAAAAGACCCTAAAAATTCTTGAATAATAAAAACCCCTAAAAATCCCAAAAAGACCTAATAACCTGAAAACCCACTAAAGTACCCTAAACACCTTTAAACATGTTAAAAGACACTAAAAACCATAAAACCATAAAAGACACTAAAAACCGTAAAACAACCCCTTAAGAACCCTGAAAGCATAAAACAACCAAAGGATGCTAAAAATCCTAAAAACCATATATAGAAAAAAAAATCCATAAATGTCATTAAAACTCCTAAAAATCCTAAAGGACCCGAAAAACCCAAAAAACCATTGAAAGATCTTAAAAAATGTACTGAATCCCTAGAAGACCCTAAAAACCATAAAATTCCCTAAAATGCGTAAAACCCCCTAAAAGACCCTAAAACCCTACAAATCCGCTAAATACCCACCCAAACCCCCTAAGACCCAAAAACTCTTAAAAACACAAAAAACATAAAAACCCAAAAACCCATCCAAACCCTTAAAATACCGTAAAAACACTAGAAGAAAATAACAAACAAAGAACCTCAAAAAGGGCTTAAAACCCATAATAACCCTAAAAACCTTAAAATCCTAAAATATCCAAATAAAACCCTAAAAATCCTAAAAACCTTGAAAACCAAAAATAATCCCTAAAAACATTAAAGAACCATAAAAGCCTGAAAACCATAAAAACACTTAAAAACCTAAAAACTCTAAAATTTTATAAAAACCAAAAAAAGAAAAAAAACACCCTAAAACCCCTAAAATTATAAAACCCCTAAAAACCATGAAAATTCCTAAAAACCCTAAAATCCCCTAAAACCCTAAAAACACAAAAGACCATAAAATCCAAAAAACCTTAAAACCATAAAAAAATAAAAACCTAACATGTCCTAATAAATAATAAAAAACCAAAAAACAATAAAAGAACTAAAAAACCGAAAAAACCAAAAACCCAAAAAAAATCCCTAAAAAACCTAAGAGCTCTAAAAAAGAACTAAAATCATAAACAAACCTAAAAACATAAAAAAACCTAAATTCAATTTAAAAATCCATGAATCCCCTAAAAACCCATAAAACTCCATAAAGACCCTTAACCCCAAACAAAACTCTAAAACCATTAAAAAATAAAAAAAACCCCAAACCCTACAAAATTACCAAAAAACCCAAAAAAACTACAAAACTCTAAAAACCCTGAAATCCCTAAAAACCGTACAAAAAAGGAAAATATAATAAAAACCCTAAACGTTAAAAACCACTAAAAACCCTAAAAAATATTAAAATCCCATCAAACAGTAAAATCATAAAAATCCTTAAAACCCATAAAAATACCTAAAACCACAAAAACACTAAAAACACCAAAAAAACCCCACAAAAATACTCTAAAAACCCTTAAAACCTCTTGAAGTTCCTATGACCTTAAAAAACCCTGAATGAACCTACAAACCCTTTGAACCAGCTAAAAGACACTAAAACCAGATAAAACCCTAAAAGGACATAAAAACCCTTAAACACCCCAAATATAATAAAGTCCTATAAAACCCTAAATACCCTTAAAAACCTTAAAAACATTTAAAAAACCTAAAACGCCAAAGAATCCCTAAAACCCCTAAAACCCTTAGGAACCCTAAATCAACCCTAGAAACCTAAAAACCCAAAAAAACCTAAGAAACCATGAAACCCCCTAAAACCCTAAAGTACCCAAAAAATCCCTAAAACCATAAAACCCTAAACACTAGTAAAACCATAAAACCCATAAAAATTCTAAAACCCTAGAAATCCCAAAAAAATCCTATAATATCAAAAAAACCTAGAAAACCATAAAAAGTTATAAAACCCTAAAAAAATTAAAAACCCCAAAAAACCCAAATGAAAATCCTAAAACACTTAAAATTTATACATAACCTAAAAAACGAATAAAACCATAAAATCCATTAAAACCCCTAAAAACCTAGAAACCCTAAAAAATCATAAAACCCAAAAAACCCAAAACAAATACTAAATACTCCTAAAAACATTATAATAACCCTAAAATATTAAATGAGACCTAAAAAATATAACAAACTAAAACCCTAAAAACACTAAAAACCCCAAAAACCCTAAAATCACTAAAACCTCTAAAAAGAAATGACAAATTCATGAAAACCCTAAAACCCGCCTAAAACCCATAAAACACCATAAACCCATAGAATTACCTATAAACCCCTTGAAACCATACAAAACTCTAAAACCCATAAAAGACATAAAATCTTAATAAACTATAGAAATCATGAAAAAAAACCTAAAATCCTTAAAAACATTTAATCCCCCTAAAATACCATAAAAATTCTAAAACCCCTAAAACCCTAAATATACACTAAACACCCTTATAAAATACTTAACACCTAAAACCTCATAAAACTAATAAAAACCCTAAAAATTATTAAACCCCTATAGCACTAAAACCCAAAAAACTACTTTAAAAACATGAACACCATTAAAACCCCAAAAAACACTAAAAACCCAAAAACACCAAAAAGTCGTCAAAACCCCAAAAAATTATTAAAATATATAAAACCCCTAATATATCCAGAGAAAAGTGGATGGCGGTGCACTCCACCGGCTCTCTCTCTCTCTCTCTCCTGATGCCTCTTCCAGGGTTTCCCTTGGATTCTGTTCAGAGCTTTGGCATTGGATCCTCGCTTCATCCTAGTCATCAGCAACGGTGAGCTCCAGAAGCACTCTCTAGACTCAAGAAGGTAGTGTATCTCAGTTTTTGGTGGCTTTGACTTCCCCGGGCATTGTGGATTTTGGATTTGGATGGGGCTTTGCTCTGTTTCTGGAGCATCCGGGCTTCGATGACTATGGAGGTTACGCAGACTTCAGATCGGGCCGATCTGGAATGTGATGAAGCCGATGACTCCTGGGCGGTTAAAAACCCTAATGGAATTCATCCGTTGATCGGGGTCAGCATTACAGATCTTGGGTTTCCATGGAAATGTTAGTGGGTTTGACGACATCAATGATAGAGAAGGTTGTATCAGTGACACAGGTTCTGGTGTCATCGACAGTCATTCGTATTCTCCGGTTTTCTACTTTTTGGTTTGGTTTCTTCGCTGATGGAACTTTGAATCTACGGGTACATGATTTATCTACTTTTATTGATTTTTCCACTGGTGGATTGGTATGTTGGTTGGACATGTCATCTAGTTAGGGGTATGATTGAGTCTTCGGTTATGATGGTTTTGGATTTTACCATTTTCTTGATGCTGTAGTGGAAATTGGTGTGTGTCGATGTGAGAGATAGGCTGTATTTCACCACTTGTTTACAAGGTATGGAAGGATATGTTGGTTTTCAGAAATGGTGGTGCTGGATACTGCTTGCTAATGGGCTGTGATACGATGAAACTATTGTCTACGCGTTTCATGCCAGTTGCTATGCATTGATGGCAATGGATCTTCTTGGTGAGGAGGTGATGGAGGCTGGTGATGCTAGTGGTTTTGTACTGCAAATGGTTGATCTTCTTGGAAAGGAGATTATGGATTTTCTTAATGCTATTGTGGGATGGTTGCTGATTAGATGGGATGTGATGAAGATGGAGGTTTTGAATTTGGTGGTGATGGTTGTCTGCTACTGGTGGTGGATCTTTTTGGTGAGGAGGTTCTAGATTCTAGAATTTGCGAGATTGGATGATGGTCGTTGCTTGGATGTGAGCTTCTGGATGTTGGTTACTACTTGGATGGCGAGTGAAGAATACGCGTTTAATGGTGTAGTTAGTTTCCTCTCACTGTTTCTTTTAGGAGGTTTTTGTTTTTTTGGGTCTTTTTTTGGGGTTGTTAAGGGCTTTTAGGTGTGATTTCATTGAATCCACCCCACCCTAGTCTGTTGTGTATCCTTTTCAATAAACCTTTGGTGGAGGGTTCAGGAATAGCCTGTCCCTACACCTACCTTACCCTAAAAGACCCTGAAAAACACTGAAACCCCCTAAAGAATATAAAATAACATTATGAACACTAAAAAATCCACAAATACCCAAAAAAACCCAATGAAACCATTTAAACCACTAAAAACCATGAAAACCATAAAAACAATAAAAACCATAAAAACTCTGAAACCCCGAAAGAACCATAAAAAATATCAATAAAAACCATTAAAATATTAAAACCCCCTAAAACCCCGGAAACCCTAAAAACACTTAAAACCCTCCAAAACCCAACAAACTCTAAAGGATAATAAAAACTTAAAAGGACTCTAAAACCACAAAAGGTCACCAAACCCTAAAAAACCAAAAATACCCTAATACCCTTAAAACCCTAAAAGAACATAAAAACCGCTAAGAACCTAAAAACCCTAAAGACCCGAAAACCTTAAAATACCCTAAAACCCCATTTAAATACATTAAAACCCTAAAAACTCAACAATACCAAAAAACACTGCTAAAAATCAAAAAAACTGTAAGAAACCATAAAATCCCTAAATCACCTAAATACACCTAAAACCCTAAAAACTATAAAAACTATAAAAACCTTAAAAACCATAGAAACCATTAAAATCACTAATAACCCTAAAACCAAACTAACCCAAAAACTCCAAAAAACCCAATAAAAACTCTAAAAACCTAAAACCCACTAAACATACTAAAAACCCCTAATACCCAAAAAACTATAAAAACCATAATGAACCCAAAAAATCCTAAAAACCAAAAACCCATAAGAACCTAAAGAATCACAAAAACCCTAAAATCCCTAAAACCCCTACAACCACAAAAAATCCTAAACTCCCCTTAAAACCCCCAAGAAACCCTAAAACCCTATAAACCCTAAAAATTAAAACCCCCCAAAAACATAAAAAACCTTAGATCTCTAAAAAATCCTAAAACGCATAAAACAACCTAAAACCCCTAAAACCCGAAAACCCCTAAAAACACTAAAAAACCCTAAAACCATAAAACCGTTAAAAATATCTAATAACCCAAAGAAAATAGAAAACCTAACAACCATAAAAATTTTAAAAACCATTTAAAACACTAAAGGTCCCTAAAGCCCCTAAAATGAAAGAACCTAAATATGATAAAACCATTGAAACCTATAAAACCCCCTTAAAATCCTAAAACCCTAAAAACACCTTAAAATCCTAAAAACCCTCAAGGACCCAAAAAAACTAAAATTAACTAAAAGACCCTAAAAATGAAAAAAACATATAAGACCTCTGATACATACATAAAACCCCTAAAAATCATAAAAACAAAAAAAATCACAAACAACATAAAAACCCACATAAACTATGAAACCCCAAAAAAACTGATAAATACCCTCAAAACCCTATAAATGTGAAAAACCCACAACAACTCCTTAAAGCGGATAGCTGGAATCTTGCTTCTACCTATTTTTTATACAGGATGACAGAAGATCACTGTGATCACATCTTCCTGAATTGTACCTTTGCCTCAGACCTTTTGCGCTACCTACTGCAATGCTTCCGCATGAACTACTGCCTACAAGGACCGATTTGCGATTTTTTGTGTGGCCCGGTGGAAACGAAATGAAGTGATCGAGTTCATAACCTACTGCTTGCTCATGCGGTGGAAATTATTCATTATGTCTGGGATGCTCGCAATGCTTCTGCCTTCAATCGACAACCCCTTACACTGCATGGAGGCATTGACTCCATTCACAAGATGATTCAGACTCCTTCGCAAATTCAAAAAATTTCGATGTGGGATGATGTTAATGATCTAACATTACTGCGCTCTCTTGGGGTTGCTGACCAAAGTAGGAAATCAATTGTCCTGAGGTTGCTTAGTTGGATTCATCCAATTCCAACATGGTTGAATGTCAATGTTAATGGTGCGGCACTAGGAGCTCCAGGTCCCTTGGGGTGTGGCAGTGTCTTTCGTACTTCCATAGGGTTCGTCAAGGGATGCTTTTTTTATTTTATTGGGGATGGTTGTTCCTATGAAGCGAAGCATTGGGCCATTATAAATGATGTAAAATATGCGATCCTTTTTGGGTGGTAGAGGATTTGGATTGAGTCAGACTCGATGCTTGCGGTTGCGGATATTAAGAATTTTTCCAGGGATGTCCTGTGGCGACTACTCTCACATTGGATCGAGTGTCTTGATATCTCCTGGTCCCTGAGCTTCAGTGTGTCTCATTTTTATAGGGAGGCCAACTCGGTGGAAGATTCTTTCTCGAAAAGGGTGACTGATGAAAGATGCTCGATGTGGTCCTTTGTGTCCCCATCGTTTTTTTATCCCTTGGTTGACTCGGATATGAAGGGTGAGATTCACTCTCGCCCTTGTCGACCCATC
This sequence comes from Viscum album, assembly GCA_963277665.1. Classification (NCBI taxonomy): domain Eukaryota; kingdom Viridiplantae; phylum Streptophyta; class Magnoliopsida; order Santalales; family Viscaceae; genus Viscum; species Viscum album. The sequence continues at coordinate 834,469,900 of OY728156.1, forward strand.
TTGTAATTATCTCATTATGTTTTATTGATTTTGGGGGGGTTAGGCTTGCCAAGCCTTGAACCCCTTCCTCCCTAAAAAAATAAGAAAACTCAAAAACCCCAATACTCCTTTAAAAACACATAAAAATCACTGAAAACCCTAAAAACATTAAAAATAAAAAAAATACCAAAAAATCCCTAAAATAAACCTAAAACCCCAAAAGACCCTTAAAACCCTAAAAACATAAAAATACCCTAAAAATACTAAAACCCATAAAAACCATAAACCTCTAAAAAATTTAAAAAATCATTAAAACTGAAAAACCTGAATAACCCTAAAAGTCCCTAAAACCCTAAAACCTAATAAAACCCTAAAAACACTAAAAAAATTAAAAAACCCAAAAAAAATAAAAATCCACTAAAACCCATTAAAACATTTAAAATATTTTAAAATAAAAAAAAACTAAAAACAATACAAAATACTAAAAAACCCTAAAACTGAAAAAAACCATAAAAACACAAAAAACCCTCAAAACACCTAAAACCCAAAAAAGTACTAAAACCATAAAACATCAAAAAACCAAAAAATATTTAAAAACCAAAACAAACCCTAAAAAACTCTAGAATTCAAAAAAAAACTAAAACCATAAAAACCATTAAAAACCCAAAAGACCCTGAAAACCCTAAAAGACCCCAATACACAAAAAGACCCTAAAATCCCTAATAAAACCCTAAAAGACCCATAAAAACTCTTAAGAACTGTAAAACACCCTTAAAATACTAAAAACCCAAATCCCCTAAAAAATTATATCCTGCAAAACCTAAATACCCCAACAATAGTTAAAACCCTAAGAAAACCCTAAAACCCTAAGAAAAGGTAAAAACCTTCAAAATTCATAATCCTATAAAAACCCTAAAATACCCCAATATCATAAAACACCCTAAATAATTTAAATAATATAAAAACACCTAAAAACCATAAAACCCATAAATTACCATAAAATCCCTATAAAACATAGAAACGCTAAAAAACCAAAAACTCTTAAAAAAATAAATAAACTAAAAACCCGTATAACCATTAAAACCCTATAACCCTAAAGACACCCAAAAAATACATAAATCCCCTAAAACCGTAAAGGACACTATAACCCACTAAAACCCCTAAAACCCCCTAAATCATGAAACCCTTAAAACCATAAAAATCCTAAGAAAACATATAAACCCAAAAAAACCCTAATATCCCCGAAAACCCAAAAAAGATAACTAAAATACCTTAAAAATATTAAAAATACAAAACAAATCCTAAAACCTCTTAAAAATACCTAAAAATCCAAAACCCTAAACCCCTTAAAACCCTAAAATCTTAAGATCAATAAAAACCCTAATATCCTAAAAATTATAAGTACCCCTATGAATACCATAAAACCCTAAAAATTAAAAAAAAACCCTAAAAAAATTAAAACATTAAACCCCTGAAACCCATAAATCATATAAAAAACTAAAAAACCCTTTAAAACCCTGAAATCCCTAAAATAGATAAATACCCTAAGACCCTTAAAATACATAAAACCCATTAAATACCCCAAAAACAGAAAAACCCAAAAATAACTCACAAGAACACTGATAGAACCTCGAATATATTTAATTAACCTTAAATCCCGAAAAAAAATTAAAACCCAAACCCTAAAAAACAATATAACCACCCAAAAACCAAAAAACCCCCAAAAACCCTAAAACCCTCAAGAATCTAAAAAACCTAAAAAACCCTAAAAACCCAAAAAAATCATAAAAGACTGTAAAACCAATAAAACCCACTAAAAACCTTAAAACCCCCAAAAAATCATAAAACCCCTAAAAATTTAAAAAAACTAATGACCCTAAGACCCATAAACCCATAAAAACATAAATGATCTAAAAATCCATAAAATGACTAAAAACCTAATATTTTGCTCGAATATGGGGTTATACCCAAATTGGTTAATTGTAGGGGGTTAACTGGTGTTCAATCATTGATGTCAGGTATAATATATTTGAATGGTCTCAAATGGGTTTATTTGTGGGGCCCGAAACACCCAACGATTCTCACATCCCTAATTCATGGACCTACTTTCCAAATGCAGGAATTTGTTTTATGATTTGTCCTATGACACTTAAGAACTCACATTGGACTAGAGTATTGGAATTTAAGCTCATAAAACCCTTTTGGGGGGATTTTTTGTCTATTCCATGACCCTATTATATATTTAAGATATGTTCATGAATTCTTGGTTCATTCCAAAATATGCTTCCATATATTTTCCCTAAAGCAACAATTTATCGTTACTACACATGGGTTTAGATTCTTTTGTATCTATCTAAGGTTCTCCATCAATTAATGGATTTTTATATTTCAAAAGATCTCTATCCATGAAGGGATATGTATGTATATGAGGTTTTCCATCAATGTTACCCCTTTGTGGATAGATCTTGTATTTTTTGATCATTTATTGGGATAATGCTAGTTTTAAGAAACATGATGGGGAACTCTATAGTTTACCATCATCACGGGGGACAAGAGTTGTTTGGATGTCATAATTTAACCCATAAGATGGGCTTCCTACATATCCCCACAAGGGGGATCCAAACCCATGTAGTTTAGTTTCACCTAACTGGACACATCACCTTTTAAGGTCCTGTTATGAGGACCGAACCATGTAGTTTAAATTCATTCAGTAAAGACGTCTAGGTGAAAGGTTTCCTAGTTACATATGGTGTGGGACTTATGTCAAGGTAGCTCGAGGGGCCCATAAGAGACGAGGCCTCTAGTCTATATGTGAACCTATTGAGTATATGGTATGGAGAACATTAGGTTGATTTGGGTGTTGGGTTTGGACCTAGGGGAGGCTTTCTACATTTCCCAATTAGTTGGTAATCAAAGCCCACATAGTTTGTCATGACTAGGTCTTGCACCTTAGAGGCATCCCGTTTGATTTTTTGGTTGGGGCTTATGGATGGAAGATTCAATTTGGTGTTCCTTCATTTGGAATATGGATCATTGAAGGTTTTTGTATGATCTTGTAACTTATACCATGTAGAAGGCCGATTTGAGTTACTTTGGGATTATGTGAATTTCATGGTCGCCGCCAACCTCTAAGCCCACATGATCCATGATTAGTGTGAGAAACTAGAGGTGGAAGTGGATCTATAAATCTCACATCCCAATATATATTTTAATGGATGGCTTTGGATCCCAAAGAAAGAGGGAGAGAAGGGGTTTAATGTTCCCATTACCTTTCTTCATTTATTAAAATGGATAATCACATTTAGAGACCTATATGAATATGTCCCAAGTGGAGGAAAATAGAGGAAATAGTAAAACCTACTTCATAAAAGTCTAGGGGATTTCCTAAATAGTAGTGCCTTGAAATTGGTTCCAGGAGAGAGGGGAATGTTCAATGTTGGGCCTCGTCGAAGGGAAAGGCCAATGGTTCCTCTAAATTCCCAGAATGGGGAGGTTCATGTGAGCATCATGAGGCCAGAACCGACATTTCAATGAGAATGTAAATCTGGGGACATTCTGAGGATCCAAATTTCTGTTGATATTACCCTTGTGAATCTACTTACCATGGGTGTGTAAACATGAAAGCACACACTGATGTGTCTAATGATTATATCATACGTGTCAGGTGGATTTGGAAGGGTCCTTGTCCAGATGACGTTGGAATAATTCGTAGAGGGTACAACATGGGGTCTAATGACATGAAAAAATAGGATGTTTGGAGTTGGAGGGTAGAACTACGTAGTATACCCTAGTTTGTGTAGTATTTTGTCATGTAGGGTGGGGTTTCTTCTGCATAGAGTATTTCTATGTGGGAAAGGGGCTACCCACGTACCGTCATGGTAGGAAAACCTGGTTTTGTAATGCATATCATTTTTCTACTAGGGGATAGGTTTCATATATGTAGCATTTTTCTACATGTGTTCAAGTTCCTCCAATGTAGTTATTTGCTACGTGGGGAAGGATTTCACCCGGATACTTTTTTTCTATACAGGATGCTTGTTTTTAAAGGGGCCATTGGTTTTGTGCCTTTTGAGAAGTATGTCCAAAAAGGATTTTGTGTTCAGGTACTACCAATTGATTTATTTTATCATATTTAATTCTATATAGTTGGATTTACCTAGGGGTAATCATCAAAGGAGTCTGTCTTTTGGGGTGCCTCACTTGGGATCTATTTAGTTTCCTTCATTTGAGTGTGGATATGCTTCCATGATTCAATGCTCATTTTTTTCCCTCGAGTTATATTTACAGATATGTAGAGGAAATATATAATGGAATATCCGATCATAAATGGTTGATCACAAAGAATATTTTTTTAGATACCATGAGGGATTTTTTCCGCAAGGGGAGTCCTTTGAGGGAACTATAATCCCCATCTATCCTCGCAAACATCTTCATTTCATTTGCAGGATCCAACGACATATCCTCTCTATGTGAATTTTATAGTTTTATAGGGTGATCATATTCAGGAATGGAAATAACCACCTCTTCTAGAAAATGTTTACTTCATTTTTAGGCTCTAAAGGTTCCACCGTTTCCATGAACTATTGTCATTTGCAGGTGCTCCGTGCAGCGGTGGAATTCCATGTGGAGAAGTGATGTGTGAAGGACTTGTACATTGATATCACACCACTTTGATCATTTCCTTAAATATTATTCTTATATTTCATTTATATACTTTTACAAGTTATTTGAAACATCTCAATATTTTTTTGGTGATTTCAAGATCCAACATATGCCCTCATCAGAAGGGAATCCGATCAGAATGAAGATGAGTCTATTCCGATGTAGGAAGCAGCCCTGATTTGAACTGATTTGTGGTATGATGGGGGACCCGTAGGAGGGAACCAAGGATATATATAGGGGGAATCTCAATATTCACTTACCAGTTATCTTGGTGAACTCTACACTCCCACGAATCCCTGACCATGTATAGCTTTTACGAACTACCTCCTTTGTAGATCGCTTTGTCTGCTAACATAGATTCTTCACCCACAAAATGAAATAATTTAATAGAAAATTGAGAGTTCCAATTTATGCATATTGGTGTAACCTTTTCAGTTTGATTCTTACATGAACTATTTCTTCACTATCCATTTCTTTTTGGGTAGCTCCTTTATGGACAGATGGTTCACGGGCTGATGGTTCCACAAACTTACAGTTCACAGACCAATAATATCAAATGAATTTTTAGAATTTATATTAGGGATAAAATGTCTCTAAAATTTACAACCATGACCAAAAGAAAAAATTCCATGGTTGAGAACATTGAGGAGTATCTTCAATAAAACATCATTCATAAAGAGGGTATTATGAAGAACAGCTTTGATATAGAACATTTGGAATATTCATTCTCAACTAGACTACCACTTTATAATTTTTGTCTTCAAGATGACTCTCCCCTTGTTATAGTTTATAAAAATAACTGATATTCCTAGTCTGAGTTGTCTGGGGACTATGTTTAAGTAAACATTTCTTATACAATGTAAATTATTCCCAGTTCAAGTTTGCAGAAAGTCTTTATTCTGAATGGCTCTCTATGAAAACAATGAAACTAGAATAGTAATAATACATATTTTCAATCATCTATTCTAGGATATCCATCCATTATTAATCTCTCATGAGGAAATAAGAACATTTGTTGGAGCTCTAAGTGGGATTTGAGGTCCGAATGGAACTTCTCATATGAATGGGTCTGCGCATTTTTTGGGCATCAGAACTATATGGAATTTCCAAAACTATTAGAGAATATTGGACTATACAATGTAGTGTGGGTATCTCAATTTAAAATTTATTCCCTGACCAATGTGATTCCCTATCTGATTAGTCATTAGTTCTCAATCACCAACACTTTCCATATATCCCATGGTGAAGTTGAAATTAGTTTAGGGGATGTTTATCAACTATGGGAATCCCAATTCTTTGAAAAATGTATGATTAATTTCTTCCAACCACTAATACCTGGGACAATACTGAACACATATCTTCACTGGAGAGGGATCTTATAATAGCATTAGAGATATTTATTGGTAGACCCATCCATGCATTCTTGCTTATTTCATTTGATTGTTGGATAGAGTTATTTTTTAAAATAGGTTGTCTTAGGATAGAATTTAACCATATTAGGACTCACCCTACCCAATAGATGTGAATAATTCAGTGTTTTTAATGGTATACCCTTGAGACGGGTCAACAAAACACATGGGGGATATGAAATCCACTAAGGTGTATCCTGTGATTTAAAGATGGTAGGTTTTTTTCCATGTTTTTGAGTCGATGGTTATTCCCATCTCTGGATGATTATACTGGGGTCAGTGTTTGTACCATAATGATGGAATCCAAATTGGAAGAAGGATGCCATGTCAACCTACAATACCCACCTTGGACCATATTTATGAACTATCGGGCCACATGTAAGAAGGTAGGACTCAAAATCATCTCTATGGGCCATTCCAGTTCGTGTATGGTTAGGTGAAAGAACACTATTAATGTTGTGAATATAAGTATAGCGTGAGAATTCCTCAATTTTTCATTCACCCTATATTAATTAATATTGTTGGTGTTTTCCAGATATCCCTTGGTGTTTATGGAACTGTCAAGATTTTGATCGTCGTTTCCCATTTCACCTTCATCCATTACCTCACACCCTCAGGCATAGTGGTTGATAATGGTGAAGGGACCTCGGAGGAGAAATCATATATAATCTCTCTATTAGATGGAATTCTGGATCCATGGGTGAATGGAGTAACCATATTAAAATTATATACTACTTACATATTTTCATGATAATTTAGGTTTATACAATGGGTTTCACCATTGCCCCTTCCCCAGATTCAAGAGCCACATCCAGTCATACTACACCAGTTGTGGCTGATAATGATGCGTGAATATTTCGGAATGATAATTTACATACCTTGAACAAAAAAATTTTTCCAACACTTCCCAAGATTATTCCATAATTTGGATAGAATACTATCCTAGTGAGATACTGGGAATGATGGTTTGGAGGGTATTCAAACTATTGACCTCTACGATCCTCATGTATGATGTACCCTCCTCATCAATTTTGAGGGGAGAACAACTCACATCCTAATGATTTAATCCTCTTAGGGTTGTCTCATCCTCTAATACATTCCTTGTTGAAGTAAATAAAGATCTAATACTTTTAAATGATGAAGATGATAGCTCTACTGATACTGGTCCCAGTGGGACATCCTTGGGGACCCTACCAACTAATGTTGAGCCTATCAACCCAATTCTTGAAGCTATGCATGAGGTGGGAATAGAAGATTTTATTACTCTGGAGTAATTATTTAATTCATACATATCCTTTTTGGTTATACTACAATATTATATACCACCTTTAGTGAGTGATCAAGATCAGAATCCTCATACTATGGTCAAACACCAGGCTGTTTAGAGATGGGCTCGACTCCAATTGTGTACCATCGTCACGGAGACCCCTTTGGTAGAGATGGTAGGAAAATTGGATATCCTATGCCAAATTTTGCATTACCTTGGTTTAGGTGAGTTTGGTTATTGACCCCTATACCTCCTTATCCACTAGATTGTCATAGATTAGGAAAACTTGGTTTCTCATGAAGGTAACCTTGCTCAGTTTAATTTCTCCCATCCTCAAAAAAAATCTATGAGACCTCATTATTGAACTATACTACTTAGCTACTAATGAAGAAGATGCCCATGATCAAGTGGTTGCACAAACTAAGGATCTATGGGAATTTTAGGCTCATGTTGCAAGTTTAATGGAACAAAATTCATCAATAACTGAAAATTTTGAATCCATCAGGTAGAGAGGTCAAGATCTCAAGGACACTATTAGACAAATGTTCCAAACAACTAATTATGAGACCGAGAAGAGGATGGATTTTCAATGTATTTTGATGGTCTACATCGTTCGATATTTAATTTTCTTAACAAATAGAGTCAGGATCCATTATATCTATTTTGATTCCCTTAATCTGTTTTCCTTTTGAACATAATAGAATTGAGGAAAGACTCTAGGATATGGATGCTCATCTATTCCCATTTAATGGAATGAAAACTTATTTTCTCTCTAGTTCTTCTCCTTTATCATTTCCTTCAATTCCAATAAATTATAAATGGTCACATTTTTAAATATAATCTCCACCAGACATCGGTTTAACTCAAAATCAATGATAATCACATTAAACTGATTATCTCATTCTATAATTTCTTTCAGATCTGGGAGACTCATCAAATGCAGTTTCAACTATTTCTAGGGATACATGAAAAAAACCTATAAACTTTGTGTCTTTTTGGTTAGAACCATAATTTTTTACTAATTCCATAGTGGTGTCAGATTAGCGTGTATAACATGACTTTTTCCTAGCCCTTCCTTTTTGGTTTTTTACCTAACAAGTTTTGTGTCTTCTACATTATAGACAGCTCTATTATTATCTAAACCATACAATTCATTGGAATAGTGATCTCTAACTCGACTTTTTTCCAGGATACCCTTTTCATAATTTCAACCTAGTGAGTTTCATGTTTCTTTTCATGGAGAGTTTAATATCTTGAAAACTATAATAACATTACGGGTGTTTTAGGTCAATCCTCTTGGACTATTAACTGTGGGGAAAATGAAATTGTATGGTTTATTGTCTGAGAATTTACTAATAGTTTTCAGAAATTATTGAGGGATTTTTGTTGACCATAGTTTTAGGATTTTTGAATTTCATGCTTGATATGGGGAATGTACATGATGGGTATATATAATAATGGATTCCAATGCGATGTTGAGGGGGTGTATAGGGGTTGTAAAAGCCTCTCCATAGGATGAATTTTTACCTAGTCGATTGTAATTTTTTGGGGGAAACTTATGCAGACCCGGTTGGGGCGTATTATGAATTTTAAAATAATGGTTTCCTCAAGAAAATCACATTCCATTTCTGAGGGCCAGGTAATTCTATGGGAATTTAGATTTTTATTTTTTTAAAGGCCACCGTGGGAAGCATATAGAGTGGGAGATGTTTAAAATATATGAGGTCATAATTATAAAATTTAATCATGAATGGGAAACAAATCCTATGTGAATTTAACATGTGTAAAGGATGTTTGAATAATGATGATGTTTAACATCGTGTAACTAGGACATGGGTGGTGTAGTTTAATGTCTTACTACTAGTATATTTAGAAATTAAATGAATAAAAAGGTGTAAAAGATTCCCCCTTTTCATGGAAGTCTAAATAGGAATGATCTATAATCATTAGTCATGAAGGGGGGATTATGTAAACTATAATCCAAGCAGTTTAGGAATCCAACGATTGATGTCGTACGTAAACATTATAGGGAATACTGAGGTAGGAAAATCCTCTCCTGAGATGAATTTTTCTATAGTTAACATTAATTTTGTGGGAAACTTATGCAGATCCAATTGGGGCATATTATTCATAGTCAAACATAGGTGTCCCCAAGACGCTGGCCCTCTATCTTCAATGTCCAAGGAAAGTTATGGGGATTCATACCATTCCATATATAGAGTTTGGTTTGTGAAATGATGGTTCCAGAACATGAAAATATATTTTCAAGCCAAAATTTCATGAGAATAGGCAGAGATGTTTCCCTTATGTAGGTATGAGATAATTACATAGGCCAGTCGGACCCATGTATAGGGAAAGGGCCACATTTTTTAAATTTCCTATGTGGTTTCATCTCATGCATAGGAATGTGAGAGAAAAGCATTTTTTTGTTGTCTCTGGAAGTTTTCTTGTGTCGATCTGACCTGTACACTTAGAAAAGATGGGATATTTTTTCTCATGGTTAGACCCAAGATATGATGTTCAGGAATCATTAAGTATCATGTGGTGGAAGAAACAAAGAAATAGATAGTTCTTTGAAGTTCTCTCATGAAGGTCTGACCCATACACCGTGAAGGGGAATATTTAATTTTGGGGTGGCAGGACCTAGAAATAAGAATATTGGCCTCTCTAAATGTTCCGTGTAGATAGAAATCAAGCTATACATAGTTATTAATATAATGTGGTTTTAGTGTCATGCAATTAAAAAATTAGCCGTGCAGTTTGATGTCATGTGGTGAGGAAAATTTTGGGTCATTCAGTTTAAGGTCATACATATAGGGATAATTGTTATAGATACCATGATTAACAAGAGTATATTTGGGTTGAGATGATCTAACATGCCTCAAATGTGAGGGGAATGGAAGTATAAATAACGATTATGGGGATTCTTAGATGAGGATAAATTATTCGAGGCATGAAAGCCATTGGGGCGTACGGAGGTAGGAAAATCCTCTCATGAGGATGAATTTTTCTCTAGTTAATAGGCCTTTTTGTGGGTGACTTATGCAGATCCAACTAGGGAATATTGTGCATATAAAAATAGAGGTTTCCTCGAGACACTGGTCCTCCACTTCTGGTAGATGGGGAGGCTCATGAAGATCTGAAATCTCTCAAGACACAGAGTTTAATGAATGGAAAGGATGTGTCTAGAAATTTAAGAAACAATTAGACTATGATTTTCCATGGAGTTGGAAATTCCATACACAGATATAAGTAATATGTATGGAATTTCTATTTCTTTGATTGATCCCTAAATGTGGGACCTGAATTCAACAACTCCTACATAAATTTTAATGCAAGGGACCATGATATATTTATTTTCTATGATCTTTTATTGGGACTAGGACATAGGGTCTCGGTGTCACTAAGTATCTCATTGGAATGATAATCAATATGTACATAGTTCTTGATATCCCATTCAATTTTACATCATACGGTAATGAAAATGATGAACCAACATGAATGAGGGGAAACGATGTTGCTGAGTTGGGGTATAAGACATGGATGTCGTTGAGTGTCTTTTCGGGGAAAGAATCGAATTGCATGGTTATTAAAAAGGTTATCTGTATAGGTTTGATCAGTATATAGGGAATGGGTATTTTTTTTATATTGTCTAGACTTGATATTAGAGATCTGGGAATCACTGCGTATCTTGTAGAAGCAAGAATCATGCCACACATAGTTCATAATGAAAATTTTAGGCATAGGACCGATCCATATGCAAGGGAGACAATTATCTCATATATATGGATAGGTCTAGGATATAATATCTAGGAGTCATTATGTATCTTATAAGGATAGGCGTAACATACATGACCCAGAATCCACTAAACCGGTGCCCCGAGTTAGGTCTCCACATGACCTCAAGTGCACCTCCCCATATGCCAAAGGTTACTGACTAGAAAAAAGGGTATAATAGGATATGTGGGTGGATTATACCCTCTCTACTAGACTAATCCACAATAGAAAATAGTTTAAATAGAAGAAAAAATAGATAAAAATCAGTAACATGCATAAATAACCAATCGCCAAATTGGCTAAAACCAAATACAACAGAAAACATGTCATGCCATGCTACAGTTCCAAGTTTACAAAACCCTAAAATAAAGAAAAACTTTAGGATCCTCAAAAAAGTCTGGACTCTGAGTCTGGATCCTCACCCATACATGACCCATGTCCAACTCAACTCCCTAGAATAGGGCCCTTTCCCTTTTCCTGACATCCAAGCATGAAATATTCTCGGGTACCCATTGGAAGCCTTAGCAGGGTGTGAGTATAACTCATTAGGCCACCACCAATGGTTTCTACAAAATATCCATCAAAGTAGATAGTGAAATCAAGTGATAATTAATGGTAAATAGTGATAAATAGTTCAATAATCCATTCTAGACTATGCTCCTTTCAAATATTCTACCATTGAATCCAGGTTCACTACATAGATGTTTCATGGTTTAATCCACATTTTTCATGTGGTCAATGGATTAGGCATGTTCAAATTTCGCAATCATATGGAAATTAAAAAAAATTCTATCTCACTTGGCATCACATTTTAACAACCTCATAATCTTCACCTCTAAGCCTTAGTCCGGGTGGATTGAAACTATTAGGGGAATATAACTTTATCCCCCTCCCAAATCCATACATTTAAGGGTGGATCTAGAACCTTGGTCCAATAGGACCCATGGGTATAGAGCCTCAATTCTATACCCCACTCCACCAGCCATGTGCACATGCTTATTTGTCATTCGCCACAATTAACCCCATCAAAACAAGCATAGCCAATATCATTTACTACATAAAAACATTATCAATAAATGGTAAATTAATTTTATGTGTCAATCCATTAACACATTCATCATTTATAATACCTAACCCTTTAGCCTCATTTCCCACATCCCATGCCAATCACACTAAGAATATTCAAGTGTAAACATAATTCCTTATAATATTTCCATTATTCCCATTTAAACCATTTAAATTACAACCAAAAAATACCTTAGCCTTTAAACAAATTATAAACAACTAAAAACAATCCATCATAACTCATTACATAAACCAATTAACCTCATTTTTAAGTCCCTATATTATTATGAGTCAATTTCACACCTTACATTTCAGCTAGCCTAATCAGGAGGGCTGACACACCTCATGGGGCCCTAATTTGGTCATGCCATCCTCTTTGTATCTCATGGGGATAAAGAGGGGTTCAATTAATTATTTAGATGCCCAATACACCACATCTCATTATTGGAATGAATAACACATCAATAAGTGAGACAATAATGAAACCCCACATGCAAAAATCTACACAAGAACCAATGGATATAACTTCTAGATAAGCTACCATAAATCTATTGGTGAACGCACCATTAATCAAGGCCTTAAATCCAAATTCAACCCACCTTTGAATCCTCAACCTATATCTCATTAGAAATGAAATGTTTTAGAGCTTCATATGGAGAGAATAAAAAGATACAAACCCTAAACAAGAAAAAGAAGTAAAGAGGGATTTAGCCTTACCCAGATCTTCGTTTCACAACTGACGACACTCCAAATGGCCAAAAATTGATAGATAAACACCCTTGAGGGATCTTGGGATATTTGGTTAGTTCCTAGGGTTTCATGAGGAAAGGAGGATGTAAATCCGGATTTGGTACTTAATTCCCCGTAATGGCATTTTTGTAATTTTTTATTAGATTCTAGGCCACACGGTTTACCTGTACTATTTTCAAAAACATGCGCAAACCATATGGAGTCTACTATCAGAAAATCCTTCTTCTACACATTTTACCCAGTCTATCTGCATAGTTAGAACTAACCATTTGCAACTGTGCGACTTGCTCAGAAAACTCATTTCCCCCTTTTTCGTGTCCTGAACCCCTGGAACACCTAGAGGCTTCTTAAGTACATGGGAAAACACTTATTCAGCCAAAATAAAGAACATAAACTGAAACATGGGAAAAACATACCTTAACGGAGATCTGGGATCTTACAACTTCTCCACCTTATAATGGATCATCCTTGAGTCGCTCTTACTGAGCATCATTGAGTTCCCAAAGAAAAGAGATCAGGCCACTGGGCCCATATATCTGATTCTCTCTCCCAAGTTTCTTCCTGAATGTTTCCATGTTTCCATAGAACATGAACCAAGGCCACAACCTTTCCCTGCAAAACTTTCTATCCACAATACGGACTAGGTGCTCCTCAAAGGATGCATCTGCCTCCAGCTCAATATCATGGGCGTTTATCACAGGAGATGGATCGGGATGATTCTGTCAGAGTTTTGGAACATGGAAAACATAATTAATCCCACAATACCTCTGTGTTATATCCAATTGGTAAGCCACTGATTTTATCTTCTCTTCAAACTCAAATGGACCCACATATCTAGGTTCCAACCTTCCCTGATTCCGAATTCGACGGTGACCCAACATTAGAGACACCTAAAGAAACACAATGTCACCCACCATGAACTCAAGAGGTCTATGATACCAATCTGTATATGACTTCTACCTACTCTGGTCTCTTTCCATATTCTTTTGAATCAAACGAACCTTCTCCGATGTCTCATTCACAAGACTCGGTCCTAACAGCTCAGACTCCTTGACCTCCAACCAATATAGCTGAGATCTAAATGGTCTCCTAGAAAGTGCCTCAAAATTTTCCATATGAAATATATCCTGAATGATTTTTTCGTAAGAAAAATAAACAAGAAACAAGTTATTTTCCCACTAACCACCGAAATAAAAAACACATGATCTCAACATGTCTTCTAATAAATTAATTGTATTCTCTGACTTCCCATCATTATATGGGTGGTAAGCCATACTCAAAAACACATGGGTACCAAGTTCCTTCTTTAGTCCTCTCCAGAAGCGTGAGGTGAAATATGGATCATGATATGAAACTATGGTTCTCAACACATCATGAAACCGCACTATTTCTTGAATATAAAATTCAACCAATTGGTCACCTGTATAGGTCTCCTGGATCAGCAAGAAATGAGACACTTTTTTCATCTGATCTACCACCACCCAAATTGAATCATTCTTATGAGGTATCCTCAGAAGACCCACTACAAAGTCTATCATGATGTCATTTCACTTCCACTATGGAATAGGCAATGACTACAACAACCCACCTGGATGCTAATGTTAAACATTCACCTAATAGAAGGTAAGGAATTGTTCCACAAAACTTGTGACTTATTTCTTCATTTCTGACCACCAAAACTGCCTATGAAGATAAAGATACATCTTAGTCAATCCCAGATACACTGCCCACTTTGATGCCTGAAACTCACATGTAAACTCCTTTCACACATCTGTCGGCACCAAAACACAACCATGGACATAAGAAACCTCGTCTTCACAGAAAGTACATACAATAGAGACTCCACACCTTTAAGACTTTCCTTCTCATAAAAACACCCTGGTTCTACCTTTTGTCTCTCATTAAATATGATCAAAATCATGGACTCAACTACTATAGATGCAAGGTTCATCTTCATATGCCCATCATGTACCCCAAATACATCTCAGAAAAGAAGGACATTATCATCCACTCTGAACTAGATTCCTAAACTACCTGATTCTGAGTCTTCCAAATCATATCATCGACAACACTATTATCTTTCCCTAATGTGTACACTATCTTAAATTCAAAAGACTGCAGGTAATCAACCCACTTTCACTGTCAAAGATTCGAATCCCATTGAGGGAAGATGTATTTGAGAATTTTATCGTTAGTAAACAATGAAAAGGGTTCTCTAAACAAGTAGTTCCTCCAAAAATTTAAGGAATAAACCATAATATTAAGCTCTAGGTCAGGAGTAGGATAATTCATTTCCTATGGTCTCAACTGTCTCGTCCCATAAGCTGCCACCCAATCATCCAACATCAACACTGCCCCAAGTCCAACACTGGACGCATCATATAACAAGGTGTAACTTTTACATGGTAAGGGTAACATCAAAATTGGTGTGGTAGTCAGATTCTTCTTCAGCTCCCAAAAAGCATTCTCACAAGCCTCTAAAAAAAATAACCCCATTCTTGGTTATGCCTATGACTGACGCTTCCAAATGAGAGAAGTTTCTAATAAAACTTAGGTAATATTTGTCCAAACGAAGAAAACTCAAAAACATCTGAGATGTTCTTGTGGAAATTTTCAAGACACCTCAGCCTGCACCTTTTTTGATCCACCGACACACCTAACTTAGAAATGATGTTCCCTAGAAAGTGAACCTCATTATTCCAAAACTATCATTTTTATATCTTGGCGTAAAGTCTATGCTTTCTTAGTGTACTGAAGATGATGTCAAGATGTTTGGAATGATCGTCATGAGTTTTGGAGTACACCATGATGTCATTAATGAAGATAATGACTAACTTATCAAGATATGGGTGAAATTTCTGGTTCATCAAGGCCATCAACACCACCGGTGCATTGGTCAATCCAAACAGCATCACCAGAAATTTATACAACCCATACAAACTTTGGAAAGTTTTCTGGGGTATATCAGAAACTCTCACCCACAAATAATGGCACCCTGATCTCAAATAGATCTTGGAAAACACTGAGGCACCCCTGAGATGATCAAATAGGTTATTGATTATAGTAAGAGGGTATTTGTTCTTAACCATCATCTGGTCCAGCTTCATATAATCGACAAAAAGCCTCAGTGATCCATCATCCTTATTAGAAAACAACACCAGAGATCCCCAAGGTGATGTACTATGATGTATAAACCCATTATTCTATAATTCCTATAACTGAACCTTTAGATCCTGGAGCTCTTCTGGTGCCATTTGATAGGGTTGAATAGAAACTGGCTCTGCTCCTAGAAACAATTTGATCAAAAACTCAACATCTCTCTCAGGTGGTAACCCAGAGAAGTCCTCAGGAAATACAAACTAAAACTAGTCCACAAAAAAAGGCAATACTATATGTCTTTTCTACATATCATCTAACATAAGGTATTCCACTTGGTTTGTGAGTTCCCTCAATTGTTGGCGTAGCGGCCCAACATGTCCCGCTTGAGTATCCCATTCACCAAGGAGGACATAAGTGCTTCCATCAAGAGATGTGAATGTTACCCATCATCAGTAACAGTCGATATGAGCTTGATAAAACACCAACCAGTCCATTCCCAAGATTTTGTTAAATATTGACATCTCTATGAAAAATAGATCCCATAGAAAATGATACCCACCAATCTCCAGAGCCCAACCATTGCACTACATGATGTCCTTAACTCATTATCCTAGAAGAGTATCAATAGAAATTACCCCACATGAAGTCCCCATGGTTTATACCAACACAACTATGAACTGAGTAGAAATAAAGGAATGTATAGAACCTGTATCAAATAAATCACTAGAAATCATGGAAGCTATAAGAATCGTACCACAAATAGTTGATGGTCCTGCCTTAGCACCTTCAGGTGTATCCTGAAATGCAAGAAGATAACCTTCCCCTTTACCTTAGGCTTCATCCGGAGTACCCCGCACCACACCACTCGGTTGGTAAGGATGATCTCACCCCAGAGTTCCATGTCCACCGCCTCTACTAGTACGACCTGTTGAGATCCAACTACCTTCTTGATATGGGGTAACTGACCCCCTTCTAACACTCAACATATATCTCTAACCTCTATCATTCCTTGACTATCATGGGTTCCTTCAAAACCTCTGCACATGTCCTAACTTTTTTCATGCTCAACACTCAACATATGGGTAGGGACATTGGTCAAACTTCGTCCATGACCTGCCACACTGATAACATATGACTTGGTCATCACCCTGAGAAGATGACCCCCTTTTTTGAATGCTATGTGTGCTTCCACCCTATTGAAGGATTCCAAAGTGGCACTTCCTACTATCATAAGTTGTACCACTTTCTTGCCATGTTGGTGCCACATGTTCACTAACTGAATCTCCCTTCAGGTTCTCCTCTAAGATAAGGGCTGGATCCACCACTTCAGAAAACATTTTCAAACGAAATATATTCACCTAAAATCTGATCTCGTGTCTTAGCCCATCCTGGATGCATTTCGATATGGAGGCCTCATATCCTATCAACATCGAAACAAAGCCTCTCATATCAGTGAAATGACTAGAATAGTCCATTGTAGACATGTTCCCCTGATATAACCTCATAAAATCCATATCCGTCACCGGCCTTAAGGACTTTAGGTAGGAGTTCTCAAGGAACTTCTCCAAAAAATCCTTCCACATCATTCCTTCAGCCTTCTCCTTTTGGACCATGATTCCCCACCAATGTTTTGTCGTACCCGTCATCATATAGGCCACTAACTTGAATCACATCTCAAAAGATTTTTCCAAGAGGTCAAGAATAGTTTGGATGGACTCTATTCAAAACTCCGCTACCTTTGGACCACCCTCTCTAGTAAAAGTTGGAGGGTGCTGCTGCTGAAACTCCCTAGTCAACTCAAACATACTCAGTGAAACTCGCCTTGGGTCTCATTAAGAGATCTAAAAAATGAGAAATTATCTCCTAGAAATGTTTTTCCATGTCTTCTTGGATCACCTCATTATATTTCTACTACTAGAGTAGTGTTCTCAACAACGTTATCCCATCGCCCAACTGGTATGTGACTTCGAGGTGGTATTTTTCTACATTTCCAAATATAATCTTTAGAATGCAACCATAACACTTTTATGAGAAGGAAGGTCATATAGGTAGGCTCATCACATTCCACAACCAAACTAGTTCTCATAATCTACCTAGATGAGTCCACTCACAACTGGATCACTACCCTTGTCCATCTCTCCTAAGGCCAAGGCTAACACGGTATCTAATTCACACGGTTAAAAACCTTATCTTTTACCCAATTCAAAATAGTTTCCATATTATAATTTACTCTTACAATATGTCAACCCACTTTTAATTCTTTATCAATAACAATTTTATAATAAGTAGTTGACATTTTCACATACCTTTTTACCCATTCATATCATCTTATTAGGCACAATTTCATTGCTTTTAAGAAAAAAATGCATCCTAACTTTTATATTTGATACACTCATCCCGTGTGTGTGCCTATCGTGATTCATGTCACTAATATAAATAGGTTCATAGAATTATTCATTAATGAACAACCATATAACCTTCCATCCAAGAGATAAATATCACAAAACCGTCAAATCACACAATAAGTGCATCACCCAATAGTGAAGTATCATCAAATATAACAACACACAACAAGAATAGCAATCCCCTCCTAGGGTGACTTGGGTTTCACCTCGTACATGGTTTAGCTACTCCCAAGCACGAGATCATTAACACTACCCCACACTTTCCTAATCTCCTATCTACCATTTTTCAAACAGTAATAATGAGAAAAGAACTCCTCTGATACCACTTTGTAACATCTCTGACCGAGAAGCTACTAAACTGGTTCCCCTTGTCGGGTTTCCACATGACCTCAAGTGCGCCTCCCCATACACCAGAGGTTACCAAATAGCATCAAGGGTATAATAGGATACATGTGGAGACTATACCCTCCCTACTAGAGTAATCTATAGTAGAAAATAGTTTATCTAGAGGAAACAATAGAGAAAAATCAATAACATGCATAAATAACCAATCCCCAAACTGGGTACAACCATATACAATAGTAAATATGACATGCCATGATATAGTTCCAAGTGAAAAAACCCCATAATAAAGACAAAAAATAAGCTCCACAAAATGGTATGGATTCCATGTTTGGAACCTCACTCGTACATGTCCCATGTCCAACTCAACTCCCTAGCATAGGGCCCTTTCCCTTGTCCTAACCTGCAAGCATGAAATCTTCATGGGTACACAATGGAGGTCTGAGAAGGGTTTGGGTATAACTTAGTAGTCCACCACCTGTCTGAAAAAATATCCAACAAAAGTAGATAGTGCATCAAAATGATAATTAATGGAAAATAGTGATAAATAGTTCAATAGGCCATTTTAGACTATGCTCATTTAAATTATACTACCATTGAATACAGGTTTACAAATTAGACTTTTAATGGTTTAATGTACGTTTTTCATGTGTTCAATGGATTATTCATGTTCAATGTTCTGAAGCATATGGAAATAAAAAAATACCATCTCACTAGGCATCACATTATAACAACCTCATAATCCTCACCATGAAGCCTTAGTCCGGGTGGAATGTAACTGTTAGGGGAATATAACTTCATCCCCTTCCCTAAACTGTGCATTTAGGGTTGGATCTAGAACCTCGGTCTAACTCGACCCATGTACATAGATCCTCAAGTCTATACCCCACTCTACCAATCCATGTGCACATGATTATTTACCATTAACCACAATTAACCACATCATAACAACCATATCCAATATCATTAACAACATCACAACATTATCAATAAATAATAAATTAATGTTATGTATCAATCCATTAACACATTCATAATTTCTAATACTTAACCCTTTAGTACCATTTTCCATTTTTTATTCCTATCTCACTAAGCATATTCAAGTGTAAACATAATTCCTTATCATATTCCCATTATTCCCATTTAAACCTTTTATATTCCAACAAAACAATCCCTTAGCCTTTAACCACATTAGGCACAACTAACCACAATCCATACTAACTCATTACCTAAACCAATTAACCTCCTTGTTAAGTCCCTATATTATTATGAGTCAATTTCTGACCTTACATTTATGTTAGCCCAATCGGGAGGGCCGACACGCCACATGGGTGGACCTAATTTGGTCCATCCATCCGCCATGCATCTCATGGGGATAAATAGGTGTTCAATTAATTATTTAGATACCAAATACACCACATCTGATTAATTTCATCAAGAACACATCAAGAAGGGTGACAAGAATGAAACCCTACATGACCATGACTACAAAAGAACCAAGGGATATAACTTTTAGACAACCTACCTTGAATATATTGGTGAATGCACCCTAAATAAAGGCCATAGATCCTGATTCAACACAAATTTGAAGCCTCAACCTAGATCTCATCCGGAATTAAAGGGTTTAGAGCATAGGATGGATATAAGGGAAAGATACCAACCATAAACAAGAAAAATAAGCAAGGATGGATTTAGCCTTACCCAGTTGTTCATTTCGCAACCGAATACATTCCAAATAGACTAGGACTGAATAAGAAACACCCTTGGGAGATCTTGGGAGCTTTGGTTCGTTTCTAGGGTTGAAATAGGGTAGGAGGAGGCAAATCTTGAGTTGGTACTTAATTCCCTGTAATGGAATTTTTTTTATTTTTTTAATATTTTCTTGGTCGTATGGTTTACCCGCACAGTTTTCCAAACCATGTGAAAACCATTCAGAGGATACTATCTAAAATCCTTTTTTTGGATGATTTACCAGGGTTTTTTTCACGGTTAGGACTAACTTTGCGCATACCGTGTGCCTTTCCCATAAAAATCCTTTTCCCTTTTTTCTAGTCCTAAACCCCGAGAACACCCCTGAGCCTTCTTAAGGACTTCGGGAAACACTTATTCAGACAAGAGAAAGAACTTAAACTCAAATTTGGGAAAAATACCTTAATGGAGATCTGGAATCCTATAATAGGAATCAACCTGTATGTAGTTATTGAATAAAAAAATCCCAGCATCAATTTGGACTATGTGCAAGGAGGGAGGGGATTTTCTTTTTTTTTCCTTTAGTGGTGACTAGTCTTGAGATATGATATTCAGGAATTGTTGTGTATCCCATGTGGATGGGAATCAAGACACGCATAGTTATTGAATATGGAATAGTAGACAACCTATGCCAAAGATAATGCCATCTATGATGAGGAAACCAAAGTTCCATGTATTTTAATGTCATACAATAAGGAAATTGGTGTTAAATTTATATTAAAGATGATTTTTAAGATTAGTAAGAAACATAACCATTATATGAAGAGAATCCCTGGGGCCAAAGGATGATAAGAAAATCATCTGGTGAATTGGAGGAAATTTGCAGCTAGGCTTGACATGCCAAGTCTAGGTGTCACTCTGTATCCCATAAAAAATGATAATCAAGACACACATAGTTATAGAAGGGAATTATTCATGTAGGTATGAACCATGCATATAAGAGTTAATTTTTCCCATTGTTCTTGGATAGGTCTAGGACATAGAGTCTAGGCATCCTTATGTATCTCATCAAAATGATAATCAATCCACATGTACTTCTACAGAAAGATAGTTCATGTTTGGGTCTAGATCTCACACGGGAATAGTGTCATTTCATCTTTCTCCCACAAAGATCTAGCTCATGTTCAATGAATCATTGATTAAAATAAGGACCCCCATGTATTTTAATGTCTTTTAGTAATGAGGTTAGATTCCATGTAGTTTAACATCATGTTCCAAGGATGTAGATCTTACGAATTGAAGTAAAATCCATATTTTAGCCTATAGTTTAACATTATGTGACCAGGACAATAACTCATAGTTTATGGTCTTAGATTTTGGACCATATCTGTAGTTTATCATCGTGCATTTAAGATAATGATAGAACAATTTTAGTACATGTTTTAGGAATGAATTGTTTATAGTTTATTTTTCTATTGTTAGGATGAAATACACCATACAATTTAACATCATGAAACAATGAAGTTTCATCATGTAGTTTATCATTATATGATCAGTATGAAAACTTCCTTTTACTGTATGAACTATTTCTTCAAGAACCTGTCATCCATAGTAGCTGTAATGAGTTTTCCATCCATTAAGATCAATTAACAGGCTTTGTTTATATAGACCTTGTGTATAAAAAATGATCCCTCCCATTTTGGCTGCAACTTTGGTGGTTCCTTTCCATGTATCATTAGAGTCCTGAGGACCAAAACTATATCTTATTCTAGGGAATACTAGAGGTAAGAAAATTTAAAGGCTTCTCAAATGCAATTTTCTTGAACCTCCAAATGTTGAAGAGTATGGAATATCATTTCATCAAGTCACTCCAATTCATCCATTCATTTATAGGATTTATTAGATTTAGGCAGTTGATCATATATGGTAACATAATGCAAGGGAAATTAAACATTGATTGGTAGGGCCGCCTCTCTCCCATATAATAATGAGTATGGGGTTTCCTGGGTGGAAAATGTAAGTTGTGGTTTGCTAGTCCCACAGTTTATGGGGGAGCTTATCTGGACACAAATATTTTCTTTATCTACCACATTTTGGAGTATTTTAGATAGGGTCTTATTGAAGGTCTCTATCTTCCCAGTAGCAGCTGCATCATAGTGGGATCAATGATTGGCTTTGAGAACAGAAATAATTTCTCCATCATAGGAGAACAAAAATTGGTGCCATTTTTTTAGTATGGTATGAGGGACACTGAATATGGTGATGATGTTGTATTTCACAAATATGTAAATGATTCTATCCCAGAACTCTTTAAGTGTTACAAATTCTACCCATTTGAAAAACAAGTAGGTTATTGTGGGAATATACTTGAATTTCTTGGTCTTAGTATGAGGATATGGTCCCATGACATCCATTCCCCATATAGAAAATGGCTAAAAGTAATTGGTTGTGTGAAGTAACTCCATGGGTTGGTGGATGAAATTAGAATTAACCTAGCAGGAATGGAACATGTTGGTAAATTTATTACAATCTTGCATTATATTGGGCTAGTAGTATCCAATCCTTTGAATTTTATGGGAAATATTAGATCATGATTGGTGGTCACCTCATGCTCTATAGTGCACATTTTTTATGATATATGTGGCCTCCTCTGCATTAATGAACCTGATAAGGACACCATCAAATCCCCATTTATAGAGGACCTTTTTTTTATTGTACAATTATATAGAACATAGTTAAATGCTTATATCTAGATTTTCACCCTTTCGGACCTATCTGGTGGGAGTTATCCCTTTTGAATGTAGTACATAATGGGTGTCATCCAGCCAATGGTAGGACTATATGAATTGGGGATGGGGCTGATCTCACTGGTTTCTTCTGTGTTTTCTTGAACAAATGGTGATAGCATCTGGCGGTGTGCAATTCTGTTGATGGTTACATCATGGTATAGATCAGACATATTTGTGGCTTCATTTTCCAATGAATTAGCCTATTCAATTTTCAATTGGGGAAATGATTCAATGTTGGTTCTAAAGTTAATTCATCCATTATTCCTCATACATGGACTACCTAAGGTATTTTCTATTCCTTTTTATAGAATAATCATCATTAACCTACTTGATGACTAGTTATAAATTTCCTTTTATCATAAATTGTTTTATTTTTACATGAAGTTCCATATCTATCCCTACAATGAGAGCCTAATATTCTAATTCATTATTTTTTCACCCCTATGATAGAAAGGAGTAAGGTAGGACAACATTTGTCGGAGATTTGAGTATGACTCCCAGGCCAACTTTGTTGAGCTTGGTGTCTACCATCCGCTTTCCAGTTAATATTCTAGATGCACTTTCAAAATGAATATCCTTTATCTGGGGTTATATTAAATGAATAAAACCTCTAAATTGGGAATTTTATTACCCAATTCATTCATTTATAGTGAGGGGTACTATTATTGGAAATCAGCTAATTTCTGGACTTCGATGGCTTTCAAAGGAACAAACTGTATTTCAAACTATTGTAAGATGACTACCCATCATGATAGAAATCTATTCAATATTGGAAAGTTGATAATATATTTGTGTGGGTTTATATGGGGAAATAAATGGACCTTGTGAAGATACAATTATTTCTTTATTTTTTGGACAACAAATATTGGTAACAAACATATTTTCTTAATATCTAAGTAACGAGTCTTAGCATCGATCATGGTTTGACTGAGATAATAAAGTTTATTTTCACTGTTGATATCATTATTATATGTGAGGAAGGAACCTATAGATCCTTCCAAGGTAGTCACAAAAAAAATGAGTTGCCTTCCTTTAATGGGTGGAATTTGTGCTGGAAAGCTCAGTATATATTTCTTGAGACTATCAAAATACTTCTAATAGTTATCAGTCCATTGATATAAAACCCATTTTTCATAAAATTTGTAAAGGAAAATATTTTATTTCAAGGCTAGATATGAATCACTAAATTTAGTCCATGATTCCTTGAATTCCTCTTAACTCAGTGAGTTTGCGAGTAGGTGACATGCCATGGATATCCTTTTTCTTCTTGAGGTCTACTTCAATGCCATGATGGTGTATGATGAAGCCGAGAAATTTCCATATGGTAACACAAAAATAATATTTTAAGGGGTTCATTTTTAGACTATGTTTTCACGGCTTGTTGAAGATGATTTCAAGATCTGATAGGTGGTGCGAGTGTTTTCAAGATTTAACCACCAGGTCATCAACAAAGCTTTCAACAAACTTTCACATGAAGGGTCTAAATATGCGATGCATAGAACATTGATACATGGAACTAGAATTATTCAAACAAAATGGAATTACTCAATAGAAAAATACTATATATGGGGCCCTAAAGGTGGTGGATTATTTTTATTCATTGGCCATCCAAATTTGGTTGTATCCTGAATATTCATCCATGAAATAGAGATCCTGATATTCAGTTGTTGGATCGATCAACAAATCTATGATCATGACCATGAAATCATCTTTTGTATAGTACTATTTGAGATATCTAAAATAGTTTTAGACCCTTATTTTTCAATTATTATTTTTTAGGGTGGCTGTATTGTCCAGTCACTTGGGATATTGGACCTCCTTAATGAAGGTAGATCTAATGATCTTGTCAAATTCAGCCTCTATTTTGGAAGCATGTGTTGGGTGTGTGCTACTAGCTGCTTGTTTATAGACCCAATTATCTTTTGGGAGGCCTAGGTGGTGAGTGGAAAGCTCAAGATAGAGCCCTAGAATTTATGTATAATTACAATTGAAAACATCATGATGCTGCCTTATTAAGGATTTACATACTTATTTATCTTTAGATGATATCCCTATACTAATCAGGGTGGGATGTGGATCTTCTTATACACCTAGATTTATTTCCCTAAGTTCATCAATTTTGGTAGAGATGCCCTCCTCAAATGCTGGAGGGAAATTCCTAAGGTATTCCTTCTCTTCTTCTTCATCTTCTTCATCTTATTCCACTTTTTATGCCAGGGAATCAATTATTGAGATAAGTTCTTCAGAGTTGGGAGAAGAGTCGAGATCTTAGTGTTCAGAAGATGAATCAGATTCTTTTGACCTGGCTGATAGGGGGAGATTTTCTAGAGAGGATGGAGTAAGGGAAGGAGTGACTTCTTCCTCTTCATCCTTAGTGGATGAGGTAGGGATTTCCTAGAGGTATAATAATGGGTTGAAGAAATTTTCATTCAATCATTCACTATTATTTTATGAATCAACATATTCTTCAATGTTGTTAGACTTAGTATCCATGATTGAAATCATGAGTAATTATGAACATGCATCTAATCTTGGACTCATACACCCAACTTTATTTATGGGAAGTACTTCTTCCTCACTGATCTGCTTGAATGGATATGTTGGGATCATTTCCAAACCATTTGGGATGGCGACCCAATCAATACCATCATCATAGGGTTTCTCCCATATCCCCTAATATAATCCCACATTGATATAATGTGACTCGTAGAATTTAAATGGGTCCTTATCAGTGCATTACATACCTATTTTTAGATTAATGAAATATTTGATGTACTGATGGTATGATGAAGGAATTGATCCATGTTGGTGCAACTTGTTCCTTCTTAGTATGATGTTGAAGGCCATTTTTTCATATGACTATAAATTATGTGTCAGACACAAGGTCTCCGAATTGATTTTTGAGCTTGATTTGGACCAATGTATTTTTCTTAGTTTTAACATAGCCTTTCATGGTTATTGTGAAGTTTCAATATTATCATCATTGCAGCTTGGTTGGTGAAGTGTTTACACTTGAATGAAATTAATTCTAGATCCATTGACAATAAAAAAATTTAAGACATCAACACCATTTATCTTTTGGGACATATACAATGGGTATAATGTTCCCATGTATAATGGCATATTAATCGTAATTTGTGAAGAATATAACCATGTGACATTCTATGGGATCAGTCTCTTCATGATAGACTTTGACGATGGCCACTTCATCTTTACAATCCTGGGGGCTTAGCAGTTCCTCTATGAGTTCCTCCCTATGACCATTTGACAAGATCAGGGCATCTAGGATCGATATTTTGGTTGGTACCAAATCCAATTGATTCATAATATCATACTCCTTGTCTAATTTTCAGTGCTTCCAAATGCATGGATTCTATTTCATAGGCATTTTAGGGGAATGGGATGTAGATGAAGATGGTTCAGCTCTTGATACATGAGCTGCATGGACTTCTGTTCTTTGTGGATTGATCCAGGTAGGTCTGTCTGCATGCTAAGGGTGATTAAACACATCTTCTTCTTCTCATGGATATTCTAGAATGATAATTACAATGCGTCTTCTAGAAGGTATAGGGTAATTTTCCTATTCCAAATGGGTCTTCTAAGGGTCGCTTACACAGGTTTATGCAACATTGATGGTTTGATGACTTACATGGCCAAAAATTTGATTTCTCTAATGGATGTGTCATCCTTAGTATCCTTTAATTCTATAGACACTTCCTCCATCTCCCAGATAAGGTGTGGGGAACTCATGTTCACAGTCATACTCTTCACTAGATAAGGGATCCATTAAGTGAATGACATTAATAGAGCTGAATATCAACTCCTCATCTGATGATGTCACTTCTTGACTGACTATTACATGTGGTTCCAATTGGCGGTTTGGTTCCCATTATTTTCAGATATGATGGAATAAAATCTGATAGGGTCAAGGATAAATTTGTTCTGGACATGGTTTCTTATTCCTGTAATTGATTCGTTCCTTTCTAGTTATGTTTATTTTTGGGAGGTCTTCTTCTAGTGTGTTGTGGGGTCGAGGATATTGGTTGTGTTATATTCAGAGCATCTAGGGGAATATTTGTATGATTCAACTATTCTTAGAGAATACCTTGAGTTTGTTTTATTTTATTTCATGTAATCCAACTATAGAAATTTTTTCTCTCTTTCAAATAACTTCTTTCTACTCATCTCCTTCATTAGAGGCCGTAGTGGATTCATATACCACTTGTTCCGATGGTGGTCCTAGTTTGACTTGCCTAGAATATATAATTTTCTCCATGAGATCATTAAAGACAAATAATTCCTGGATAGTGTGTCCCAGTATCTAGTTGAATGGATAATTATCTAGCCGGTCATCAAGACCCTCCTCATCAGCCCTTTTTTTTCTTTGGTAGATAGAGAAAGTTGCAGTTCAAGGTAGCTATAAAATAAATATGGACATGATTATCTTGGAACGAGTAAAATTTATTCCTCCATTCTAAGAATTGTTTTCTCCTAGGTCCCCTCCACTCATCTTATCAAGGTAGAGGATGTTTTTTATGCCAAGGGGGACTCAAATGATTCGGTGTAGGCCTTGCAGATGGAACTAGTGCAGGGGCTGACTTAAGAATGAAAAATGCCACTTCAGATCTCCCAATTATTTTTCAATGACTAGTGGGGTTACCCAGAACTTGAGATTATTCCATTGTATGGAGTCTTCTATTATTTGGGAAATGGAAAAGAAATCCTAAAAACCACTTTTATATTTCATTGGGAGGAGTGGTGTTTGTAGCTCTTCATGGATTTTATTGATACACAAATCAAGTATATCATCTTGGGGGGAGTGGCTAGTTCAAAGAGTATGTAATACCTTTCCAATTGGAAATTAATTAAGAGACATTCCAATTATAACACTATTTTTAG
The DNA here is from genome assembly GCA_963277665.1 of Viscum album. Classification (NCBI taxonomy): domain Eukaryota; kingdom Viridiplantae; phylum Streptophyta; class Magnoliopsida; order Santalales; family Viscaceae; genus Viscum; species Viscum album. Next base: position 834,498,032 of record OY728156.1, read on the forward strand.
TTTTATAGGTTTCTAACTGTTGTTTTTGGTAGTTTTGAACTGAACTAGAAAATGAACTACCTCCTGAGATCCTCCCATCCTATTATCGACTGATCTGGTAAACTAGTGTACCACACAAAGGCTGGCCCTTATAGAGTTTTTATGAAGAATCTTAGTTTCACTAATTCTTGTAACTATGGGGTTACCATCATGGGATCACAATAAGATGAATGGGGAATCAGATGTTGTTATAGGTCACCAGATCCATTGAATATCTAGAACACAAGACTCCCAAAATTTCGCGATGGTGGAGTGTTACTCGCCCAATCAGGGTAAGGTTTCATCTCCATCTATAATAGTGAATGCCTCTCTTCCATGGGATCTAATCATGCTTCTAATGAATCAATTTTATTAGTTAAACCTTGATGTGTTCCCTGTTGAACCTGATCATGGGCGAGCACAACAGTGAGAAATATTCGACATGCCAGTTCTGCTAGTACTTGAGGTGGATATCTAACTGGGAGCATCTTTTGTGGATTTTCATGGACCTATTCCAGTTATCTCTTTCATGGATGGAAATAATGATATTTTTTCATGATCGGATTCAAGTGGACCAATGGTCCTAGTGCTGTATTGGGCGTACATCTTGGAATTGTATCATTCACCAGGATAAACCCTTGTAGATGAGGTACTTCTATTAGAAGTGTATGTTGTGGCACTTACTAGGTTGAATATTCCATAAGATAGCTTCAAAGAAATATCTCAACATTTATTTTCCCCAACTCTTTAATTTTTTCCTTATTCTAATAAAATATATCCCCAATCATAAGGGGATTTTTCTCATTAAGTGGAGGAGGTGGGTCATATGTTCCCTTGTTTTTTTATTATTGTAGTGAGGGATTCACATAGGAGGCAGTGTAGGATTGATTGGGGGAACACCCGAATTCTGGGAGAACCTCTAGTTTCATGTAAGAAAACCTTCAATCTCATTGTGGATTGGATTCTATGTAGAATCATCTTATCCCTACTCTTCTCTTTTTGAATCATATTCAGTTTGGTCCATAAGATTGATGTCCATGACATTTATCAGCACATAACACATTATGTGTGGTGTAATAGCCATGAATGGTAGGGTTGTTCACATATTTTATTTGATATTCTAATTCCACTATGAGATACTCTTATTGATTCCTAACGATGAGTAACTCAGAGGGAACCACTCTATGAACTTGTTGTATACCTCCCCTATGGGGGAAAGGATTACAATATGGGAAGGAACAAGAGAGATCTCTACTTTTCATCCTCCCTAATCCGAAAAGACTAATTTCCACAGGTTAGGTGGTTAAGGTAAAAATGATCCCAGCCCCATGGAAATTAAGAGTTCATGATATGAATTCGTAATGTACTAAATACAATGGTTCATATGAAGACCTAAAATCAAGAATTCTTAATGTCCTTAGAAAAAAATGGTTCATATGAAGACCTGGAATCATATCCATCTTACACTCGAATGGGAATTCACATAGGTAAGTGTAAGTTAGATATGATGTCATGTCATCATATGTACCATTTGTTTCTGAGGACATTAAGTGTTCAAGATTATTTTCTTCTGTTAGGCTATAAGCCTTCTAAATGTTCTCTATTTTGTTGTTCATGAGTCTTTCAATGGATTTATCTTGTCAGGATGACTCTTTTGAAACTTAATAAATACTAGTTCACATCAATCATATCATCTTTCCAGATAAAGGATTTCATTTGATCACCATCTTGGGATAATGATGTTAAAGGATGTCATTTCCACTTGGTTCTGGTTAATGGGATGTGGGGTAAAATACAAAGATATGTGCTCTCATGATCCCTATATGTGAACACCAGATTGGGCATTAGTGATTAGATGACAAAAGTTATGTAGACCATTGAGTTAGGTCAATTCAATAACATTTTCCCACCTATCTGATTGTGGTCATGCGTAGATGGTAGGGATTCAAGGTCGATTTACTAATGATGGTATCCCAATATATTAACATGGTCTGCATACCAATTGTTGAGAAAGAATTTTTTTTGAATTAGTGGAGATTTTTCCAATTCTTGAGATTAATTTTATGTATTAATTACTCTAAAAAATCTCTTGGTATGTTAAACTGATAAGTATTTTTAGACCAAAACACAATTTGTATGTCATCACTAGCTAATTTTCTTCTCACAAGCATCATAACCTTTTGTTCTTCTACCAAGGACTCCTCTACTTGGTCTACCTGACTTGGACACTTCTTGATGATTTAGATTCACATAGTAAGGTTCTTAGGTGTATCATTGATATGTGAACTATATGGGGATGGCTCAGAAGATGAGAATTTCCCTAGGTTTCTTCCTGGTTGAGAAAGGGTATCACTTTTTACTAACAGAGTATCAAACATATTCCCATCCCTCCAAGAGCCTCTACATATGAGAGTTTTCTTATATTTGATATGGAAAGAGGGGCCTTCTTAATGATGTAGAATTTGACTGTAGGGAGGACCTTCATAGTTGGTTATAGAATGGTGAGGACTACCATTATAGAATGACATATTACTATAGGGATAATTTCTTCAGCATATACCCTAAGGAGGACCATCAGGGTGGACGATAACAAGTGGGGTTGTTCCTGCTAAAATGAGTTGTCAATGTAAGGAGGTCCTTCATAGTTGGTTCCAAAATGAATAGGGGTATCATTATAGATTGATGTCCAACAATAGGGAGAATTTCTATAGCATATATCATGGGGAGGACCATTAGTGAATACAATAGGAAGGGGTGGACCTTCTTGATGTTTGATATTCAATCCGTGAGGAGGGATAATGTGATGATCATCATGAGATAGGCTCTCATGATTTCTCATTTTCTGTCCACAAATTAAGCCTTCATTGTACATGATATAGGGGGGGACCTTTAGATCTACTAGTAAAAATGATGTAGGTTGGACATTCCCAACTTCTAATACCACTTCAATAATTTGGTATAATTTTGGAAGGATCTTGAGATACTAGAGATATGTGTTTGATGGAATCAAGAACTCCAACTTCCTAAAAAGTTGGGTCATGATTTTTATCTTCATTTTCCAGGTTAATTTGGCACAATTTTTTTTTGGTGGCTCTCTTACGGGAAATTGGGGCCACTTTTTGTAGGTGATGGTGTTCATAGATGGGTTCCTATTTGAGTTCCAATCTTGATTCTTATATAATAATTAGATGAGTATCTTGAGGTATAGAAGGGATATATGCCTACCTTGGAGTGGCCATCAATGTGGAACAGCTTCCACCAGTTGGAACGAGTATTTTTCCCCATATGGTTGTCCATTTATTATAAAATTTGGACAATGTATTTTCTGTATGGGAGTAGGGATGAACTTATGCACCAAAGTGACCACCTTATTTTCTGGATGAGTCAACCCACTTGGGGAGATGGGGTTTTGGGCCCAACTCCTTTCTATTTCCATTTATGTGATTATATCTTGACAGGTCTGGAGGATGTAGTCAGGAATTGATGTCTGGTCCTCAATCATTGTGTGGATGTGTTGAGATATATCTTATGGAGGAATGGGGATATATGACCATTCTGATGTTAGATAATGAATATGTTCTCTCTCCATTCCTCCAAATCTAGCTAGTGGTTACTGGGAGTTCTCTTGTGTAGGGGTAGTGGGATGAGTCTTCCCATGGTTTATAACTGCAATGTGATAGATCCTTTCTCTGGTTTCTATAGCATTTCACTGATGGAATTCTTATTTTTTAGATGGGATTTATGTATTCTCATTTTCCTGTAAATTTATATGAGGTATTGATATAAATCCACATTAATTTCCATCTTATTTTATTTTATTTCCACCATATTTGACTGGTGGTCTGCATATTTTCAAGTTGGGATTTTCATCTGCTCTTTGATCACCATTGTATCTGACTGATGGGATTCATACAAGTTGGAAGGGATGTGAATCTATATTTAGTTTCCCATTATATTTGGATTACTATCTTGGTACGTCTTAGTATGAACAAGAATCTTCTCAAAGATGGTTGTCATCCTATTTGGATAATGGGATCCATATGCATTGGTAGAAATTTTCATCTACCTATATTTTTCTTCTCTACTTGCATGATAGGTTTTGAGAGAATTTGATAGAAGTTTCACTTAATTTTAATTTATGGTTGTATTTACATGGAGGGATACATTATACAGGGCATAAATATACATCTTCCTATAGTGCATCATATTTTTTCAAAGTGAATTTCTTCCTCAGGAACTAGGGTGATGAATTGTTCCTAATTATATAATTGTCTCCCTTAGCAGGATACCCAGGTAACTGGGTCCTTTTTCCCTTATCAAGGTCCCCGAGGTAATATCCTCCCTATGGTGAGGATATTGGGCCACATGATATTGGAGGTGATGAATTTCGGTAGAGTCCCTTGAGTGGGACCCCTATGAAACAGTGATGAAATTTTTGGGGATGACTTCATCCACCACCCAAAGATAATGGAGGCACCCTTTATCATGTTCATGGGAAAGGCTCCTAAAATGGTTGGAAATAACAAGTAGAGCCTCCTAATTTTGGATCACCTACCACCGTTGAATAGATGTTTGGTGGGTCTTCAAGACCTGGAGGGCCTTCTTAGTTGCCTCTAGGGTAGGGAGAGTACCCTTCTAGTGATAATCTAAAACCAGTGCATTCGAGACCTAGTGATGAAGATGTTGGGTGGGAAATGGAGTATTATACTCCATGTAGTATCTATCTAGTGTGGTGGTTGACATACATATCCATTAAAACATCTGATATTTCATTGTATTAATGGAATCTAGAAATATTTCTGCCAATGTTTGCGACAAGTATAGGGAAAAAAACATCATCACAGTAACATATCATTACCAAATGCATAACTAGAGATCTTTCTTGGACCTCATACATTTTTTTATTTTAAATGGTGATTAAGATGGTGAAACTTCAAACTTGTTTAAGGATTCACATCGAGTTCATCATTATTTTCACTAGAATATGGGGTTGTGCCCAATTAGCTTTATTGTAGAGGGTTAATTGGTGTGAAATCACTAATGTCTGGTATAATATCTTAGAATAGTCTCCAATGGGTTTTCTCATAGAGCTAGAAATACCAAATGACTCTCACATCCATGATTCATGGACCTATATTCCAAAGGTATAAATTCATTGGATTATTTGTACAATAAAACATAAGAACTCACATTGGTCGAGAGGATGGGAATTTGGGCACATTACACCCTTTTGGGGGGAACTATTTCATATTCTGGGACACTCCTATTGATTCAAGATATGTTCATGAATCCTTGGTTAATTCCCAAGTACGTGTCTATAGATTATTCCTAAAGTAACAATTGATCATGAATATATATGGGTTCGGAATCATCTGTATCTATATGAATTTCCCTATCAATGGAGGGATCTTTATGTATCCAAGGATCTTCATTAAAGGAGGGATTTTTATGCGTAACTATAATTATCCATAAATGTTACCCTGTGTGGATAGATCATTTATTATTTGGTTATTTATTAGGAAATTATTGGTTTTAATCCACATGATGGGGAACACTAGATTTTACCGTCTTCTTGGGGAGATGAGAGTTATTTCGATGTCGGGAAAAAACTATAACGTCCCAATTCCAGGATCTGCCTAGAGGTGCCCCATACCCAGTTGGTCACATGGCCTCAAGCGCATTTTACCAAATTCTAGAGGTTGTCTACTAGTAACGAGGGCCTTGAGTGTGATAGTGGGGGAACTATTCCCTCATTGGTTGAGAAACACAATGGAAGTAAAATAGATATAGAATAATGGAAGCAGTAAATTAATGCAATAAGTAAACAACGTAAGACTGAAGAAATAAAAAATTGGAGCACACAAACATATATATGATACATGATACATATGTCTAGGAAATAATCTAAACAAGTCACAATGCTGGAATATAGTACAAAACCAAAGTGAAAAAGAAAATGGATAAACTACTCTACAACATCGCAAGCCTCAACTTGGTCCCATGCTCCCCTGCTCCATAACGATCATGTACCTGAAGTAGAAGGGAACATGCCCTTATCTATACTTGAAATAATATAATCATTTTCGTCCCAAAATCATGACCCAAAAAGGGTGTGAGATGAATCCAAGTAGGAAACCATCAAAAGAACTGTGCCTAATAGTCAATGAATATATATGGAAGGCAATAAACAAAATGAAGTAGTAAACAAGGATGTACACATAGTAACAATCCTATAATTTCAAATGAATTCATTTTCATATCAAGTAAGCAGCTAATCAAAACCAGGTAACCCTCTGGGAAGTACTCATAACCTAACACCTCTGGTTCAACCAAAACAAACACAAGCCACCCTCTGGGAAGAAATAACAGTCTAACCCCTCTGGTTCATCTTTAACAAAGACACTATGAGGAAGCACTCACCATAAATTCCCCATGTATTCTCGTATCGGTAAATAATAGGCACTCTTAGGAATCACTCAACATCCAATTCCCCCTATGTCTAGCATCAAGAAACTACAAATGCTCTAAGGGAGCACTTACATCCACCCCCCATATGGTCTTGCAACGTAAAAGTAAAAAAACACTCTAGAGAAGCCCTCATTGTCAATTCTCTCTATGGTCTACTAAACCAGGTTCCCACAGCCTTGGATAAGTCAATCGAGCACAACAATACATGGAAGCCAAAGTAAACCTCAAGAACTACTTGGATAAACAATCTACAACATATTATAGCACGAAAGATAATAATCACTCCATTCTAACAATACTATGCATGGAATGTAAACATCCAAACATGAAAAGCTAGACCAAATGGTAAAAATCACACAAACATGGGAAAACATATCCATTTCAAGGAAATGTTAACCATATTCACAACAATTAACCTTTATCCAAAAAAACAAGACATGGAAGGTAATAATAGGACTAAACCCATAAACACACAATACCTCGTTCTTAGTTATTAGGCATTTTTTAACACAAAATTCAAAGATCATATACATAAAGGCCCAAACCACCTACCTCGTCATCGTGTGATCTAAATACATGAACCTCAGGCCTTGAATCACCCTATAATTCCATAGATCTACAAAAATGTTAAAAACATTCAACCAAGGATAACTCATGAGGGAGGAGAAATCAATAGATAATGTTCATGTAGAAGGGATAACTCACCAATTTGATTCCAACGCAATCGACGTAGGTTGAATCAGAGAACGGATGATGATTTGGGGGCTTGGAGAAGATCCATAGTTGTACTGTCACTCCTAGATGAGACAGATAAAGAGAAAAAGGGATATGTCGATTAGACGCATCCCCGATCCGTTTAATGAAAAAAGTACATGATGTGCATTTTAAAATTATATGGCGTGTACTTTCCTTTTTCAGCCTCTAATTTAGGTGGTCTCCCAGTCACCACACACGACCCTGTACTCGGCCATTACATGGCCAGTACACGGTCACCTGTGATAATCAAGTACACTATGTGTACTCCTAAAATTTCCATAAAATCCTCTTTTTCTCAAAAGTATCCAGAAAAGAAAAATTTACCTAAAAAGAAGATCTCGGTTCTAAAAAAATTCCCACTTTAAAGAAATTCATCCCCGAATTTTCCTAGAAAGGTGGTGTAGAAGAAGAAACCTCAAATAGCTCTGGCCACTATGATCGTACATTGGCCTCTGTCTCCCAATTCTCATCCTGTACTCGCCCGTGATGCCATCACACTTGTACCAGAGGAACAAACTGGACATTTATAACCTTTTCACTTTGATCGACAATCCGGATAGGACGCTCCTTGAATGAGGTGTACACCTTGAGCTCAACCTCATCAGGTTGGAAAACATGAGACGAGTTTGAGAAGTAAAATCGAAGATGAGAAACATGGAAGACATCATGCATATCTCGGTACCTCTGATTTAACTTCAACTGATATGAAACTTACTCGACTCTCTCCAAAACCTCAAACGACCCGATGTATCTTAGTGAAATCATACCCATTCTCCTTATCTTTCTGTATCCCATCCTTGGTGTGACACACAGGAAAACCTGATCTCTGACCATGAACTCTGTAGGTCATCTTCATCGATCAGAATAAGACTTCTATCTTGAATGTGCAGTAGACATTCTCTTCTGAATCAACTCTATCTGCTCTATGGTCTCTTGGAAAAGACCAGGTCCCAACATCGCTACCTCTCCTGCCTCTAATACCACTTTGTAATGTCCCAATTCCGGGAGCTTCCCAAAGGTGCCCAGTACCCGGTTGGTCACTTGGCCTCAAGCGCATTTTGCTGAATGCCAAAGGCTACCGACTAGTAGCAGGGGCCTTGGGTGTGATAGTGGGGAAACTATGCCCTCATATCCATATTAACACAATGGAAGTAAAACATATATACAATAGTGGAAGTAGTAAAATAATGAAATAAGTAAACAATAGAATACTGAAGAATTTAAAAACTAGAGCACACACACACACACATATATATATGATGCATGATACATATAAGGACCCAGCCTTATAATATATATAATCTTGAATTTTGTCAAGAATTCACATCCTTTTTACATTGAGGATATTTTCAAGTTTATATCTTTAGGGAATTAGGACAATACATTCATAACATTACACATTATTACAGAGTGGATACCATAAAAACACTTTCCTTTTTTTCAAAGTATAAAACCTTAAAACATAAACATGACTCCTTGACAATTATTCAACATTTAACATTGCTTCCTCATTTCTCCTACACATCCATTAACCTGTTAAAATCATTTAAAAACATGGTATGAGAAAAAAAGCTTAATAAGGGTTGGAAAAGAATGAAATATCATATTAGCCCATGAATACTCATAACGTATGAAATCATTTGCAAATGACATTCTTTTCACCCATATATACTTACTTTGTGTAACATGAGATTTAAACAATATCACCAAAAAACATGAGAAAATAAATATAATCATAAAGGTATCTTGGGTAATTACTTGCATAATCTTGTAACCCTCTCGACTACCTTGTAATTTTTAACCCTCACGGATACCTTATAATTTGTGTAACCATCGCTGTTACATTTGGAGTAACCATATGGACGACCTCCAACTTACACATACCCAATACATTGGAGGGAAATATCGGCCCCACCCTTCATCATAAACAATTCCCAATAACCAAAACATAATCATACAACATGAATAATTCTATAAAAACATTGCTTGGGAATGTCGTAAAACCAAATTTAAAAACAGGATTTTAATGGAAAATCCACATACATAAATCATATAATTGAAGTGATACTTAATAGAGTTGATGAAATATGATTAAAAACTATAAATACACATAATTAAACATAATATAAACAAAACCAATCACACAAACAATTTTAATTTAATATGAATAACGAAGTAGAAGGTTAACCCAAAGAATGGAAATCAGGTTAAGAATTCCCTTACCTCGGGTTTGTCTTACTTTCAACTAGTTTAAAATTCCTCTATAATGGTTAAAAGAGTGTTATTAGTATTTTACAGAAACATTTTCATGTTTATAAAATCTTATATTATCATTTCATGACATCATTTTACCCTTTAATTGTTAGTATTTTTCTCCTTGAACTGTTTTTGGTTGAGTTCTTTACATGATTTCCATGATTGGTTTATGGTGGATGTTCTTGTCGATTGAAATTGAAACTCAAAAATTTGAATGGAGTAGTATTTACATATATAAAGTAACATAAATTATACCATTTACCATTTTTAATTCTTACAAGAGGATGATTCATAAGTTAAAACATTAATGATGTTTGTTTAGATCGTTTTAGTGGTTCTTTGATAATAATTACCTCATTTCGTTTTATACGTTAAAACCATGTGTTAAATATAATTCCAAAACAATTGATGTTCTATAATAAATATGTTATAACTTTTTTTAACCATAAAAATGGTTTCATAACCATACTTGAAAAAGTTAATGAAAATTGAAATCACATTATCTACGATGTCTGTAGTTTGACAAATCACAGACAATGTTTTTATTCCTTGAATAACTGGAAGAGGAGAAAAATAATGATGGTGAATTTTACATGAACTTTAGAACATCCTAAATATACATTATTTCTGGAGATTTCATGCCTCCTGGGTAAGAACAGTTGATGAAAGAATGAGAAAGGAGCTCAAAATAAAAGAATAATTGAGAAATCCCATACAAACATTCAGTAGCCTAACGGCTACGCAACATGGTTATAGAAAATTTTAAAAAGATAGGGGACAAGGTTCACCCATCCAAAAATGAATCATAATATAGATTATATCAAAAATAATAAGGAAATAAGAACATGGTATGGAAACTTGAAAGCTATACCACATAAAAGAGAAATTGAATGGGAAAAGAATGTAATTGATAATTTTCTTACCTTGTAGAGTAACCCTTAGAACATTAAGGTTGGGACCTTGGGTGCTTGAGGAAGCCTTGGGAGGAATAATAGAATGTTAAGGAGGCGAGAGATTCATTGAGGTGGAATTGGGAATGAAGTTAATGAAGGAATGGGTTTGTATTTATAGGAAAAGTAAGGGAATATTTTAATAATCTCCAAGGGACACCTCATGAGTGGTATTTGAAAAACCATGAAATTTCCCATGGTATTTTCCCATGGTATAAGCCACTTGGGACACCTCACATTTTACTTTACTATACACATGTCTACCAGATTTATGACATCATTATTACATCATTATTGATGTTATTAACACACTAAAACTAAAAACAGTATTTTTTACTATTCACTGAAAATCAACTGCTTCAAAAAAATTCCCAAAATTCACCCTATCCATTTATTGACGTGTCGAATTAAAAAATGATGTCCATTTTTAGAAAATAATTTTCTAAATATTTTTAATTTAATTTTTAAATAAAATCATGCTTAATTCAAAAATTAATTATTTAGAAGCTATAACCACTTTTATATCATGATGAAAAATTAATCAAGATGTCATTAGCTTAAATCCTTATGAAAATAAAATAATAATACAATTTAATATTCATTAGGTTCATATTACTATTCATAGTACTATTCATAAGGGTATGTCACTATTCACCAAAAAACAAGTTGGTTTCAATAGACTTCAAATCACATACTGAACGCAATTGTAGATGACAATTTCGTGAAATTCAAAACATAGATGTGGAAAATTATGTTTTAATGTCTAGTTATTAATATCTACTTAAAAAAAGTTCCATACATTTATATTTATTTTTAGAAAATTTGACAGCCTAACGGTTACACAACATGGTTTTAGATAATTTTAAAAAGAGAGGGGAAAAGGGCCACCCATCCATAAATGAATCATAATATAGAGTAGATCAAAAATAAGAAGGAAATAAGAACACGATATGGAAAAATGAAAGTTATACCACATAAAAAAGAACATGAATGGAAAAAGAAAGAAATTGAGAATTTTCTTACCTTGTAGAGTAACCCTTAGAATTTGATGGTTGGGACCTTGGGGGCTTGAGAAAACCTTGGGAGGACTACTACAAAGATAAGGAGGCCAGATCTTCATTGAGGAGGAATTGGGAATGATTTTAATGAAGGAATGGGTTGGTATTTATAGGAAAAGTAAGGGAATATTTTAATAATTTCCAAGGGACACCTCATGAGTGGTATTTGTAAAACCACGGGCTTGCCTATGGTATTTTCCTATGGTATAAGCCACTTGGGACACCTCACATCTTATTTTACAATACACAAGTTGACCAGATTTATGAAATCATTAATGATTTCATTAACACATTGAAAATTATAACTGTATTTTTTACTATTCACCGAAAATAAACTACTTCAGAAAAATTCCCAAAATTCAGCCTAACCATTTATCGATGTTTTCATTTAAAAAATGAAGTCATTTTTTAGAGAATAATTTTCTAAATATTTTTAATTTAATTTTTAAATAAAATCATACTTAATTCAAAAATTAATTATTTAAAAACTATAACTTCTTTTATATCATGATGAAAAATTAATCAAGATGTCATTATCTTAAAGCCTTAATAAAATAAAATAATAATACGATTTATATTCATTAGGGTTATATTACTATTCATATTACTATTCATAAGGGTATGTCACTATTCACCAAAAAAACAAGTTGGTTCCAATAGACTCCAAATAACATACTGAACACAATTGTAGATAATAGTTTCTTGAAATTAAAAACATAAAAGTGGAAAAATTATGTTTCAAAGGATAGTTATTAATATATACTTAAAAAATGTTCCATGCATGTCTATTTATTTTTAGAAAAACTTGGGGTGTTACATTATCCCCACCTTATTGAAATTGCATCCTTGCAATTTTATTTACTTATTATACAACTGAGGGTACTTTTCCCTCATTGCATTTTTAGACTCCCATGTTTCTTCTTCAACCATGTAGTTTCTCCACAAAACCTTTACTAGGTGGATTACTTTATTCCACAATACTTGTTCCCTTCGACCAAGAATCTGAACTGATTTCTCTTCACAAGAAAGGTTCTCTTCCAGCTGAAATGCTTCTAGGATCAAGACATGTGATGAATCTGGCACATACTTTCTCAACATTGAAACGTGAAAAACATTGTATACCTGAAACAATCTTGGAGGCTGAGCTACTCAGTATGCAACTGGTCCAACATTCTCCAGGATTTCAAAAGGACCAATGAACCATGGACTTAGCTTCCCTTTCTTACTGAAACATATCACACATTTTCCAACGAGAGAGTTTAAGGAAAACATGGTCACCTACCTTGAAAGATAAGTATTTCCTTATATTATCTGAATAACTTTTCTGCCTACTCTGAGCTGTCCTCATGTGTTGTTGGATCATCCTCACTTTCTCAGCCACTTGTTCTATTAATTCTAGCCCCATCAACTTTCTTTCACTGACTTCATCCCAAAACAGTAGATTATGACATCTCTTCCCATACAAGGCCTCAAAAGGTTCCATATGAATATTGGAATGAAAACTATTATTATAAGAAAACTCAACTAATGAAAGATGTTGATCCCAACTTCCATAGTAGTCTATTGAACAAGCTCGAAGAATATCCTCCAAATATTGAATCATTTGTTATGACTGCCCATCGGATTGAGGATGAAAAGCTATACTGAAATTTAACTCTGTACCCAAAAACTTCTTAAGTCCCTTACAAAAGTTAGAAGTGTACCAAGGATCTCGGTCAAATACAATGGAATGAGGAACTCCATGTTACCCGACAATCTCTTTGAGGTACAATCGAGAAAGCTGATCCAAAGACATTATATCTCGAATAGAATGGAAATTCTTAGACTTTGTTAGCCGATCAAAAATAACCCAAATTGCATTGTTACCTCGAGAAGTCTTTGTTAGTCCCACCACAAATTCCATGGATACATTCTCCCATTTCTACTCTGGCACTGGAAAAGACTAAATCATTCCCTTTGGTAATTGTCCCTCTACTTTAAAATGTTGACATGTCAAACTTTTCATGGTAAAATCATCAATATCTCTTTTCATTACATCCCACCAATAATACTCCAGAAGGTCTCTATACATCTTAGTACTACTAGGATGTACAGAAAATGGAGAACTATGAGCTTCACCCAACAAATATTTCTTTAACTAGGAATCACAAGGCACACACAAGCTTTTACCAAATCTCAAAACACAAACTTTATTAAGATAAAATTCTAGCAACTTTCCCATTTTAACCTATTCTACCTTTTTCTGTAGCTCATGGTCTTTTTTTGTGCTTGACTAATTCAGTCTGACAATGAAAATTGCACTGAAACCTGAAACAAAACAGAGGTATTTTCTACACCAACAACTTCAAAGACAAAATTCCTCAAATCATATATCAAGGGATCATGTTCCAAACATAACATGGTTAATGATGAATGATGTTTCTGACTCAAAGCATCCAACACTTTGTTTGGTTTTCTAGGATGGTAATTGGTCGTCTAATCATAATCCTTTATCTTTTCAATCCATATTCTCTGCCTCATGTTTAATTCATTTTGAGTGAATACATACTTCAGACTTTTATGGTCAGTATATATTTGACATTTGGTTCCGTATAAATGATACCTCTAAATTTTCAAAGAAAAAAACCACAGCTTCCAATTTCAAATCATGTGTGGGATAATTTAACTCATAAGGTTTTAGATGTCTTGAAGCATAAGCAATTACCTGATCATTCTGCATCAAAACACAACCAAGTCCCTTCAAAGAAGTATCATTATAGATGAAAAACTCACCATTCTGGGAAGGTAAGGCCAAAACTAGAGCATTTACCAATCTCTTCTTTAATTCCTAGAAATAAACATCACATTCCTATATCAAAATAAATTTAACCCCTTTCCATGTTAACTTAGTTATCGGGCTAGATAACCGTGAAAAGTTCTTAAAAAACGTCAGTAATAACTTGCTAACCCAAGAAAACTATAAATGTTTGTAACATTTTTTTTTCTTGGCCATTCACCAACTAATTTTGTTTTGGAAGGATCAAATATTATTCCATCCTAATTTATAATGTTCCCAAGAAAAGAAATCTCTTGCAACCAAAAATCACACTTTCTGAATTTTCCATACAGTTTCTTTTCTTTTAAAGTTTGCAAAACAACCCTTAGATGTTTTTCTTGCTCCTCTTTATTTTTAGAAAATACCAGAATGTGATCAATAAATGAAACCAAAAACTTATCTAAGAAATAATGAAATACTCTATTGATAAGATTAATGAATACAGTAGATGCATTAGTTAATCATAATGGCATAACAAAAAATTCATAATTCCAATATCTATCACAAAAGGCTGTTTTCAGGATGTCATTCTCCTTCAACTTCACATGATGGTATCCGGATCTTAAGTCAATCTTGGAAAAGTACTCAGCTCTCTAGAGATGATCAAACAAGTCATCGATATGAGACAAAGGATACATGTTTTTAATAGTGATTTTATTCAATGCTCTATAATCAATGAAAGTCTCATTGAACAATCATTCTTTTTAACAAACAAAATAGGGGCTCCCCATAGTGAAGTGCTAGGATTAATGAAGCCTTTGTCAATATAATCTTGCAACTGATTTTTAAATTCAATAAGTTCTATTAGATCCATATGATATGGGGGTTTTGAAATTGGATTAGCATCAAGAAATATGTCAATTGTGAATTCGACTTCTCGATCAGGTATGACACCAGGTAACTCATCAGGAAAAACATCAAGGTATTCATTTACCACCGGCACATCATTAATCTGAATAGTTCCCTTGTTTTCAAAAATATGAGAAAGATAACTTTCATTTCCATCTTTCAATAGTTTCTCAACTTCCTAATATGTTATCAATTGTGTGGGTTCATTATTGTATACAAACTAAAACTCTTTCTGAAAAAAAACATCTTTAGATCTACAGTAAATCATTGCATGATAAACATAATTCCAATCCATTACCAAAATCTCCTCAAACTCAAATAAGTGTAAAACAACATGGTTTGCTGGTAAAGTATTTACACATACCACAATATAAAGATTATTATAATTCCACTTTGTAATAATATTTCCCCTTGGTGTTTTAACAACAAGTTTGGGTCTCATTTGTCTAGGTGATATTTCCAATTTACCAGAAAATTTCTCAGAGATGAAGGAATGTGTAGACCTTGTATCAAAAAAAACTTTAGAAAAATATGAGTGAACAAACATAGTACCTGATACAAATTCATTGGATGTCCTAAAATATGCAGACGTAGTTGCAAAGGATCCCACTACACCTTTATGCTTCTAGTATGTCTTCTTTGCATCATCAAGATCACTCCTTGGGTAGGCATTTTCATAATGACCCATCTCCCCAAATTTAAAACACTTTATAGTCTTCTTATCATGATTAGTCTTATGATCATTTTCATTTCAATATTAGGCCATATATACAAACTTACCACATTTAAAATACATCCTAGTTTTTCTAAGACATTCCCTGGGGTGTTTCTTGCCACACTTTTCACAAACTAAAAATTGGATTTTCTCACCATCAGATTTATTTGGTTGATTCTTACCCATCACATTCCATCTAGAAATATTCTTCTCCTTATTTTAAAAATGAACATGATCATCAGCAAACTCCATCTCCACCTTCTCAGCACATCATACAAGTTTCTCATAACTTTTGAATTCACGAGAGGCCAACGCCCTTCGATACCTTGGATTTTGTCTTGAGTAAAATTAGATGATTTTGCTATCAAGATCCAGAATAAAATTTGGATTATACCTCACCAGTCGAGTGATGTTCGCTTCATACACATCCACTAAATCTTCCTCCTTCTATTTCAATTCAAGTAATTGATTCTCCATTCTAAGTCACACAACCTTAGGAAAATGTTTTTCAAGGAAAATACTTTTAAATTCTTCCCACTATAAGGCATAAAAACCCTCTCTACCCCTGATATTCCTTACCATTGACCACCACTAATCAGCTTCCCCTTCAAAATGATAAATGGAAAGACATACCTTTTTATTGTATGAACATCCCATAACATCGAATATATTTTCAAGGGCTTGGATCCATCCTTCAGCTTCTACTGGGTCATAAGATCCATTGAATGCAGGAGGGTGATATCTCATAAAATGTTACAATACTACCAAGTTTCGTTGTGGTACCTCTATTTGTTCTCTTGCATGGATTCCACCACCATTTATTTCATATGTTAGCTAAGCCATTACTGTCACAAACTGCTCGGTTCCAATCCCTACCATTCCGGGTTGTAGTTCCGGAAGGATAACATTCTGTCGATGCCTCTAATCTTTAGCATCCCTATTCCTTCTATGGACAACCATTCTGAAAAAACATATCTTAGATGAAGAAACATGGTAATCTTTAAATTCTAAAACATTTCAAATTAATCATAGAGTAAAAATAATTTACGGTATTCTTTTAACATCATCCTAACTTCTAATGTTATCTAAACCATCCTCTAATACCAACTATAAGGACCTGGCCTTATAACATACATAATCTTTAATTTAGTCAAGAGTTCACTTCCTTTTTACATTGAGGATATTTTTAAGTTTATAGATTTATATAATTAGGACAATAAATTCATAACATTACACATTATTATAGAGTGGATACCATAGAAACATTTTCCTTTTTTTCAAAGTATAAAACATTAAAACATAAACATGACTCATTGACAATTGTTCAACATTTAACATGGATTAATTATTTTTCCTACACATCCATTAACCTGTGAAAATCATCTAAAAACTTGGTATGAGCACAAAAGCTTAGTAAGGTATGGAAAAGAAATAAATATCACATTATACCATGAATACTCATAATGTATGAAATCATTTTCAAAAGACATTCTTATCACCCATATATACTTACTTTTTGTAACATGATATTTAAACAATATCCACACAAAACATGAGAACATAAATATAATCATAAAGTTATCTTAGGGAATTACTTACATAATATTGTAACCCTATCGACTACCTTATAATTTGTAACCCTCGCGGCTACCTTACAATTTGGGTAACCATCACAGTTACACTTAGAGTAACCATACGACTAACCTCCAACATACACATACCCAATGCATTTAAGAGAAATATAGGTACCACCCTTAATCATAAACAGTTACCAAGAACTAGAACATAATCATACAACATGAATAATTCCATAAAAACATTTCTTTAGAATTTCGTAAAACCAAATTTAAAAAGATGATTTTAATGGAAAAGCCCCTTACATAAATCATATAATTGAAGTGAGACTAAATAGAGTGTATGGAATATGATTAAAAACTATAAATACACATAATTAAACATAATATAAACAAAACCCATCACACAAACAATTTTAATATCTCATGAATAATGAAGTATAAGGTTAACCCAAAGAATGGAAATCGGGTTAAGAATTCCATTACCTCAGGTTTTTCTTACTTCAAACTTTTTTAAACTTACTGTATAATAGTTAAAATAGTGTTATTAGTATTTTAAATAAACATGTTAATGTTTATAACATCTTATATTATCATTTCATAACATCATTTCACCCTTTAATTGTTTGTATTTTGCTCCTTGCACTGTTTTTGGATGAGTTCTTTACATGATTTCCATGATTGGTTCATGGTGGATGTTCTTGATGATTGGAAGGGAAAATCCAGAATGGGAATGGAGTAGTATTTACTTATATCCAGTAAGATAAATTATACCATTTATCATTTTTAATTCTTACATGAGGATGATTCATAAGTTAAAACATTAATTATGTTCGTTTAGATCATTTTAGTGGTTTCTTGATAATAACGACCTCATTTCATTTTATAAATTAAACCCGTGTGTTAAAAAGAATTCTAGAACCATGGATGAGCTATAATACATATAATATAACTTGTTTCAAAAATAAAAATGGTTTCATAACCCGATATGAAAGGGTTAATGAAAATTGAAATCACATCATCCACGATGTCGGTAGTTCAACATATCACAGACAATGTTTTTATTCCGTGAATAAGTGGAAGAGGAGAAAAATAATGATGATGAATTTTCCATGAAAATGAGAACATCCAGAATATAAATTATTTCTAGAGATTTTATGCCTCTTGGGTAGGAAGAGATGAATAAAGAATGAGAAATGAACTCAAAATAAAACAATAATTGAGAAATCCCTTACAAATATTCGGTAGCCTAACAACGACACAACATGGTTTTAGAAAATAGTAAAAAGAGAAGGGACAAGGGTCACCCATAAAGAAATGAATCATAATATAGAGTAGATAAAAAATAAAAATTAAACAAGAACATGGTATGGAAACTTGAATGTTATACCACATAAAAGAGAACTTCAATGGAAAAAGAAAGAAATTGATAATTCTCCTACCTTGTAGAGTAACCCTTAGAAGATAAAGGTTGGGACCTTGAGGGCTTGAGGAAACCTTGGGAAGACTACTAGGAAAGTAAAGAGGCCAGAGATTCATTGATGAGGAATTGTGAATGAAGTTAATGAAGGAATGGGTTGGTATTCATTGGAAATGTAAGGGAATATTTTAATAATTTCCAAGGGACACTTCATTTTTGGTATTTGAAAAACCATGGGCTTGCCCATGGTATTTTCCCATGGTATAAGCCACTTGGGACACCTCATATATTATTTTACTATAAACAAGTGGACCAGATTTATGACATCATTATTAAATCATTAATGATGTCATTAACACACTGAAACTAAAAGCTGCATTTTTTACTATTGACCAAAAATCAACTGCTTCAGAAAAATTCATAAAATTAACCATATGCATTAATCGATGTTTATAATTAAATAATGAAGTCAATTTTTGGAAAATAATTTTTACATATTTTTAATTGAATTTTTACATAAAATCATACATAATTCAAAAATTAATTATTTAAAAAATATAACTGCTTTTATATCACGATGAAAAATTAATCAAGATCTCATTATCTTAAATCCTTATGAAAATAAAATAATAATACAATTTACTATTCCTTAGGGTCATATTACTATTCATGTTACTATTCGTAAAGGTATGTCACTATTCACCCAAAAACAAGTTAGTTCCAATAGAGTCCACATAACATACTGAACAAAATTGTAGATGACAATTTCTTAAAATTCGGAACATAGAAGTCGAAAAATTATGTTTTAAAGGCTAGTTGTTAATATCTACTGAAAAAAAAGTTCTATGCATTTCTATTTATTTTTAGAAAATTCGGCAGCCAAACGGCTACGCAACATGGTTATAGAAAATTTTAAAAAGAGAGGGGACAAGGGTCACCAATACAGAATTGAATCATAATATAGATTAGATCAAAAATAAAAAGGAAATAAGAACATTGTATGGAAATGTGAAATTTATACAACATAAAAGAGAACTTGAATGGAAAAAGAATGAAATTGAGAATTTTATAACCTTGTAGAGTAACCCATAGAACTTGATGGTTGGGACCTTGGGGGCTTGAGGAAACCCTGGGAGGACAACTAGGAAGTTAAGGTGGCCAGAGCTTTATTGAGGAAAAATTAGGAATGATGTTAATGAAGGAATAGGTTGGTATTTATAGGAAAAGTAAGGGAAAAGTTTAATAATTTCCAAGGGACACCTCATGAGTGGTATTTGCAAAACCATGGGATTTAAAAAAGTATTTTCCCATGTTATAAGACACTTGTGACACCTCACATCTTATTTTACTATACACAAGTCTACTGGATTTATGACATCATTATTACAACATTAATGATGTCATTAACATACTGAAACTAAAAACTGTATTTTTTTCTATTCACCAAAAAATAAACTACTTCAGAAAAATTCCCAAATTTTATCCTAACCATTTATCGACATGTATAATTCAAAAATGAAGTCCATTATTTGAAAAAAAAATTTCTAAATATTTTTAATTTCATTTTAAAATAAAATCATACTTAATTTAAAAAATAATTATTTAAAAACTATAACTTCTTTTATATCATGATGCAAAATTAATAAATATGTCATTATCTTAAATCCATAAGAAAATAAAATAATAATACAATTTACTATTCATTAGGGTCATATTACTATTCATATTACTATTCATAAGGGTATGTCACTATTCGCCAAAAAAACTAGTTGGTTCCAATTGACTCCAAATAACATACTGAACACAATTGTAGATGACAGTTTCTTGAAATTCAACACATAGAAGTAGAAAATTTGTGTTTTAATGGCTAGTTATTAATATCTACTTAAAAAAAGATCCATTCATTTCTATTTATTTTTTGAAAAACATGGGGTGTTACAATACATATGTCTAGGAAAGTATCCAAACCAGTCAAAATGCGGGAATACATTACTAAACTAAAGTTCAAAAGAAAACATATAAACTGCTCCACAGCATCACAAGCCTCAGCTTCGTCCCATGCTCCCCAGCTCTATAGCGATCAAGTACCTAAAGTAGACAGGCACTTGACCTTAACAATATCTTCAACAATATAATCCATTTGGACCCAAAAGCCAGACCCAAACAGGGTGTGAGACGAATCCTAGTAGGCAACGACCCAAATATCTATCCCTAAGAATCAGTGAATATATATGGAATGCAATAAACAAAATGATGTAGTAAACAAGTAATTACACAAAGTGACAATCATATAATTTCAAATGCATTAATTTTAATATCAAATAAGTATCTAATCAAAAGTTGGTAACCCTCTGGGAAGTACTCACAGCCTAACCCCTCTGGTTTAACTAAAAGAAACACAAGAAACCCTCTTGGAAGTACACACCGTCTAACCCCTCTGGTTCAGCTTTTGCAAAGACACTCTGAGCAAGCAATCACTGTCAATTCTGCATGTGGTATCATATAGATAAATTATAGGCACTTTGAGGAATCACTCAACGTCCAATCCCCCCTGTGGCCCACATCGAGGAACTATAGACACTCTATGGGAGCACTTACGTCCACCCCTCCTATGGTCTCACAGCGTAAATGTAAACCCGACACTCTGGAGAAGCCCTCAATGTCAATTCTCCCTATAGTCTACTACAAAAAGTTCCCATAGCCCTGTGTATGGCAATCGAGCACAATGATATATAGTAGCCAATGTAAACCTCAAGAACTACTGGGATAAACAATCTACAACATATCATAGCATGATAGATAATAATCACTCCATCCTAATGATATTAGGCGTGGAAGGTAAACATCCAAACAGGCAAAGCTAGGCCAAATGGTCAAAATCATGCAAACAAGGGAAAACACATCCATTGAAAAGTAAAATTAACCCTATTCACCACAATTATCCTCTATCCAAACAAACTAGGCATATTAGGTAATAATAGGGCTGAAACCAAAAACACGCAATACCCCTTTTTTAGTTATTGGGAATTTTTGCACATAAAATTCATAGACTATCTATGGA
Source organism: Viscum album (assembly GCA_963277665.1). Classification (NCBI taxonomy): domain Eukaryota; kingdom Viridiplantae; phylum Streptophyta; class Magnoliopsida; order Santalales; family Viscaceae; genus Viscum; species Viscum album. Next base: position 834,519,972 of record OY728156.1, read on the forward strand.
AAGGCACAAACCACCTACCTCGGCATCGTGAGATCAAAATATGTGAACCTCATGCCATGAATCAATCTAGAATTCTGTTGATCTAAAAAAACATTAAAAACGTTCAACCGAGAATAACATGTGAGAGGGGAGAAATCAGGAGATGGTGTTCACAAAGGGAGAACTCACCGATGTGATTCTGATGCAATCTAAGACGGTTGAATCAGAGAACAAATGATGAGTCAGGGGCTCGGCAAAGATCCATGGCCATACAATTTCTCCTGGATGAGACGGACAAAGAGAAAAATGGTTCGGTCGATTAGACGTGACCCGGTCCATTTGATGAAAAAAAAAGAATCTACACAACATGTATTTTGAAATTACACGGCATGTACGTTCCTTTTTCGGCCTCTACTTTAGGCAGTCTCTAGGTCACCGCACACTGGCATGTACTTGGCCGTTACACGGCTAGTACACAGTCACTCACGGAAACTGGGTACACGATATATACTTAAAGTACACGACGTGTACTCCTAACATTTCTAGAAACTCTTATTTTTCTCAAAATCTACCAGAAAAGAAAAATATACTTTAAAATAAGATCCAGGTTCTTAAAAAAAATCATAAGATGTGATTCTTATGTATCCCTATGAGAGGAATCAAAACCCACGTTGTTTAGTGTCACTAAACTGGACCCATTACCTTTTAAGGTTTTATGATGAGGACCCAACCATGAAATTTAACATCATGTAGCAAAGACGTCCATAAAAAAGGTTGCCCAGTCAATTATTGTGTGGGACTTATGTCGAGGTGACCCATGGGCCCCAGAAGAGATGTAGTCTCTTGGGTGGATGTGACCCTACTAAGAATATGGCTTAGAAAACATTAGAGTGATTTGGGTGTTGGGTTTGGAGATCAAATAGGCTTCATATGTATCCCAGTTAGTTGGGAATCGAAGCCCATGTAGTTTGGAATTAATAGGGCCTACACTTTATAGGAGTCCTATTTGAGTTTTTCGTTGGGGTTTATACATGTAAGATACCCATTTGGTGATTCTTCATTGGGAAAATGGACCTGTGATGGTTGAAGTATGATTTTGGGACTTCTACCATACATGAGGACCAATTGAATTACATTGGGACCATGTGAATGTCATGGCCACCGCTAACCACTAAACCCACGATATTCATGCTCAGTGTGAGTAATAAGAGGAGGAAGTGGATCTTAAGACTGAACATCCCACTCCATACATCGATGGGTGGTTCTAGATCCCAAATGGATAGGGAGAGAGGGGGTAAAAATATCTCATTTCCTCTCTTTATTTCATTTCATAGATAGTAACATTTAGAGACATATCTGAATACATACTGGGAAGAAGAAAAGAGAAGAAGAAGTACCACCTCCTATAATAAAGGATACGGGTTATATTAGGAAGAGTGCCCTAAAATGGTTCTCGGATATATGGGAATGTTCAATGTTGGCCATCATGTAGTTGGGGTCTGGCGTAGTGTTAAGCACCCCGTAATCCTACATAAAAAATGGGGGTTCAAAACCCATTGGGCGCAGGTTACTGTAACAATACTGTGCAGGTACTATAGCAGTGGTGGTATTGTAGATCTGCGAGTACTGTAGCGGTGGTAGGGCACTGTAGCAGCGGCTATAGGGCACTGTAGCAGCAACGGTACTATGCTGGTATGGTAGCAGTCGGGTTACTTTTCACAGAATGTAAATTGGGCCTACGGGCCATGTAACCGGCTAGAAGCCCATTGAGACTTCGAGCTATGTAATGGGTCTCCCTCCACCCAGTTAAAAAGATGTATTTTATTTTTTTAATAATAAAATGAGGCTTCATCCCCAATGTTTAAAAAATGATGACCATCATTTAAGGGAAAGACCAACAGATCTTCTAAATTCTAAGAATGGTTTCATGTTTGCATCTTGAGTCTAGAACCCTCATTACCACGGTATTGTAAACTTGGGGGCATTCTGAGGATCCAACATTATGTGGTGATTACCCACGCAACTCCCCTTACAACATGTATGTAAACCTGAAAGGGAAAACTGATGTTTCTAATGATTTTATCATACGTGTTAGGTGGATTTGGAAGGGGCCTTGGCTTGATGGAATTGGAATGATTTTAGGAGGGGGAAACATGGGGGATGATGACATGACATAAGAGGACGGTTGGAGTTGGAGGGTAGAATTCCCTAGTATTCCACAGTCTACATAGCATTTTCTCACATGTGGTGGGGTTCCCTCCACATGACATATTGTTATATAGGAAAGGGAGTCGTCCTTATACCATCATTGTATGGGGACTTGGGTTTGGCCAACATATCGTTTTTCTACGTGGGGATAGGTTCCTTCTATGTAGCATTTTTCTATGCGGGGTCGACTTCCACCCATATAGTGATTTTCTATGCTTGGTAGGTTTTTCCTCATACAACATTTTTCTATGAGGGATTCCTGTTTGCAAGGTTTCTATTGCCTCTTCACCTCACAGGAAGTATGTATTCAAAGGATTTTGATTTTTTAGACTAACAATTGATTTATTTTATCCTATTTAATGCCATACAATTGGATTTATCTATGGGTAATTTCCAAAGGAGTATGTCTTTTGTGGTGTCTCACTTCAACTCTCTTCAGTTTCGTTCATTCAAGTGTTTCTCTCCTTCTGTGTCTTGATGCTCATTTTGGTCCCCCCATGGGTTCTATTTATAGATAAGCATAGGAACTGGATACTAGAGTAGACGGTCATTCATGTTGGGTCATAGAGCATCACTTGTGGGATCCCATGGTGGGTTTATTCAGAAAGGGGGCATCCTTTGTGGTCACCACATTCACCACCTGGCCCCACAAATAGAGTCGTTTCATTTTTGGGAGCCTATGACATCACATCTCTCCATGAATGATTTAGTTCATGTGGGGAAATCATTTGCAAGATTGGAAATAATGACCTCTTCCTGCAAACATTTACTTCATTTTTGGGCACCGACAGTTCTATCCTTTTCATGAATTGTTGTCGTTTGTAGGTGTTATGAGGAGCGACAGAACACCATGTGGAGCAGTGGTCTGTGGAGGGCTTCTACATCATGTTCACACCCCTTTGATCATTCCCTCCAATATTATTCTTATATCTTCTTTATATCCTTTTCTAAATTTATCAAAGCATCACCATCTTTTTTGTATCACTTTCAGGACCCAACACCAACAAATACTAAAAAAATATAAATAACCACTATAACACCCCTAAAACATTATAAAATCTTAAAAACCCCTTTGAACCTCTAAATGAACCAAAAACATCCTCTAAAACAATAAAACCCATAACCATACTAAAAAACATTAAAAACACTAAAGACATAAAAACATATAATTTCCAAAAAACCATAAAACCTTAAAAACTATAAAAATCCTAGAGTAAAAAAACCCATAAAAACCATAAGGATCCCACAAAAACCCAAAATTACATTAAAGGACCCTGAAAACCCTTAACAAATGAATAAGGAACCTAAAATGGTAAAAACCATAAAAAACTCTAAAACCCCTAAAAGACCCAAAAAAATCCTAAAAACCCTAAAAACCCCTTAAAACCATAAAACTGTAAAATCTAAAAAAGAACCTTAAAAGACCCTAAAATCCATAAAACCCAAACACCCCTAAAAACCCTAAAACACCCTAGAATCACCCTAATCACCCTAAAAACCCTAAAACCTTAAAATAACTAAAATTACTAAAAAAACCTTAAAACCATGAACAACAATAAATCCATAAAACCATAAAACCATAAAAACATTTAAAACCCAAAAAACCTCTAAACCCCTAGAAAAACATATCAAAATATAAAACCAATAAAACTCCTAAAAGTCATTAAAATACCCTAAAAACCCAACAAGACCTTAAAATCTAAAACACCTAAGAAATCCTAAAACCTATAAAAATCCATAACAAAACCTTAAAACCATAAAAACACTAGAAACAATAAAACCCCTAAAAATCCTTTAAAATCTATAAAAACTAAATAAACCCTAATGTAAAAAAACCTAAAAACCCTCTCAACCCCTTAAAACCCCTTAAAACACTGAAACCCCACAAAATCCCCTACGAAGAAAAAAATACTAAAAACTCTAAAATTCCTAAGAACCCAAAATAACCAAAAAACCCCAAAAACCCCTAGAAAAACCATAAAATACAAAAAAAACACAACCCCCCCCCCCCAAACATATATCACTAAAAACCATACAAAACCCCTAAGAACATTTAAAAACCCTAAAAAACTTAAAAACAAAAAATACAATATAATTTCCCTAAAAATCATAAAAATACTAAAAAAACCCAAAAAACCTAAAATCATAAAAAAAAACCCTTCAAAACTGCCAAAACAATAGAAAATAATAGAAGACCCTGAAACCCCTAAAAATGATAAAATCCAAAAAAACCCTAAACACAGAAAAAATACAAAAAATAAAAAAACCTAAAAACCCTAAAATTCTATAAGAACCATAAAACCCCAAAATCTAGAAAAATCCTAAAAAATCTAAAAAACACTAGAACCTCAAAACCATTAAAAACCCAAAAACCCAATACCCAATACCCTACACCCACAACCAACACCCTATACCCTATACCCAATGTCCTATACCCAACACACAAAAACCTAAACCTTACACTTGAAGCCCTATACCCTACACCTTAAACCCAAAACCCTACACCCTACACCCTACACCCAACACCCTATACCCTACAGCCTATATTGTAAACCCTACCCCCTAATCCCTATATCTTCATCCTAAACCTCAAAACATACACACTAAAGTCTAAACCCTACACCTTAAACCCTAAATCCTATGACCTGAATCTTTAACCCTATACCCTAAACCCTAAAAGACCATAAAACCCCCAAAATAAAAAAAACCAAAATACCTCAAAAGTCCATTAAAAGTTAAATACCTTAGATAGACATAAAAACCCAAAAAAACTTTTATAACCCTAAAGAACCTAATAATCTATAAACACTTTAAAATACCCTAAAAAAATTTAAAACCCCAAGGTGACCCTAAATGACCCAGAAAACTAAAAAGACTTAAAATCCCATAAAAACCTTAAAACACTAAAACCCCCTTAAACACTTTAAAACCCCTAAAAACTATAAAATCCCTAAAAAACCCTAAAAACCCTTTAAACCCCGAAAAACCCTAAAAACATGAAAATACCTAAAACATGAAGACCCTAAAAAATTCTAATAACCATAAAAATACTCCTAAAAACCCTAAAACTAAAAAAACGTAAAATAACATAACACCCCAATAAAACCCTACAAAAATATAACACCCCCTAAAAACCTAAAAACCTAAAAACACTAAAAACCCTAAAAAGATCATAGAAATCCCTAAGACAATAAAAAAACCATAAAACCCCAAAATACCCTAAAACACCCTAAAAATGATCTAAAAAACCTAAAACACTAATGAAACCATAAAAACTCTAAAACCATAAAAAATCATAAACCCCTTTAAACCACTAAAAACTCTTCAAACCATAAAAGCCATTAAAACCCTAGGAAATCCTAAAAACCTCTTAAAAGACCCTACCAAATCTAAAATACCTTAAACACCCTAAAATACCCTAAAAGACCCAAAAGAACACAAAAACTCTAAAAACCCAAAAATAAACCAAAACAACATAAAAAACCTAAAACCCAAAACCATAAAACCCTAAAACCCAAAAATCACTAAAAATACTCAAACCCCTAAAACAATTAAAAATAGTAAACCACCCTCAAATCCATTGAAATCCAAAAACAAAAAAACACCTTATAATATAAAATACCCTAAAAACACATTAAAACCCCTAAAAACTCTGAAACCCCTAAAATCCCTAAAAACCCTAAAATCCCTAAAAACACTAATAACCTCAAAAATCTAGAAAAATATCTAAAACCCCCTAAAACCCCAAAAAACTAAAACCCCTTAATAGACCTAAAAATTCTAAAAAGATAATAAAAGGATATAAAAATAAATAAAATACCTCAATCCCCAAAAAAATACTATAAATAACCTATAACCCTAAAAGAACATAAAAACCCTTTAAGACACAAAAACCCCTAAAAATAACTAAATATAGTAAAAACCTAAAAAACCCCACAAAAATATAAAATCATAAAAACCAAAAAAACCATAAAAACCATAAAACATCATTAAAACCTCTTAAAAACCCTAAAAACACTGAAATTCCTACAAAACCCAAAAAATCCTACAAAACCATAAATACCCTAATAGCAATACAAAACAGTAAAAAACTCTAAAAACCCTACAAAACACTATAAAAACTGAAAACCCATTAAAATCACTAAAAGATCCCTAAAAACTAAAAAAATGATCCCCTAGAATGGATAAAATACCTAAGACACCTAAAAACACTTAAAATCAAAAAAAACCCTAAAACACCTAAAAATACTAATAATTTGAAAAAGACACTAAAAATTATAAAACCCTAAAAACCCTAATGACAAAAAATATATTATAAAAAATATAAAAATCCCTCAAAGCCCTAAGAGACCCTAAAACACTAATGAAACCATAAAATACCCTAAAACCCCATATACCTAAAAACCCTAAACCCACTAAAATCTTGAAAACCTAAAAAATCATAAAAACCCCCCAAAACCTGTAAAAATCATAAAAACCATAAAAGACCCTAATAACCCTAAAAACATGAAAAATGATTAAAAACCCTTTAAACATTTTGAACACCGTAAAACCCAAATAAAAACCAAAAACCCCTAGAAACCCTACAATACAAAACACCCCTAAACCCAAAAAGAACACAAAAACCCATGAAAACCATAAAATAAACCCTAAAACCCCAAAAAGTACCCTTAAATCCCTAAAACCTTAAACTACCTTAAAACTGTAAAACCCCTAAGAGCATTAAAACTCTAAAAACCTTTAAAAATCATAAAACATGCCTAAAAGATGGTTAAAAACCTAAAATCCCAAAAGACTCTGAAAACCCCAAAAGACCCTAAAACCCTTAAAAATAAGAAAAAGTCCTAGAAACCCAAAAAGTACCAAAAACAATAAAATATCCACATAACACCCTAAAACCCCTGAAACACTATAACAAACCCTAAATAACTGTATATAATATAAATTCTCATAAAACCCTAGAACCCCTAAATCCCCCTAAAACCCTAAAACTACTCTAATACTATAAAACTGCTTAAAACCCTTAAAACCCCTAAAAACCATAAAAAACCTTAAAACCACTTAAAATCCAAGAAAACTCTAAACCTTAAAAACACTAAAAACTCATAAAAACCATTAAAACCCTAAAATCCCAAAAAAAACCCACTAAAAATAGTAAAACATACTTAAAACCCTGAAAATCCTAAAACACATAAAACACTAAAAACCATAAAAACCATCAAAACAATAAAAAAACCCTAAAACACTTAGAAGGCTACAAACCCTAAAAACCTTAAAACCATAAAATTCCATAGGAACAAAAAAAATCCAAAAAATAAAATAAAAAACACCTAAAATGAATAAAAAATGGAAAATAACTAAAACTAATAAAAACCCTTAGAATCATAAAAACAACTAAAATACCCTATGAACGATAAAAACTAATAAAAACCCTCAAACCCCCAAAAGCCTGTAACAACCCTAAAAACACAATAAGAACTCTTACAGATCCTAAAAAACATAATGACTTTAAAACACTAAAAATAGAAAAGACCAAAAAATAAATAAAATAAAAACATTAAAAATCCCTAAAAATAAAAAAACAATAAAAACCTTAAAAATCCACAAAAATCCAAAAAACCAAAAAAAACACTTAAATCCCATATAAACTATAAAATCATAGAAATCCACTAAACCCTAAAATCCTTTAAAACCCTTGAAAAGCATTGAAAAAAATAATAAATCTTTAAAAATCCATAAAACTCCTAAGAACATAAAAAACCCTAAGAACCCTAACAAACCCCCCCCCCCCAAACACTAAAACCCCCTAAAAGGACTGAAACACCCAAAAAAATAGAAACCCCTGAAAACACTAACAACCCATAAAATAATGGAATACCTAAAACCCGTTAAAATCCATAAAACCCAAAAAATCATAAAAACATAAAAACCTTTCCTATACTAAAAACAAAAAAAAAGTGAAAACCCAGGACCCCCAAATAACCTAAAAACCAAAAAACCCACACTCAAAACCACTAAAAACACTTAAAAACCATGAATACCCAAAAAAATATTTAAATCCCTAAAAAACCCTAGAAATCAAAAAACCAATAAAAGATGCTAAAAACCATGAACTCCTAAAGGACACTAAGAACCCTAAAAACCCTTAAAAACCATAAAACCTGAAAAGGCCATAAATTCATTACAATACCTAGAAAATAGTAAAAAGCCAAAAATCTTAACCACCCATAAATGACCGAAAAACCCATTAAAAACATAAAAGAAACTAAAAACCCAAGGACCCCAGAATACCATAAAACCCTAAAATGTTATAAAAAAATCTAAATACACTAAAGAAACCTCAAAATTCTAAAAGACCATAAATACCATAAAGGACACTAAAGTCCCAAAAAAGTATAAAAAACCATATAAACCCTAAAAATCATAATGTACCTTAAAATATCCTTAATCCCTAAAAGACCCTAAATACCCAAAAACCCATAAAAGATGCAAGAAAGTCCTACAAAAACCCTAAAAATCCTAAAAATTACTATAACCCTGAAACACTCAAAAAACCCAAAAACCCAAAACTCTAAAAATAATAAAAACCCTATAACCCTAAAATCCCTAAATCCCTAAAATAATAAAAAACTTTTAAAATACACAAATTCCCGAAAAAAAATTAAAAATCCCAAAACCCCCTAAAATCTCTATAAACCACTAAAAACTCTTAAAAATACCAAAGACACCATAAAACCCTTGAACCAATAAAAACATCCCTAAAGCCACTAAAATAACCCCCAACCCCAAAAATCCACTAAAACGCAAAACACAATAAAAACCCCTAAAACCCTAAAAAAACTAAAACCTCTAAAAATATCCAAATACCTAAAAAACCCCCGAACCAATTAAAATAATGAAAACCATAAAACCCTAATAACCCTAGAAACCCTAAAAAACTTAAAATAAATAAAACACCCCTAAAATACTCTAAAACACCTTAAATAATCTAAAATAACCAAATCCCCTAAAATCACTTAAATTCCTTAAAACCCCCTAGAAGACCCTAAAACCCCTGAAATACACAAAAACTATAAAAACCCTAAAAGGCCCTAAAAATATGTAAGAACTAAAATAGACCCTAAACCCCTTAAACACAAAAAAAACTAAAAAACCCTAAAATCCCTAAAATCTTAAAATCACTGAAAACCTTCAAAAATACTATCATCCTAAAAAAATAACTAAAAAACCAAAAAACCAATGAAAATACTGAAAACATTAAATGAACCCTAAAAAACCCAAAACCCCTATTACCCTAAAACACTAACAGCCCTAAAAAGATACTAAAAACACCTAACACCATAAAACCCATATAAATCCCTAAAACCCCCTTAAATCCTAAAAAATCATAAACCCCATAAACCCTAAATAATCCTAAAAAAAGTAAAACACCCTAAAACTCTAAAAACCCTAAATGACCCTAAAAACCCCTAAAACCATGTAAATATGAAAAATACCCTAAAGCCCTATTAAACCATATAAATCCCTAAAAACCTAAAAATATAAAAAAACCTAAAATCCATAAACAACCCATAAACACCCCAAAAAATCCATAAAAAACCATAAAAATCCTTCAAACCCCCTAAAACCCTTTAAACCCACTAAAATCCGCAGAACCATAAGAAAATCTTTAAATCCCAACAAACACTAATCCCCCCAAAATGTAAAAAACCTACCCCCCCCCCCAAAACCATAGGAACACTCAAAACCATAGAAATATCCAAACCACCAAAATATCCCTAAAAAAAATCCATAATAACTCTAACAACACTGAAAACCAGTAAATTGAAAATGAAAAGCCTTGAAAACCCCTAAAAATACTGAAAAAATCAAAACCCAAAAAAAATAAAAACCCCAAAACACCGTAAAACCATAAAACCCCAAAATCGTAAAACCATAAAACCCCAAAACCGTAAAACCATAAAATCCATAAAAGACCGTAAAAAATACTAAACCCATTAAAACACCTAAAAATCCTAAAACAATAATAAGCCCCTATAAGACTATAAAACCCTAAATCTACAACAAATCCCTAAAAACTATAAAAGAACCTAAAACCCCAAAATTCCCTAAGTGACCTTAAAACCTTATAAAATCATGAAAGACGCCAAATAATCTTCTGACACTCTAAAAATACTAAAAACATAAAAGCCATAAATAAAACCTTAAAAACCCCTAAACCCCCTCAAACCCTTAAATAACCTAAATACCCTAAAAATGCTAAAACCACCAAAAAAATATAAAAATCCCTTAAAACCTAAAAACAATATTTAAAAACCCTAAAACCCCAAAAGATCCTGAAAACCCCTAAAACTATTAAAACAAAAAAAACTCTAATTAGCCTTAAAAATATTAAAACCGTAAAGTACATTAAATACCCTAAAAGAAAAAAATCAATAAAACCCCTAAAAACCATCAAATACCTAAACCCTAAAAAACATTAAGAAACCTAGAAAACCCCTAAACCCCCTAGAGAACCAAAACCCATAAAACCCCTAAAACCATAAAACAACTCTAAACACCCTAACCCCCCCCCCCCAAAAAAAACCATAAAACCCCCTTAAACCCATAAAAACCCTAGTCTCCCCTCCAAACATTGAAGAAAATCTCAAAACACTAAAAAACCTTAGAATACCCAAAAAAACCCAAACCCCATTAAATATCTGATAACCCTAAAAACCCCTATAAACCTTAAAATACACAAAAAACCCTAAAACCACTTAAAACCATAAAAACCATAAAAACTCATAAAACGCTAAATAACCTAAAACTCTAAAATACTCTAAAAACCTAAAATACCTAAAACCCCTAAAAAACACTAAAAATTACAAAACCCCTAAAAACACTAAAAACCATAAAGGACCCTAAAACCCTAAAAATACTAAAAACATAAAAACCCTAAAACCTTAAAAGACTCTGAAAATCATAAAAACCCTAAAGGACCCTAAAAACCGAAAATACACAAAAAAACCCTAAAGGATCCTAAATCCCCTTAAAACCCCTATAGACACTAAAAACCCTAAAAACCCTAATAGATACTGAAAACCCCTAAAAACCTAAATGAACCTAAAACCCATAAAGAAAAAAAAGTTACTAACACCTTTAAATACCATAAAATATCATTTAAACCCCAAAAAGACTCAAAAACACATATAAAACCCCTAATGTTCCCTAAACCCCTAAAACCCCTAAAAGAACCTAAAATCCAAAAACCCCTAAAGTAACCTAGAATGAAAAAAAATAAAGAATAAAAACACAAAAACCCATAATATAATGTAAAAAAACAAAATTCCATGAAGGACCCTATAAACCCAAAAAAACCCATAAAGAACCCCAAATACCCTAAAACCCCCAAAAGGTACTAAAATCCGAAAAAACCATACGAGAATAGAAAAACCCTGAAACCCCCTATACCACCCTAAAATACAATAGAAAATATTTAAAACCATAAATGGTCCAAAAAACAAAAAAAAAGACCTTAAAATACGCTAATATACACTAAAAACACTAAAATAACTTAGAACCCAAAAAAACCGTAAAAATACAAAAAACCCATAAAAGACCTTAAAAACATTAAAAGACTCCAAAATAATAAAAAAAACCTTAAATCTAGAAATACACTATAAAATCCCTGAAACCCCTAAAAACCATAAAACACCTAAAATACCCTAGTAACCACAAGAAACCCTAAAAACCCCTAAAGTTCTAAAAACTCAAAAAAATATTTAAGAACTCAAAAAAACCCCAAAACACCTAAAGGATCCTAAAAACTCTAAAGGACATTAAAATCCTAAAAACCATAAAAATATTTTATGGCCATAAAATCCATAAATTTCCAAAAACCATAAAAGAACCATAAAACCCAAAAATACCAAGATAACACTAAAAACATAAAATCCCTAAAAAACATTAGAAAACCCCAACCCCCCCCCCCCATAAAATACTAAAGGACCCTAAAAACCCCGAAACCCCTAAAGGACCCATAAAACCCAAAAAAAACTCAAAAGGACCCTAAAAACCCTAAAGAATCCATAAAAGACCATAAAAACCCTAAAACCAATAAAATTTACTAAAATACCTAAAAACCCCTAAAATCTATAAAAACCTAATAACCCCTTAAAACCCAAAAAGATGGTCAAAAACATAAAATCTTCTCAATGACACTAAAAATACTAAAAACTGAAAGAACCCCACAAAACCATAAATTCCCTCTAAAAACATAAACAATTAATGTCTTTTAAACCAATAAAAACACTAGAAACACTAAATGTTTTTAAAAACCTAAGAAACCCTATAAACCATAAAAAACAAAAACAAAACTCTAAAACCCCCTAAAATTTCAAATAACCCAATTAAAACATTACAAACATTAAAAAAAATAAAAAAAACTCAAATAAACTAAAATGCATTTAAACCCCCCAAAAAACTATGAAACAGCAACAAACACTAAAAAAACAAAAAACCGAACCCAACCCCCTAAAATCCCTAAAACTCTAAAACCATAAAAACCCCGACAACCCGGAAAACCCCAAAACCCCTAAAACTCTTAAATACACTAAAACCCACTAAAAATTACTAAAAATACTAAAACCCCTAAAAATGTAAAACACCCAAACCCCCTAAAACTCCAAAAAAACCCCTAAAAATTAATAAACCTAAAAACATAAAAAACAATAAACCCCCCAAAATCCCAAAAAACATAAAGAAAATAAAAAAACTCTAAAACCAATAAAAACCATAAAAGACCATAAAACACTCAAATCAATAAGAAAACTAACAAAATAAAATCCCTAAAATCCCTAAAACCAAAAAAAAATAACACCCATGAAACCCTAAAACCCCTTGAAATCCCTAAAACACCTAAAACCCCTAAAACCCCCAAAACATATTAATAATTGTAAAACCCCCAAATATCTAAAAAAATTAAATAATCTAAAAACTCTAAACCCCCTTAAAACCCTCTAAAAACAAAAAAGCCTAAAAATCCCTAAAAACAATAAAAACACTAAAACAGTAAAAACCCTAAACCCCCTAAAAACCCCTAAACCTTAAAAAACTTAAGAACCTATAAAAGTCCCTAAGGAGCCTAAATATCATTAAATTCCTTAATAACCCCAAAAAATTTGAAAAATACACTAAAATTATTATAAAAACCCTAAAAGGCCCATAAAAACCCTTACACACCATTAAACCACTAAAAATCATAGAACCCTAAAAATATTTAAAACCCTAAAAACCCTAAAAACATAACAACCATAAGAACCATAAAAACGTTAAAATTCTAAAAACCATCAAACAAACATAAAACCAATAAAAACTGAAAAATTACTCAAAACCTAAAGAGATCCTAAAAACATGTAAATTTCTTAAAAACCACTAATAACCCTAACGACCGTAATACTCATAAAACCCCCTAAAAGATCCTAAAACACCTAAATGGACAATAAATATATAAAAACCCATAAAATATCATTATACCTCTTAAATACATAAAAATATATAAAATCAAATAAAATCCCTAAAACCCCAAAAATCTTATTAAACCTTAAAACCCCTAAAACACATTAAAACCCTAAAATCCTTTAAAATCCCTAAGAAACCTCTAGATACAAAAAAATAAAAAACCTAAAATCATAAAAAATATCTTAAAAATCATAAAAATACTACAACTTTTATATACAATAAGAAAACCTTAAAAATAAAAAAACCCTAATAAAATATTAATAACCTATATATCCTTAAAAACCTAAAATATTTAAAAAAAATAAAGAGACCCTAAATCGCTAAAAACCTAAAAAATAAAAAAAACACCAAAAACCTTAAAATCCTTAAAAAACTCAGAAAACCAAAAAACCAAAAAATCATCAAAAGGCCCTAAAATTCCACAAAAAAAATTCAAAACCTAAAAACTATTAAAATATCCAAAAAACATTAAAAATACTTAAACCCCTAATACTAAATGAAAAACATAAATCCCCCTAAAATCCATATGAACTTCCTAAAAACACTAATAAATCCTAAAATCCAACAAAATACTATAAAACGGTAAAACACACTATAAACCGTAAACCCACTAAATCAATGAAAACCCCTAAAAACTAAAAAACCCACGAAACCCATAAAACCCCCCAAAACCCCTAAAAACATATAACCCCCCTAAAAACTAAAAAAAATAAAAAAAAACAATAAAATTCTAAAACCCTAAAAACACTAAAACCCAAAAATATACCTTAAATCCCCATAAAATCCCATAAAATACATAAAAATATAAAAACAAAAAAAATATAAGACTTGAAAGTCCAAACTACCCAAAAAACTAAAAAATACCCAAACCCCCCCCCCCCCCCCAAAACCCCCAAAACCTAAAAACCCAAAAATCCCCCCTAGGAAACACAAAAACCCATAAAAACCCCTAAAAACCCAAAAACTCATAAAAGATCCTAAAACCCAACATACCCATATAAATCCCTAAAAACCTATAAAAACCCTAAAAACCCCTAACAACCCTAAAAACCCTAAATAATCCCAAAAACCCTTAAAAACACAAACACACCTAAAAGACCCTAAAACCCCTTAACAACCCTAAAATACCATAAAACCATAAAACCACTAAAAGACACTAAAACACCATAAAGACCCTAAAACGATCTAAAAATATTAAATGATCCTAAAAACCCTAAACATCCATAAAAATGGTAAAAACCACTAAAAATCTGAAAAACCCCCCAAAAACCCAAAAACCCATAAAAAACCTAAAAACCCTAAAAACTCATAACATACATAAAACACTAAAACACCATATAAAACTTAAAACCCCTAAAGCCCCTAAAAATACCTAAACAAAAAAAGACCCTAAAAACCATAAGAACTGTAAAAAAATCCTAAAACTCTGTAAAACCCTCAAAAACAAAAAAAAAATCTAAAATCCATACAAACATTTTAAACCCACTAAAACCCTAAAATCTCTTCAAAACCAAAAAAAAATCTACAAAAACCTAAAAACCCTAAATATAAAAAAAACCATAAACAAACCTTAAAACTCATAAACCCCTAAGAATATCTTCAACAACCTTAAAGTGGTATAAAACCCTAAAAACCCAAAAAAACACACAAACCCTTAAATACCATAAAACCCATATTAATTATAAAACTCCAAAAAAACCTAGAAAACCTAAAACCCACCTAAAACCCATTAAAGAAAATAAAAACACTTAAAAGACCCTAAAAAATCCATAAAACAACCTAAACCCCTAAAACCCCCTAAAATCCCTAAAAACCCATAAAAACCTAAAACACTAAAAACAATAAAGACCATAGAAAACCCTAAAAATATTAGAAAAACATAAAGACTCTAAAAACCCAGAAATTATAAAACCTCAAAAACCCAAAAACACTAAAATCCCCTGGAAAAACCTAAAAACCCTAATAACATTGAAAACCCTAAAAACACTGCAAACCCTAAATACTAGAAAAAACAACAAACCCTAAACCACCTTAAAGGCCCTAAAGCCATAAAAAATATAAAAATCCCAACAACACTAAAAACCATAAAAAATAAATAAATATTTTAAAAAAATGACCCCAAAAACACAAAAAACCATTAAACCTTAAAAACCCTAAAAACCCTGAAGACCCTACAGATACCAAAACACCCTAAAATACCATGAAAAAACTAAAAATCCAAGACACCCTAAAATCTAAAAAAACTAAAAAACATAAAAAACCCTAAAATACACTAAATACCCTAAAAACACTAAAATATTCTAAAACCCATAAAATACCTAAAAAGGCCCAAAAGGCAAAAAAATATCACAAAATATCGAAAAACCCTAAAGGACAATAGAAAACCCTAAAATCCTAAGGACTTTAAAACCCCTAAAACCCCAAAAAATACACTAAAAACCCTAAAAATTTAATGTATTTTTAACATCCTTATAACCCCTTAACGACCCTAAAAACCCCTAAATGATCCAAATATATCTAAAACCTCTACTGGAATCTAAAAAAAACTAAAAACACTAAATCAGAATAAAAACCATAAAAAACTAATTGAGACTAAAAAATTGAAAAACCCTATAACACCCTAAAAGGAACTAAAAATCCTAAAAATACTAAAAGACGGTAAATACCTAAAACCCTAAAAGACCCAGAATACCATAAAATGTAGTAACAAATCAAATAAAACCTTAAGAGTCCCCAAAAAACATTAAAATAAAAAATTACCTAAAATTACCTATAAATGACATTAATATCCCTAAATAACCTAAAAACCATAAAGAAAATAAAACCCTTAAAAATCCATATACACCCTAAAATGCACTAAAAACATTAAAAGACACCAAAATCCACAAAAAAATCCCAAAAATACCTAAACACCTAAAAGACCCAAAAAACAATAAAAGACACCTAAAACCATAAAAATTTATAAAAACCACAAAGCAGAAAAACCATTAAAAAAATAAAAAACCTTTAAACCCCTAAAAATACATAAAAACCCTAGAACCCAAAAAAACAAAAAACCCACAAAATAACCCAAAAAACACCCCCCCAACCCCCCTAATAAACCGTTAAAAAAACTAAAACCCCTAAAAACACCAGAGGATCTTAAAAACCTAAAATATATAAAGGAACCTAAAAATAATAAAACCATAAAGAACCCTAAAAACCCTAAAAATACTTAAAAATCCAATAATAATAATAAAACCCCATAAAACACCAAAACACCCTAAAAACCTAAAAACCAAAATAACACTCAAAACCCGAAACGAGCCTAAATAAACAAATAAAAACCCTAAAACCCCTAAAAATTCATAAATGCATTAAAAACCTAAATCCCCCTAAAAAATAAAACCCTAAAACTATAAACAATCTAGAAACCATAAAAATCATAATACCACTAAAAACATAAATAACCCTCAAAACCCAAAAATATTATGACCCTAAAGACCCCTAAAAACCTAAAAACCCTAAAATTAGTGAAACCCATAATATACAATAAAAACCTTAAAGATAATAAAAAAACTCAAAAACTCTTAAAAAACAAAAAAAATACTTAAAAACCCATAAAAGTTCATAAAAATTGTATAATACACAAAAAATAAAAAAAAATGTCCCAAAAACCAAAACACTAAAAACCCCTAACTATAAACCCCTAAAAGGCCATAGAACCCTTGAATGCCAAAAAAACTCTAAAAACCCTAAACCCCCTAAAAACCACAAAAACCATAAAACCCCTAAAAACTAAAAAACACCCAAAAACCCAAAAAGACTGTAAAAACTATAAAACCTAAAAACCCTAAAACCTTTAAAACACCTAAAAATACTTTAAAACCCTAAAAACCTTAAAATCCTTAAATAAGATTATAAACCCTTAAAGACCGTAAAATCCCTAAAAACCCTATAACAACCCTAAAATACACTTAAAATAATTTAAAAACCTAAAAGACTATAAAATACTCTAAAAATAGTAAATAATACTAAAAAACATAAAAACCTCAAAAGACACTAAAAATCCAATAACAACCCCAAAAGACCCAAAAAACCTTATACCACCCAAAAATACTAAAATCACCTAAAACCCTAAAAATCCTAAAAAATACAAAAACATATTACAACCCCCTAAAGACCCCTATAAGGCATATGAACCATAAAACCACCAAAACCATAAAATCCCTAAAACCCAAAAAAAACCCAAAAACCCAAAAAACCCGAAAACCCTAACACTACTTTGTAAACACTAAAACATAAAAAACACTAAAATCACCAAATACCCTAACCACTATAAAATCCACAAAAACCAAAAAAAACTATAAAAACCATAAAACCCAAAAGAAAACACCAAAAACCTAAATACTAATAAAACCCTAAACCCAACTTAAAACCCTAAAAACCTAAAAACCCCCTAAAACCCCAAAAACCCTTACAAATACAGAAAATCCATAATAATACCAAAACCCCTAAAAGAAGACAAAAGTCCTAAAATAATTGTAAAAAATACTAAAAACCATAGAAAAAACTAAATACCCACAATAATCCTTTAAACCCCTAAGACACTAAAAACCATAAAATTCACTAAACCCCCCCCCCCCAAAATATATAAAAACACTAAAAATCAATTAAAAATACCTTAAAATTTATTAAGAAACTTAAAAATCATAAAACAATATAACCCATACAACCCTAAAACCCTAAAGACTCTAACCCCCCCCCCCCAACAATAAAAACCCTACAAACCCCCTAAAACCCCAAAAACCCAAAAAACCATTAAAATGCTATCAATCCCTAAAATAAAAAAAACCTTAAATCCATAAAACCCCCTACAGACACCCCCAAAACCCTAAACACTCTAAACACCTAAAACTCCAAATACCCTTAAAACACTAAAATATGGTAAAAAGGCATAAAACTATAAAACAACCCAAAAACACTAAATATACTTAAAATATATTAAAACCCCATAAAACATTAAAACCCCTAACAACTACTATAATACTTAACATCCCTAAAACCCATAAAAACCTAAATTCCCAAATAACCTAAAAACCATAAAAAACCTTATGAACCTAAAAACCCATGAAAAAAATAAAACCCAAAAAACCAAAAAACACCAGAAAACCAAAAAACACCCCTAAAACCCTTAAAATCCCTAAAGAACCTAAAAACACTAACCCCCCCCCCCCCAAAGACCCTAAAAATCCTAAAATCCCTAAAATCCAAAAAGACCCTAAAAACCCGAAAACCCAAACAGACCCTAAACCCCTAAAAGAACCAAAGAAGACCCCAAAACCCCTAAAAGAAACTAAAAACCATAAAATATTACAAAACCCTTGAAAACCCAAAACACACTAAGAAACCCTAAAACCCTAAAAACTCAATTAAACCCCAAATACCCTATAAATTCTTGCAATGTCATAAATCAATCTAAAACCCTAAAAACCATTAATTTCCATAAAGAACCCCTAAAACCCTAAATACCATAAAAACTAGAAAACCCATAAAAACCATAAAAACCCCTAAAAAATAAAAAACCTTAAAAAAACAACAAAACTCTAAAACTTCTAAAAAAGAAAAAAACCCCTAAAAATGATTAAAAAAATCCCAAAAATATAATAACCCGAAATAAACCCTAAAACACCCATAAAGACCATAAAACACCAAAAATAATATAAAAACATAAAAATCCTTGAATACCCTAAACACCCTAAAATCATAAATGGCCATAAAACCAAAGAAATTCAAAAATACCCTAAAAGACACTAAAAATACTAAAAAAATCCTAAAGCATCGAAAACACCAAAATTCTGTAAGTATCCTAAAAAATAGAAAAATCCTAAAGAACTAAAAAAAAATCCCTAAAAACCCACCGAAACCCAAAAATTAACCCCCATTAAATTCCTAATAAAATACTAAAAACACCAAAAGACCTATTAAACCCATAAAAACACCAAAACCCCCAAAACCCGCTAGAAATTCCTAAAAACCATTAAATCTCTAAAACCCCTAAAACCCATAAAAACACTCAAAAGCCTAAAAGAACACTGAAACCTATTAAAAACCCAAAAACTCCAAGAACACTATCAAAACCTAAAATGGAATAAACAACCCTAAACACTCTAAAAATACCTAAACCCCTAAAAATTATAAAATTCCCTAAAAAACCTAAAACCTCATAAAACCCCCAAAATACACAAACAACCCTACCCCCCCCCCCCCCAAATACCATAAAACCCCTAAAAACCATAAAAGAACTAATAACCATTAAACCCTAAACCCCCTACAATCCAAAAAACGCTAAAAACTCAAAAAAAAACCATAAACCCCTTAAAACCCCTAACAAACACTAAAACCCCCTAAAACCCTGAAAAACATTAAAACTATTTTAAACCCCTAAAAACCTTAAAAACTATAAAAATAATAAAAACACTAAGATAATACTAAAACCCATTAAAAACTGTAAAACCCCTAAAAACTAAAAAACATTAAAGAAGACTAAAAACCTAAAAAACAATAAAACCCAAAAAACACTAAACCCCTTAAAATACATGAAACACCAAAAAACCCATAGAAACCCTGAAAACATTAGTAAACCCATAAAAACCTAAAAGTCCAAAAAATCCTTAAAATCCAAAAACACTAAAACCAAAAAACTCAATTAACCCTAAACACCTAAATTTCTCTAAAACCATTAAAAACACATAAAAACACTTAAAAACACCAAATCAATAAAACCCCATATACACTAAACCCCTAACAATCTCTAAAAAACCTAAAAATATTAAAAACAAAAAATAGATCCCAAAATCCCTAAAAACCCACATAAATTCCCTAAAACCAATTAAAACCATGAAAAACACAAAAGAACTAAAAACCCTAAAACCCTAAAAAAAACTAAAACCTATAAACCACCTAAAACCCCTAAAAACATAAAACCCCCTAAAACGACTATAAACTCTTAAACCTCTTAACAAACCATGAAATCCCCTCAAACACCCTAAAAACACTTAAAATCACTAAAACCTAAAGACACACTAAAATCCCAAAAAACTCCTAAAAACACTAAAAACATGAAAAACCCTAAAAACTGTAAGAAAATCCAAAAAAAACTTAAACACCCTAAAAACCATAAAAACATTTAAAACACAAAGAAACCCTAAAACCCTTTAAAATCCTGAAAACACATTTAAAACTCTAAAAACCAAATAAACCATAAACCCCTAAAAGTCCCTAAAAACCAAAAACCCAAAAAACACTAAAAAAATACAAATGACCATTAAAACCCATAACTTCCCTTAACTCCATAAAAGACCCTATAAATCCCATACACACCCAAAAAACTCTTAAAACCTTAAAAACCCTATAACTCCTAAAAACAAAAAACCCTTAAAAACCCAGACAAATTCATTCAAAAATTTTAAAAACACCTCAAACCCTAAAAACCCTAAAACCCCTAAAACCAATAAAAACGCTAAAAAATCCATGAGAAACACTAAACAACTTTAAACCCTTAAAAACCATAAAAATTATAAAAAACATTAAAAAATACTTATAAACCACAAAAAACCCAAAAAACCATAATATCCCTAAAAAACCTAAATCCTTTAAAAACTAAAAAAACCCAAGAAAATCCAAAAATTCCAAAAACCCCTGAAATCCTTAAAAACACGAAAAACCTTTTCAAACCCTCTAAACCCCGAAAATCTCAAAAAACCTTAAAAACCCTAAGACCCTAAAAACAATTAAACCCCGAAAAATTAATAATATCTCTAAAATCCTATAAAACCTTTAAAACTCTTTATAACTTTAAAACCCCTAAAAAGTAAAAAAAATCAAAAAATTCCTTGAAAACCCCTAAGTACCCAAAAACCCAATAAAACCCTAAAAACCCTAAAACCCATAAAAATAAATTAAAACCTTAAACATCCCAAAAAACCCAAAAATACCTAAAAATCCTAAAAACCCTAAACCCTAAAAAATCCTAAAACCCTTGAAATTACACCAAATCCCATAAAACTAAAAAACCCTGAAATCCATATACCCCTAAAATAACTAAAACTCTAAAGACACTAAATATCCCCTTAATAACCTAAAAACCCTAAACCTCTATAAAAATCCTAAAAAGCCAAAAAACCCAAAAAACCATTAAAAAATATAATCCCCGTAAACTCTATAAAATATCTAAAACTCGTATAAACCTTACGAACCATATAAAAACCATAAAAATCCTTAAAAATCTTAGAAAACCTAAAATCCCTTAACTAACCCCAAAAACCACAAAACCATAAAAAACTCTTAAATACCCTGAAAACCCAAAAGGACTCTAAAACCCTAAATCCACTAAAACCAACAAAAACATTAAAATCCTTGAAAAACAAAAACCTTTTAAAACCTTTAAATCCCTAAAATCTCTAAAACCCTTAAAACCCGCTATAATACCAAAAAACCCCAAAAATCTCTCACACTCCTCAAAAATCTAAAATTCACTAAAAACATAAAATATCATAGAACACCTAAAAGAACCTACAACCATAAAAACTCAAAAAAACTCTAAAAAACAAAAAAAAAACTATAAGATGATAGAATACCATAAACCCCTAAAGACTCGAAAACCATAAAAACCATTAAAGGATCCTAAGAATTAAAAAAGACTCCCTAAACCGCTGTAAAACCTCTAAGGGGCCACAAAAAAAACCAGAAACTATAATTGATCCTAAAAACATAAATGGTCCCAAAACCCCCAAAACCCATAATAAAATCACAAAATACCTGAAAATACTTATAATCTCAAAAACTCTCAAAAACATTAAAAATTATTAAAAAAACCTAAAATGACCCTAAAAACCTAAAATGACCATGAAACCCCTTAAACTCCCAAAAAAGTTAATAAACCCTAAAAGACCCTAAAAACATAAAAACATTAAACGACCCTAAAAATCGTTAAAAATATTAAAACCCTAAATACCCTAAAAATGCCTAAAACCCCCAAAACCCATAAAACCCAAAAAATCAAAAATAACAATAACACTAAAAATACATAAAAAACATTAGTTCCAAAAGTGGCCTAAAAATATAAAAAACCCCTAAAACCATAAAAACATAAAAACCCGATAAACCCATTACCCCCAATCCTTAAAATCCATAAATTACTTTAAAAACACATAAAACCAAAATGGCCCTGAAAACCTAAAAAACCCAAAAGAACCCTAAAATACATAAAATAACCTATAAACCATAAAATAATAAAAAAGACCCTAAAACCCTAGAACCACTAAATGGCCCAAAAATCTAAAAAACCCCTACAAGAAACTAAAAACCACCTAACCCCTTTAAAATCCCAAAAAACATACAAGTCCCTAAAAGATTAAATGATCCTAATTCTCGTTAGAATCCCAAAAAAACATAAAGGATCTTAAAAGACCCTAATAACCTAAAATCCCTAAAAATTAAAAACCATTAAAACCATAAAAACCCTTAAAATCCAAAATACTATAAAACTCCATAATACCTTTGAACCCCCTAATAAACCCTAAACTCGTAAAACACAAAAAAAATACCAAAAAACCCAAAAAAATCAAATAATCCTAAGAATCCCTAAGAATCCAAAAAATTCTAATGAATCCCAAAAAACACAAAAAAAAATACATTCATCCCCAAAAAACCCAAAAACCCCTAAAACTACCAAAAAACTGTTAAAACCACCTAAAACCCCTTAAAACCCCTAAAACACATAAAAATCCTAAACAACTTCAAAATAACCTAAATATATAAAAAACCCCTAAAAACACTACAAAACACTAAAACCCCTAAAGTCCCCTAGAAGAAACCCCTAAAATAAGGAGATGGAGGCGTCTCGTCTCTCGCAACGGGTGCTCCCCTCCTCGCAATGGAGGTTGACGATGGTGTAGCTGATGGATTAATTGACATCGCCCCATCCTGTACCCTGGCCCGAGGAGGTGGTGGATGGGCCTCCATCGCAGAATCCCTCTTCCCCTGTTTCTGATCCAACACAGCTTCCTTTCTCTCTAGATATTGACGTTTTCCCCAAAGTCCCCCACTGCGATAATGGTGTGCCTTCGTTTTAGATTTCTTCCCAGGAGTTCTCGATGGCCTCCAATCTCTGGGATCCCACTTTAGTGGCCCGTTTGGGAAGGATTCGGCCCTCTGTGGCTGATTTTAACAAGTATGTCACTTCTTCTTAGAATCCTTATGAACAGGAGATTATAGGTTTTTTGGATTATTGACACTTTCTAATTCAGTTTAGGAATGAAGAGGATCTAATTTCAGTCTGGGATTTTTCCCCAAAATATTTTGATAGCCTTCAGTTTCACCTTTTTCATTGGAATTTTGACTTTCATCTGCATCGTGATCCCTTGAATGTGGATTTGTGGGTTACCCTTCCTGGTCTTGCCCTGCCCTTCCCAAACCCAACCATCCTCCACATCATTGGTAACCTCATTGGTAGATATCTGTGTATAGATGAACATACTAGTGTTGCCTTCCACCCAGTTGCGCCGAGGATTTGTGTCAATGTAGATGTGCCCAAAGATCCAATTAATTCTATCGGTGTTGAGATTGAGGGTGAGATTTAGTGGCACCATAGGATATACTTTGAATCCTGGGTTCCTTTTTTCTCGGTATTCTTTAGAATTGGCCACTATGCCTCTACTTGTATGTGTGTTTGTTTTGTCAACCCTACTATCCTGTGGTCAAAAGCTCAACCTCTTGGTCTGAAAACAGACGTGCCTCCTGGGGGGAGGGTCATGGAATGCACAATGCAAGTTTTCCAACTGGATAGGCTAATAATCCTCTGGATGTGGATCATGATGCTATAGTTGTTGGGGATGTTCTGCTCCAGGTTGATCGGTAGTCCCTTTCTAACCCGAGGGTCTGTGATGTCATTGATAGGATGAATTGTGGCATGGGAATTGTGTCTGATTTGGGGTTGATGATTCCTGAGGAAGGAGGCAAGAGTTTGAGGATGGTGGAGTCGAGGTATATGGATCTTCCTAGGCTTTCCCCAATTCCTGGAGGCCTAGAGAAGGTTAGATACTCTTAAAAACAATCGGCAGTGCATGAGGGATATGATGATGTCCCTTTGTACAATCAATTTGCTGACTTGGCTTCGGAGGAGTTGACTCAGGAGCGTCATGTTGTACAACAAGTGTTAGCTAGTGGTTTTGACAAGAAAGTTGGGTAGAATGCCTACTCTGGGCTTTAGGGAGTGGCTTGTAAAGATATGGGTAAGGGGTCACAGGAAAATGGTGGTGAGCCTATGGTGGATGGTTCTCTAGTGCCTATGGAAGTGCTGGAAACTCAACCCGCTAGTAATGAGAAGGAATTCGCGGGTGCTGATGTGAAGGCTCTCTCTCCTACTTGTGAATCTAGTGTACATGTCGAGGAAGAGGGGGAAGGAGCTGCACAGAGGAACATGGATGAGAAGATGGTTTTGGATGTTTAGGGAGGGGTCCTCCCAGCGGCGATTAATGTGATGGTTGGGGAAGACAGCCCCGAGGGTGCGGTTGGTCGTAGGCTTT
The DNA here is from genome assembly GCA_963277665.1 of Viscum album. Lineage (NCBI taxonomy): Eukaryota > Viridiplantae > Streptophyta > Magnoliopsida > Santalales > Viscaceae > Viscum > Viscum album. The sequence continues at coordinate 834,545,228 of OY728156.1, forward strand.
CTAGACTGGATTTGAGCACCCCTAGGGTAGTGTATGAGGGGGCTGCTGGTGATGCTTATTACCGTGTGACTAATCAAGGAATGGTGGAGGACCAGGGGCAGTGAATGATGTGGAGGAGGTGGTTGGTCTGGGGGGAGCATTTGGGGAAGGGAAGGGGTATAGGCAGGAGAGGGTTCAGGCATAAGGGATGATCATGAGTAGGGGGCTGCCACTGCATAGGTGGGGGTTATGAGGATGGTCAGGGAGGTGCATGAGGATGCCCTGGCTGATAGGCCTGGTTGTATGGGATTTCATGAGTTGGCACTGGTAGTCTTCCCAGGTAATGACCAGACCGGGCGGATTAAGGTGTTGGATAGTCTTGCTCCTGAGGATCCTAAGGTGTCCCCTAGAAATATGCATTGTTGGTTTCTTGCAGGATGTTCACTAAACCAAGAAGTTGCCTTCATCCCTGACCAAGTCCAAGAGGATGGAAGGAATGAGAGAGCAATTCTTGAGAAGGCCATTAGGAAGGGAAACAAGATTATAGGGATCCATGTCGACCCACGAAGGGGGGAGACGATGAAATATTACACCTCTGTACCAAAGACTGTATCTACAACAGCCTTTTGTAAGGTTAAGGGAAATGCTTCTAGAAAGGGTGGAAGGGTGGCCAAGGTGCAACGTAATGTGAATCAACAGTGTCTTAGGGAGTATTACTCTAACTTTCTCAAGCAGTATGAAACATCTAAATTTGAGACGATGGACTCTGATTCTTCCTCTGGGTATGGTGCTGATGGGGATACATATGAAGATGATGCGGCTTATGGATATAATGGAGAGAGTTTCCCCTATGGAACTACTTCTTATGACTTTGGTGGCGATGTTGACAGACTTGTTTTTCTCTTGGGTCTTTTCTTTTTCCTTCTTTTTTCATTTTGGGGTTGTTAAAGGTTTTTTGGGTGTGGGTTGATTGACCCCTCCCCTCCCTTGTCTGTTGTGTCTCGTTTTTTCAAATAAATTTTGGGGGGTTCAGGATTAGCCTGGCCCCATGCCTTCCTTTCCTTAAAGTCTCCTAAAACCCTAAAACCCCCTAAAAACACCAAAACCCAAAATCCTAAAAACCCTTAAACCCCATAAAAAATGTTAAGAACACTAAAAACCCTAAAACCCTTGAAAACCTAAGAACCCAAAAAACCATAAATAACCATTAAACCCTTAAACCCTTAAAAACCTAAAGACCCTAAAACCCATTTAAAAACCTAAACCACTAAAACCCCCCCCAAAACCCAAACAAATCACTTAAAGCCCTAAAAACCCATGAAAAATTCCTAAAACCCAAAAAACCCATAAATAACTCTAAAACCCCAAGAACCCCTAGAAGACCCTAATATCCTAAAACCCCTAAAATGACCCTAAAACCCCTTAAAATCCCTAAATCCCCATATAAAACCCAAAAAGACACATAAAATCCCTTAACACCCTAAAAACCAGCAATGTCCCTAAAACTATATAACCCCGAAAACATAAAAATCCCTAATGACACTATAACACCCTTAAAATCATAAAACACCTCTAAAAACCCAAAAGGGCCTAAAATTAAAAAAAATAAATCCCATAAGAGACCCTTAAATCCCAAAAAAAATATTATAATTCTCAAAACCCTAAACCAACCTCAAATCCCGTAAAAACACTAAAACCATGAGAAACCATAAAACCCCTAGGAAAATTAAAATATGAAAATCCATAAAAAACACTAAAACCCATGAAACCACAAATAAATTTTGAGGAAACCCTATAAAACAATAAAAACCCAATTAAAACCATAAAACATGAAAATAATAAAAACCCTAAACCCCTAAAATCTCTAGAAAACCCTAAAACCCTAAAAACCATTAAAAACCCTATACAACTAAAAATTCTAGAACCCTAAAACCCATAAAAACAATTAAAACCCCTTAAGAAACCTAAACATATTGAAAACCCCAAAAAGCATAAAACACCCAAAAAACTATAAAACCTATTAAAATAACATAAAACCATAAGAAACCTAAAATCCCCTAAAAACCATAAACCCCATAAATTACCCTAAAAACACTAAAACCCCTTAAGAAAACCTAATAGCAAAAAAACCATAAATCCCCCTAAAAACTCCTAAAACTCTAAAACCCCTAAAAACCCCTAAAAACTATAAAGTCCTAAAAACCATGAAAACCCTAAAAACATTAAAAAATCTATAAAAATGTTAAAAAAACTCCAAAAAACTTTTAAAACCCTTGAGAAACCCTTAAAAACCCCCAAATCCCTAAATATCCAAAAAACCCAAAAGACCTTTAAAAATGCAAAAAATATTCATAAAAACACTAAAAACCCTGAAACCTCTTGGATAAACATTAAAAACCTAAAATCATAAAAAACCTAAAAACCCTAACAAACCCTAAACCGCCTAAATACCCTAAACCTTTAAAATCCTAAAATCGCAACCCCCTTAAAGCCCTAAAAACCCTAAAAACCTAAAGAATTCTAAAACACCATAAAACACTAGAAACCCTCAAAAACATAAAAACCAAAAAACCCAAAAATCCCCTTAAAATACTATATACATCAAAAATATAGAATACAATCATAAAACCCAGAAAACCCTTAAAAACAGAAAATTCCCTTAAAACATCTAGAAACAATAAAACCCCTTAAAAACCATAAACCCCCCTAAAAACCCTAAAAACCTAAAAATACATGAAAACCCTAAAAACCTAAAAATACATGAAAACCCTAAAACCTATAACCCCCACCCCCAACCCCAAAATACCCTAAAAACTCTAAAAAATCCTAAACACCTAAAACCCCTTAAAATCTCTAAAAACTCCAAAAAATTCTGAAAAACTCTAAAGACCCAAAAAATATATATCCCATAAAAATTTTAAAAACCCAAAATAAACTATTAAAACTCTAAAAATTAAAAAATGCTAAAAACATGAAAACACTAAAACCCATTAAAACTCAAAAAAACCCTTAAAACCCTAAAACACTAACAAAACCCTGAAAATAAGAATAAAACCTTAAACCCCCGATAAATAATAAAATCCCTAAAACCCCAAACCATCCTAAAGAACCACAGAAAAACATAAAAATCCTAAAAACACTAAAAACACATGAAACTAAAAAATCACATAAATAACACGAAAAAACTAAGAAACCTAAAAAACCTAAGACCCCCTAAAAACCCTAACAATCCTAAAGAATCATAGAAAAACTTAAAAATCATAATAACATTAAAAAAAACAAAAAAACTATAAAAATCACATAAATAACGTTAAAAACCATGAAAAACTAAAAAACCTAAAACCCCCTAAAAACCCGAAAAGCCCTGAAAACCCCTAAAACCCCTAAACACCTAAACCCCCTAACAACCCTAAAACCCCCTAATACCCAAGAAAACTATTATCAGCACATGGTACCATGCATATCAGCATAGAAAAGATTCCAAATAGCCATGTGAAGGTGAAGAGATATGATCACGATATAGACACTTGGGAGGGGCATTTTCCAGTAGACATTTTCTGTAATGAATTCATTTAATACCATCAGTTCTAATAATATCCCGAAGCCTACGGGCCATGTTAGGGTTACCCTTCAACCCTTAAAAGGGGGATTATCAAAAAATGAATAAAAAATAAAGGCCTTCGGGCCATTCATGTAGGCCATAATAACATAAAAAGTCCCCAAAACTAAAAAAAACCCTAAATGACCTAAAAATCCCCCATGGACCCAAAAATACCAAAATGACACAAAAAAATTTGAAGGACCCCAAAAAAAATCTAAAAACCCTAAATGACCCTAACAACTCTAAATGACCCTAATAACCCTAAAAACCCTTAAACCCCTAAATCCCCCTAAAATGCAATAAAAAACATAGAAAACCCTAAAAATTATAAATAACTAAAAGCCCCTCAAACCCCCAAAAGACCATAAAACCTTAAAAACCATAAAAACCACTAAAAGAATCTAATGTCCGTAAAAATCCCTAAAACCCGAAAATCCAAAAAAAACCTCAAAACCCCTAAAAATCCAAAAAACCCATAAAAATCCCATAAACTCTAAAAAGTTTAAAAGTTAAAAAAAAAACAAAAGACCCCCTAAGATTCTTAAAACCCTAAAAAATGTAAATTAACCCAACAGCCCCTAAAAACACTTAAACATCCAAATTTTTTTAAAAATCCCTAAGAACCATAAAAACCCTAAAAAATACCTAAAGGACAATAAAAACTCTAAAAACCCTAAAAGACACTAAAAACCCTAAAACCCTCTAAAAGACCCTAGAAAAAAACACAAACCCCTCAAAAATCCATAAATCGGCATACAAACCCTAAAAAACCCTAAAACCCTAAAAAGAAATAAAAAACACAAAACCCACTAAACACTTGAAAAACATATAAAACACTAAAAACCCTAAAGACCCCAAAACCCTAAAAACTATAAAAGGCCCTAAAAACCATAAATACCCAAAAAATATCTATCGGCACTGAAGGACCCAAAAAAACCCAAAAAAAATAAAAATATTAAAATCCTTAAAAACCCTAAAAACATTTAAAAACCAAAAATCCCATAAAACCATTCAAATAAATTTTAAACCCCGAAAAATCTAATATCCTAAAAACACAAAAAACCCAAAAAACCCATAAAAATATAAAAATCCTAAAAAACTAAACGAACACTAAAACCCATAAAACTTTCTACAACCCCGAAAAACACTAAAAACCTTCAAAACACATCAAAACCCCAAAATAACTAAAAACCCAAAAAATACTAAAAAACACATAAAAACCCAAAAAACCCAAAAACCCTCCAAAAAACTAGAAAACCATTTAAAATGTGCAAAACCTGGAAAAAACCCCATAAACCCCCTCAAAACCCTAGAAACCAAAATACCCAAAAAAATCCCAAAAAATAAAAAATTACAAAAAATAACCGTATACACAATACAAACTAAAAAAACTAAAAAACTATAAAAATTCATAAAACCCCTAAATCCCTAAAAACCAAAAAACCCCAAAAACCGTAAAATCCCTTAAAACCCATAAAACCTCCACAAAACTCATAAAAAACCAAAACACTAAAAACCAATTAAAACCCTAAAAACCTAAAAATAACCAAAATCCCTTAAAAATATTAACAAACTTTTTAAAACCTGAAACCCATAAAAGTTCATAAAAACCAAAAAACCCCTAAAATTACTAAAAACCTTAAGAAAACTAAAAACTCCTAAAAATAATTTAAAACCCATAAAAGATGCATAAAATCATAAAATGACCATAAAACCCCTTAAACACCATAAAAACCTAAAAAAATCCTAACCCCCCCCCCCCAAAAAAACCCCTCAATACCCTAAAAACCACAAAAACCTTGAAACTCCTAAAACACCTTAAATGACCATAAAAAAAGAAAACCCTAGAGACCACATGAAACTCTAAAATCACAAAACAACCCTAAATACCATACAAATCCTTAAAAATATGAAAAAATATTAAAAACCATAAAAACCCAAATAACCCTAAAAATCCATAAGAAACCATAAAATCCCAAAAAATCCCAAAAAACTAGAAAAACACTAAAACACTAAAAAATAATTAAAACATAAAATACCCTAAGAAAACACAAAACCTCCAAAAATTAAAAAAAAATAATTATAAACAAAAAAACCCTAAAAATATTAAATCCCAAAAAACATTGAAAACCTCCTAGAAACCCTAAAAACCTTAAAAACCTAACAAAAGTAAAAAACCTAAAATATATTAAAAGACTTAAAACCCTCAAAACCCTTAAAACCCTAAAATCCATAAACCCCCTAAAACATGTAAAACCACATAATTTCTGAAAAACACCTAAAACCACCTAAAGATCCTAAAACCCAAAATAGACGTTAAAAACACATAAACCACCAAAAACAAGAAAAACACTAAAAAATCATAAATATCCTAAAAAACATTAATAACTTAGAAGATAAAAAACCCCCCAAACACCTTAAATTGACCCTAAAACCCTAAACCACCTAAAAACCATAAATCCCCTAAAAACTATTAAAACCCATCAAAAACTCTTAAAACCCTTTAAAAACACTAAAATCATAATAACACTAAAATACCCTAAAGACCCTTAAAAACGAACACCCCTAAAAAAATAAACACTGCAAAAAACCCATAAAAACCCTAAAACCTTCTAAAACCCTAAAAACCACTAGAAATCCCCAAAATCCCAACAAATCGAAAAAACCAAAAAAACCAAAAAATAGACTAAAACCCCTAAAACCCTTAATACCCCTAGAAAACCCTTAAAACCCCATAAAATACCTTAAAACCTCTAAAAACCCTAAAAATACACTAAATACATAAAAATAATAAAACCCCTAAAAACCCTATAAAACCCCTAAAAGGCCCACAAAACCATTAAACACCCTAATACCCTTTAAAACCCTAAAAATTAAAACTAATAAAAATATTTAAAAGCACTAAAAACCATAAGTCCACTGTGTCTTTTTTATAATAAATTTTATTTTGGGGGCGGGGGTTAGGAATATCCTAGCCACAAGCCTTACATTCCCTAACAACCATAAAAAAAATCGAAAGACCTAAGACCCCTTAAAACCACAAAAAACAAAAAAAACTAAAATCTCTAATAACCCCTTAAAAACCCCTAAAACCACTTAGAGAACACTAAAACCAAAAAAACATAATAAAAACCAAAAAATATAAAAAACCCCTAAAAAACCTGAAAACCCAATAAAACCTAGAAACCATAAAACACCTAAATCCCAAAAACAACATAAAATTCCTTGAAACCCCCAAAAAACCCAAAAAAAACCTAAATATATACTAACAACCCCAAATTCATTAAAACCCCAAAAAATCTTAAAACCCCTAAATACCCTAAACACCACAAATACCCCAAAATACCCTAAAACCCATAAACCCTAAAAACCCTAGAAAACACTAACAAAACCACAAATAATAAAAAACCTAAAACCCTAAAAAGAAAATAAAATCCCAAGAAACCCAAAAATACAAAAAAAAAGTACCAAAAACCCCTAAAAACTCTAAAAGACTCTAAAAACATAAACACCCTAAGAGTACCTAAAACCCTATAAAACTCTATATACCCTTTGAATACCCTTAAAACCACATAAACACCATGAAAACCCTAAACCCCATAAACCAATAAAACAAAAAAAACAAAATCCCTAAAATCCAAAAAACCGCAAAAACCCCAAAAAACATAAAACTCCTAAAAGCCTAAAACCCCTAAAAACCACTAAAAACCATAAAAACCCTATAACCCATAAAACTCATTATAACCAGAATAGACCTCAAACAATCCTAAGAAACTCTAAAAACACTAAAATCCCTAATAATCAAATAAATCTTAAAAATACCCTAATAATTGTAAAACCACTAAAAATTATAAAAAACCTATCCACTCAAAATATTTCTATGAAAACCCCTAAAGAACTGAAAGCCCCACAAAAATCACTAAAAAACCTAAAACTCCCTAAAAACCATAAAAACGCATAAAAAGCACTAAAACCCCCAAAATCCCAAAAAGTCACTAAAACCCCAAAAATCCCAAAAAGTCACTAAAACTCGTAAAGTCCCTAAAACCCCAACAAAATTAAAAAACCCTTAAAATAGTAAAAACACTTAAAAATCATAAAAAACGTAAAACAATTAAAACACTAAAAACATTAAAACCCCCTAAAACCCCAAAAACACAAAAACCCCATTAAAAACCATAAAACACTAAAACCCCCTAAAACCCTAAAAAACCCTAAAAAACCTAAATAACAATAAATAAACTTAAACCAATAAAACCACTAAAAGATCCTAAAAGCCCAAAAAAACCCCAAACCATAAATTACATAAAAAACATAAAACCCCCTAAAAATATTAAAAGGTATTAAATTTCTCATAAATCCAAAAACAATGAAATCCCATAAAAGACATTAAAACCCATATAAACCACTAATAAACCCCTAAACACATTCAAACCCTAAAAACATAAACCCCCCAATAACCATAGAAACATGTAAAACACCTAAAATCCCAAAAAATCGCTGAAAACCCCTAAAACAAAACCCCCCTAAAAATTATAAAACCTAAAAAATCCTTAATAACCATGAAAACCCATAAAAACCCTAAAACCCAAAAAAAACCCTAAAAGACCTAAAAACACTAAACACCTCCAAAAACCCCCAAATGAACCCTAAAAACCATACAAAACAATATAAAAATTATAAAAAAATTTAAAAACATGTAAGAAAACATGAAAAAAACGAAAACATCACAAAGAAATACTACCCCCCCCCCCACTCAATAAACATAAAAAAACCCCTAAAACCTTTAAAAACTCTTAAAATTTCTTAAAATAACTAAAAACACAAAAATCCAAAAAATAACCAAAAACCCTAAAATCGCCCAAAATAATAAAAGAACTAATAACCATAAAACCCCTAAAATCTCATAAAACACTAGAAATATAAAGAACCCAAAAAACCCTAAAAATCAAAAAAAACCCTAAAGTACACTAAAACCCCTAAAAACCACTAAACACATAAACCTACACCACAAACCTTAAACCATACAAAATAAACCCAATACCCAACTCCCCAAACCATTATCCCAACCCCCAAAACCATATACCCCAAACCAAAAATCCTAAACCATCCACCCAAAACCATACACCCTAAACCCTGTAACCTACAACACAAACCCTAAAATATTCACCCTAAACCCTATATCCTACACCATAAACCCTATAAAGTACACCATAACACATATACCCTATCCCATATAACCAAAACCCTACACCCTATACGTTTTACCATAGACCCTAAACCCTAAACTCTACAGTTGAAAACCTATACCCTATACCCTAAATCCAAAACCTAATAACGTAAACCCTATACCCTACACCATAAACTCTAAAACTTACATGCTAAACCCAATATCCTAACCCTAAAAACCAAAAACCCTCACTCTAAACCCTATAAACTATACACAAAACCCTAAACTCAATACCCTACACCCTAAACCCTATATCCTACACCATAAACTCTATACGCTACACCATAAACCCCATACCCTACACCCTAAACCCAATACCCTACACCCTAAACCCTAAAACCTACACCCTAAACCCAATAATCTACACCCTGAACCCTATAATCTACACCCTAAACCCTATACCTGATACCCTAAACCCAGTATCATACACGATAAACATTGTACCATACACCTTAAACACTATACCCTATACCCTAAACCCTACACCCAACACCCTACACCCTACACCCTAAACCCAAAACCCAATACCCTACCCAAATACGTACACCATATACCCCATACCCTACACCAAAAAATCTAATCCCTACACCATAAACCATATAACCTACACCATAAACCCTAATCCATGCACCCTAAACCCAATACCCTAAACCCTACACCTTTAACCCTATACCCTACATGGTAAACCCTATACCCTAATCCTTAAACCATATAACCTATACCCTAAACCTTATAACCTACACCCCAAACCCTAAACCCTAAACCTTTAAACCCTACACCCTAACCCCTAAAACATATACCCTACACTGTAAACCCCACAACCAAAACAGTATACCATATACCTTAAACCCAAAATCCATCACCATAAACATTATACTCCAAACCCTAAAACCAATAGCCTACTTATTAAACTATATACACTACACTGTAAACCCTATACCGTACTCCCTAACCCAAAACCCTACACCTTAAACCATACACCCTAAACCATACAACCTATACCCTAAACCCTAATACCTAAACCATGCACCCTAAGACCAATACCATACACCTTAAACCCTAAACCATATACCCTACACTCAAAAACCTAAACCCTAAAACAAAAACCTTATACCAACACACTAAACCATATAACAAACACCTTAAACTAAACTCCCTAAACCCTAAAACCTACACCCTAAACCCTAAACCCAACACCAGGAACCCTAAACCCTAAACCTTACACCCTAAACAGTATACAGTAGTCCCCAGACCTTCCACCGAAAACCCAAATATCTACACCCTAAATGTAACACCCCGAGATTTTATGAAAAATATTCTTTTTAATTTCATTAATGTCTTGTGTTGTACGCTACACCAAAAGGATCTTGAACAACATGCATCCTTGACTTGCATTGCACGCAATCGCGACCTTACTTGATAGCGTGTGTAGTACGCAATAACGAGTTTCACTAAACAACAATATGCTATTAAAATATTATTAAAACTTGCCGTTATGAATAGTAATAACCGATTTTTGAAATTTTGTAAATTATATTTTTCAAAATGGACTTCATTTTTGGATTCGGAATATCGAAATTAGCTTAGGGTGAAATTTTGGTACTTTTCGGATAACTTTCATATTCTGATGAATAGTGAAAATTACTAAATTTTAATTAAAAACAACTTTTTTAATCGAAATAATTAATAGTGATAAATTATTAATTTGAGTGGTTTTAAAGTACATTTAGAATATATTTTTACAATTTAATACAATTTTGGTCATTGGATGTAATTTCACATTTAAACCAGACATAAACAAGTGTCAATCTTTTGATAGTTATTATCTTTTAAAAACACGCTATTTGTTTTGACGAGGGGAATTAATTTTTAAATTAGTTAATGTAACTGATATGTTTTGAATTTTTTAAAATAAAAATCATTTTTTAATTCATAATATCAAATATATCTTAGGCCTAATTTTTGGTATTTTTCTGAAAACTTTCAATTTTTGATGAATAGTGAAACCACTAAGTGGTAGTTAAAAAAACTGAATTTTTCATAAAACTTAATTTTACCGCTTCTGTGAGTGGAATTTAAAAAATCCGAGAGACACGGTTGATATCAGTAAGTAAAATTTGGTTCAATGAGATGAAAATAATTTTTGGTGAATACTAACTTTTTACTTTTATTTACCACGGTTAAAAGTAAATAGGGTAATTAAGGGTAAAAGGATATTATTATTACCCTAACACATGTCCTAATTCTATTGGACAAGTTTAATTCGACAAAAAACAACCCTAGGAATAAAATATGACCATTTAGGCCCACTTGGATTAGATTAGGACATTTATTATTCATTTATTTAAAGAAGGGTTAAAATAGTTAAAATCAATGTTTTATAAGTATATCATTTTTAATATAGGGTTATAAATAAGATAAATTCGACTATAAATATTAACTAGAAAGATAAAAATATTTCATACATAATGGTATTTTATTTGTAATTTTTATACATTAAATAGTATAATTTATTTATGACATAAAGATGATGCAGTAATTATCTTATTAATGAAATATTGACATAATTGATGTTATAAATACCCAAATAAATGTAATTTGAGACTTTTTATACATTAAACTAATTTTATAGATTAATATGACATATTATTATTTATTTAAGTAACTTTTTTTGAACTAATAATTCTGTTATGATTTTCACAAAAATCAATTACTAAATAGTGTCAAAATTGACATAAAATAGTTTTTTAAAACAAATATTATGTTATTAATTTTTATTTTATTCCTAAAAATATAAGGTTCGGAAAAATGACTTAGATAAGGTTATATATATTAATACTAAACAACTTGGGGTTCTTTTGGCTTGTTATAGTAAGTTTATTAACCTTATAGTGTAAGAACACAAAAAGACACGGTAAAAGTAAAATTATCTAACTTAAAGTGAAATATAAATGATAAGGTTACAATAGGAACCTAAACATTTATAAATTCTATTGTATGAGAGATTTTAGAACCATTCCCACTTTAGATTCGAAATAAATTAATTTGGAGCTATTTAAAACCGTATTTGGATTTATAATAAAATAATATTTTTAGTTATTCCAAAGGTGCCCCTCTCCTCCCTTATAAAAGGGCACCTCCTCCCTCTCTTCCTCACACCCCATTGAGCCTTCAAGCTCGAAAAAACCATGACAAATTCTCTTCTCCACTTCCCTAGAAACATCCTAGAGGTTCTGGTCTTCCTCAAAGACCAATTTTAGTGCCCTAAAAGGAGATCTCAAAGAGGCGTTTCAAAGAAGAGGTAATGTTCGTTACCGATTCTTTCAACTTTATTTCTTCTTCCACTTCTTCTTCTTAGGTTGTTTCATTATGAAGTAATAGCATCAGTATCACTCATATACTGATATGTTATTATAATTATGAACCAACCCTATTTCACCATCTATCCATCCTACGGAAAATGAAATCACCGCGCGTGCGTACGTACGGAATACCGTCTCCACGCCGTGGTGTAATCTATTTTCCACCACCACCTTACTTGGATGGGTATAATGGTGTAAATAATAACTATATATAATTATTTTAAAGTTATATTGATTCTGAAATAGTATACATACAATCCAATACAGTCCCACGATCATGAGAACGATATCATCGCTCGTGCATACGTACGGACTACCGTCTCCACGACGCGATGAGATTCATTCTCCACGTTAACCATTCATGAATGATTATAAAGTATATATAATAAGTAATCATGAAATATATGACATAATGATTATAATGGATTTATGTGTATATATATGTATGTCAACTACTTAATTCCATTCAACTCAATAAGGAAACGAAAACAGCGTTCATGTGTACGTACGGCCTACCGTCTCCATGAACGGTGTATTTCTTTCCATTTACTGATTTATTATATATATGTATATTCTGAATATATATTATATATAAATCATGTTGTATATTCTGTAATTAATTAATCATGATCTAAGTAATCATATGAATAATTACAAGTCAAAACACGGACGATAAATGAAACAATTTTACCCAAAATGCTCTTTAACATGGAATTTACAAAAGAACGGGTAATATAAATTCATAAGTGAACCATATATGATATAATAACAATGATTATGATTCTGGAATAAGTCAATGACATTATTTAAATCATTATACAGGAGGTTCGGACACTTACGAAGCAAATCGGGCCTAAGGTAAGGGAAAATATCACAATCTCATTTTTATCCGAGATTGTTTATACTTTGGTATTTACTAGGGTGTATTTTATCATCCACATCCATGTTTCCTCAATATTTAATATTATTTCCATCCACCTACAATTTTTTAAATCCAATTTTACCCTTCGGTGAGTTTTTAGTAAATGATATGAAAGGAATCTTTTTTCGTTTTCCGTACAAGGTACTTTTTTGACTTTTCTAACAAAAGTACGAGAAGAATGTTTTCTTTTAACTTATACGACATGAATGGATTTTTAAAACATTATTTCCAAGAATCTTCCTTTACAAGTTTTCAAGCTTATTTTTAATCAACTTCTTTTAGATTAAAATTGTATGACATGTTAAGAAAGGAAAAATGTTTTTGAAGTAGAAAGGATATTTTCCTCAAGAATGGAGTTCAAGTGTTTTATCAAAATTATTTTCCATATAAGATAATATAGGGTTCTGTTAAATCCCTATTATTACATTGATATGATTATGTTGTGATGGATATATTTTTATTAATTCCTTTATCTTATATGAATTGTTTTATGATGTCATGATGTTTAAGATTCCCATTTTTATTACATGGGTTATGCTATGATGTATGGTTTATGATTTTGTGGCACACATAAGAATGGTATCATTATGAGATGGGTGGGACCTATATCTCCCTCCAATGCATTGGGTAAATATTTTATATCTCATGAGATAGACATGGCTGGAACGGCGGGTTATACCGGTTCAGTGAAACAGGACTGAAATGAGGAGTGAACTCGGTTCAGAAATGGACTTTGTCCACTAAGATAGTCTTGGCAATGAGTCTTGACTAATAAGAAATGATTCTCTATGATTATGTATGTATGCAACAAAGTTTCATTTTTAAGTTATGATTATTGGGATCACATTTCACTACTATTATTTATCCCATGTTATGATATTATGATCTGTTTTGCAGGTTAGGATTTCCAAAATGTTATGTTCTTATGAATATGATGTGATTGATATTTATTTTGTTTACCCTTACTGGGCATTTGAGCTCAACCTTTTATGTTTTCTTTTCCCCGGGATATAAAGAAAGGTTTTAGGTAAGAAAAAAAGGGAAGATCTTTATGGGAGATGTTGAAGATCTTTCACCACGATTAGATGATTATATTCCGAGTTTCCAAAGACACTAAACTATTACGGTCCTTGTGTGTGTGTTTTTGTTATGTACTAAGTATTACACAAAATAATGTAATGACCATGTACATTAAGCTTCGGGTCTCTATAGTTGGTATCAGAGGAATGGTTTAGTCAACCTTTGGAAACTAGGATGCGAAAACGTTAGTGAGATCCCTAGAGATACTTCTAAGGTATGTCTAGGAATGTCCCTAAGGATAAGTATACGTATAGGATATAGTCCTAGAAAAATGGTAACGATCTTAGAATTTAACCTAAGATGTTAGATATTGAAGTTACTCCCCCTTTATTATGATTTTTGCCTCTAACACTATTCTTTTTGGGTTTTATAAAATGGCTAGAAACAAGATGATTCACGATAATGGACGGTATTATGGAAAATGGAACGATATTCTTCATGAGAAACCAAATGAAATGGGATTTGGAAGTCTAACCATCATTATTATGCAGAATCAGCAATCTCATAATATGATCAATAAACTCAAATTTGGTAAGTTTCCTGACTCGAATAATAAGAGAAAGATAGAGTTTCATGATGATCATAGAGGAAAGAAAGTTCAATTTCCCCTATGTAAATCATGTGGGAAGAGGCATCGAGGAGAATGTTTCAAGGGAAGTGGAAGATGCTTTGGGTGTGGAAAATAAGGACACAAATCCAGTAAGTACAAAGAAAAAGGTTCAGTTAACACCATGGATGTGGATAATGGTATTGCTACGACATCAAAAATGGTTAAATGTTTTAAATGTGGAATGTACGGGCATTATGAAAACCAATGATCTAAGGGAAAGTCTCATGAAGAGATCAGTACGGCCGTATGAGTAGTATTTATGTTGATGATGATGAAGAGACTACAAATGATATGTGAGTTGAAAGAATTGTTGAATCTTGGTCAATGGTTTAAGAAGGTAGTGGAATGATTACATGTTTATCAAGTGTAATGTTGTATAAGTAATCTCATTGTACTATGGAATAAAGAGACATCTAAGGATTGTTACACTATTGTCTTTCCTTGAGTTTTGAAAGTGTATGATTAATGGTACCAGTATCCATTAAAGGTTATTCAGATATTTTTGGAATATAGATGATATGTGTATAATGAAGGGATAAGGAGAAAATTAAATGTTTGATAGTATTCATGAGTTCATGACTGATATAAGGAGAATGTTATGTAATGGATTGAGTATATAGAATTTTTGGATTTTGGTATGCGGAAAGAGTTAACTTTTGACAGCATTCATGTTTTCACTAAGGTTTAATGGGTATTAATTTTTTAAGAGAATACATGATTAAGGTATTCACATGATTGGAATGTGACCAACAAGATATATGGGGGATAAATGATGGTATTCTCATGCTTGGTTGATGACATTTCAAGTAATAATTTTCTTTATATTATGAGCTTGGACCGAAGTATTTTAGATAATCCTAAAGATTGGAATGGATTATGTTGGACATAAGTTAGTATTGTTTAAGGATAGAACTTTTGATATTATTTATGTGATTTTATAGTAATGTAGTTTTAGAAAAAGGACAACCTGCAGGACGGGTGACAACCCATCGCGCCGGACAAGGCTGTGGGAATCGAACCCACAACCGAAGTGAGACTGGCCTTTATCGCCTACCACTGGCCTACAGGAAGTCCCTGGTTAGTATAAACTGGTTTTATTTTATTAAGTGGTATGATAGATGAAGTATATGTCCATTTTAGAACGATATACGATAGATGGACTTATGTATATTTGATAACTTTTGCTAACCTTTTCTTTGAAACAGATGGAATGACCCATCATTCTATCGCATGATCTATTAACACTTCATGAATAACAAATTCAACTTCATTTATTTAAGAGATGAAGTGGAAATTGTTCAAATAACGAACAACAGTGAGATTGTACCAAAATAAAGTAAGTATTTATTCTAATTCAAAATCGTCAACTTTAGGGAAATGATCTTGAAAACCAAAAAAAATGTTGTCCTAGTTCCCTTATATCCGATGAATCAGATGGTACCCTAGTCATCATAAATTTGTGGCTTTGTGATTGCTGTATTTTCCATAGCCATGTTCTCTACCACTCTCCATCAGAACATGATGATTAGATTTCTCTTCCATATCCATATTTTCACCTATATGGAAAAACAGTGATTATTTTATTTGGGTAACCATTACGTTTCATACTTTTGTTTTTTAAATATTGGTTTTGGTATTCCTTTTTACGATGTGGGTTTCTATTAAAGAAACTTTCGAGTAGTAAACCATTTATAACCCTGACGAATTTTGAGGGCAAAATTCATTTTAAGGGTGGAAGAATGTAACACCCCGAGATTTTATGAAAAATATTCTTTTTAATTTCATTAATGTCTTGTGTTGTACGCTACACCAAAAGGATCTTGCACAACACACATCCTTGACTTGCATTGCATGCAATCGCGACCTTCCTCGATAGCGTGTGTAGTACGCAATAACGAGTTTCACTAAACAACAATATGCTATTAAAATATTATTAAAACCAGCTGTTATGAATAGTAATAACCACTTTTTGAAATTTTCTAAATTTTATTTTTCAAAATGGAATTCATTTTTGTATTCCGAATATCGAAATTAGCTTAGGGTAAAATTTTGGTACTTTTCGGATAACTTTCATATTCTGATGAATAGTGAAAATTACTAAATTTTAATTAAAAACAAATTTTTTAATCGAAATAATTAATAGTGATAAATTATTAATTTGAGTGGTTTTAAAGTATATTTAGAATATATTTTTACAATTTAATACAATGTTGGTCATTGGATGTAATTTCATATTTAAACCAGACATAAACAAGTGTCAATCTTTTGATAGTTATTATCTTTTAAAAACACGATATTTGTTTTGATGAGAGGAATTAATTTTTAAATTAGTTAATGTAACTGATATGTTTTGAATTTTTTAAAATAAACATCATTTTTGAACTCATAATATCAAATATAGATTAGGCCTAATTTTTGGTATTTTTCTGAAAACTTTCAATTTTTGATGAATAGTGAAACCACTAAGTGGTAGTTAAAAAAACTGAATTTTCATAAAACTTAATTTTACCACTTCTGTGAGTGGAATTTCAAAAATCCGAGAGACACGGTTGATGTCAGTAAGTAAAATGTGGTTCAATGAGATGAAAATAATTTTTGGTGAATAGTAACTTTTTACTTTTATTTACCACGGTTAAAAGTAAATAAGGTAATTAAGGGTTAAAATGATATTATTATTACCCTAAAAAATGTCCTAATTCTATTGGAAAAAGTTTAATTTGACCGAAAACAACCCTAGTAATAAAATATGACCATTTAGGCCCACTTGGATTAGATTAGGACATTTATTATTAATTTATTTAAAGATGGGTTACAATAGTTAAAGTCAATGTTTAATAAGTATATCATTTTAATATAGGGTTATACATAAGATAAATTCTACTATAAATATTAATTAGAAAGATAAAAATATTTCCTACATAATGGTATTTTATTTTTAATTTTTATACATTAAATAATATAATTTATTTATGACACAAAGATGATGCAGTAATTATCTTATTAATGAAATATTGACATAATTGATGTTATAAATACCCAAATAAATGTAATTTGAGACTTTTTATGCATTAAACTAATTTTATAGGTTAATATGACATTTTTTTATTGATTTAAGTATCTTTGTTCGAACTAATCATTTTTTTATGATTTTCACAAAAATCAATTACTAAATAGTGTCAAAATTGACATAAAATAGTTTTTAAAACAAATATTATATTATTAATTGTTATTTTATTCCTAAAAATCTAAGTTTCATCCAAATGACTTAGATAAGGTTATATATATTAATAATAAACAACTTGGGGTTCGGTTGTCTTATTATAGTAATTTTATTAACCTTATAGTGTAAGAACACAAAAAGACACGGTAAAAGTAAAATTATCTAACTTAAAGTTAAATATAAATGATAAGGTTACAATAGGAACATAAACTTGTCTAAATTCTATTGGATGATAGGATTTCTACCCATACCCGCCTTAGATTTGAAATAAATCTATTTGGAGCTATTTAAAACCGAATTTGGCTTTATAATAAAATAATATTTTTGGTTATTCCAAAGGTGCCCCTCTCCTCCCTTATAAAAGGGAACCTCCTCCCTCTATTCCTCACACCACATTGAGCATTCAATCTCAGAAAAACCCTGCCAAATTCTATTCTCCACTTCCCTAGAAACATCCTAGAGGTCCTGGTCTTCCTCAAAGAACAATTTTAGTTCCATAAAAAGAGATCTCAAAGAGGCGCTTCAAAGAAGAGGTAATGTCTGTTACCGATTCTTTCAACTTTATTTGTTCTTCCACTTCTTCTTCTTAGGTTGTTTCATTATGAAGTAATAACATCAGTATCACTCATATACTTATATGTTATTATAAGTATGAAATAACCCTATTTCACCATCTATCCATCCTACGGAAAATCAAATCACCGCGCATGCGTACGTACGGAATATCGTCTCCACGCCGTGGTGTAATCTATTTTCCACCACCACCTTAATTGGATGGGTATAATGGTGTAAATAATACCTATATATGATTATTTTAAAGTGATATTGATTCTGAAATATTATACATACACTCCAATACAGTCCCACGATCATGAGAACGATATCATCGCTCGTGCGTACGTACGGACTACCGTCTCAACGACGCGATGAGATTCATTCTCCACGTTAACCATTCATGAATGATTATAAACTATATATAATAAGTAATCATGAAATATATGACATAATAATGATACTGGATTTATGTGTATATATATGTATGTCATCTACTTAATTCCATTCAACTCAATAAGGAAACGAAAACAGCGTTCATGCGTACGTACGGCCTACCGTCTCCATGAACGGTGTATTTCTTTCCATTTACTGATTTATTATATAAATGTATATTCTGAATATATATTATATATAAATCATGTTTTATATTATGGAACTAAGTAATCATAATCTATGTAATCATATGAATAATTACAAGTCAAAACACGGATGATAAATGAAACAATTTTACCCAAAACGCTCTTTAACATGGAATTTACAAAAGAACAGGTAATATAATTTCATTAGTGAACCATATATGATATCATAACAATGAGTATGATTCTGGAATAAGTAAATGACATTATTTAAATCATTATACAGGAGGTTCGGACACTTACGAAGCAAATCGGACCTAAGGTAAGGGAAAATATCAGAATCTCATTTTTATCTGAGATTGTTTATACTTTGGTATTTACTGGGGTGTATTTTATCATCCACATCCATGTTTCCTCAATATTTAATATTATTTCCATCCAAATAAAAAAATTTAAATCCAATTTTACCCTTTGGTGAGTTTTTAGTAAATGATATGAAAGGAATCTTTTGTCGTTTTCCGTACGAGGTACTTTTTTGACTTTTCTGACAAAAGTACAAGAAGAATGTTTTCTTTTAACTTATAAGGCATGAATGGATTTTTAAAACATTATTTCCAAGAATATTCCTTTACAAGTTTTCAAGATTATTTTTAATCAAATTATTTTAGATTAAAATTGAATGACATGTTAAGAAAGGAAAAATGTTTTTGAAGTAGAAAGGATATTTTCCTCAACAATGGAGTTCAAGTGTTTTATCAAAATTATTTTCCATCTAAGACAATATAGGGTTCTATTTATATCCCTATTATTACATTGATATGATTATGTTGTGATGTATATATTTTTATGAATTCCTTTATCTTATATTAATTGTTTTATGATGTCATGATGTTTAAGATTCCCATTTTTATTACATGGGTTTTGTTATGATGTATGGTTTATGATTTTGTGGCACACATAATAATGGTATCATTATGAGATGGGTGGGACCTATATCTCCCTCCAATGCATTGGGTAAAGATTTTATATCTCATGAGATATACATGGCTGGAATGGCAGGTTATACCGGTTCAGTGAAACTGGACTGAAACGAGGAGTGAACTCGGTTCAGAAATGGACTTTGTCCACTAAGATAGTCTTGGCAATGAGTCTTGACTAATAAGAAATGATTCTCTATTATTATGTGTGTATGCCACAAAGTTTCATGTTTTATGTTATGATTATTGGGATTACATTTAACTACTATGATTTATCCCATGTTATGATATTATGATCTGTTTTTCAGGTTAAGATTTACAAAATGTTATGTACTTATGAATATGATGTGATTAATATTTCTTTTGTTTACCCTTACTGAGCATTTGAGCTCTCCCTTTTATGTTTTCTTTTCCCCAGGATATAAAGAAAGGTTTTAGGTAAAAAAAAAGGGAAGATATTTATGGGAGATGTTGAAGATCTTTCACCACGATTAGAAGATTATATTCCGAGTTTCCAAAGACACTAAACTATTACGGTCCTTGTGTGTGTGTTTTTGTTATGTACTAAGTATTACGAAAATGTAATGTAATGACCATGTACGTTAAGCTTCGGGTCTCTACACTAAACCTTATACCCTAAAGCCTAAACCCTAAACCAGACACCCAAAACCCTATAACCTATACCCAAAACCATAAACCCTAAACACTAAACCCCAGACCACACACCCAAAACTATACACCCTACACCCTCTATCCTAAACCCTAAATGCTACAAACCTGAAGTATATACCCTCCACACTAAACCATAGATCCTACACCCTAAACCAAACATCCCACACCCTAGACACTAAATCCTACACCCTAAACTGTATACCATGCACAAGAATCCCTATACCCTAAACCACATACCCTAAACACTATACCTTATAACTTAAACCTTAAAATGTACCCCTAAAACTTATACCATACACCCTAAACTATAAACCCTACACCCTAAACCCTATACATACACCCTAAACTCTAAAACCTATACCCTACAACCTATATTCTATACCTTACACCCTCAAACCAAAACCTTAATTCCTAAACCATATACCTTATTCCCTAAACCTTCAACCATACACCCTCAAACCTATTCCCTACACCATAAACCCTATACTCTACACGCTCAACCCTATACCCCTAACCCAAAACCCAAAACCATCCACCTTAAACAATATTCCCTACACCCTAAACCCTATACCATACTCCCTATACACTGCACCTTAAACTCTAAACCCCTAAAACCCCTAAAAACCATAAAAAATATGAAAACCCAAAAAACCATACAACCCATAAAAACCCTTAAAAACACCAAAATAGCATTAAAATTCTTAAAAATTGTAAAAAATCTAAAAACACTAAAAAATATAAAATCCAAAAAAAACCCTAATACCCTTAAACCCCCAGTAAAATTATTTAAACCCTAAAAACCCATAAAAACCGTCAAAACCATAAAAACCTTAAAAACCAGAAATTCATAAAAAATAATTGAAAAACCTACAAAGCCCTAAAAACCCATGAAAACCCAAAAACCTAAAAACCTAAAAAACACTTAAAAACCCATAAAATCATAAAAGGCTAAAAAATCCTAGAAAAGTGTAAAAAAATTAAAATTGAACAAATCACTTAAATACAATAAAACCCTAAAAGAACCCTACAACCATAAATATACCCTAAAACCCTTAAAAACCTAAAAGAAACCAAAAAACCCAAAATACCCCAAAACACTAAAAATACCTAAAACCTATAAAACCCTAAAAACCCTAATAACCTTAAAAACCTTAAAAACATCAAATGATTAAAAAACCAAGAATGAAACTAAAACCCCTAAAACCCTAAAAAACCTAAAACCCTCGAAACCCCATAAACACTAGAACCCTAAAAATAATAAAACTACCTAAAGACCAAAAAATGAATCTAAAAATACCTAAAATACCCTAAAAAGTTCCTAAAACCAGTAATGATTAATAAAATCACCAAAACCCTTAAAAACCATAAAACCCTAAAAAACTAAAAAAATTAAACCCCTAAAAGCCTCTTGTTCCCCTAAAATACATTTTTGGGTCCAGAACGGTTAATTGTGATGGTCTTAATGGTGTGAAATCACTAACATCTGGTACAAGTTCTTTGAACTCTATCTAACAGGTTTTGTTCATGGAGCCAGAACCACCCAATGGCTATCGTATCCATGATTCATGGAACTACATTCCAAATTCAGGCACTCTATCAGTAACATTTCCAATGACACTTGAGAACTCACATTGGTCGATTGGATTGGACGTCGGTCTCGTAACACCTGTTGCGGTGAACTATTACCTATTCTGGGACACTCTTATAGATTTATGATATGTTCATGAATCCTCTATTCATTCCCGAATGTGTATATTATAGGTTACTCTATGGCAATGACCCATTATGAATACACATGGGTTTTGAATAATCTATATATATCTGAGGTTCCCCATCAATGGAGGGATCTATATGTATTTGAGGTTTTCCATCAACATTACCCTTATGTGGACAGATCAGGGATCATTTGGTCGTTTACTAGGATGGTGCTGGTTTTAAGATGCGTGATGGGGCGCTCTGGATTTTATCATCATCTAGGAGGGATGGGAGTTGTTTTGATGTTGGGATCTAACCCAAGAAATGGGATTCCTATGTATCATAATAAGAGGAATCAGAACCCATGTATTTTGGTGTTGCTTAACTAGACACATCACCTTTTAAGGTCATGTGATGAGGACCCAACCATGTATTTTAATGTAATGTGATAAGGATGTCCACATGGAAGGTGCCTGGTCAAAGATTGTGTGGGACTTATGCTAAGGTGCCCTAAGAGACCCATAATATATGTAGTATCCTGGGTGAACATGAACCTATTGGGAATATGTCCTAGAGAAAATTAGGGTGGATTTGGGTGCTGGGTTTGGACCTCATGGATGATTCTTATGTATCCTATTTATTTAGGAATCAAATCCCAGGTAGTTTGGTAGCACTGAGACTTACACCTTAGGGGATACCTAGTCAAGGGGATAAGATTGTGGCCTACTCATGGTAACAACCCATTTTTAGGAACATGGTTGGGGCTTACACATTGAGTATTCCCTTGTGGATTGAAGTTGGGGCTTACATCTATGGAGAAGTCACATTTAGTGCGGCTTCATTAGGAATATGTCCCTTTGAAGGTTGAAGTATGGTTTTGAGACTTAAACTGTATAGGAGGACCAGTTTAGGTTTAAGATCATGGAGATTTTACAATCTCCACTAACCTCTAATCCCATGTGAGTCATTCTTGGTGTGAGAAACAAGAGGTAGCGGTAGATTTGATGATCACATGGTCTCTCCCTATTCACTGATGGATGGTGTTGGAACCCAAAGGGTGGTGAAAGGGGATTTGAGTGTACATATTTCCTCTCTTGTCTTCATATCTATGATTTTCACATTCAATGATATATCTAGATACATCTCGGGTAGAGGCAAATAGGAGAAATAAGTGTCGCCTCCCATAAGAAAGGCTAGGGACTTACCTTAAGAGAAGTGCCCTAAAATTATTCTTAGGAAAGAAAGGAATGTTCAACACTAACCCTCATCAAAGGGAAAGTACATTGGTTCCTTTCAATTTATAGAATGAGGAGGTTTACATGAGTGACATAAGGACAAAACCCTTTGTACCATGGAATTTCAATCCTAAGGTCATTCTGAGGATCTTCCCTATTGCTAGGGACACCCACGCAACTTCACTTACCATGGGTATGTAAACTCAAAATGACATGCTGATGTTCATTATGATCTTATCATACGTGTCAGGTGGCTTTGGAAGGAGAATTATCCTGATATCAGTAAACTGATTTGAGGAGGGTAAAACATGGGGACTAATGATATGACATAATATAATGGTGGTAGTTAGAGAGTAGAATGCCATAGGATGGCTCATGATGCATAGTATATTCTTACGTGGGATATGGTTTCCTCCAATTAGCATGTTTCTTTATGGGAAAGGGGACTGTATGCATAGAATTGTGCTACATGAACCTAGGTTCAGTTCATGTAGCATTCTACTTTGTGGGTCCAGGTTCCACCCACATAGCATTTTTCTATGTGGGGATGAGTTATGCCTGCATATCGTTTTTCTATGTTGGGACAAGTTCCTCCGACGTAGTAGATTTTCTATATGAGATAGGGTTTTGACTGCATAGATTTTTCTATGATAGATGCCTATTCGCAAATAGGCCATCAGTTTGTGCCTCGTGGGATTGTGTAGGAAAGGGGAATTTTTGTTCGTGGACCACCAGATGATTTATTATTACCTCATGAATTCTATATGGTGGGTTTTATCTCTAATGAATCATTTAAGGACTCTGGTTTTATGGTTCCTTTATCTGTATATCTGCAGTTCATACATCAAGGTGTCACTCCCTATTTAGGTCCCCTATAGGGTATATTTATAGAAGAGCAGAGGGAAAAATATCGGTGTGTCTGGTCTTTTAGGGTGGTCCATGATCCTTATTTTGACGGATCCCAAAGAGGATGCCCCAGTCCATTAATGACTTAGTCAATGGGGACATCATTTTTGGGGGAGGAAATCACCAACTTTGTCCCAAAAATGACATAGGTTTCATTTGCAGTGATCTGACGGTGCCTCCTCATCCCAAAAACTATTTCAGTTTATGGGTAATGTTTATTCACAGATGCGTAAATAATTTCCCCCTTCCACAAACAACTTTTATTTCATTTATGGGTGACAGTTCCACTTTATCCATCCCAAAAACTATTTTAATTCGTAGAGTCTTCATAAATTCATGGATCAATATGTTGAGAAGTGGATTCTGAAGGGATTTGTGCTTTGTGGTTGTACCCCTTTAAACATTTTCTTCAATATTCATCCGACTTTCCATTTTACCTTTTTCCAAATTTATCAAAATATCTCATCCTTTTTTGTGGAGATTTCCAGAACCAATAAATGACCCACTTCAAAATGGGTGTTGATCTTGATGAATATGAGGCTATTCCACTGTAGAAATTAGTTTGATTTTGAACTAGTTTTTTGGTATGCTGGTGGACCCAGAAGAGGGGACCATCCATATATATAGGGTCCCATGATCATTTTTCTTTTAATGGTTCTCTTGTAAAACTCAACGCTCCCAAAAAATATCTCAACCATATACTTATTCCCTAAACTACCCCCTTTGCAGACACCCTCGTCTATGAACTGAGTTTCATCACCCGCGAATGTGAATGTAAATTTATAACCAGGAAATATAATATTAAATATTAAATATATAGGGCAGATGCTTCATAAAAGGATTGTTTTATGATTCTTCATTTTTCTGGCCAATGCTTTTTAGGTTAGCACCATTGTGGATTCATTATTCATGAGATGATGGCCTTCATGAAATGATAGTTCTTGGTTGAATTATTCCATAAATATCAAAGTATTTATTCTTTTACCTTCCCTCAAATAAATTTCTTTCACTTTGGTTGATCCATTGTTGGGAAAAAATGGCTCTAGCTTCAAAATTAAAAAATGTGAATAGTAGAAGAACAAAAATGGATAGAAACATTGAGGATGACCATAGATCTTGCATATCCCCTCAATAAGGAGTTAAGAGAAACCTTATCCCATTAGATTTAATTGCTTATACATTTTCTAATTGAATACCACTATAAATTCAAACTCCAAGATGATGTTCCACTTCCACAAACTGAAGAAAAAAATCTCTCCTCTACCTAGATTGAGATTTATGAAGAGTGTGGTCAAGGTAATATGTTTTCTATAAGGAAAATCAGGTCTGGTTATGGTAGAGGGGACGTATTTGTTATAAATGGATCTATGCAAACACAAAGAAATTCCTACATCTATGATACATCTTTGGAATCAGTCACCTAGGATTATCTGTTTATTTTCAACCTCTCACAGGGTAATCTTAATAGAGGTTTGAGTTCCAAATGGGATCTATGGTCTAGAGGGATATTCTTAGATGAATGGTCTTGGGTGTTCTAGGTGAACCTATACTACTTGAAATTTCCTAAACAATTGGAGGAAATTTATTTATACTAGGAAATGTGTCTTTCTCAATTTTCAATTTATTCTCTAATTGAGATACTACCTGAAATTCTCATTCCCTAATGTTTAAGCACCAATACCTTCCACTTACCTCATGGTGAAGTATGGATTAGTTTGTGGGATATCTATCATCTTGGGAGAATCCCCATCATTGTTGATATGTATAATGAATTTTTTATAGTGGGAAATACCTGGGTGAAATTTCTAGAGAGTAACTCCATTGGTGAGAGATTGGATGGTCAAATAAATGATATTTATTTTCCAACCCCTCCATACTCTCTTACTCATTCCATTGAAAGAATAGATAAAGTTATTATTACATGTTGAAGGTCCATGGCCGAAAGGATTCCTTATCCAGACTCATCATACCCATTTGTCATGATGAATTTGAGGACCTTGTTGTGCTACCCTCAAGGTGGGTGGATACACCACATGGGGTAATAGAGTTAGGCCATATGTATCACTTGAACTCAGACTGGTGGGTTTCCCTTCCATGTTCTTGAGCAGATGGATTTTCTCATCCGATGACATTTATACTAGTGTCTGAATTTATACCCTAATTATGGTAGTCACATTGGAAGAGGGTTAGACTATCTACTTGGTTGTTCCCACCCTCACCCACATTTGTTAATTTTTGGGTCAAATACAAGAAAGAGGATCCCCACATCACCTTATGTGAGCATTTCAATTTTTCTATGGTTGGATGATAGTGTATTATCACTTCTATGAGTATCGAAGTACAGAAACACTTCCTCATTCCATTTTCCATCCTTCCCTTCTCAACATTTCCACTGTTCACCCCAAATCCTTGAGTATTGATGGAACAGTCAAGTTGTTGAGTGATTTTTCTCATTTTTATTTTCATCCATACCCTACACCCCATGGAGAAATGGTATATAATGGAAGAGGTTATTTTAAATAATTTGCCTATATAATTTTTCTAATATATGTAATTTTAACAACTCGAGAAGATAGGACAACCATTTTAGAACCTTATACCCCTAATATATTTACAAGGCAATTTGGATGCATGCAGTAAGTCACATTTTTACCTCTTACCCGTATAAATAGGGAATCTCACCATGTAATTATTTACCGATTATGGTTGTTGATGATGTGTCAGGATTCTAGAATTCTGATCCTTATTCGTCCCATAGTGGCTTCAACTAATATATATTGGGAGTATACTCAGATGTGGGTGTATTTCTATCCCAATAGAGTACTAGCGAGTTCAATTTGATGAGTGAACAAACTATTGGTTACTTCTAGTCTTGTACCGGTTGCGCTGTCTATTTCCACTCCAGAAGTTAGAAGATGTTATTTTCAACATCACATGCATTCATAGGGGGCCTCATCCCCACATGCTATTTCTATGGATAATTTTTTAGACCCCACATTCTTTATTAATTTTTTTGGCGATCCCACTAAGTCCGGTCCAAGTGGAACAACAATGGGAATTCTCAAAATTGAATCCAAACCTATACGCTTAGCCTATGAGATTGAACCACCTATGGATATAGCGGATTTTCCCGTGGGGGTGTCACAATTTAGGGAGATCCTATCAACCATAACCAAAATCCCAAATTATGTACCCATTTCACTGGAGGAACAAAAGTGAGGTTCCAATGTTGCCAGCAAATACCAGTATGTGCGGAGATGGGTATGGCATCAAATCTTAACTATCATCATAGAGACTCCCTTGTAATAATTTTATAATAAGGTGGATACCCTTTGACAACACTTCACTAATTTTGGTTCATGTATCATTGATTATCAAAAATGGTACATCCTTATCTACTAGATTCTGATTTATTAAGAGGACCTACCAATCTTGATGGTGACATTTCTTTGATTAATTCCTCCCATCATAAAATGGAAGCATTATGGGATATGATCACTAAGTTAAACCACTTTGTCGATGAAGAAGAAAGTTCTTATGATGAATTGGTTTCACATACCTATGATATACTGGATTTTGAGGCTTGTGTAACCAGGATAAAGGCACAACTATCATAAATTAGTTCCAATTTTGATTCCATTAAGTAGAAAGGTCGAGACCTCTAGTATATTGTTAGAAAAATGCATCTAATATCTGAAGAAAAATCAGACAAAAGAACCACTTTGTAACATAACCTCGATGGACCACGTCATATGGTTATCAATTTACTAACCAAAGAAATCTGAGATTCACTATAACCACTTAGGTTTCACGATGATATTTCTTTTAAAATCATGGAGATACTATAGAGTCTGGATGATCCTCAATTCCCATTTGATAAAATGAAATTTATTTTCTATCTAATGCATATTTTCGGAATTTTCTAGTAATACCAATCAATTATAGTTGATCTCATTTTGATTGATAATTTTCATCAGATATTGATTTTAATCATAATTTGAGATAATAAAATTGAAATGGTCCTATAATGGTCTATTTTTTCATAAGACGAGGTTATAAACGAGAATATTTTGACTATTTATAGGGTCTCATTAACAAAATCCTACAAACATTTTGTCTTTTCTGTTGTAACCCTAACTTTTTCTTAAGAACACTACGATATAGACTTAATAGGTAGAACCTAAATTTTTCTTAGTCCACCCTTTATGGGTTTTTGAACTAACAATATTTGTTTCTATTTAAATTTTATTGCATAATATTTTCCTAAACCATGTGAAGTGTAGGTATATCAAGCTGATGCTTGACTTTTACCCACGGTTACCTTTATAGTTTTTCACTATAGTTAGTTTTGTTTCTCTTTTCATGGGTAGTATAGAGTCTTGAAAACTTGACTAATGTCACTGATGTTTTATGTCAAATAGCTTTTACCATGAATTATGGGGTGAGGGACCCAATTGGTTTTATTGGCCGAGAAAATCCTAATATTTTTCGGACGTGAATGTGGTATTTTTATTGGCCCTAGTTTTATAGTTTCTGAATCGAAAATGTGATGTGGGACAAGTATGCGAGGTGTAACTATAAGAATGGTTTTTAAAACAATTTTTTTGGTCAATATGGATCATGAAAAAATCATATCATTAAGAAGAGCTTATATTTGGATGATATTTCTTTTTTTGGGAAAATTATGTAGAGTCTATAGGGAAACATTATGAATTTTCAAAAAAAAGTGTCCTCAAGACACTGGCCTTCCATTCTGATGGCAATGTAATTTTTTGGAAATTCATATTTTTTTAAAGACCATGAAGTGTGTCTTGTCAGGGTATTTATGTATAAAACGTATGAGCATGTATGTATCAGTATTTATCATGAATGTGAATCCAATACCACATAAATTTTTCTTTTCTAAAGGAGGGTTGAAGCATAGTGCAGTTTAACATCATACAACCAAGACATGGGTGGGTAAGTTTAACACCTTATAGCTAGGATGTTCGTGATTTAAAATTTAAGATCACTTTTCTCTAACTGAGGTGTAAGTTATTCTCCTTTTTCATGGTAATATGATCAGGAATGTTAAATCATCTCTATGAATTAAGGGAGAGAAGTTTGTAAACTATAATTTGGGGGGTTTCTGAATCTAAGGAGAGATATGGGATGTAAACATCATAGGGGAATATGGAGGTAAGAAAATCCTCTATTGGGGATGAATTTTCCTTTGGTTGACAGAACTATTTTGTGGGAAACGTATTTTGAGAAAAATGTGGCATATTATTCATAGTAAATAAAAGGTTTCCTCAGGACACTATCCATGCACTTCTGATGGTAGAAGAAGTTTATGTGGATTTAGACCTCTATAGAAAAAGAGTTTGGTTTGTGAATGGGGAGTTCCTAAACCTGAAAGGGACTTTTCAAGATGAAATTTATGTGGAATATGTAAATAAGTTCCCCCTATACTGGTATGAGGAGGTTCCCTATGCACATATGAGCCATGTACAAGGAAGGGAACAATTTTCTTTGTTATGACTGGACCAAAGATTGAAGATATAGGCATCACTATGTATCATTCAAGGGAGGGAATCAAGTTGTATGTAGTTCTAGAAAACATGTGGATTTTAATGTGTGTATAAAGGAAATTAGAAGTGTAGTGTAACATCTTGAAGTAAAGACATGGATCACCCAATATAAACAAAAAGGAATGTTGGGGCTGGGCCCAAAACTAGAGGTTCGGGAATTACTATGTATCCTACAATGGGTTGAATCAATCCATTCATAGTTATCGTAAGGATCCCCCACATGCTAATAAAACTCTTTTATGGATAGAGGAGAGTTTCCCTTTGGATATGAGCTCATGAATAGGGAGAGTCTCATATTAAATTCTCCCATGAAAATTTAGCTCACATATATAAGTGGGGAATTTTTTTGAATATGACATTACCTATGGAGAGAAGATCATATTGTAATCTTCTACACATATTTACTTCATTCATGGGAACATGGGGGGGGGAAACATACTTTGTTGTGTTCGTAAATTTCTCATGCAGTTCTAACCCACATATAGGAAAATATGGGATATTTTTATTGCATGGATGGACTCGATATATGCAGTTCAGGTGTCACTACATATCCTATAATGACTAGAATCAAGTCACATGTTGTTATTAATATCATCAATTTTTAGTGTCATGAAATTAGGACATGTGATATGCATTATAATGTCATGCAGTGAGGATGACATGGGTTCATTTATTTTAAGTTAATATAGATAGGACCAATTTTCATAGAAAGCACAAGTAAATGGTGTTAACTGGTCCAAGATGTTCTGACATGCCCCAGATAGGGGGGAAGGGAAGTGTAAACCATGGTACCAGGGATTCTCATATTAAAAGAAATGATATGGGGCATGGAATAAATTTTAGATTTTGGAGTTAGGAAAATCCTCTCATGGGGAAGAATTTTCCTTTAGTTGAAAGACCTTTTTTATGGAAAACTTATGAGATCCAACAGGGGAATACCACACATAGTCAAACAAGGGTTTCATCAAGAAACTGACCCTCTATTTTGATGGCATGGAAAGGGTGATGGGGATCTAAAATTTCCTAGGGAAAAAGGTTTGATGAATGGATGTGATGTGTTATGGCATTTAAGAAACATTCAGACCATGATTTTCCATGGCGTTGGAAACTCCCTTCATATATCTAACTCATACATAAGGGGAATTTTTTATTCTTTGATGAATCTATGAATAAGGTACCTGAATTCAATATCTCCTGCATAAATTTTCAAGAAGAATATGGGGATGTTTTTCTTTCCTTTTGATTTTACCTATAGATATGACTATGACATTATTCTTAGGCATCACAATGTATCTTTTCAAAACAATAATCAAGCCACATGTAATTTTGATGAAGGGGATCCCTAAGAATATATCACTCATACACATGGAGTAGGTTATTTCCTTTTTTCATCATCATTGGGTCCTGGATTGGAGATTTGGGTGTCACTATGTATCTTATCATGACACAAATCAATCTACATGTAGTTCATGAGTACAACATGGTGGATGAACGATGTTGGGGGAGATGTCCTCTCAAGTAATTGAATTGTGATGGAACTTTGCGGTTTGACATCATGCAGTGAGGTTGATGGTTGTTCCACAGTTTATTATCACATGGTTTTGATGGCTAGTACTATGTAGTTTATCTTCGTATGACTAGGACAACTAGATATGAAGGGTTCCAATGGGAGGTGCATGGATAATTTTCTATTACTCAACACGAATTAGGATCTGAGAGGCCCTATGACACACCAAACACTCCCAAATGAGACTTAGTCCAAGTGGCTATAAAATTAAATTAATTTATGGTTGATTTCATAGAAGGAATGTTTGGGAATCGTTATATATTCCATGTGAATGGTAATCAAGCCATCTATAGTTATTGATAGAAAAATCCTTGAATTAGTTAGGACAATACATAGGTCGGGGGCACACACACACACACACACACATATATATATATATATATATTAGGGGATAATAGACCAAAGATATGACTTCCATATGTTTCTATGTATCTCATAGAATGGGAATCAAGCCATAAACAGTCCTTGAATGTAGAATGGTAGATGACTGACACCAAAGGGGATTCCCTCTCATATAAAGAAACCATAGTTCCATGAATTTTAATTTCATACATTGAGGACACATGTGAAGGATGATTTTTTATTTTTTAAGAATCATAATACCAACATGGAAAGAGGACATAACACTAGAGGATGGTAAGAAAATAATCCCATGATGGAGGAAAGTTTTTAGTTAGGCATGATATTCAGATTCTAAGTGTCACTACATATCTTTTTAAAATAAAAATAAATCCACACATAGTTTTGGATAAGAATTCTCTGGGATGGTTTGACCCATATACAGAGGATGGAATTTTCCCATTGTTCATGGCTAGTCCCAAGACATAGGGTCTAGGAATCACGACGTATCACATTCTGATAGGAATCAATCCACACATAGTTTTGGATAAAGTGATTTCTTATTTGGATCTGGATCTCATGAATGAATAGGGGAATTTCATCATTCTCTTTCACATATATGTCTCATGTATGGAAAATTATTGAATGAAATGATGATCCATATACAGTTTCATGTCATTTGGTGAGGACGTTAATTCCTAGTTTAAGGCCATGGAGTTCAGACCCATGAAGCTATGCATTTTAACATCATGAATCTAGGGAAATATACCCTATAGTTTAATGTTATGTTATCAGGATTATGGAATCACATTTTAATTTCATGTTTTGGGGATGAGTTTTATACATTTTAACATCATGCGGTCAGGATGAAGGTGACATGGAGTTTATCATCATTTTTTAAGGAAAAATGTTCCATGTAGTTTATCATTGTGTAGTAGGGATTAATTTTGTTTAATTGCATGAAATATTTCTTTAAGAACCCAACATTTTTGGGATCCGTTTGAGATTCCCATCCTTTAAAATTAGGGAATATTCTCTATTGGATTTGACCTTATGAATGGTGTAATTTCCCTCCCATTTGGTTAACGATTTTAAGGTTTTATTCCATGTATCATCGGAGTACTGTGAACCAACACCATCTATCCTTCGAGGAAAGAAAGGAGGTGAACCATTTTGTTGAAGTTTCATGCAATTCAGTTTTAGTGAACCTCTAAATGGTGCAAGGTATGCTATCTCTTTTCATTGAGTCACTCCGATTCATCCATCCTATTTTGGGATTGCTCAGCTATGGATAATTAATCGCATATAGAAACACATAGTGAGGGAAATTGAAATTTGATGGGAAGGACTGCCTCTGTCCCATATATTAATGAGTATGGGGTTTCCAAGGTGGTAGTGTGAGTCATGGTCGGGTAATCCCACAAATCATGGATGATATTATACATCCATAACTACTTATCCTTATCTACCATATTCTGGTGTATATTGGATAAGGTCTTGTTAAAGGCCAATATATATCTGTTAGCCACTACATGGTAGAAGGATGAACAATTAGACTTGATATCACACTCATGATATAGTTTCTCTAATTCAGTAGAACAAAAACTGGTTTCATTATCCATCAATATTGTATGAAGGACATTGTTGGGAAACAATCCCTCAAGTTAACATTGATATACCATTGGGTTG
Source organism: Viscum album (assembly GCA_963277665.1). Classification (NCBI taxonomy): domain Eukaryota; kingdom Viridiplantae; phylum Streptophyta; class Magnoliopsida; order Santalales; family Viscaceae; genus Viscum; species Viscum album. The sequence goes on from OY728156.1 coordinate 834,579,012, forward strand.
ATTATGTTTGTTTGAAAAGAAGATTTCAATGGTAAGTTGTGGAGTTACAAATATATTTTTGTCAACCTATGTTGATATGAAACCATGATAAAGGAACGAATGATCTGGAGGTGGTACAAAAATATTGTATATAAAGTGGAACTTTTACCCAGTGTATTCCAAAATTTTGGGTCAAAAAATTAAGGAATAGATAAAAATGTTTTTGGAAAAGGAAGATGTAGGGAAGGGTTAAGGAGTTTTAGATAGTTTCATAAAATTCATATTTCAAGATCATTACATCAAAATATGGAAAAGAAATAAGTGCACACAAGATATAGATTTGCATAAAAGGTGAGTTTTCTTGAGTTTGTGCGAATTAGACTTGCGTGCTCGGGTAAAATTTGCACAATGTTACGTGTAGGGTTTGAAATCCCTATAAATAGGTAGCTAAACTCATCATTTGGAGAGGCTCTATACTTGAGGAAATTGGAGAACTTAATCACACAAGTGGTGAGAGGTGCACAAGAAGGGAGTTGGGATAAAGTAGTGAGTTGCACGATGGAAGGGAGTTGCATGTGGGTAGTGAGTTGTACATAAAAATAGAGTTCCATTCAAGTATTAAGTTGTGAACAAGTTGGTTTTATATAAAAAATGCACTGGTTTGATGCAAGTCATTAATGTTTTACACAATTCATCCTAAGGTTTCACAAAATTATGATGTTTCCCAGTACATCTGTGGTAAAGTGGTATTCATCCATGGATGAAAGTGGAACATAAAGAGAACATCTACCTATAGTTGAGGATGCATTAATTCCTGAAAATGAAGAGATGTACAAGTATATAAACTACCATTGGACCTCTTCCAAGAGCAGTGAGCAAATTAAGAGGAAGACAGTGATCTGTTCCACTAGAAATGAGCCAAAGAAAGATACATAGAGAGTGATCCTTTAGAAAGCAGTGAGCTAACCCTAAAACATTTAACGGTAGTGATCCTAGGAATAGCTGTGATCTAGCCTTATTTCCCTCTGGAATTAGAGATGTCCTCCTTGATTAAAGTTTCAAACATTCCAATCAGTTTCTAACGGGTTTGTTCGTAGAACCAGAAACAGCCAATGATTCCACATCCATTTGGACCTACTTTCCAAAGGTAGATGCTCATTAGTTGTGGATTGATGAGGCTTAGGAATTTGCATTGGTCGAGAGGATGTGAGGTAGGACTCATCACACCTTTTTGAGGGGAATTATTTTCTACTCTGGGACTCTCTTTATAGATTTAAGTTATGTTCGTGAATCCTTATTACATTACCAAGTATAAAATGAGATTTTCCTTTAGATCTAAAAATTGATGATTGATAAGTAGGAAATTTAGAGAATCTTTTATATGTATTCTAGGTTCTTCATTGATAGAGAATCATTTGTATTTGTTAGAGATTCTTAGTCAATGGTATCCTTTGATACGTAAAAGTCTCTTGGTCATTATGATGACCATACTGGTTTTAAATCCACTCAGTGGGAACTTGAAGTTTATTGTCATTCAGAAGGACATGAATTATTTCAAATTTGGGATCGTACCCGCAGATGGGCTACCTATATATCATTTATTTTGGAAAAGGAATCATATCCCACGTAGTTCAAGTAAGGGAGTATGATGTTTATGATTGATGGCTCAAAGAAAGATGTCATAATTACTTTTACACTCTAAGCTCACGTGAGTCAGGATCAGTGTGAGAAACAAGAGGTATTGATAAAAACCCGACAATTGTGCCATGAAAGATGCAATCATAAGAAATAATATGGGCCTTATGTATTTATGACTTCCCAAATAAATGAATATTAGGATTTACTTCAGGGAAGAAATATAGGAATAGGGTCTATAAAGGTATATGTGATTCATGGAGATTTGAATACTCTATCTTGGGGCTTAATCCTTAAAATGAGGCCCAAATTAGAAGAGGAATTATGATTGGGTTTTACTCCTAAGAAGGAATCCTAGATCAACAATAAATTAGGACTGGTTAAGAGAAAATTAAGGGACTTGGGGATTACTCCTAAGAAGGATGTCAATATTTGAGACTGGGGCTTATTCCTGAAAATGAGGCCCAGGTTAATGAGGACTTGGGGCTTACTCCTATAGAGGATGCCCAACCTTTGAGAATTATGACTGGGGATTATTCCTGAAAAGGAGGCCCATGTTTGAGAGTTATAGTTGGGGCTTACTCCTAAAGAGGATGCCCAGATTTGGGAATTTTAATATTGGGGCTTACTCCTGAAAAGGATGCCCAAATTAGGGGACTTGGGGCTTACTCCTAAGAAGGATGCCTAGAATTAATGGAAATTATGACTGGGACTTACTCCTGAAAAGGAATCCCATTTTAAGGGGTTCTCTCATCTTTAAAGGATGAGGTTTAATGAATGAAATCTAAATCTTTAGTGACAAAAAGATTTGAAAATCACTAGGTTTTGAGAAATGTTCCACGGAGTTACTTTCAGATAAGGAATCCGAATCAAGAAATCATGCCATAAATGGCTTTGAAGAGTGTATTGAAGACTGAATCTTCAATAGGAGAGGTGGAACGACATGAGAGGGGTTAAATGGGCAAGAAAGGCACCCAAAAAGGCAGGGGCGTGCAAGTCCTGGCAGGTGAGAAAGTACTGCGTGGGCGCGCAAGTCCTAGTCGCGCAGGTATACCTACGCGACACATGGTTACCTGCACGTTTGTAAACCATCATGGTAATACTTGGGTGATCCTTGACCAATGCCTTTAGAATTATCCTGAGGTACTTCCAGAAGAGAGGCGCTCAAGTTTTGGTGAGGAAGTAGAGCGGTTCTCAAGTATGTTCATTTCCCTTAAGGGTAAAACACCTTAGGCACACAAGTGTTAGTGAATTCTAACTCTTAGACCTTAATACTCTTGTTTAGACCTTTCATTCTAGGTAAAGAATTACCTTAGAAGTGTTCGGAAGACCTAAAGAAGAGACTTGGGCGTTCAGAGCTCTAAATCTGAATTTTAGATAAAAAATTCTCCCCAAATGGGGGGCCCACAGGGTCTATTTATATGTTGGAGAAGACCCCGTGCGGTTATCCTTTAGGGTGTGCAAGTCAGTTGCGCGGCCATTAGGTGGCGTGAAAGTATACATGCGCGACAGTGATGGAACATGCGTGACCCCTGTGCTTTTGAAGCCTTGTTCACACATTTTTCGATTTTTTATGTTTTCTTCAAAGGATGCATCAATTTGTGCTAAGTCATTTCCTTTTCCATTATTTTAGACAATGTGACGAAAAAGGAGCGTCAACAAAAGTCCCCCCTCAGAGTTGGATCCGAAAGAAATGAGGATGTGACTCTGAGGAAAAGAAGAAAACCAAAGGAAATGCGGTGCGCAAGTGTTGATGGCGCAGAGGGCGGCGCACAAGTGTGAGTGTGCAGGCATCGATGCTCAAGGGTGCGGCTTGGCCTATAAATATGCGGCCCCATTTCCGTACAAAGAATCCGGATTTCAACCCTTCGAGCTCTCGCCGCGCAGGTCACCTTCGCCGTGCAAGTTGCTATATTTCCCGATCTTTCTTTGATGTCACGCTGCTGTATAGGTATTTGGACTTGCACGGTGATACTTGCGCGCCAAAGACTTGCGCGGCACATCCACACTTGCGAGTCAAAATTAGAATTGCTCGCCTTAATTCCTTAACCATTTTTTCAAAAAAATTCACAAATATTATGAGAAATCAATCCATTTAAGAGTTAATTTTTCAACTCTTGTGCAGATTTAATGGCTCCCAAGAGAATCGGAATGGCTGATGGACTGGCTAGCAAGAGGATTGATGACATGATGAACATTATTGGCCATGATTACTATGATATCTGCAACAGTACTCTCCCAGATTTGGCTATGTACTTGAAGAAATATCATCTTAATTTCCCACAGAGCATCTACCTGCCTCTATATAGTCATGGTCATCTGCAAGGAGTCAATGTTCCAAATGCAAAGAATTATATGCCTGAGATAAAGCTGCATTGCTACTCCTCTATTTTGGTTATGCTGTGCATTAAGAGCAACAACATTGGCATGAACTTTAAAAATTTTCCTGCATGCCATTTCCTTGCAGATATGAAAATGGATAACCCATGGGATGAAATATTTTCCACTACCAGTTGATAGAGAGAAGAAAAATATGGTATTAGAACAATATCTGAAAAGAGTACTCTATCCAAATGGATCTTTACTTCCAATGCTTCATTCTAAAATCCATGTATCCATCTTCCAAGACTTTTGGATAGAAATAGAGTCACTGTTTGATCAGTAGAAAATTTTCTCAAACCGCACTCAATAACATTCTTTTACAATTGTTCCAAGAAGAACTGGTATCACTGCATCTCTTATAGTATCCAGATGAAAGAATGAATTCTAGGTGGCTGCTGATGAAGCTCGGGATGCTGTGAATCAAATGAAGAGTTATGTTGAAAGTCTTTTGTAATTCCTGAAAAAGAGAAAAGACTCCAGTCTGTGGATGCCCTTCTAACTCCTATGCATCAATGGAAAACACTTTCACCTTCAATCATTTGTACCTGCATTATCTTTTTCTATCTTCTTTATATTTTACCTAAGCTAATGGGCCTAGTAAGAATAGTTTTATTTTTTACTAGGATTACTGTAAATAACCCTACAAACATTGAATCTTTTAATTTCACAATATTACCTAAATCATACAAAATGTATGTTTAGTGAGCTGAAACATGACTTTTATTCAGAGTTCCTTTGTCTTTTGTGGGCAGTTTAAAGTCATGCACATAGGACATAAATATGCTAATGTTTAAGGTCGAAATAGCTTTGACCAAATGAATTAGAATTGACTAAATTCTTTGATGATTCATCTGAAAACATAGTATCATACTCAAGTATGAGGGAAAATATGTAAACTATGACTTAACAATATTTGAACCTGAGGAATGATATGAAAAAGAGCTAAAATGCATTAGAAGAAGTAGTTCCCAAGAATGAAGTTACCATTATTTAACAAACCCGTTAGGGGGTTGAATTATGCAGGGCCACCTAAGGGCATTGCCTGCATAGTCAAATAAATAGCATCCTTTGGCTGATAGGTCTGTTATGTAGACTACTTATGCAAGGCCACCTAAGGGCACATGCTGAATAGTCAGGCAAAAGAACACTCAGAAATTTACTTTCCTAGTGCTAAAATCCAGTGAAAGTTTATGGAGATTCAAATTTTCAAAGTATAGAGTTTGCTGTATGGAAAGAGGTACTTGAATATGGAGCAGATATTTCCAAATAAGATTATCGAAGAACTGGATGGATATCACTCCTATGAAGGTTTGACCTAAACATAGGTAAGGATAATATAAACCATAGACTTGAATACTTTCAGATCATGAAAAAGGATATGGGACAACTATGTTAAGGATGAATACTTTTGCAGATCCCTACATACTGTAATTTAAGTCCAACAAGGACAAAAGAGGCTTTATTCTCAAGAATGAAGTTACCAATATCCGACAAACCTGTTAGGGGGTTGAATTATGCAGGTCCACCAAAGGGCATTGGCTGCATAGTCAAATAATAGCATCTTTTGGCTGACAAATCTGTTATGGATACTGTTTATGCAAGGCCACCTAAGGGCACATACTGCATAGTCAGGCAAAAGAATTCTCAGAAGTTTGACATTTTTGTGACTATAAGTCAAGAAAAGGGTTATGAAGATCTAAAAATATTTAAGGTTAGGATTATGACACATAAATATGGGTATTTTACAATGTATGGAAAGATACACAAATCAATACTAACCATAATCATGTTGTGGCTGGGTCCTGAATAAAAATGTTGGACTTCACTACGTATCCCATAAGGATGGGAATCGAGCCATACTTAGTTCTTGAACTACAGTTTAACGTCGTGTGGGACAAAAGGATTGGAGATCTTAGTTTAGGGTCATAGATCTTGGACCATTATAATAAATACACAACGTGTGTTTTCATGGGGACTTTTCAGTCAAGGGACTGAAAGTGAAATTTGGGGTTAGGCCCAAAAGACTTGGGGCTGGATTCGAGGGACACTTGAATGTTCCGATGTATCCCATAAGGATGGGAATCAAGCCCATGTAGTTCTAGAAATACCCTCTGTGCAGATTTGGTTCGTATATGTGAAGGGTGAAAGGGGACTTTAGTGCAATGATGGTTTAACCCAAGATAAAAGGTTCAGGCATTGCCATGTATGAACGTAGTCTTTGGAATAAAACATGATTGAAAATCAATGTAAATAATGAGTCCCTCTCAGGTGAGGGTGTCAAAGAATATTGTAGTTTATTATCATACTAGACAAAAGTGTTTTATAGTTTAACGTCGTATAGCAAGGACGAAAGTTAACCAATGTAAAGATATTGATTCTAGAGGCGGTTTCACGAATCAACATCGTATGAGATGGAGGTGAACTGATGTGAAGAGATTGATTTTGGGATTGAACCTTGGGAGGTTGCCTATGTACCTAGCCTAGAAGGCAAGGATCAAAGTCCACGTAGTTCAATTAAATAATGAATTAGTGATCAAGTTTTTCTTGGGGGCAACGACCGAAAATGTGGTGTTGGGACATACACATGGTTAGTCTCCCAGAGAGAGTGTTATGGTTGAAGTTTGCTTTAAGATCACGCGAGTCATACTCGGTGTGAGAAACATGAGGTAGAAACATCCCTAACGATAAATAGTTTAATGTCATGTAGGGCATATAAAGGGACTATGCATTTTAAAGTCTTGCAGTTAGGACTATTGGTGCTGCACAGTTTAGTTTCATGTAGCAAGGACAAAGAATAGTTTAATGTCATGTAGGATGTATTAAAGGACTTTCTGTACAGTTTAGCATCATGTAGTTAGGACGATGGGGACAGTATAGTTTAATGTCATGTTAGACAAAAGGGGAACTGTGCAGTTTAATGTCATGCAGTGAGGACAAAAGAGTACACCATTTAACGTCATGTTGGACGTATTAGGGACTATTTCATTGTTTTAACATCGTGTTGGATGAAAAAGGGACAATACAGTTTAATGTCACGTGGGATGAAAGGATACAAATAGTTTAAGGTCATATGTATGGACCGTGGATGGTGCAGTTTCACGTCTTGCTGGATGTAAGGGACTTGAAAATAGTTTAGGGTCATATACTGGACCGTGGTGCAGTTTAAGGTCATACTAGACCCAGGTGCAGTTTAAGGTCATACAGGACCGTGGTGGAGTTTAAGGTCATACAGGACTGTGGTGCAGTTTAAGGTCATACCGGACCGTGGTGTAGTTTAAGGTCATACAGGACTGTGGTGCAGTTTAAGGTCATTCTAGACCATGGTGCGGAATTTTGTGTTCATACAAAATATTTCTTTAGAAATATGGCATTGGTTGGAGTAGTGATGAGTTCTCCATCCATTTAGATTAATGAATAAGCTCCATTGGAGTAGACCTTATGTATTGAGTAAGGTCCTTCCCATTTTGGCTCAAGCTTGGGAGGTTTCTTTCCTGGTATCATTGGAGTTCTGAGAACTAATACCAATTCTCCCTAATTGAATGAACGAATACGTACTTTTTTGTTAAAAGATCATGTTATTCAATTCTAATAGACTTCCAAGTGGTGCAAAGTGCACAATATTTTCTCATCTAACCATTCCAATTCATTCAATAGCTTTTGAGAATGTTCATCTGTAGATGATTGATCACAAATGGAAACTTTGAGTGAGGGTAATTTAACATCAATTGGCAAGACTGCTTCCGTTCCATATACCAATGAATATGGAGTTGACCGCGTTGTAGTGCGGGTGATAGTTTGATAAGCCCATAAAGCATGAAATAGTTTATCAGGCCATGACTTCTTATCTTTATCCACCATCTTTTGCTGTATATTTGACAGTCTTATTGAAGGATTCTATCCGGGAATTGGCCGCTGCATGATACCGAGATGAATGGTTGGATTTAATGTTGCATTTTTGATACAATTTCTTCACCACGGATGAACAGAAGTTAGTTCCATTGTATGTCAATATGGTATGAGGGACACCAAATATGGTAATGATGTTAGACTTGATGAAGATAAAAATGAATTTAGAACGGATTTCCTTGAGAGGTATTCCCTCTGACCATTTGGAAAAGAAATCTGTAGCAGTAAGAATATACTTAAACTGCTTGGTCGTAGCTGAAGGGTAAGGCCCGACCACATCCATTCCCCATGTGGAAAATGGCCATGAGTATTTAGTTGTATGAAGAATCTCTGGAAGTTGATGAATGAATTTGGAATGTACTTGGCATGAATGGCACTTCTATGTGAAATCAACACAATCTTGTATCATTGAAGGCCAAAAGTATCCAAGCCTTCGAATATGATCATACTGTCTATGTCCAGACTGGTGGGCACCACAGATTCCTGCATGCACTTCTTTCATGACAGCCATTGTCTCTTCCCCATCAATGCATCTAAAGATAACTCCATCAAAACCACATTTGTAGAGAATTTTCTCTAAGTGGTCTGGGATATCATAAAGAGTAAAATTGACCACACGTCGCCAGATTTGTTATTTCTCAGCTCTATCAGGTGGAAGTATTCCATTTTGAAGGTATTCCCTGATAGGTGACATCCATCCTATAGTATGACCATACGGTTCAGGAATGGGACTAATTTCATTAATTTCCTCTATTCTGATTCAAACATAAGTTGAAATTGCATGACAGTGGGAAATCCTGATGGTTGTCTCCTCCCGATTTGGATCTTCCAGAGCTGTGGCTATATTAGCCAGTGCATTGGCTTGAGCATTTTGTGATCGCGGGACATAAGAAAATGTCGGTTCCAAAGGGAATTACTCCATTAGCTCTCTGATGTAATCATACAAAGGGATTATTTCTTCTTTTCGGATGGCATAATCCCCATTGACTTGTTTTATTACCAGGTCTGAATCACCTTTCACCTTTAAGTGATTCACTTGTGCTTGAAGCACCAATTCCAAACCTGCGATAAGAGCTTGGTATTATGCTTCATTATTGGTACCAACTTCCCATAATAATAAGGAATAAGGTAGCACTGCCTTTTCTAGAGAAATGAGCACAATTCCTAAGCCAACTTTGTTTAATTTGGGATTTTCCATTTTCCTCCCTGTTGGACTTCTGGAAGCACCATCAAAGTACATTTCCCATGTATGAGGACTATCCTGAATAGAGAAGACTTAATCATCAGGGAGTTCAATATCTGAAGATGTGTCTTCCACTGAAGGGTGTTCAGCCAGGAAATCAGCCAGAGCTTGGCCCTTTATTGCCTTTTGAGACACATACTGAATGTCGAATTGCTGTAAAATAACTTCCCACCTTGCCAGACGTCTTGTAAGCATTGGACAACTAAGGATGAATTTGAGCAGGTTATTGCGAGATACCAATTGGACCTCGTGATGTTGCAGGTAGTGTATCAACTCTTGAAATGCAAATATTAATTCCAGGCAGCACTTCTAAATACTTGAATACCGGGTTTCTGCTTCAAGCATAGTTCTACTGAGGTAGTAGAGGCTGTTTTCATTCCCAGCATCATTTTTCTGAGCAATAAAGACACCCAATGATTGATCTAGAGCTGTCATGTAGAGGATAAGTGGTCTTCCTTCAACAGGTGGCATGATTATCATTGGACTCAAGAGGTATTTCTTGAGAATATCGAATGCTTCTTGACATTATTCAATCCACTGGTAAGGGACTCCCTTCTTCATCAATTTGGTGAAGGGTAAACTTTTGCCTGCTAAATTGGCAATGAAACACCAAATATAGGCTAAGTGTCCTTAAATTCCTCTCAATTCATTCAAATTTCGAGGAGGTGACATACCAAAGATTGACTTGGTCTTCTCAGGATCGACTTCAATACCACGATGGCGTACAAAAAAGCCGAGAAATTTTCCTGAGGTTACCCCAAAAGCACATTTTAAGGGGTTCATCTTCAAATTATGTTGTCGAAGCTTGCAGAATATGACTTCCAAATCATCCAAGTGATTAGAACTTTGTTTGGATTTAACCACCAAATCGTCTACATAGAATTCAACAAACATCCCTAAGAAGGGTTTAAAGATACAATGTATGGCACGCTAATATGTTGCGCCTGTATTCTTTAAGCCAAAGGGCATTACCTGGTAGCAAAACACACCCTGAGGGGCTCTAAAGGCTGTGAATTCCTTGTCTTCTAGGGATATTCGGATTTGATTATATCCGTAATATCCATCCATAAAGTAAAGTGCTTCATAGCCATCTGTTGCATCAATTAAAAGATCTGTAATCGGAACTAGGAAATCATCCTTGGGACAATGCCGATTAAGATCTCTGAAATCAATGGAAACTCTAATTTGTCCATTCTTCTTCTTCACAGGGACAATATTAGCCAACCACTTGGGTTTTTTAACTTCTCTGAATAAGTTATATTTGATAAGATTATCCAATTCAGCTTCAATTTTGGAAGCATATGTTGGGTGTGTTCTTCTCGCAGCTTGCCTAAATCCTCAATGTTCTTCTGGTAAACCCAATTGATGAGTAGCCACATCAGGATCAAGACTAGGAATTTCTGTATAGTTCCAAGAAAATATATCTCTGTTTTTCTTTAGAAAGGAAATATACATCTTTTTCCCTTCAAGAGTCATGGCCGCACTGATTAAAGTGGGGCGTGGATCTTCTTTTGTACCCAGATTTATTTCTCTGAGTTCATCCATGGTGGTAGAGATAACCTCTTCAAATGATGGAGGAGAATCTCTGAGATCTTCCTCTTCTTCTTCATCATGTGTTATTTCTTCCATTTCTACTTGCATAGTAGATGATGAAGCTAAATTTCCATGATTAGAAGAGGTGTTAAAATTTGAAAATCTTGAAGAAGAGGCTTCCATTTCTGACCCAATTGATGATGAAGGGTCTTCCTTGGGAAATAAAGTGGAGATGATGGATTGAGAATCTACATAATTGTTCACCTCAGATGTTGCTATAACTTCTTTTGGCCTGGTTGGCGACGTATAGACTTGCTGGATTTCAGCAGATGAAATGAAGAAATCTCCATTTGAACTTTCATCATTGCTTGGTGGGTTACCAGTTTCTTCCATATTGTCTGGCTCAATTGCTGTAATTGACCTTATGGATCTTTCCATAAGAGTATTTTGATTTGGGTCTACCCTGTCAATTTGACTGATAGGCAACACATAATCTGTACTCACATATGAAAATGGATTTACTAGAATCTTTTCCAAACCATATGGAGAATTAATTTTGGTAATCTCCCTGGTTGTGGATTTATCCTTTCCCTTCATGTGATTGAACTCCGCCTCAATGTATTACAACTCACATATCTTGAATGGGGCCTTATCACCATACAACGTCCCAACTTGACCATCCAAACAATATTTGAGACATTGATGGTATGATGAAGGGATAGCCGCATATTGATGTAGCCAGGGTCTTCCAAGAAAGATGTTTAAATTTGAGTCTTGATCAACAACCCTGAAATCTGAATTGGATACAAGATCTCCAAACTGATTTATGAGTGTAACTTCGCCCAGTGGTTCTCGTTCATTTTTATCATATCCTTGTAACATCATGGTAGAAGAAGATAAATCAGATTCCGTGAGGCCCAATCAACGAAGTGTACAGATGATCATGAGGTTGACTCCTGAACCATTGTCAATGAAATTTCTTCGGACGTCTATGCCATTGAACTTGCCAGATAAGTACAAAGGTCTAATATGTCCATGCACGACATCATCTTAATCTTCATCAGTGAAAGATATCACTGCATGTCATTCCACAGGATTATTCTATATGTGATAGACTTCAGCTGAAGCAATTTCAGTTCCAACTCTTGAGGACTTGACAAAGCCTCGATGAGTGCCTCCCAAAGATCTTTTGAGAGATTCAAAGAATCCGGAATTGATAACTTGGCCGGTACTTGGGCTAGGTGTTTCAATACATAATACTTTTGATCTAGAGGTCTGTGTTTCCCAATATAAACATGTGGTTTAGCAGGTGCCTTTGAAGCAGATGCATTGGAAGTTGATGCATCTTGTATCGGGATAGGAGTTGGAAATATTCCTGGTTTTGGAAGATTGGACCAATTAGATCCATTTACATGCTGAGAGGAAGAAGATGGAACCTTCAACCGGTCTTCCAGAATAACTGTTCTAGGACTGAATTTGCTATTGGTGGAAGAACTTGCTTCTTCTTGTTGAGCTCGCTGAAGGGCTCTACCACGAGTTTCTACTACGTACACAGTTCTAGCAGGGGTAGAATTGGAATAGTGGCTTCTGAAAGATGCACGTCTTCCCCTATATCATGAGCCTCTATAACTTCCTCTTATTCCTCTATTTGATATAGGGATTCAGGCTCATTATAATCGAAACTGCAACTGGCATACGGATCTGTTAATTGAATCATATAAAAAGAACCAAAAATCAATTCTTCATCCGATGAAGACTCTTCCTGACTAGCCAATTTAGGCTATGCCGTTTGATGGGACGGTGCCCGTTGATTTGAAGTAGATGGCGTGAAGTCTGCCAATGTCAAATACAACTTAGGCTTTGACATGTACTCATCTTTTTCTTATTCTTTTTCTTTCTTTGAATGATGTCGTTTCTTTGAGGATTTTCCCTCTGATGAAGACGGTTTTTCTACGGAATTAATAGCATAAGGCACAATTGGTTTCTTCAATTGTGTTCGGAAAATAGCATGAGTTCGGTTGATTGTATTTCTGACCATCCAATCATCATATTTTTTTGCATTTTTTCTTTTGACTTCTTGCCACTCGCCTTCCTCCTCTGGAACTGTAGCAGCTACACATGCTACCTGAGGTGAAGAACCTTTTAGTTTGACTTGTCCCGAGTCGACCATCTTTTTTAGGAGGTCTTTGAAGACAAAACACTCTTGGATGGGATGTCCCAGCATCTGATGAAATGGGAAATAATTGGGACGGTCTTCATCTCCTTCCTTGTTTGGCCTTTTGAGCCTTGGAAACTGAACCAAATTATTTTCCAGAGCCGAAATGAAGTAGCCAAGAACTTGTTCATTTCGGAAAGAGTATGTTTTTCTTTTCAGATCCTCACATTGTTTTCGTCTTTGATCTCTTTGATCGTCTTGATGAAACGACCTTTTTTGTTCGCGCTCAAGAGGTGGAGACCTTAGAGAAGATGATGGTTTTGAAGTAGAAGCAGGTACAGGTGCTTGTTTAAGAATAACTATAGTAGTATCTGCTTTACCCATTCTCCTTCCTAGAGCTGAGGGAATTACACGAGATTTAGCCTTAGACTGTATAAGAGAATCTTTAATTTGTTGAGCGATTGAAGTAATGTTTCGAAACCCTCATTTGTATTTCACAAGGATCAATGGCGTGCATAATTCGTCATGCAGATTTTCCACACATATTGGCAACAGTTCCTCTTGAGGGAGTTTTAGGCTCAAGGAATATGTTAACCCCTTCCAGCGAGCAATGAAATCAGAGACTCTTTCATTATCCCTTTGCTTATAGTTTGTACGATCAAAAACTGTTGTCTTTGGAAAGTTGAGCTGAATTGAATAATAAATCGTTGACGGAGATCTTCTCATCTTGTAATTGACCGGGATTTCAAGCTTGTATACCAGAAAAAAGCTGGTCCTTGCAAGGGTCGCATGAAGAATCTGAGTTTCACTGCTTCTTGCTACTCCGGAGTTCCCATCATAGGATCGCAACAAGACACATAATGTGTCAAATGTTGTTCAGGATCACCTGATCCATTGAAAATAGGGAATACAGGGTTCCCAAAATTTTATGGGGGAGAGATTGAATCTACCCATTTAGGGTAAGCTTTCTTTTATGGTTGAACCTGCACACACTTTCCTTCCATAGCTTCCAACCAAGATGATAATGACTCAATAGTAATTATTAACTTTTGAGAAACATCCAGTTGAGCTTTAATCTGAACAGGTGCACTGACTGGAGCTTTGACAGGTATGGCAGCTGGTACTGCAACTGATGGCAGCACTTCCAATTGTTATTGCACTTGACCCGTAGGATTAGTCCTGTGAGGGTGTACTAATAAAGGGGGATATTATTGATCCATATCAGTAGATGCAACAAAATCCCTTGGATGACTGACTCCAGCACGCTTTGGAGGAAGACTACCCTGAAGTAGTTCTATGTTCATCCTCCTCAATTCCTTAATTTATTCTTCCTTTTGTGCAAATCTTTGCTCTAGTGAGATTGATTGGCCCTCTCCAGAGGGAGGATATGTAACCTGATTCTTCCCCTTCCCCTTGTTTGATCCCTTTAGGAGAGGGGGGAGTATGTTATTTGAAGGAACACCCAGATTTTGGGTAAAACTTTGATTACATGTACGCACAACTTCTTCATTTTTGTCTGTGCATACAACTTCCTGAACATGAACCTCTTTATCTGATCCCTCTGAGTGAGCTTCATCTGGTGGATTTGCAACAACAACATTGATGACATTGATTGATGCATAATGCATCGCATCCCTTCTATCAGAATTTCTATGATATTGTCTCCTTCCATGTCTTTGATGAGACATTTATTTTTGTTGATTCGATCCCTCAGGAACTTCTTGATGAACCGTAATTTGGAGAGAATCTCCTGATAATTTGGATCTTTGTTCCTCTTGTGGCTTCTTCCCCAATCGAGAAAATACCGACTTTCTATGAGGAGGGGTTTAATGATTTGAAAAAGTCCCCAGTCCGGTGGACTGGGGCTGTTCCTGCTGTCATTATTTACTCCTCGAATCATATTTGTTGATTATGAGGGTTGGTTTAAAAGAGTCCCCAGTATGGTGAGCTGGGGTGGCTCTTGACATGCTATGTATGAGACTTTCTTAAAAGATCTCCGGATCTTGTGGACCTTGGTCTGGAAATTAGCTGGATTCATCAATCGACATCCACTTTTATCACCCGGTTCAAAATACCATTGGATGATTTCTAACACTTCTGTCACTTAGTGATGTGCTTTCTCCAAACGAGAGGCATGTTCAATATTCTCGTTTTCTTGAAGCAGGAGTAATTCGACAACTTGTTCTCTGTATTCTTGATATTGAGAGGAACTAGTTGAATCTTGTTCTTGGGAAAGCTTTTGATTACAAACAAAGACAGGTATCTGTGGCCATCCATGGGAAATAACATTGCATGAGACCATTTTTGGCGGGCTTTTCTGACTGTAGGGCACCATGAAATGAAGTGCTCCACGAACACCCCATCCTCTAACATGAATATCAGATGGGGCATTGCAAATTAACTGGCGCAACTTTCTTAGTGCGCCAAGGCATGAACGTTAAAGGGATCTCTGCTGCTTTTCAGCCATCAGATATCGAGAGACTGATAGAGATTCCAAGTCAATTTGGATTTTTAATCCCTCTTTATCTTAACATGATTTTCATATTCATCATAATATAATACTTTATTTTTCAACTGACAAATATTTTTCCATATGTTGAGACGAATATCTTGAATTCCATCTTCTGTCAACAAGTCTGGCATGTCATACTGAGAGTCAGACAGAGGCCAAAACATGACTGGCACTTCACCTTTCACCAGTTGTTTTATCATGTTCAACATTTCCTCTTTATCATTTGATAAATATTCTTCTACCTATTTTGACCAGAACTGGTTCTTCCTTGTTGCTTCATTGGATTCAACAGGATTGGTAGAGAAATCACTGATTAAACTAGAAGATGCATGACTTAGGGGTGGTTCGAAGAAAGACCTACACCCTGGCCTATCTTCCAATTGAGAAAGTATTTCACCTTCCAACGATGAAAAATCCTAAAAGAATGGTTTCGCATTTGGATGTGCCTCAAGATAAGAGGGCTTTCTCGGCACTACATTGTCCACTGGAGAATTTTCTGGGCAATGTGCATCACTACTGCGGAGAGGACTTTCACAGCGAAATTCATCATCATGGGGAGGACCACCATGGTGGGTTACAATAAAAGATGAGATCTCTTGCTCCTTGGTCTTTTGGCCACACAGAGGGTTCCTATGGATCACATCTGAAGATGAAACTTCGAGATCGACCGAATTTTCATGAAGCAAGCCTTCATGAGGAAGTTTCTATTGAAGAACTTCAGAATTAATGTTTCCACTATTGGGAAATGAGGGAGTGAAATCTTTAATTCCAACAGATAACTATCTGAGGGCTTCAAGAACCCTAGCATCAAGAAAGGCCTTGTTACATATTGGATTTTTATCTCTTGTCTGTGTGGGGAAGGTCTTTTTATTAGATGCCTTCTTACTCGCCTTGGAAACCACTTGATGACGAAAGTGGATACTCTGAGCAGGTGTATGTGCCTGATCAGGAGAGATAATCAGGTTAGGCGGACGATCTCCACTCAAATAAGGTGTATGTGCCTGACTTGGTTTTCCGTATGATATGGGGGAGTATGCCCCACAACCCTCTTGGACTAGAACAGATGTGTGTTTCTATTCCGGAGTGAACTGTTGATGTGTCACTCCACTGGTAGGGATAGATTTATGTGTCTTTTCCTGAGATGCCGCTGAAGCTGTTATAATATCCTGACAGGCATCCAGGATATGAGCAGGAATTTTCTTCTTCTCTTTCACCATTGGTAGAATATGATTGGTCACTTCAGTTGCCAGAATGGGGATATACGTCCATTCCATGCTTGGAGTATGTGTGTGTGCATTCTCCTGTCCTCCTTTTCCTATTAGTGAATCCGGACAGTACTCAAGTGTAGGGGCAAAGAGTTGAGTTTGCCTCCTGTTTGTTGCCGAAGATTTCCGACTGACTTCTATGAATGCTACCAAATGAGACTGTTGGTAGGCTTGATCAATACTAGCATGTGTATGTGCCTTCTGATTGCACTTCGCTGAACGTGGTTGACGAGATCCATCATATGTAGTCCATTGAGCCTATTGACTAGTTGGTGATGTATAAAAAGGTGTATGTTCTTGCCTATAGTAATCCGCCGGAATTTCCTGGCGGGATTGGCGTGACTCTTCCAGATGAGTCTGCTGGATAGAAGAATTAAAATGGGTAGGTGTGTGTGCCTTCTCATTGCTTCCCACCAAGTTAGGTTGGTGGACTTCTCCAGAGATGGCAGAGAACCTGCTCACTGTTGACCGGATTTCGCCTCTGGCGATTCTTCTTTCATGCTCGGGTTCGAGGAACCTGAGACGAACGCCTGGAGTTGGTACCCTCATCATGTTTAGGGTGCACTTCCGCACGAGTCTGGCGGCGATTGATGGTGGGAGCCCTTGGGAAGGACCCCTGTTTGCTTGAATTAAGGCCCTAAGGGACCTGCTCATTCACCTCCCCAGAATAAGGGAGTGAATGGTGATTGTGTTCTGGGGATAATGACCCGAAACGGTTTGAGATGGTGGTTAGCACCGCCTATTTCTTGATCATTGGTCGTCACTGTTCGGACGACCAGGGTGAGTTATTCCCTTGGAGGGCTTGTCAGGTAGCCTCCAGAGTTGGAATGGTACCGTGTTGATGGTACTCCTTAACCAGCACGTTTGATACCCAGCGTTGAAGACGCTGAGTAGGTTATATCATCCTCAAAGCAGAAAACAATCCAGTAGGAGTAGCTACAGTGGAATTTGTAGTAGCGGTATTCACAGGTGTGAACTTGAGAGAAGCCAGTTCTTAGAATGCAAAATATCATGTAAAAAGAGTGCATGTTTGATATAACGGACGTAATCAAGATAAATTCAGCCACTACATCTTTTGGATGAGACCATATGTCAATGATTGTTTTTTTCCCTCTCATTGAGTTTTATATAGGGGCCTAACAAATAAGAAAAACATCATTTTAACTTGGTTAAGGATTCACGTCGGGTTCACCATTTTTTGTTTCCCTCTGGAATTGGGGATGACCTCCTTGATTGAAGGTTCAAACATTCCAATCGATTTCTAACGGGTTTGTTCGTAGAATCGGAAATAGCCAATGATTCCACATCCATTTGGACCTACTTTCCAAAGATAGGAACTCATTAGTTGTGGACTGATGAGGCATAGGAATTTTCATTGGTCAAGAGGATGGGAGGTCGGACTCATGACACCTTTTTGAGGGGAATTATTATCTACTCCAGGACTCTCTTTATAGATTTAAGTTATGTTCATGAATCCTTATTACATTACCAAGTATAAAATGAGCTTTTCCTTTAGATCTGAAAATCAATGATTGATATGTAGGAAATTTAGAGAATCTTTTATATGTATTCTAGGTTCTTCATTGATAGAGAATCATCTGTATTTGTTATAGATTCTTAGTCAATGGTATCCTTTGATACGTAAAATTCACTTGGTCATTATGATGACCATACTGGTTTTAAATCCATTCAGTGGGGCACTTGAAGTTTATTGTCATTCAGAAGGACATTAATTATTTCAAAGTTGGGATCGTACCTGCAGATGGGCTACCTACATATCCTTTATTTTGGAAAAGGAATTAGAACCCACATAGTTCAAGTAATGGAGTATGATGTTTATGATTGATGGATCAAAGAAGGATTTCATAATTACTTTTACACTCTAAGCTCACGTGAGTCCTTCTCAGAGTGAGAAACAAGAGGTATTGGTAAAAACCATAAAATTGTTCCATGAAAGATGAAATCATAAGAAATAATGTGGGGCTTATGTATGTATGACTACCCAGATAAATTAAGATTAGGATTTACTTCAGGGAAGAAATCTAGGAACATGGTCCATAAAGGTATATGTGCTTCATGGAGATTTGAATACTCTAACTTGGGGATTACTCCTGAAAATGAGGCCCAAATTAGGAGAGAACTTATGATTGGGTTTTACTCCTGAGAAGGAAGCCCAGATCAAAGGTAAATTAGGACTGGTTAAGAGAAAATTAAGGGACTTGGGGCTTACTCCTAAGGAGGATGCCAATATTTGAGACTGGGGATTATTCCTGAAAAGGAGGCCCAGGTTAATGAGGACTTGGGGCTTACTCCTAAGGAGGATGCCAATATTTGAGACTGGGGATTATTCCTAAAAAGGAGTCCCAGGTTAATGAGGACTTAGGGCTTACTCCTAAGGAGGATGCACATACATTGAGAATTATGTCTGGGACTTATTCCTGAAAAGGATGCCCAGGTTTGAGAATTATAGTTGGGGCTTACTCCTAATATGGATGCCCAGATTTGGGAATTTTAAGATTGGGGTTTACTCCTAAAAAGGATGCCCAAATTAGGGGACTTGGGGCTTACTCCTAAGGAGGATGCCCAGAATAAATGTGAATTACGACTGGGACTTAATCCTCAAAAAATCCCACTTTAAGGGGTTCTATCATCTTTAAAGGATGAGGTCGAATGAATGAAATCTCAATATTTAGTGAGAAAAAGATGTGAAAATCACTAGGTTTTTAGAAATTTTCCACGGAGTTCCTTTCAGATAAGGAAGCCGAATCAAGAAATCATGCCATAAATGGCTTTGAAGAGTGTCTTGAAGACTGAATCTTGAATAAGAGAGGTGTAACAGCATAAGAGGGGTTAAATGGGCAATAAAGGCACCCAAAAATGCAGGGGCATGCATGTCCTGGCAGGCGCGCAAGTACTGTGTGGGCGCGCAAGTCCTAGTCACGTAGGTATACCTGTGTGACACATGGGTACTTGCACATTTGTAAACCATCATGGTAATACTTGGCTGATCGTTGACCAATTCCTTTAGAATTATCCCGAGGTACTTCCAGAAGAGAGGCGCTCATGTTTTGGTGGGGAAGTAGAGCGACGCTCAATTATGTTCATTTTACTTAAGGGTAAAACACCTTAGGCACGCAAGTGTTAGTGAATTCTAACACTTAGACCTTACTCCTCTTGTTTAGACCTTCCATTTTAGGTAAATAATTACCTTATATGAGTTCAAAAAACCTGAATAAGAGACTTGGGCGTTCAGAGCTCTAAATATGAATTCTGGAAAAAATTTCTCCCCAAATGGGGGGCCCACCAGGTCTATTTATATGCTGGAGAAACCCTAGGCGATTATCCTTTAGGGCGCGCAAGTCACTTGCACGTCCATTAGGTGGCTCCCAAGTATACTTGTGCGACAGTGATGGAACTTGCGCGAACTCTATGATTTTGAAGCCTTGTTCATGCCTTTGTCGATTTTTGATGTCTTCTACAAAGGATGCATCAATTTGTGCTTAGTCATTTCCCTTTCCATTCTTTTAGACAATGTGATGAAAAAGGAGCGTCAACAATCCTGAACCTTGTAATTTTCAATGAGCTTTAGTGGATTTCGTACATCGGCACATCACCATTGTATGTTCCTTGGATATATCCAAGTGAGAGTGAACCAAGTAAAATTGATATGTCATGTTCATGATTTAATTTCTATTCATACATCTCTAAGGGAGAATGAAAGAAGTGTGTGTTTTTAATGAAAAAACAAGATATAAATGGGAAGTAGTTTTAATCTATCATACCCTGACTCACCCCCCCCCCACTCTCAGGGTATCTGACCTAGTGGGCCTAACAGACAGCAAATCTTCTAAAGATTTTGGATTTCATGAATATGAATATTTTCTTTCCCCAAAATATTGTAGGGGTATGACTTCTTCTTATTTGGAAAATATGTCAGTTTCTATCAAAATATACTTGATGTTCTTGGGTTTAGTGAGAGGATATGGTCCCACGACATTCATTTATCATATGGAGAAGGTCCTAGAGTACCTGGCTGTGTAAAGTAACTCTGAGGGTTGATGGATGAAATCAGTATGAACCTGTTAGGAATTGAACTTTTTGGTGAATTTAGTACAGTCCTATGTTACAATTTTTCATATTATGAAAGCCTTTGAATTTTTTGGGAGAGATTGAATATTGATTTGTGGGAACCATAGGCTTCAGTGTATACTTTGTTTATTATAGTAGTGGTCTTTCTTCAACGATTCACTTGATAAGGATTCCATCAAGAATTATCTTATAGAGGTCATTTTTTTATTTGTGTTGTCTTATATAAAAAAAAGTTAATTTCCCATATTCAGATTTTCTCTCTTTCAGAACTATATGGTGGGAGATCTCCCTTTTAAAGGTAGTCTACAATGGGTGTCATCCAATAAATGATTGGACCATATGTCTTAGGGATGGGGATAATATCATTGATTTCATCCATGTTGTCATGAACGAATAGATAGACCATACAGAGGTTCACAATGCTAATGATCATTTCATCCTAGTCTAGATCAGATAGATCTATGGCTATATTTTCCAACGCATTACCCTAGGAATTTTTTGATTGGGGGACATGAGTTATTATCATATCTAAAAAAAATTCCACCATTAGTCCTCATATGTGTTCTAATGGGGGTATTAACTCCTCCTTTTTTGATATCATAATCTCCATTGACCTTATTGACAACTAGGTCTAAATCACCTTTTATCTTAAAATG
This sequence comes from Viscum album, assembly GCA_963277665.1. Taxonomy (NCBI): domain Eukaryota; kingdom Viridiplantae; phylum Streptophyta; class Magnoliopsida; order Santalales; family Viscaceae; genus Viscum; species Viscum album. The sequence goes on from OY728156.1 coordinate 834,600,367, forward strand.
TATTACTTGTAATTGAAGTTCTAACTCTAGGACTGCAATGATATCCTGATATTCTGTCTCATTATTTTTGCACCCCCTCCAATTGCAGGAATGATTAAGGCATGACTTCCTTTGGTAGAGATATGAGTATGACTCCCAATCCCTCTTTTTGAGGTTTCTATCTTTCATCCACTTTTTTTCCATTCGGGCATCCAGATGAATCTCCAAAATGAATCTCCCATATCTGGGGTGCTTCCTGAATAGAGAAAACAACTTAATCAGGTAACATGGTATTCAATGAATTCATTTCTACTGAGGGGTGCTCTACCAGATAATATACCAATACCTAGAATTTGACAGAATTTTCAGTCACAAACTTGATATCAAACTACTACAGGATGACTTCCCACCATGACAGACGCCCAATCAATATCATGAAAATGAAAATGTATTTGAGGTTGTTTCTATGAGAGACCAAATAGACCTTATGATACTACAAGTAGTACCTCAATTTTTGGACTAAAAATATTCATGCCAAATAGATCATCTCAATATCTGAGTAATGAGTCTCAACATCAATCATGGTTTAGATGTGATAATAAAGATTATTTTCACTACTGACGTTGTTATTTTGTGTGGTGAAGGATCCTAGTGATCACTTCAAGTCTATCACGTACAAGATAAGGGGTATCCCTTCAACAGGTGGCATTATTACTAGAAGGATTAAGTGATACTTCTTGAGACTATCGAATTATTTCTAATAATCATCATTACATTTATATATAACCCATTTTTTATCAACAAGGTGAAGGGGAAACAATTTCCTTCAAGGATGGCTATGAAGCATCGAATATAAGATAAGTGTCCTTGAAGTCTACTCAACTCAGTGAGGTTTTGAGGAGGTGAAATTTTAGGGATAGCCTTTGTCTTCATGGGGTTATCTTTGATGGAATGATGGCATACAATGAAGCCAGGGAACTTCTCCAAGGTAATGTCGGAAGAATATTTTAAGGGGTTCATTTTAGGACTGTGTTGTTGTAGGTTTTTCAAGATGATATTAAGATTTTATAGGTGGTTTGAGTATTGTTGAGATTTAACCACCAGGTCATCAACATATCATTTGATAAAAATTTCATGAATAGTTTGAAGATGTGGTTCGTGGTGCGTTGATATGTAGCACTGAAATTCTTCAAGCTAAGGGGAATTAATTAATTGAAAAATAGACCATGGGGGCCTCAAGGTAGTGGATTATTCATATTCCTAGGGCATTTTAATTTGGTTGTATCCCGAATAACCATCCATGAATGAGAGACCCAGATATCTAGTGGTTGTATCGATCAATAATTCAATGATCGGGAATGGGAAATCATCCTTTGAGTAGTGTCAGTTGGGATCCCAAGAATCGAGGAAGAATCTAATCTGTCCATATTATTTTGGATGGGGACTATGTTGGCCAACCAGTAGAGGTATTATAATTATAGAATGAAGTTGGATCTGATGAGCTTATCAACTTCAGCCTCTATCTTGGCAGCAGGTGTCGAGTGCGTCCTTCTGGCAGCTTGATTATAGCCTCGATGATCCTCTAGTTGGACCAAGTGGTGAGTTCCCACCTCAGGATCAAGACCTTGAATTTCTATGTATTTTCTAGCAAAAACATATTTATTTTTCTTTAGGAAGGAATTGAATATCTCTTTATATTTCGAAGAAATGGATTCAATAGTCATGGTGGATCATGGGCCTTCTATTGTGACCAGATTTATTTCTCTGAGTTCATCAATGGTGGTAAAGATGCCCTCCTAAAATGATGGGGGGCATCCCTAAGTTCCTCATCTTCTTGCTCTTACTCAAATTCTTCCTCCTCCTCTTATTTTTCTAAGGTGTAAACAAGTCTAAAGATGACTTCTCCAGCGATGGGAGTGGAATTGATATCTTGGTACTTAGAATATTAAGCGACTACCTTTGACCAAGTTTGTAGGAGGAGTTTCCCTTGAAACTATAAGTAGGATTTAGTGAGGGATAGAGGAGTGTTTTAATATTATTTGGGTGATGAGATGTCCTCTTCTTCCTTAGTGGGTAATCTATGATTTTCTAGAGCTCTGTGGATGAGATGAGTGCACTTTCATTCGATATTTTACCACTATTTAATGTTTCAATAGATTTTCCAACACTGCTGAATTTAGTGGTCATAATTATAATCATGAATATTTATGAATATACACATGAATTTGGGATCATATGCTCAATCTGGTTGATAGAAAAGTCATTTTATTATTTGATCTACTAGAAGGGGTAATTTGAGAACATTTTCATGCTATTAGGGGTAATGAATCATTCAACACAATCAACCAAGGGTTATTTCCCTTTCCCTGATAGAATGCCACATCAATATAATGAGTCTCATATGATTTGAATGGGGCCTTATCAGGGTATAATTGCCTGATTTTTACATTGATGAAGTATTTAATACATTGATGGTATGAGGAGGTAATTATTTCATGTTGGAAAAACCAAGGCCTTCCAATAAAGACATTTAAGTCTATGTTTTTTCAAACAACCAAAAAATCTATGTTTTCTATGATGAATCAAAATTGGGCCTTTAGCTTGATTTTTCTTTATGACTTCTACTAACTTTTTTCATATCCTTGTAGTGTTATAGAAGAATGTGAAAGATTATTTTCATCACAACCTAGCTAGGAATGTTTTTTCACAAGAATTAGATTAACCCTAGAGACATTATCAATGAAAAATTTCTAGACATTGACAAGGTTTGTCATACCAAACACATACAAGTGTCTGATGTACCCCTGTGTAATGGAATCTTCATCTTGATATGTGAAGGAAATAACTATTTGGAATTACACATAATCAGTATCTATCTGATAGTCCTTGATGGTGGATACTTCAGCTTCCAACTATTTGGGGGCTTAAGAAAGATTCAATGAGTGATTCCCTAAAGTCTTTTAACAAACTCAAGAAATCCATTATTGATAGATTTACTGGTACCAAGGATAAATTTTTTCAATATCATACTTCTAGTTTAATGGCTGGTGCATCCTAGTTTTGGGATTTTGGTTCAAAGAAGATTTAGGGGATTGAGTATTAGATGAACATGGATCATCCCTCGGGACAAGAGTTTGATGTGTTCCCATTTTGTATGGCTTAAGATGGGTAGGTATGCCTGCACACTGGGGGATATTAGACACATGTTCCTATTCTAATGAATATTCTATAATGATTGGTTTAGATTGGATTCCGATAGGTATAATGGAATTTTCCTGTTCATTTTGGGTTTGCTGATGCGTTATTCCACGAATTTCTACAATATTTATGGTTTGAGAAGGAGTGTGGCCAGAAATTTGACTGGATGTTCCTACGTTGGTACCCCCAGGTCTTATGGCCTCTTACTCCATCTCCCTAATTGGTTGAGGGGTACTTGGCCTGATATCCATACTCATCATCGAATAAGGGATCCATTAAGTGAATGAAATTAATTGAACTAACGATCAACTCTTCATTTTATGATGAATCTACCTGACTAACTACTTCTGGTGGTTCAGTTTGGTAGGGTGGGGATTGTTCTTTAAGATCTAATGACATAAAATCTGAGTGGATCAAAGATGACTTTGGCCTTGATGTATATTCATATTCTTACACTTCCACCCTTCCTTTTTGGTCACACTACAATTTAGATGGTATGCTTTTGGAGGGTTTTGGGGTCAAGGACATCACCTGCTTTGCAGTAGTGGAATCTAGTGTAATATTTGGTTGTTTCAAATTTTCTTAGAGAATACCATGATTTTAGTTGAATATCTTTTGATTCATCCAACTATAGAACTATTTTTCTATCCTACCAAAAAACTTCTTGCTACTCATCTTGATCATTAGGGGTAGTAGTGGAAACATATGCCACTTTTAATGGAGGTGGTCATTGTTTTACTTTCTCAAAATCTATAATTTTCTATTGGAGTTTTTTAAAGATTAAACATTCCTATATCGTGTTTCAAAGTATCTTGTAAAAGGGGAAATAATCTTTCAAGTCTTCAAGACTGACCTCGTAATCCCTTTTCGGCTCTAGTATTCAGAGTATATTGTAGTTTATAACAACAATAAAATAGACACTGACATTATCATATAGGGACGATTAAACTTTATTCCACCATTTCGTGAAATTATTTCTCTTCGGTCCCCTTCGCTCTTCTTATGAAGGTGGGGGTTTTGTTGACACCTATGGGCGCTACAAGATATGATTCACTCCTTGAAGTTGGAACAGTTGTTGGGGCTAGATTAAGCATGATAGAGGCTACTTCAGATTTTCCCACTCTTTTTCCCAGGATCAATGGAGTTACTCAGGACATGATCTTATTGAGTCTTACATTCTTTGGGAAATAGTAGAGAAATCTTAGAACCCACTTGTATACTTCACTATGATAAGAAACGTTCAAATCTCATTGTAAACATTATCGACTCAAATAATAAGAATCTCCTCCTAGTGGAGTGACATATTTAAAGAACAAGTAATCCCTTTCCATATGAAAATGAAGTTTGAGACTCTCACATTCTTCTGTTGTTTGTAATTATAGAGGTTATTAACTATTTTTTGTGGAAGCATTGATCTTAAATGGAAGAGGAACTACTGATGTAGATCATCCCATCATGTTTTCAACCATGCAGGAAAACTGGTATACCCAATGATGGCTAAACCTTACAGGATTTTTACAAATAATATGAGTTTCACCACATCATGTTGCTATAGGGTTCCCATCATGGTATCATAATAAGATGCACAGTATGTCAAATCTTATTCCAGGTCACCTGAGCCATCGAATATTGGAGGCTTCTAAAATTTGGCGGGGGTGGGGTGTCCCTCACCAAATCGGGGAAAGGTTTCCATTTTGTTTGTACCGGTGCACACCACACATCCATGTCTTTTAATTGAGCTTCAAATGACTCGATTGTGTTGATAGTTCCTTGATGTGTGTTTTGTTGAGCCTAGGCTTGGATAGAATCATCGCGGGGCTGGATTTGACATTCCATTTATTTCGGTACATTAGGATGATATTAGGTTGGGGAAATATTTTGAGGATTTCCCTGAACCTGTTTTGGTTGTATCCTCAATGAATTGAAATATTGATATCCTTATATGATTGGGTCTAGGTATACTAATGATCCAGGTGCCGTGCTGGATGGATGTCTCGACCTTGTTTCATTTACTGGGATAAACCCTTATGGTTGAGGTACACCTCAGAGTAATTCTGTTTTGATTCACCTCAACTCTTTCATTTATTCCTACCACTAAGAGAATCTTTATTCTAGTATAAGGTGATCGTTCTCATTAAAAGAAGTAGGTGATTCATACAAGAACACTCTTTCATTCCTCTCTCTATTAGGAATTTACTGAGGAGGTGATGGAGGATTTATCAGGGGAACACCCAAATTCAGGGAGATCCACTGGTTCTGAGTAAGCACACCTTCATTCTCAGTGAATACCTAATTTTGGGTGGAACCATCATCTCCTTGATCTTTTTCATTGGAATCATTTTCAATGAAGTCTACAGGATTGACTTCCATGATTTTCACCAATACATAATGCATTTTGGGTGGCATACTATTTGTTGAATTATAGGAGGTTCATTTGAATCTATTGTTGGATATCTTCCTTATATTATGGGGTCCTATTTGGGCTTATTGGAAAAGATTAACTCAGATAGGATCACCTATAAAGCCATTTTTTCGACTCCCTTTTTGGGGTATATGAGTCACAAGATAGGATGGAATGTGAGACCTCTTTAATTTTCATCTTACCTAAATAGGAAATGAATGATTTTTACTGGGTGGGTGGTTGAGGAAAAAATTCCCCGAACCCTATAGGCTGGGGTTGTTCTGTTTCCCTTGTTATTTTTCCTTAGCAAAAAAATCAGTCTTATGAGGGAAGGTTTTTCTAAAAATACCCATATCCCTATAGGCTGGTTTAGATTCTATACTACAGTGGTTACTAATACTATTACCACTTTCTTGATCTCATGCATTCCCTTTTGAGTATGATATGGATATGGTTCTAGGTCTACATGTGAACTATTTTTTTCTGAGAACATTATGAGTGCTTGATGATTGTCTTTTCTTAAGATATAATCCTTATGAATGTTCTCGATTTCTTGGTTTATGAGTTTTTCGATGGATTTCTCTCATCATACCTAACTATTTTGAGGCTTACTCAATGCGGGTTCTTATTGAGCATATCACCTTTCCTAAGTTGGGATTTAATTTAATTTCCACCTTGAGATAATGGAATTATAGGATTTCATTTACAATGGGTTATTCTTAATGTGGTGTGGGATAAAATTAAAACATCCATACTCTCCCCATCCTAAAATATAAACACTAGTTGGGACATCTTTGATTAGATAACACAACTTATGAAATGCATTGAGGTAGGTCAATTGAAGATATTTTTGTCGCCTCTCTAATTATGGTGACCACACAGATGGAAGGGCTTCCATGTCTATTTGAAGATGATGATATCCCAATATTTTTATATGGTCTATGTACCAATTTTAAGGAAACAATTTTGTTTTATGATGGTGGAGAGTTGTCCAGATATTGATACAAAATGATATATATACAGTATTCTAACAACTCCATTGGTATGCAAAACTGAGAAGTGTATTTGTTCCAAATCTTAACTTGTATGTCATCATTGGAAAATTTTATTCTAATGAGTAACATATCCATTTGTTCTTCTTCCATGGACTCCACTATGTGATTTTCCCAATTTGAAGGCTTCATGATAATCTGGTTGTAAGTAGTGAAGCTAGTAGGGGTTTGGTTGATATGTGAATTGTCTGAGGGTATATCAAAAGATGACTATTTCCTTGGGATGTCTCTTCGTTGAGAAATGATTTCACTTATTATTGATAGTGCATCAAACAGGTTTCATCCCTTTATTCCATGTGCTTCTGAATATGAGCACTTTCTTGTACTTGAGTTGTTAAGGAGAGAAGCTTCTTGTTGACATGAAATCTGAATATGGGGAGGAAATTCATAGCAGTTATTGTCATGGAATGGGCTACCATAACAGATCAATTCCCAACTATAGGGAGAGTTTTTGTAGCGTATACCCTAGGGAATACCATCAGGGTGGATGATAGGAAGGGGAGTACCTTATTTCTCTTTTATGTCAATGTGGTGATGACCTTTACAGTGAGTTATATCATGGAGAGGGATACCATCATAGTGAGGGATACCATCATAGATTGATGATCAACTGTAGGGAAAAATTCTATAGTGTAAACCTTGGGTATGACAATTAGGGTGGATAAAAGTATGGGGAGGACTTTATTTCTTTTGATGTCATTGTGGGGAGGTCCTTCATAGCAAGGTCCATCATGGCGAGGATAAACATCATTTCTTGATTCCCAACTATGGGGACAATTTCTATAGCATATACCCTTGGGAGGACTAGATGGTTGGATGAAAATAAGGGGAGGACCTTTTTATTTTTTGATCATATTTCCATGAGGAGGCTACCATGATGATCATCAAGAGATAGTATCTTGTGATCAAACATTTAGTATCCAAGAAGTGAGCCATCATGGAATATGATATGGGGAGGACCTTCAGAGATGTTGGTAACAATTTTGTGAGGAGGAACTTTGCAACTACATTTATAACTTTCATAATTTGGTAATGGATTCTAAGTATCTTGATCCATCGTTGATAGTTGTTTGATGGAATCAATAACTCTAGCTTCCAAAAGAGTAGGATCATGGATTTGATCTTCATTTTATAGCTTCCTTTCGCATGGTTTATTTTTGGGAATTATCTTGTAGGAGACAAGGGATATTTTTTGTAGATGATGACATTAATATATGGGTTACAGTTTGAGTGGATCCTATGGTTCTTCCAAGATACACTAATGAGCTTCTAAATTTATGGTAGGGATATGTTCCTACCCTCTGGCGGCCACCGAAGTGGACTAGTGTCCCCCAATTGGAAATAATATTTCTTCCCGACCGTGTTGTACTTTTTTCATGAGATGTTTCTAATTACCATCCTATATGGGAGTATGGATTCATTTCTACTATATAGTGACCACCTCATTTTGTGGTCAAGTCACCCCAAATAGGGAGGCAGGAATGTGGGACCAATCATTTCTATCGTTGCAGACATGATTACATCTTGACTAGTCTATATGATATGGTAAGAATTTTACATTTGATCCTCCATAATTTTAAGGATTTTTTGAGAGATTTATTTACCTAGGATGGGAATATATTCCCACTTTTTTGGAGAAGGAATGTGTGCCTGCTCTGGCCCTCCATTGTTTCTAAGAGGTACTGACAGATCTCCACTACGAGTGAAGAGATATGAGTCTACCCCAGACTTATCATTGGGATACACCAAATATTTTCTCCAATTATCACTATATTTGAATGGCTGGATTCATACTTGCAGGCTGGGAACTTCATCTACTCATTGGTTTGAATCATATTTGACTGATGAGATTTATTTCAATTCATATGAATTTTTGTTTTATTGTATTTGGTTTCCATTGTATTTTACTAAGGGGGTTGATATGAGTGAGAAAGAATATACATATACTCATTTATTTCTTCCATATTTTATTAGAGAACACCATTTTCATTTTTGGGAATATGCATCTAACTGTAATTCTCTGCTCTATTTGCATGGAGGGTTTGGTATGCAATAGATGGAATTTGAGCCTACTCATAGCTTGTCGCCATATTTGATTTATGAGCTTCATATTTTCAAGAATGAATTTTCATCTAATCATGTTCCATTGTATTTACATAGTCATGTTTGGGATCTTTGGTAGGAATATACATCTCCCTATAATTTTCCATCACATTTTATTGATGGACTTCATAAACGTGAGCATGAATATACATCCGCTCATGTATTTACCCCATATTTACATGGTGAAATTCTTCAGTAGGAACAAGGATTATAGAATTATACTAATTATATGATCATTTCCCTCTATGGGATTCCCTCGGGACCTGGGCCTTCTTTACTTAAGTTGAGTTACTTATGGAGGTATCCTCTTCAAAATGAGATTGTTGGGCCAAACTATGTTGGAAACAATAGTTTTCAGTAGAGGACATTGTGCAAGAATCCTATGCTACTGGGATGAAGTCATTGGTGATGAATTCATCAGCCTCCATAATATAAGGGAGGAACTCATTGTTTCATTCTAGGGATAGGCTCTTGAAATGGTTGGAGAAAAATAGTGGATCCATCTGGTTCTGGACTTTCAATTATTTCTTGTTAGATAATAGGTGGGGTTTCATGTCCTGGAGGGCCTGCATAACTACCTATAGGGTGGGCATAATACCCTTCTGGTGATACTCTCAAACCTGTGCATTCGAGAGCCAACATTGAAGACACTGGGTGGTCGATGGAGTCCTCTACTTCATGGGGGACCCATAAATGAAGTGGCTGACATGTGTGTCTATAAAAACATAGGACATTATATTATATTGAAGGAAGATCTAAAGAGTGAATAAAATTTATGTGATAGATATATACAAATAAAATAACATCAATTAGCATATCATGAACGCATGTGTGATTGATGGCATCACTTGAACCTCTTCCATTTTGGATGTGAAATAGATCTAAATGGGTTAATACCGCTAGCTTGGTTAAATATTCACATTAGTTTCACCATTTAGTTTCCCTCAAAGATGTGTCTGGGTCAAGAATGATTTATTTAAAGGGTTTGAATGGAGTGAAATTACTAATGTTGGGTACAAGGTCTTTGAATGATCTCTGATAGGTTTTTTTCATGGAGCCAAAAATGCCCAATGGATCTCATATCAATGATTCATAGAATGGTTTTCCAAAGGTAGGCGCTTATTAGGTAACTTTGATAATAAAACTTGAGAACTTAAATTAGTAGAGAGGATATGAATTTGGCCTCATCACACCCTTTTGTGGGAACCATTACGTATTCTAGGACTCTTTTGTAGTTTTAAGATATGTTCATGAATCTTTAATCCATTCCCAAATGTGTATATTATGGACTATCCAGAGGCAATGATCCATTACGACTATCCATGGGTTTGGAATCATATGTATGTATTTTAGGTTCCCCTTTAATGTAGGGGTCTATATGTATCTAAGGGTATCCAACAATGTTACCCTTTGGGGGACAGATAATAGATCCTTTGTACATTTTCTGGGATGACACTATTTTTAATCCGCATGATGCGACACTATAGAGTTTATCATCATCCGGGGGAAAAGATTTGTTTCGATATTGGGATCAAACACATGGAATGGTCTTCCTTTATATCCTCATAAGAGGAATCACAACCAATGTAGTTTGGTGATTCTTAACTAGACACATAAGCTTTGCAGGTCGTGTTATGAGGTCCTAACCATATAGTTTAAATTCATGCAACAAGGATATCCAGGTGGAAGGTTCCTAATTAGAGACGATGCAGGACTCATGTAGAGGCGGCCTGAGGGACCTAGAAGAGATGTAGTCTCATTGGTTATCATGACCCTACCAGGGGTATGTACTAGAGAACATTAGTATGGATTTGGCTACTAGGTTAGGACCTTACGGATTTTTCCTACGTATCCCAGTTAGTTGGGAATCAAAACCCACATAGTTCAGTATGACTGAGACTTACACCTTAGGAGAGACCGGATTAAGGGGACATGATTGGAACCTATGCATGGAAGTTTCCAATTTGGAGGGACATGGTTGGGGATTACACACGGAATATTTCCATGTTGATTGAAGTTGGTTCTTACATCTATGGAGAAGGCCCATTTGGTGTTTCTTCATTGGGAATATGGACCTTTGAAGGTTAAAGTATGGTTTCAGGGCATAAATCATATTGGAGGACGATTTTAGGTTTTGGATCATGTGGATTTCATAGTCACCACTATCCTCTAAGACCATGTGAGTCATACGTGGAGTGAGAAACAAGAGGAAGTAGTAGATATGATGATCACACGATCTCACCCTATCTGCTGATGGATAGTGCTAGAGCCCAAAGGGAGGGATAAGGGGGCTTTGAGTGTTCTCATTTCCTCTCTTGTTTTAATATCTAGGATAGTAAAAATCATTGGTATATCCATATAAATCATGGGAGGAGGCAATGAGAAGGAAAAAGTGTTTCCACCTGCAAGAAAGGCTAGGGGTGGGCTTACCTCATGAGAAGTTCCATAAAATTAGGTTTTTGAAAGAAAGGAATGTCCAAAACTGGATCTCATTGAAGGGAAAGACCAGTTATTTCTATAAATCCATAGAATTTGTAGGTTAAAGGGAGTTACCCAAGGTCATAACCCTCATTACCATGGGAATTTAAACCCATGGTCATTCTGAGGGCCTGCCCTATTATTATGGATTCCCACACGTCTCCACTTACTATGGGTATGTAAACTCAAAAGGACATGCTATTGGGACCGAGGATCTTATCATAAATTTCAAGTGGAATAGTAAGGGGTATTAGAATGATGAAGGTAGATTTTTTCATAAAGGGTCCAATATGGGGACTAATGATATGACTAAAGAGAATGGTAGGATCTAGAGAGTAGAACGCCCTAGGATTCCTCATTATGTGTAGCATATTCTTACGCTGGATGGGGTTCCCTACAAGTAGCATGTTTCTATGTTGTTAAGTAGACCATAATCGTAGAATTTTTATATGCAGACCTGGGTTTAGATAGTGTAGCATGCTGCTTCGTGGGGATAGGTTCTACCCATGTTTCGTTTTTCTACATGGGGATGAGTTTTTCCAGTGTAGCATTTTACTATGTGGGGTTGAGTTCCTCTCCCATGAAGCATTTTTCTATGTGGGTCATGCTTCCACCCACATAGTGTTTTTATATGTGGGATTCCTATTAAAAATGGTAAATTGGTAATCACCATATGGGATTATGTCAATAATGGGAATTTGGTTTCATGAATTACCAAATGATTTATTATTTCCTCCTTAATGAGATGTAGTGGGTTTTACCTACAGGTAATTGTCGAAGGACTCTGGTTTTGTGGTTCCTTGCTTCCTCTGTCCTCAATTCCTACGTATAGGAGTTTATGCCCCTTTATGTCCCCCAGGGTCTATTTATAGAATATTGGAGGTACCATATACTAGGGGGGTTGGTCGTTCATGGTGGGCCATGATATTTCTTTTACGGGACCTATGGAGGATGCCCCGACCTGTGAACAACTTAGTTAGTAGGGACATCATTTATGGTGGCAGAAATCACCGCCTCATTCCTATAAATGACTTAGGTTTTGTTTGTAGGGAGTTTATGGTACCACCTTATCCTGTGAACTATTTTAGTTCAAGGCGAATGTTCGTTCATGGAGGCATAAATCACCGCCTCCCTCCTGCAAATGACTTCAGTTTCATTTACGTGTTTCGACAGCACCGTCTCTATCCTATGATCTATTTTTGTTAATGGGTGATTCACAAATCCGCAGTTCATCATTCAGAGTGGAGGTCCATGAAGGTATTTTTGCTTCGTGGTAATGCCCCTTTGAACATTTTCTTCAATCTTCTTCCATGTTTCCTTTCTACCCTTTTCCAAATATATCAAAATATCTAAATCTTGTTTGCAGAAATTTTAGGACCCAACACCCCTAAAAACTATAAAATCCACTTAATGACCCCAAAAACCCTAAATTACCCAAAACACCATAAAACTCAAAAAAAAACTAAAACCCCTAAAAAACACTAAAAATGTGGATATCTAAAAAAACATAAAACCCCATAAAAACCCTCGAAAGACCCTAAAAACCAAAAAACCCAAAAAAGTAGCAAAAACCCATTAAAACATAAAAGACCAAAAAAACCAAAAAACCCTAAAAGTCCTAAAACCATAAAATACCATAAAACCCCATAAAAATTATAAAATACCATGAACCGTATAAAAAACCTAAAATACACAAATACACAAAAACACCCAAAAACCCCAAAAATACTAAAAACCCTAAAAACCTAAGAAAACCCAAAGACCCCAGAAACCCTTAAAATAAATAAAAACATAAAAAAACATAAAACACCTAAAAACACATAAAACCTCTAAAAATCCAAAATACTGTAAAAATCCTAAAAAACATAGAAACCATAAAACCATAAAAACCCCAAAAACACTAACTCCCCCAAACTATAAAACACCCTTAAAAAAAATAAAAAATGACAAGAAACCCTAAAAACCCTAAAACCCCCTAAAACCCAATAACCCCTAAAACCCCCACTAAAACCCCTAAAAACCCCAAATGGTTCTAAAAACAAAAAAAACATTAAAATATCCTAAAAACCCTAAAAATAAATAAAAACCATAAAGCCTATAAAAACATAAAAACCTATAAAAAATAAATAACTAAAAAAGTAAAAAATCTATAAGTTCCTTAAGTCCTAAAACCCTAAGACCCCTTGAAGACCATAAAAACCATTAAAACCCCTATAAAATTTTAAATCTACTAAAATATATGAATGGAAAAAAAACCAAATAAAACCCTAAGGGACCTCAAAACCCCTAAAAATTAACAAAAAACATGAAATCCCATAAAATCTAAAAAATTATAAAATCCTAAAAAACCCCTAAACCCCCTAAAACCCATAAAAATCCCTAAAACCCTAAAACACTAAAACCCTAATAACCCATAAAAACCCAAACACCTACTAAAAAACCAAAAAGATCCTAAAAAACATAGAAACAATAAAAGTACCTAAAATCCTAAAATCCTAAAAGACATTTAAAAACCTAAAACTATTAAAAAGCTATATAAGAACCTAAAATCCCTACAACCCCTAAAAAACCCTAAACCCCTAGAAGACACTAAATATCCTAAAATCCCAATAAGACCCTAAAACCCTAAATGAATCCTAAAATATATAAAATCATAAAGGGCCATAAAACCCCTAAATTCAATAAGAACCCTATAAAATCCTAGAAAACACTATATCCAAAGAAGCCCTAAAATCCTAAAAACATTTAAAAACCCTAAAAACTATAAAAAACAATAAAAACCACTAAATCCATAAAATAACCAAAACCATAAAAAACCTAAGAACCTTAAAAACCATAAAAACCTAAAAAACCCTAAAAACTATAAAAAACAATAAAATCCACTAAATCCATAAAAGACCCAAAAACCATAAAAACTGAAAGAAACCATAAAATCCCTAAAAACCCTAAAAACCCAAAAAAAAAACCAAACCCCTAAAACCCTTAAAAATCCCTAAAAACCACAAAAAAATAAAAAATTGAAAAACATAGACCTAATAATAATCCTAAATTCACTAAATTCCACTAACCCCTAACCCCCCCCCCAAAAAAAATCATGAAAGCACAAAATTCGCAAAACTCCTAAAAATTCTAAAAACCCTAAAACTATAAAACTCCTAAAATCCCTAAGAAAACTAAAACCCTAAAAACCTGAAACCCTATAAAACCTAAAAATAATAGAAACCATAAAACCCTAGAATAATATCACAAATCCTAAAACCCCCAATATAACACAAAACCATAAAAAACCCAAATAACCCATAAATGCCAGAAGAACCAACCCCCCATGACCTAAAAATGATTAAAACATTTTAAAATGATATAAAATATAAACCAACACTAAAACATCTCTAAAGTAACCTAAAAACCCTAAAAACCCTAAAAGTCCCTAAAAATTTAAAAAACCAAAAGACCCTAAAAACCCTAAAAACCCTAAAAACCCCAAAGACCCTAAAAACCCTAAATGAACCTAAAATAACCTAAAAACCCTAAAAAAAACCCTAAAACACCCTATAAAAACATTAAAAGTCCCTAAAAATCCTACAATCCCATAAAACCCCTAAAAACACTGAAAACCCCCTAAAACACTGAAAACCCCAAGTACAACCTAAACGAATTTAAAACCCCTAAAAACCTAAAACCAACCAAAAAACAACAAAAAAATATAAAAACCCACACAATTCCATAAAATCGCTAAAAAGAAACAAAAACCCTAAAAACTCCAAACACCCAAAAAACCCTAAAACACAAAAAAAATTCCCTAAAAACCTCTAAGAATCATAAAAATACTAAAACCCACTAAAACTCTTGGAATACACTAAAACCAAAAAAGAACCTAAAAACTACTAAAACCCATTGATTATCCACCCCCAAACCCTGTAAAACCTCTTAAAAAAAATTAAAAATCTAAAAAACCCTAAAACCTTAAAGTGACCTAAAAATCCTAAAAACATCTAAACCACTCACAAACCCCTAAAACCCCATATAACTGAAAATTCCATAAAATACGAAAAAACCATTAATAGAACCTAAAAACAATTCAAAACACTAAAAACCCTAAAATTCTATGAAAACCCTAAAACCCCTAAAGATACTAAAAAACCATAAAACCCTTAAAGAAACCTAAATCCCTAATAACCCTAACAATCTATAGAAAACCCAATAAACCCTAAAAATATAAGAGAACCCCTAAATAAACCTAAAACCCATAAAATACTATAAACCCCAGAAAACAAAATGATAACACTTAAAACCATTTAAACCCCAAAAAACCTCAAATACCATATAGGGCCTTAAAAACTCTACAAAAGGAATGAAAATTCTCTCAAAAAATAGATGAAAGAATAAGATGCATGGTCAACTGAAAAATTGAAAAGAATATTGAAGAAATCGAATTTAGCAAAGGAACAAAGGGGTCTGTGTACTGATTTTCAAGAATGGTATACAGATGGTATTGCCTATGAACTAAACGGTTCCCAGACAGCCCATGAAACACTAGCCCATGATGCATTGTCTAGTGAACCAGTTAGTTCATAGAATAAATGAAGAATGATTCCAATCCCTTGAAAATTATGTTTTTGGAAGAATGGAGTTGGAGAAATTCCTCCCATGAACTGTAGCCCCACGAACCTCATCCCCACAAACCATAGTTGACCAAGTCATCTGTGGGATGGAAGATTTTGCCACGGGATTCTGTAAAAGTTTTTGCATGACTCATATATATATCCTCCTCGAAACTCTATAGAAGGACCCCATGGGGATCCAAAAAGAAAAAAAAGAGAGAGGATCATATTTTCAGAGATCATGGAGTTTATGGAAGGAAGACTTCAAAGGCAAATGATTGATGAAGTATGGAACTGTGAATGGATTTCAGTTGGGATAACACAATATTTGAACCATAAAAAGAAGGAAGGATAATAATATGGGAAAAACATTGAACCTAATTGTTGAATAAAAAACATGCTCCCTTCATGGTTGAACTTCCCAAAAAATGTTGTACTAATGCCCCTTCTTCAATATGGAATACCACATAGTACATCTCTATTTGGATGAAACCCTACCATGCGTAGCGTTCTTCCACATAGAGGGACTCCAGTACTGCATACCACCATGGTATGAGGACGTGACCTGAGGCTGCATACCACTATAGCACGTGGACAACATCAAGGTACATGTACCACCTCAATATGCGGACAATGTTCAGGTCTTCATACCGCCTCGATATGCGGATGAACCTCCACCTACATAGAAGTATGCAATGTGGAGGGTACCCCACCCCACATAAATAAGTGGTGCATAGAATGGTGTACTGTCGGGCTGTATTTCTTATGAACTTGATCATGACCTTCTATTTCCATATTATCCTCCAAATCCCCTCTGCTAACCAGTCTATCGGCATTAGGCCGAAGCCTCTTCCAAAGCCACCTGATCAATATGATAAAACCATCGGGTGCATCAGTTTCTCCTTGTGAGTTTAAATACCCATGGTATGTAGATTCACATGTGTAATCCTAGAAAGGGTGTGGACCCCCATAATGTCTTTAAGTATAAATTCCCATGGTAACCCAGGGCCCAACCTTGTAATACCCATGTGAACATCACTATTCTAGGGATCAAGGGTAATCACTATCTTTTCCATTCAATGAGGGACAGTGATAAGTCATAGGGATCATTCTTGACTTTCCTCTTGATGAAGAGTGATGCTTTCCCCCCATTCTCAGAACCAGCTTTAGGACACCCCCTAAACGTGACCCTAAATCCCTTCTACTGGTGGTGGAATTCCTTCTCCTATTAGGCTCATCTCGGTACATGTCTAGATATATTTACAAATGTGAATATTCTGGGTATCAACATGTGTGAGAGTTCTCACATTCAAATCCCCCTATCTCTCTCATCGAGTAATCTCCCTAGCCTCTTCTATCGTCCCCCTCCCTTTCCATCAACGAAGGAGGGAAGGTGTGTGGTTTTCTAGATCTACTGCCTCCTCTGGTTTCTTACACCAATCACGAATCACTTGGGATTAGAGGTTGATGATGATCAAAATATCCACTCCACACCCTAAATAAACTATGAGAACTCTGATTCCTATTCTAACCAGGATACGTAGGACTCTTGTCTGAAGTCCTGAGCTCAAGTGGGCTACTTCTATGTGTAATCCTTACCCCAAATGAACTATAGAAACGCCAATTCATGTTCAAACTAGGATATCTAGGATGCATGTCTGAAGTCCTGAGCTGAAGTGGGCTGCTTCCATGTGTAAGCCCCACCCCAAATGAAATATCAGAAGTCCAATTCCTGCTTTAAACATGATATGTAGGATGCCTATCTAAAGGTCTAAGCTCAAGGGGATCCTTTTCAATGGTTAATCCCCAGTCATTCCCCCTCCAAAAACATGGTATCCTTTACGGAATAACCCCAAACATAAACCAATCTATGATAGATTTGATTCTAAACTAACTAGGATACATAAGAAGACCCCATGAGTTCAAAACACAACACCCAAATCACCCTAATGTTTACTAGGCCATATCCTCTGTGGGTCCATATCCACCCAAGAGAGCATGTCTCTTCTGATTATCCTGGGCCACTTCAGTGTAAGTCCCACATGAAATATTGAATAGAAAACTTCTGCCTAGATATACTTTCTACAAGTTGCTACAATGCATGGATGAGTCCCTGTTACATGACCTTAAAATGTGATGTGTCCATTTAAGTGGAACTGAACTACATGGGTTCTGATTCCTCTTATGAGTATATGTAGGAATACCATATTTTGGGTTTGATCCTGATATCGAAGAAACTTCAATCCTCCTTGGATGACGATAAACTCCATATCACCTCATCATAGGGATTAAGCTAGAACTGTCTTAGTAATTCCCAACCCATGCGTATATATTGTTAATATTGCAACCTAGGGATATCCCATGGAAATATGCATTGAAAAAACCAAGGATTCATGAACATATAAAAATTTCTTAAATCTATACGAGATTCCTAGAGTAGTAAAAAATTTCCCCCCAAAAGGGTGTGATGAGCCTGACCACCCATCCTCTTGGCCAATGGAGTCCTTAAGTGTCCTTGGATAAATCGTCATCCAAAGAGTGTCTGCCTTTGGAAAGTAGGTCCATTAATCATGGATACCAGGGATGTTGGGTGTTTCAGGATCCATGAAGAAACCTGTTACAGACCATCTGAGGACATCATACCTAACGTGCAACCCTTCATAATAACATACAACTGGTTACTTTCCATTATACCACTTTGTTTTCCCCCCATGGCGTGACATGATTCAAGTTGAAACAAAAATGATGAACCCAATGTAAATCCCTAACCAAGGTGGAGGTATTATCCCACCATGATCCCCTTTCATCCATAAAAGGAAGAGGTCCAAGATAGATCATCAATTATGCATGTGATCATGAGATGCTACTTTTATGGTAGATTGTTGTCTGTATATGTCATATATATATTGTAGGAATTTATCAAAGCTCTATTCGATCCAAATAGCTCAAAAAACACTTCTCATACACACATTTCAACGACCACACAGGTGATCGGGTCCCCAACAAAGAACATGACTCCCTCGCCTACCCAATGTCTTCAACACTGGGTTTCGAATGCACTGATCAAAGAGTACCACTAAAAATGGTACTCTCCCTATGGTGGAGGATACAAGGAAGGCTATCTAGTTAGTGAAATATCACCATATACCTCTTCAATCGCGGCTATAAATCCATCATAGGACGTTTCCATTGGCCGTCTCAAATCATTTTGGGTGCCTATACCTAGAACCTGACAACAAATACCTCCCTTATTTTAGGAAGGTATATGAGTTCGGCACTAATGACTTCATCCCAACTGCACAGGAACCCCACTAAAGGGATCTTGTCGAAGGACATCTTCCCCAGTGGCCTAAAACCTGATATCCTCTCTCTGAAGAGGATTGCATGCTGGGGGAACCTACTTAAGTCCAATAGACATGGGCCCCTTGGGCTTCCCAACATGGTCAAAAATCACATAATCAGGAGAAGGCTATCACCCTAGTTCATGAGGAGGAGGTGCATCACAAATACTCTGTGGAACATAATGGGAAGTCATATAATTATGACCCTCTAGCTAAATCCTTCCATGTAAATATGATATAAATTTACAAACTCATGCATATCTCGGATCACCCAAATAAATCCCACCATGGAAATAGGGTGGAACAATACGATAAAACGCACATTCATGCCAGTTCTCACCATTCCCTCCATACAGGAAGAGTAGAAATTTATTGGAAAATTCAAATCTCTACCAATGAACAAGAATCCCGTCATCCAAATAGGATGACACCAAGCTATAAGTAAGAACAAATCCATGAAGACACACACCTAGATCAACATCAGAATATGGAGACAAATTTTGGGAAGTCACATAACTCTACTGATGTATATAAATCCCACCAGTCAGATACGATGGAAATCCAAAAGCAGATTCAAATTCCTACCTACCACAATGAATCCCACCAGCCAAATACATTGGTAAGAAAATATGAGTAGAGTCAAATTATTATGGATGAAAATCAATCCCGTGAGACAAATGAAGTGGAAAATGAGAATAAAAAAATTCCTACTCTCAAATATAAATCCCACAATCCAAATATGGTGGAAAATGGAGAAGACATCTAGCAGAAGACTTGATCCTTTGTCCCAACACATGATAACTACTAGTACCCACTGGAAACCCATAGAGGACCAGAGTAGACATGAACTCTTGCTCTGACTTCGGAATAGGCATTCATACCCATTCCAACCAAAGACCTATCTCAACACATCTTGTCCATGATTGAGGATTGTACATCGATCCTAGACTATATCCTCTAGAAATTTCCAGACATCATTGTATCAATGGAAGAAGAGATCAGTTGGTCCCACGATCATGTCTCCTCGGGTGGGGTGATTCATCCATAAAATAATATAGTCAACTAGGAGCATACCTACATCCCTACTCTAGTCCAGGAGGTTTGACAGCTATATTTAGTGATAAAAGTGCCACTTGGTTGGGGAAAACACTGGTTCCAACTAGGGGGCATTGGTCAAATGTGGTGGGTACTCCACGGGTGGCATATATCCCTACCAGAATTCTTGATATTCATCAGTGTATCCCATCGACATCATAGGAACCAACCAAACATGGTCTTATATATGAAGGCTGTTATCAATGGCATGCATCCCTAGATTCCCACAAGAGATCACCAAAATATGAAAGCAACCAAAGGCATCCAGAAAATTAAGAGAACCTTCATGATTCTGCTCTACTGGAAGCTAGCGTTCTTGACTCCATCAAACATCCATCAACTGAGGATTAAGACCCTATCAGTCCATTACTAAATTATGGAAGTATAATACGTAGTTGAAAAGGACCTCCCTATAATGTCACTACTAGATAATTTGAAGGTCCTTCCCAGAGCACCCATAGAGGCTTACTATGTGGGCCAGAAATGATTGATCGCGAGATCCTATCTTCAGATGCATGTCAGGGTATCCCTCCCCTTTACTAGAAGATCATATAGAAAGAATGTCCTCACATTGTTGTCTTACACCATGATAGTCCTTCATAGGTTATATGTTGTAGATATGTTTCTCCCTATAGTCAGATGTCAAGTTGTCATGATAGTCCTCAACATAGCTAAAGTCACTAAAAAGGCCCTCCCCATAGCGACATCAAGTAACAAGAAGTTCCTACCCTCATTACAGTACATCCTAAAGTCCCTCCACAAAATGTACACTGTATATACTCTCACTGTCACTAGAGCTATGATAGTAGTGCTCTCCATGATAGTAGTCATTCTTAAGGCCCTCCCATTAATGATTCCAAGAAACAATAAGGTCACTCCCTTGATGTGGTCCACCCTAAAAGTCCTCCCTAGGGTATATACCACATATTTACTATCAATAAACAGACACTAAGTTGGATTGTTAGTCTTCTCCATCATGACACTAACTATGAAGGTCCTCCCTGCAATCAAAATTTTCACCAGTGAGAAGGTCTTACCCTCATCAGGTCAAATGAAAGAAAGCCCTCATATTCCAAGGCACTTGAAAAATGGATTATGACATGTTGGATACTCTCTTCATGAAAATAAATATCCTTTCTCAATAAGAGGATGTCCTGGGTCCACGCTCATCTTCTGATCCACCCTCATACTATTAAAATTTCAATGAGACACATGTTATCTCCATTGCTTGGAATGAAATAATTAAGGAGCAGTCAAACTGGGTGGATCAAAAAAATGATTCCCTAGAAAAACACCAACAAGATATGTTTCTTGTGAGAATACCAATAGATAGGGATGAAATACCAGTGATTTATTGTCCCATGAACACTTCTCAGTTCAACATATAAAGAGAGTTGTCAGAATATTTTATGCATAACATTCGACTAAATATCTAGACAACTTTCCACTAGTTAAAAGACTTTTTTCCCTATGGTGGGTATGAAGACCATTTTAATGTCCTAGTAGAGCTTCGCCATAAAATAGACCTATATTACCTTCTGTCTTCATGGAGGCCACAATCGGAAAGGCGAAAGAAATAATTTGAGTGGGCCTACCTTCATACACTGCACAAGTTTCACTAACTTATTGGAAACTCCATTTCTAGTTTTCTTATCTGTAGATAGGGAGAACATGGAGCTCTAAAATTCACCCCACTTTTTATCTAGAAGAACCCACTAGAAGTTAAATCCTACAATGTCGTCATCCCCAAACAGTAGTAAAATGATGTACCCTCTTAGTAAAGGTCAAAAACATTGACAAGAACCATCCTTGAGTAATTATCAGAATCATTAGGACTAATGTGAGAAATCCATCAAGAAACTCTTGAATCAGGACACCAAGAACATCTAGCCGACCTCTTATCTAATGGAAGCCAATCTATGAGCACTTATAATGTCCCCAGAAGTAAGAAATTAATGTGAAGAATCGTAACCATATCCATCTCACACCCACATGGTAATGCATGAGATCAAGAAGGCAGCAATAGCAACAACAGCTTCTGAAACATGGGATCAACCCTAGCCTATAGGGCTAGGGGAATTTTTACCACATAATTCCCCCGTAAGACCGGGAAATATAGTCTGAGTCACATTAATGGAAGAATTTAAGAAACCCCAACCCATTGGGATGGGATCATTTTTACCTCAAATTTCCCCCCATAGAATGTTAGTCTTCTCCCGATTGGGAAGAACAATGGATAGAGGTGTCACCCATTACTTCCCGCCATGTGACTCACATCCACTGAAAAAGAGATGTACTACATGGTCATATCAGGGCTCTCTCTGAGTCACTCTTCACTAAGAAAAATAAATATCATAACTGAATGGCCAAAGAAGATCCAACAAAGGACACAAGAATCTATCCTACCATTAATCACCTAGTATGCCACCCACAATTCAGTACGCATCAGTACACTCTAAGGAAATCATCCCCATAGGCATCTCTGAAAATGATACAAATAACATGGAAATAGGAGAAGAGATTTTCCTCCTAGAATTGATCTGCACTGAGCCTAATGGTGTTCACATAAGAAACCAATGATTTTTCTTAAATTTTGGCACATCATCAATCAATCCTCCATTACCTCCTATGAAAATCCCCAATAAGGAGAAGAACAAGAACAAGGTCTATGAATGACCTCCTCCTCCTCATGAAAATGATTCCCTCACGCTTGAGGATAAATTATATTGATAAGTGGAGGAAATTAAAGAGCTAAGGTGACTCAACACTGAGCTTATAATATTAATTCGTCCTACTGGGTATGTTCCTTAGGTGGATAGTCAACACAAACTTCCATCAGATGTCCCTCTGCCTCACAGGCTCATCCTGACAGATGAAGCAAGGCTATAAAGCTCATTCATGGTAGATCTGGGACCATCAGTCTACCTGAACCTAATCAACTAAGCCCATGGTATACCCTAGGAATTGTTGAAGCAACAGAATATGACTCAAACCACTTCTGATGCAACACCTCCAACCTCCTAAGCCCCAAAATCCTCCAAAGGCTGACCACTCAAAAAGAAGTACAATCAGAAAGGTGGAATGAAAGTTCTGTAAGATGAACATACACCAAATACAAAGTTGGCTTTGACAATCCCAGATTTCATGCCATCATATTTGAAGATACAAGCAATTCCCCATTAAAACAGAACCACTAGGGGTAGATGATAAGGCAATGTTCTCATTATATTAGTAGCTGATTTTTGGCTCCATCAATGTCATCCACTTGATGGACCCCTTATTCGATGTTGAATATGATTATCAACTAGAATTCCCCAAACCCAATTGGGTGCTCAGAGGATGAAGCCACATGTTCCAGGCATATCAAGGGAGATGTATCCATGGAAGAAATCAAGATTATGGTAACATCCCCACTCAAACCATCAGTGTTGTAGAAACCTGTAGACGGACCCTACAATGAAACTGATAGGGACAGTAAAATTCTCATGCCCCTACAAAAATCCACCCCAATCCAATTTTTCTAATCTAAACATTAATGTATGAACAAATGACTAATTTCCCTTAGCATGTAATCAGATCTTTTCAAACCAATCCACAAAGTATACAAGTTCCTATGGCTCTGACCCCAAGGGACGACCCATTTTCATCAAATTATAAAGCCCTTAAAGCACCTATGAAAGACCATCCCCAATATGGGAATCATCAAACTTTATATTAGAAATATGGCATTTTAAAAAATTTATCTTTAGTGCAAGATAATATCTCAATCATGGATGCACTAAATCTATCAAAAGATCTTAGGGAAGAACTCATAAAATATTTTCCAAGTCCCTAGGAGTTTGATACTGAGGTGGTCACTGCTATAGTCTATTGTATATAGACCAATCATATAAAATGACACACAATTATCTTCTTCATGGATCAAGATGAAGATTCCATTGTGAAAGGACACATAAAACCCTTATATCTGTCTAGCATAATAAATGGAACTGATATCCGTAAGTATTCATCAAAATTGGCTCTGAGGTTAATCTCCTCCCACTGCGGACATTTTACCTGCTGGGCTATAATGAGAATGATCTAACACCCTTCACCAAAAACCTATTGGGCTATGATAAAAGTAAAAAAGAATTTGTTATGTAAAATCAATCTTGAATCCAAATTTGGTAAAATCATAGATCACCCAAAATTTCTGGTGGTCTGAAATTATATGTCCGTTAATGCCCTTCTTGGGAGACCCTGGCTGCATAAACACATCAGAATACCCTCATCTTACTATCAGTTCCTGAAATATAGCATTAAGGGACAGTGTGGGAAACTACATACTGACAAGGCCCCATTTGAACTCTGAAAATCAATCTATATTGATGTAGGGTTATATAAACTACATGTGAAATAACCCTCAACTGATGTAATTGATTGGGTCGCTGCCCCAAATGGTTTGGAAATGTTTCCTAATGATCCCCTCAAGTAGATCAGGAAAAAATACGTACAACCCATAAATTAGATTAAAATCACAAGTCCAAATTTGGATGAATATTCAGAAGTCCTCATGATTTTAGTTATATATGTCGAGCCTCATAATGTTGAAAAGCTCACTAGCTTCTAAGATAATGGTAGGGATTCATATGAAAATTCCCTCAAACCATCATCAAACCGCATAAAATTTCTACCTCACACACTAAGGTGGGAGAAAGTGTATCATCACTTAACGAAGATGCGGATACTATTTTACACCACACTGCATCTTCTTTAGAGAATCCCCCACCAATGGATGAGGCAGGGGAGACGACTTCACCTTCCAGACACTAAAATTGAAATTCTTCCCTCAACTGTGGAGCATTTGTTTCAATTATTTTATCCCCGATAGAAGACAAAGAGGAATATGGTGAGCATATAGATGAGGAGGAATAATACCTAAGGGATTCCCTTCCAGAATTTGAGGAAGTCATATCTAACACCATCAATGAACTCAAGGAAATCAACATGGGTATGGAAGAAGACCCGTAGCCCACTTTGGATAGTGTGACGATGCCTTCCAAAGAGAAAGAGGTATACACATCTTTCATCAAGAATAATTGAGTTGTTTTCACTTGGAATTATATAGAAATGGTAGGTATCGATCCATATGTGGCTACTCACCACCTGGGCCTTCCAGAGGACAACCATAGTTACAAGTAAGCCACTAGAGGGACGCACCCGACACATGCTGCCAAAATAGAGGCTAAAGTCAAAAATCTCATCATATATATTTTCATTCAGGATTTCCAATACCCCATATTTCATGAAAAAAATTTCCCTGTCATGAATAAAAAAGGTCATATCAGTTTTTTCACTAATTTTAGGTACCTCAACCGGCATTTCCTGAAAGATGATTTTCAGTCCCAATCACAGAATTGTTGATCGATGCAACTACTGGATATAAGGCTCTCTTTTTCATGAATGCCTATTCAGGATATAACTAGATCTGAATGGACTAAAAAGATGAATAATTCATTGACTTCATGGATCCCAATGGAATGTTTTTCTATAGTGTGTTTCCTTTTGGTTTAACAAATGTCAGTGCCATGTATCTATGAACCATGCACCGCATTTTCAAACCCTTCATGGTAATGTTCATTTAATGCAATGTTGATGATCTGGTGGTTAAATCAAAACAATACTAGAACCATAGAGTATATCATAAAACAACCTTCAATAAACTATGATATAAGAGTTTGAGAATGAATCCCCTAAAATGTTATTTTGGTGTTACCTCATGGAAATTCCTCGGCTTCGTTGTATGCCACCATGGTATCGAAGTCAACCCAAAGTAGAAAAAGTTCATCCTTGGCATGTCATCTCCTTGAAAACACACTGAGTTGAGAGGAATCCAAGGACACATGGACTACTTTCTATGCTTCATAGCCAACCTCATAGGAATGTGCTTTCCATTCACTAGGTTGATGAAGAAAGGGGTGGAATATCAATGGACAGATGACTGTCAGGAATTGTTTGACAATATCAAGAAATATATCCTTTTTCCACTGGTGTTAATGCCATATGTTGAAGGAAGACCACTCATTATATATGTAACTTCCTTGGATCAATCCCTAGGCGCCTTCCTCACACAAAATAACGATGTCAATAGTGAGAATAATATCTATTACTACAATAAAACCATGAGTGATGTTGAGACTCATTATTCAAATATCGAGAAGAGATTCCTTGCAATAATATTTGTGGTCAAGAATATGAGGCATTACTTAAATCACCACGAACACCATTCGACATCACATAGAAACACGCTCATGTATATTCTCTTCCATCCAATGTTAAATGGACTCCTATCATGATGGGGGGGGGTCATCCTTTAGTAGTTTGATATACAATTCATACCATATAAATCCATCAATGTCCAAGAATTAGTATATTTCCTAGAAGAGAATACCTCAATAGGGCTGGCCACATATGATGTTATGATACCTGATGAGGAAGTGTTATTTATTCAATAAAACTCCTTGATGTGGGAAATGCACTTCAAAGGCGCATCTAAAAGACTGACATGAAAAATAATGGAAGACCACAAGATCAAAAAAGTGGGTCTAAAAGTCATACTCATACCCCCAGAAAAAGAAATTCTTCTATATTCCTTCCTACTATCATTAGTATTCATGAACAATGAAGTAGAGTACTAGGACCTCAATGTAGGCATAGATTTGACACTTTAAGAAAAATTCAAACACCTAAATATTAATGGTGATTCAGAACCGGTCATCAAGAAAGTTGATAGTGACTATACTGTCAAGAAATAGGAGTTGATCCCTTTGATGAACCATGTCTAAGAATTAATGGAAGAATTATTGTCAGAGTAGACATTAACTTATGTCCCCTGTCGAAAAATGTTCAAGACGATGCATTGGAAAATGGAGTCATGGATCTGACCAAACTAGATCAGTACAAAACAGTCATCAGTATTTCACATCGACAGATGGTATTACCATTAATTTTGGCCAACAAGGAAGAAATTAATGAAATCAGTCCCATCCCTGAGTTGTATGGTCCCACCACCAGTTGGATGACTCAATTCCATATTACCTTCAAATGGGATAGCTCCCACCAGATATGGCTGGGAGGGATAAAATATAGAGATAGGAAATAAACTTTATGATGTTCAATGGTACCAACAGGAATAAGGTCCTTTATAAGTGAGTCCTTGATAGAGTCCTTCTCATGTGTATTAATGGAGAACATAATGCTGTCATCAAAAAATAAGTACATGAAATAACTTGAAGAGCACATCAATGAGTGTCCTATCTCTTGTAGAAGATTCAAAGGCCTAGGTACTATTATCCCACCATGATGAAGGATTGTGTCGTGTTCACCAGGAAGTGTAATTCCTGCCATGTTCATGAAAATTTCATCTAGCAGCCCCTGGAGTTTCTTAACACAACTTAGTACTCCAAGCTATTCTCCATATGGGGAATGGATGTCGTGGGACCATATCCTACTGCCACATCCAGACAATTCATGTTTATTCTCATAGGAATTGAATTATTTTTCAAATGGGATGAATTTTTACCCCTTAATGAAGTCAGAGAAAATAGAATTTTCAGATTTTTGAAAGCAAATATCATCACCAGTTTTGGTGTCCCACACACAATATTGATTGGCAATGACACTAATTTCTACTTTGTTGAATTGAAAAAACTATACCATGAGTATGAAATCAAGTTCAATCATTCACCCCGCTACATGCAGTTTCCAACAGGTAGATAAAGGCCTTCAAAAAGACCCTATCCAATATACTCCAAAATATGGTAGACCAGGACAAGAAATCATGGTTGGATAAGCTTCTCCATTCTATTTGGGCTTACTAGACCACGACTTGAACTGCCACTCAAGCATCCCCATATTCAATAGTAGACAGGAAAGAGATGGTTCTACCCATTAAAGTTCAATTACCATCTCTTCGCATGGCCATCTGGAATAAACTTTCCATAGATGAGAAGCCCTAGAAATAATTCGATGAGCTAGAGAAGTTGGATGAAAAAATATTGTACATGCTGCACCATTTTGAAGATTAACAAAATCGGATTGCATGAGACATTAATAAGAAGGTTCTCCTCTAATCTTTCTCAATGGAGAAATGATGCTGGTCCTCAAAACCAAACTGATACTCAAAAATAAACCTCCAAAGTTGGATCAAAAACTAGAATACTCTAATGGAGAATATTCCTTAATCTCAATGGATGGATAGCTCACCAAATCTGCCACCAATGAAATGTTTCTTTAGAATTACTTTTTGTAATCACATCAAACTCATCTTAATTGTATGAAGTTAAAATGAACAACATTGTCTATATCTATGTTACACAACATTAATCTCTACAGAAATGTTTCTGATTGCGACTTGTCTTAGCTACATGACGTTAAACTGCATAGTGACATATGTGTCCACACTGTATGAAATTAAATTTATTAGCATCTTCATCCTTACAAGATGAAATTAAACTGAATGGTGATCATTGTGTCTTTAATGATGAATGATTTCACATAAATCTGATATGTGAAAGGGAATGATAAAAATCCACCCTTCCTACATATGAGTCAGACTGATATAGGGAGTTACTTTTACATATCTACGTCTGGGCTTGATTCCTACCCTCACAGGATACGTAGTGACACCTGGATCTTAGGTCCTAGTCCTACCACCAATATCATACAAAAAAACAAAATAAATTCCCCCCATCCTTGCGTATGCCCTGACCCTATGAAGGTATAGCCTTTTACAGAACTATGTATGGATTGATTCATATTCATCATTAGGATACGTAGATACACATTGACCCTAAGTCCTGGTCTATCCATCACATGACAAGGAATTCCTCTTTTATATCATATGTTTCCTCTATACTATAAGGAAAATCCTCACCACTCCTTGTTTCTCACACTGATTATAACTCATGTGAGCATAGGAATGGTGGTAAGGATTTACCCCACATAGAAAAATCATAGAGGAATATAATAATATCATCATCTTGAAATCATGGTATAAAATTCCCCCCTCTTCATGCACAAGTCAGATTAGCATGGGGAGTCCTTAAAACTACGTATGGATTGATTCCCATTCATCAATGGGATACGTAGTGATGCCTATATTCTAAATCATGGTCCAACCACCAGTCAAGGTCAAAAATACCCCTCTCCCTATGTACAAGTCAGACATGCATAGGGGAATCCATGAAAAGTCCTAACTGTATGACGTTAAATTGCATGGTACATCTAGAACTATGTATAACTTTATTCTCATTGATTAATGGGATATTTAGAGATACCTTGACCCAAAATAATGGTCTAGACCCCACAAGATACAAATTTTACCCTCTATTTATGTAGGTTAGACTGGCACTAAGTGTTTTAAAAGAACTATGTGGGGCTGATTCCTTCCCTCAAAAGATACATAACGATGCCCAAATCCTTCATCCTAGTCCAGCCGCCATTCAAAGAAACTACTCCTTTCCTCTGCATGGGTTAGACCGGCATAGGGATCATGTCTTCAGAACTACATGGATGTTGATTCCCAGATAAATAGGATACTTAGGAAACCTCCATATGGTTCAATCCTAACACTTCACTCACCTCATTCTTTTCCCATTGGTTCACTCTCATCCTTACTGTATGATGTTAAACTACATAGGATTCAAAAATTACATGTGTCTTGATTTCTATCCATCAATGGGACATGTAGTGACACTTGGGCCTTCCTGGGTACAGCCGCCATGAAAAAAATTCCTCCCTACATATAATCTAGACTTACACAGGGAAATTTACGAGTCCTAATCACAAGATGTTAGACTTCATGTCCAAAAGATTCCTAACCACATGTTGTTAAACTACATTGCCAAATAAGACCAAACCAAATGAAATTAAATTGTAAGATATCCTAACAACAATGTGTGGATTGATTCTCGGTATAATGAGATACATAGTGACACTTAGGCCAGAAATACTGGTTCCAAACACACAGAATAAAAAAAACAATTACCCCAATCTTCTACATGTGAAATGAAAATAGATACAGGGGATTTAAAATCTAGAATCTTAAAGTGTAAAAAGACCATGATTTTGTTTACAAACTAATCCGATCAATGTATATAATCTCATAACTTAGAACTAATCATGGTCAGGATATTTACCACATATCCAGACATCACTTTTAATCCATCAAACTCCATTCCCCAAGAAATATTGAAGCACTATAACCACCCTGACCATTAGAAACAGATGGCTAATGTCATACGGACACCTTTGATTAACTATTCACACAATTCCCTAGTATCTCTTTATATGTTTCCTAAAAATGGCCTTTCAATAAAAAGAAAATTAATCCCCACGATATTTTATTTCTGCTCTTATTTCCCATTGGCTCATAAACCTCACATCATCCCTTCTAACTTGAGGGATCCTGGAATCATGGTTTACAACTTCTTCCCCCACTCATGTCTGGGGAACAATATGAATGTCCCTACTTGATTATCTCATATTTATGCATTAACCCTTTTATATTTCATCCATACAAAATGACATTAAATTTTTTTGTCAACGTCCTTTCCACAAGATTTAAAACTGCATGGATCCACAACAATTAGCTCATTCACACCGAGTCACCCAGGTCCTCACCTCATGATGTTAAACTAAATGACCCAATAATTATCTTTTCTTTGATCCTTTCATAACAAGGTGGTTGAGTGAAACCCTTTATATCCCTTGTCTCTCACACCGAGAATAGATCATGTGGGCTTATGAATTTCAGATGGGGATTCCCCACCGATCTAGGACGAATCAATCCATAATGACTAACCCTATAAGCATGACAAAAATTCATATTAATGTTTTCCCCTCCATATTGGGAAACCTAAAGTCCTAACTGTACACATTAAACTGAAATATTAACCAAATATAGCTAAAATTATCCCTCTCCATGTGAACGTACCAAACTTATATAGGGAGTCTGATCTTAGGACCCCTAGATCATCAAAATTGGGCCCCAATCTGACAAGGGAGTCAAAATGTCCCCCCTTATATATAGGTCAAATTTGTGTAGAGAGACTCCCAATTCCTCAGATAATCACAAAATGAGTGTTTCTGATATGTTCAAACCAACTCTCCCCATTTTTCAAACTTTTTTCTTTGAGTGATCTTGGATTGTCATAATCCTTCATGGCCATCCGGAATGTAAGGTCAGTGTCCTACAGACACCATTGATTGACTATCCACACAGTGCCCCGATGGCTCTGCATATGTTTTCCACAAAAATGGACTTTCAACTAATGGAAAAATTTTCCCCATGAGAGGGTTTTCCAATTTTTATACGCCTAATTTATTATAAGTCCCGTGTCATTTCTCCTAATCTAAGAGCCCTCAAAAGCATGGTTTACACTTTCTTTCCTATTCACATCCTGGAAAAGTTAGAACTTCCTAGCCCAGTTATCATCTAGATACTTATGGATTCTATATTCACATCCTAATCTCATGACATTTAAACTTCACGATACACATTACCTAGTATTCAACATTAGGTTAGGTCACATCAAAAATATATTTCCCCTTATGACCCTGTACAAGAAATGAATATGTGCAAGAAAGTTTGGTATACACCCCACCCCATTGGTGAATCTGTATCTAAAAAAATGCACCATCCATATGCATGAATCAGATCCACTTAAGAATAAGCCTTAAAAGAACTACGTATAGTTTGATTCCTATCAACATAGGATACACAGTGACATCTGAATCTCATATGTCAGATCTAGCCTTGATACAATTTTGTCACATCCCTGCCCATGCAAGGGTCAAACATGTGTAATGAAACAACTCACATGGATAAGATAAAAATTCCTCAACTAATTCATAATATTACTGGTAAAGTTCAACATGAAACACCCCCTTTTCATGTTTAGGTTCCCCTATTCACACACCATACTCTGCATCCAAAAAGGTATGAATCTCCATATCCATCCCTATCCATTAGAAATGGATGGTTAGTGTCTTGCGTACACCTTTGTTTGACTATGCACACAATTCCTTGGTAGCTCTACGTATGTTTCCCACAAAAATGGTCTTTCAAAAAGGTTAAATTTGTATTCATGAGAGGATTTTCCTATCTCTGTATTCCCCTATGACGTATATGTCTCACCCCATTCTTCGATTTCAGAAACCCCCTTGATTATAGTTTACATCCTTCTCCTCTCATTTCTGAAGGTGACAGAACATTGTTGGCCAAAATATTGAGGAAAAGGAAAATTGGTTTCCCCCTTTAGTCAGAGTAGAAAAGAATACTTTAAACCATAAGTCTCAAAATTCCCGGTTGTCCAACCATTGTACAAGTGAAATTCATATGGTAGTGATTTCTAAAATAGAACCAATATGAATTCCCTTGTACTTTCATACGTTGTTCCCTTAACAATCCACCCATTATAGCCCTCAACATCAAAAAAAATCTAGAATTCTATGAAAATGTTTTGGCCATAAAAAATGGATAGTCAATGTCTTGCAGACACCCTTGTTAGACTATGATCATAATACCCCAGTGGATCTGTATATTTTACCAAAAAGAATGAACTATCATCCAAGGGAAACTTTTTCCTCAGGAGAGGCCTTTCACACTTCCATATGCACCATGGATTCCATGCTTCATACCATGGCCCATATCCAAAAATAAAAATTAAGGGTTAAGAGAAATACCTTATCTAGGTCATAATATTTTCAGGTTATTCTCGATTAATGATTCCAGAATCGGGGACCTTGCCCTGTAAGTCATGGTAAAAGTTGTTCGGCCTAAAACATCGGTAATAATTGTCTGGATGGAATGAATCTAAACTTTAAATGAAAAAAGCCACAACACTCACCAGGGTGAAAACTTGCAAAGGGAACCCCAGAAAAAAGTCATGTACCAGATCTCTAAAACTATAATACATACAATTTAGGGAAAATATTGAGAAATCAAAAAATCATCCAGTGACAGAAAGATTGTTTGGTTGAAAACTAGAAAAGGTTGGCCTAAGAAAAAGTCATTTTATACCCACTAATCCCACACCATAACAGGATTAGGAAAAAATTAGGATGATAATGAAAAAGACAAAAAATAATTTATGGGTTTCCATGCGACCCTAGAAAGAGTCAAACTACACTCACTAATCCCATCCACTAAGGAAAGAATTAGATCATGATTTGATTATTTTCATTATCCTAGATTTCAATTCAAATAAATATCTGGTTGATATTATGGTATAAAATGATGTTGATCATAAATTATTAATGTATAGGAAAATTTAAAAGAGAAACATTAGAAAGAAAAATGTTTCCATTTTATCAAAAGAAGTGAGAGTGGGGGGATGTCAAAAATATGGAGTCTCTCCCTAATTTCAAAAAATAGGTGGTGCGTGGTGGCCCAATGGATTAAAACATGTCCAAAATTTCTCTTTCTAGTAGTTCAATAACTACCCAATGAGAGATATTAAGGGCCTCTTCCAAATAAGCCCTTTGTTCATCTTCAACTTCAACCATTGGGTGTACTCACTTCATAATGTTCCAGAGGTCTTTCCCTTTATATTTGCTGCACTTTTAGTCTGGCAGTGCGAGCATCAAACACAAGCAATTACTCCATCTAGGAAATCATCTGGTCCTGAGCACTAGCTTCCTCAGCCTTCAGATGATGAAATTAATCTTTAATATCCCGGAAAATCAGAGCTTTGTGGTGAGAAGCATTGAACTGGGAAAGGTTGCCTTCACAACCAATGAGGTCATCTCGAGCTATAAAAAATCGGTATACAAAAAGATGCAGACATCAGTAATCAAAGATGCCTAAACGCAGATCAAAAAATAGTCATTGAAATTTATCATCCACATAAGAAACATTTTTTTGGGGAGTTTCCATGACAAGAGTACGAATTTGAATACATTCCCATTTTCTCACAGCTCGATGCCTCCTAATTGTATTAGAATCTTGGTCATCCTCCACCATGATAGGTATGTAATGAAGAACTATCATTAAAGCCTATGGAATCACCCTGATCTGGGTCACCCAAGAATGGGGACTTTCCCTCCAAATATATGGTTTGGCATCCAGGACAAAACAAGGGGGGTGAAAGCAACTTCCAGAACACCTACTGAGGCCCCACTCAGAACAGCTTCAGTAGGACCACGGACCACATCAGCCAACGATACAGGATCTATGTCTCTTTCCATGGAGATGGGTTGTGTGGGTGAATCCCCTTAAAAACTCATGATATGATAGGTATAAATCTTTCTCACCATAGGTAGGGGATCATATAGGGAAACCGGAATGGTTGGCATATGATAAAAAACAACCAACAGTCTCTGAACCCATTGAACTGACCTTTCCAAAGCCCTATCAGGGTACCAAGATACACAAAATTGGGTGTAATCTAATGACAGGTAAGTTGAGAATATTATTATAGGAATGAATACGTCCAAATTAGAATCCTCTCGCATCATGGCCAGCCACAATTGGCGAATAATCATTGGATGAGACTCCCTCTTTTCCAGAGTAGCAGGGAGACGTGCGACCTATTGAAGGAATCCAAATTGCATGGAAAACCTATAAGGTAGTAGGGTTCTCAAATGGTTACCCTACCTATGTGAGTAGATAAAAATCCATTTCAGATTTCAATGATATATTAACATTGTTCTGAGGATCCCCTTCCATTGTCTATCAAAGATCTATGGGGTGGAGCATATGGTGTGAAAGAAAACTGAGAACTGTCACTTAATAGTCTGATTGTATCAACCACACTCAATGATTGGGGAAAATAGTGGAAATTTTGAGAAGATATGGGTGAAATTAAAAATAAGGAACCCTCACAGTATGCTGATACTCGTAGTAGAGGAAATGATCTGCTATCCAGCCATACAAAAATTGTGACGACCAGCTAAGACAATGCAAGGGTTTCCCTTGATGTATTTTCCATAATAGATCATAGATTCATGAGAGGGTAGGAATGACCAAGTTAATGGGATTTCCCTCTTCTAATGTGGATTCCATAATTAGAGTGAAAGCCCTAACAGTGATATAAACATCATGAGAGGGGAAGAGCCATCCACTCAAAACATGGAAAATAATCCTTCTAATATAAGCTCAGGAGGTACGTCTGACCAAATTTTGTAATCCCAGGTGGTGTATTGACCTGTCTTGAGGGTGGAGTAGTGTGAGCCTAGGATTTCCTATGATTATTGATTTGGGTGAGTTTGTCTACAGCAAACCCTTGACCTAGGACTGTTCTCCTTCAAGAACAACTCTATCCAATCTTTGTATGAAACTATAGAACAAGCATGGTGGGTTTTATTGAGTAATCCCTCTATCTTGACCAAAAATTCCTTGCCAATGGAGATACTTGTTTGACATTCCCCTCCGAATTGGACATTGGAAGAAACTCATCATACATGTTTCCTAGAATAGGAACCCCTCCGAGTTGATGGATGTCCCATAAACTAATCCCCACCACCCCGTACAATAGGAGGAAGTAATTGGTTCTTGAACACCAATGGATAAGCATTTATAGAAACATATCACATGGTGAGTATATTTCAAATTGGAAAACCCATGCTTCCTGATACAAGTTTACTAAATATAACTAGCCAAGGGATTCCATACAAATATGATGCACCCAGAATGCCCAGGCCCACTTGTCAGAGAAGCATCATCTAGATCACAAGTCCCATTTGGCACTCCACCTTACATTGAGATTATCTAGAGAGAGATTGACATTGTATAGGTTCTCCCTAATGAAAAAACTCAAAGTTGTTTTACAATGGAAATGATTACTTTGATTCCACGCAGTGCATTTCAGTGTGAACACATTCTATTGAGTAAAACAGTTAAGTGTTCTTCTGTTGAAGAAACATTATCCCAATCATTCCCTTGGGAAGCCTTGAGGTGAATAATAGGAGTACTAGGATTAACCAATGGTAAGGGATTGTTATATAGGAGGTCGACGTTGTAGAGCGGAAACTTGACAGATAGCGGATAGGACCTGTGATAAGGTGAAAGGAGGTCTTCGAGAATACCCTCTTGAGGAATGATGTAGGACTGAAGGTTGTCTTTAGAATTCTCAACTATAGTTTCCCTCCTCCTGGTTTCTTTTATTGAGAGATGAGGAAGAGCCATTATCCTATGTTAAAAAGACCATAAAAATGGGTGAGTCAAACAAAATATTTGGGTAAAAAGTCAAAAATTTACAAAGGACTACAAGAAGGCCACATGGAAAGGCTTCCCATACTAAACACTAAAAACCATTCATGAAATGAATTCCCTACGAACCAGCAGTTCATAGAACGCTCTGCAAGACGTTGGCCCACGAAGTGATGGCCGGTGAACCAAATGGTTCACAGACTAGGTGATCCTCATACCAAGCCTCTCTATGTGGTCATCATAAGTAAAGACATGAAATTTTATGTTTTAAATTTAATGTTCATTTTTATGAATTGAGGTTTAGTTCATGGAGAAGGAGAACCACATAGTGAGTTACTACACTACAATTCAAACATAAATTTTATGTTTCACAGTTTGGTTCGTAGATTCAAAGGTAGGTTCATGGATGAAAACAACCATGAAGATTTTTCACTTCAAAAAATGCATAGCATGTCTTTCAGATGATGGATTTCATAAAGGAATTGGTACATGGAAGCAGAGAATGCTGAGAGTACTTTGTGGAGCACTTTTCATTGCGAAGTCCAGTAAATGAAAACTGACATGGCCCCCCATATATAGGCATGGTCTGCCAATAGGTCCACCTTTATACTGCGAACTACTTTAGTTTAGGACTGATTTCTACATTGGCATAGCCTTATATTCATCCCATTCAGAACTCATTTCGATGGGGGGCATTTTTAGGGTCCTGAAAACTCCACAATGGATAGGAAAATACTCCCACAAATTTGATGAAAGAATAATATGCACGCTCAATTGAAAATTTGAAAATAATATTGAAGAAATTGAATTTAGCAAAGGACCAGAGTGGTGTACATATAGATTTATGGGAATTGTACGTGGATGTTATTACCCGCATACCAAATGGTATGCAGACATCCCACTAAACACATTCCCACAAGGCATTGACTAGTGAACCAGGTAGTTCATGAAATAAATTAGGAACAATGCTGATCCCCCATGAACCACTTCGTTAGATGAATGGAGGCGGATGAATTCCACTTGTGAGCTACAGCCTTGTAAACCTCAGTTCACCGAGTCATATGTGGGTCAGAATATTTCCCCATTGGCTTCCACAAATGATTCCATGTGACTCATAGATACAGCCTCATCAGAACCCTATAAAAGGACCCCATGGGGAGCTGAAAAGAATTAAAAAAACGAGAGATAGGATAATATTTTCATAGATATTTGAGTTTACGGATAAAATACTTCAAAGGTAAATAATAGATGAAGTACATAACCACAAATGGTTTCTAGAAGGCATAAACAAGGTGTGAACCATAAAAATAAGGAATGATAATAATATAAGAAAAACTGACAACCTAATTGGTGAAATGTAAACCATACTCCCTTCGGGGATTAACTTTCTACAAACTCTAGGACTAATTCCCTTTCTTCAATTCAGAATATTGCACAGTAAATCTCTATGTGAATGAAACTCTTCCCTAAATAGCATTCCAACACACATAAAGACTCAAGTGCCACATAGCACAATGGTATGTGGATGGGACCCGGGGCCGCATACCGATGATGTCTAGCTCTGCATACCACCTTGGTACGTGGAAGAACCCTCCACCTGCATAGTAATATGCCATGCGGAGGGTACCCCTCCCCACATGAACAAGTGGTATGCATAATGGGGTAACTTTGGGCTTTATTACTTCTAGTATCGATCATGTCCTTCCATTTCTATCCCATCCTAAGAATCCCCTCTACTAACCATCATGTCGGCATCAGACCAAATGCTCTTCCAAATTCTCCAGAACCATATGAAAAAACCATTAGGCGCATCAGGGCATCCTTAAGAGTCTACATACCCATGGTAATCAGAGTCACATGGGTAATTATAGGAAGGGTGTGGACCCCCATAATGTCTTTAAGTCTACGTTCTCATGGTAACCCGTGGCCCAACCTTGGAATACTCATGTGAACCTCTCTATTCTTGGGATCAAGGATAATCACTAGATTTTCCATTCAATAAGGGACAAAGATAAGTCAAAAGGATAATGCATGCCTTTCCTTTTGATGATGATCGATGCTTCACCCCTTTCCTGGAACCATATTTAGGGAACCCCCTTATGGTAACCTCATAGCCCTTCTACTGGAGGCAGAACTCCATCTCCTCTCATGCTTGGACCAGGAAATGACTAGATAGATTTCCAAAATAGGCTATCATAGGTATCAACACAGTTGATATATGGCACATTCAAATCCCCCGTGTATCATCAATCCATTGCCACAACCTCTTCCACCATTTCCCACCTTTTCCATCAGCGGAGGAGGGAAGGTGTGAGGTATGTCAGATCTACCGCTTCATCTTCTTTCTCACACCAAGCATGACTAACATAGTCTTTGAGGTTGAAGATGATCACAACATCCACACCATACCATAAATGAAATACAAGAAATATGATTACTATTTTAACCAGGATACGTAGGAGGCCTATCTGAAGGCCTGAGATCAAGTGGACCACTTCAATGCATAATCCCCACCCCAAAATGAACTATAAGAACTCTGATTAATGTTCTATCCAAGATATCTATGATTCTTGTATGAAGGACCGAGCTCAAGTGGTCCACTTCCATGTGTAAGGCCCACACCAAATGAACTATGAGAACTCTTATTCATGCTATAAGAAGTATATATAGGACACCTATATGAAGGTCCAAGATCAAGGGGATCCTTTTCAAAGGTTAATCCCTAATCATTCCCCCCCCCCCACACAAATAGGGCCTCCTTTACAACATAATCCCCATCTTAAATCGAACTATTAGGGCTTTGATTCCCATATAACTAGGATATGTAGGAAGACCCCCTAAAATCCAAACCCAACACCCAAATTGCCCTAGTGTCCACTAGGTCATATCCCTGGTGAGGCTATATCCACCCAAGAGACTATAGATCTTATAAGCATCCTGGGCCACATCAGTGTAATTCTTACATGAAATATTGACTCGACATCTTTTTCCAAGAAGTCCTTGACACAGGATTCTAAACTACATGGATGGGTCCCCATCACATCACATTAAATGGTGATGTGTCATGTTAAGTGTCACCCAACTACGTGGGTTATGATTCCTCTCATGAGGATACATATGAAGCCCGTCTTATGGGTTCTATCCTGATATCAAATCAAATTTTGTCCTCCCTGGATGATGAAAACCTCCAGAGCGCCTCATCATAGAGCTTAATCTAGCATTGTCTCAGCAATTCCCAACCCATGCATATATATGTTTAATCTTGCAACCTAGGGGTAACCCATAGACACATGCTTGGAAAAACAGAAAGGATTCATGAACATATGAACATTGATTAAATTTATAAGAGAGTCCTGATGTAGGAAACAATTTCCCCCCAAAAGTGTGTGATGAGACCAACCTCCCATCCTCTCGACCAATGCTCCTGGCTTTGGAAAGTATGTCCATGAATCATGGCTACTAGGGTTGTTGGGTGTTTCTAGATCCATGAATAAACCTATTGGAGACCATTCTAGGACATCATACCTGAGGTGGAACCCTTCATAACAATGGACAACTGGTTATTGTCTATCATCCCATTTTGTCCGGCCCATGGTGCAGCTTGAATCAGGTTGAAAAAAACCTCTGAAACACTAAAACCCTAACAACTCATAAAAACCCAAAAAACCCTAAAACCCAAAAATCTCCTAAAACCACAAAAACCCTAAAAACATTAACAAGACCCTAAACCCCCAAAAAATCAAAATAACCTAAACACCTCCAAAACACTAAAAGACCCTTAAAACACAATAAAACCGTAAAAGACCCTAATACCCCTTAAACACCCAAAATATCCCGAAACCTTAAAAAAACCCCCAAAACCCCTAATAATCCTAAAAAACCCCCAAAATATTCTAAAACCTTAAAATGACCATGAAATCCCTAAAATTCCTTTTAACCCTAAAGATCCAAAAAACAATGAAAAACTATAAAACCCATAAAAACTCCTAAAAACCCAAAAGGCCTAAAAATATATAATAAACCTTAAAAAATATGTAATATACCCCAAAAAACCTAAAAAACCCAAAAACTCCTAAAAACACCCCCAAAATTCAAAAAATACTAAAAATCTAGAAAAATTAAAAACCATAAAAAAATTTGAAAATCTAAAAAACTTTTAAAACACAAAAAACACCTAAAAACTATAAAAACCACAAAAAAATCCCTAAAACACACTAGAATCTCTAAAAAAACCATAAACCATTAATAACTATAAAAATACTAAAAATATAAAATTCCTTAAAACCCCTAAAAACATTAAAAACATAAAACCACTTTAATCCCCTAAAAACCAAAAAACCACTAAAAACACTAACAAGATTGAAAATTATGAAAAACACCTAAAACAATAAGAACCATGAAAATCTGCAGAAACCCTTATTAACCTTAAAAACATAAAAACCCTAAAATGATAAAAGACACTCAAACCCTAAAAGACCCTAAAATCCTTTAAAACCTGAGAAGACCCTAAAAACCTTGAGCACCCTAAAAACCCTAAAAACCCTAAAAACCCAAAAATAATAATAATAAAACCCTAAATACCAACAAAACCCTAAAACCCTTTAAAAATAAAAAAACTCTAAATAATAAAAAAACACAAAACCCTAAAAACCCTAAAAAACTATAAAAAACCCAAAAGAACCTAAAATAGTCAAAAAAAACCCTAAAACCCCACAAAACTGTAAAACCCTAAAAACCCAAAAAATTCTAAAAATTAATAAAAACCTAAAAAATATTTAAAACACTAAAGCCCATTATAAAATACAAGAAATAGTAAAAGTGAGAAAAAAAATAATAAAAATTCTAAAACCCCTATAAACCAATAATAGACATAAACCCCTAAAAACCATAATACCCTAAAAATCCTAATAGTCGTAAAACCCTAAAACCCCTAAAGATCCTTTGGAGATTCAAAAACCATAAATAAACCCTCAAGGACCCTAAACCCATAAAAATTCTAAATGACCCCACTCCCAAAGAAGAGCCCAAAACTCCAACAAATCCTAAAAACCCTAAAAAAATTAAAAACCACTCCAAAAACCATAATAACCATATAAAATACTCTTAAACACTAAAAGACCATAAAAATCCTAAAACTTGAAAAACTATAAAAAATCATTAAAAACATTGAAACCCCCCGAACCCTTAAAACCCAAAAAAACCAAAAAATAACACCAAAATTAATAAAAAACACTAAAACCCCTAAAAACCCTAAAACACAATAAAACCCAAAAAACTCAAAAATTCAATTAAAATCCATGATAAATTATAAAAATCCATAAAAACCCTTGAAACCCTTATGCCCCTAAAAACCATAAAAACACCAGAAGACCCTAAAACCCTACAAACACTTCAAAACACTAAAATGAACTAAATGCACTAAAAGAACCTAAAAATCCTTAATAACCAAAAAAACCCTAAAACCCTTAAAAACCAAAAAAACTATAAACCCTGGGCAACCTTGAAAAAACACTAATAACCTTAAAACCCTAAAATAATCCAAAAACGCTAAAAATACCCATAAAAGACATAAAACCCATAAAACCCATAAAAACTAAAAACCACTAAAATCTCTTGAAAACCCATAAAACCCATAAAACCTAAAAACCTCAACCCTAAAAACCATAAAAATAATAAAAACCCTAAAATCCATAAAAACCATAAAAACCCTAAAAATAACAGAAATCCATAAAAAACCTAAAAAACAAAAAAAACATAAAATCCCAATAAAACAAAAAAAAACCCTAATATCCCTAGAAAACTCTAAAACCTTAAAATCCCCCTAAAATTACTAAAACCATAAAACCCCTAAAAAACCTAAAAATCCCTAAATAATCATAAAAACCCCTAAAAACTCTAAGAAAATCCTTAAAACCACTAAAAACCATAAAATTCTTATAAATACCTACAATACCCTAAAACTCCTAAAATAACCATAAAAATAATAAAAACTCCATAAATCCCTAAGAACCCTTAACAAACCCTAAAAAACCCTAAACCCCTAAAAAACTACAGAATCTATGAAAAACCCTAAAACCTAAAGTGACACTAAAAACCTAAAGGAACCCTAAAACCCATAAATGAACTCTAAAAACCTTTAAACCCTTAAAATAATCCTGAAGACCCCTAAAACCCCTAAAAACCATAAAAACCCTTTAACACACTAAAACCCCCTAAAAATATGAAAAAACCATAAAAAATATATAAAAACCACTAAAACCCCAAAAAATATTAATAGATAACAAAAACTCTTAAAATCTAAAAACCCTAAAGTCCTAAAAACCCCTTAAGCCTTAAAAACCCTAACAGACTGATAAAGACTCTTAAAACACAAAAAACTCACTAAAAGATGATAAAAACCCATAGAAACCCTAAAACTGTTAAAACCCAAAAAACTGGTAAACCCCTTAAAAACCCTAAAAACCTTTAAAAACACTTAAAAACCTTAAAACACCCAAAAATCCTAAAAACTCTAAAAGACCAAAAATCCCTAAAACCTCAACAAAGCCTAAAAACTATAGAAAAACCCTTGAAAACCCCAAAAAAGCTTTTAAACCCCTGAAAACCCTAAGTCCCCTTTAAAACCCCAAAAACACTAGAAGCGGCTAAAAATTACTAAAACCCCTAAAACCCTAAAAATCTTAAAAACTAAAAAATATATAAATGAATAAAAACCCTAAACCCTTAGAACTTTGAAGTATGGCTTCTCTCTCGCGCAGCAATGGCCTCTGGCATGAGGTGGGCGGCAGTTCTATGCCCTAGCTGGTGCGCCGATGGCATTCATCTCTACCCCTCCCCCTCCGGTGGGGAGGGGTGGTCTCTCTTCCCCTTCGTCTCTTCGCTTCACCCCCTTCTCCTCGCTGGATCTGCTTCCCCCCTTTCCTCGAATTCAGACCTTTCCTAGGGTTCCTGATCTGTTTATGGGACGTCCTCATCTCTCCCTCTCTCTGTCGAAGTTCCATGTGGACTACCACCTCCTTAAATGGACACTGATTGTGAGATTCCTCAATGGTGGACCTTTGGTTGATGAATTTTATAGATCCATCTTCAGATCTTAGGTCCTCCATGATTGTTCGACTGTAGGGCTTATGGAAAGCCGCCATATTATAATCTGTTTTTCTTCTAAAGAAGATCTGATTGAAGCTTGGTCCTTGGCCCCTTGTTCTTACAATGGATTCACATTCTTTCTTTTTCGAAGGAGCTTCGATCTACACTTGAAGTGTGACTCCCCTTCTACGTACCTTTGGGGTTCGTTCCCTGGTCTTCCTTTACCTTTTGAAAATCTATCTATTTTTTGTATACTGGGGAACCTTGTTGGGCGGTTCCTATGCGTGGATAAGTGTACACAGGCAGTCTATCACTCAGTCTCTCCAAGGGCATGTATTGAGGTCGATGTATCAAAGAAGATGCTTGATTTTTTGTGGATCTATATTGGTGAGGAGCTTCGATATAAGCATCTGGTGGTGTATGAGTCTTTGGTTGATTTCTCTTACTCCTACATGTTCTTGGGGCATGTTGAGGAGGACTGTAGGCGTAAGGGTCGGTGAGGGAATATGGTTATGTCTGGCTAGAAGGTTGTGCAATCCCAGCCTATGCAGTAACCTCCTATGGCTGCTTTGGATATTATCACTCCTTTGATGAGTAGTCAATCTCTATCCTTTGTTCCGGAAATTGATGGTGTGGAGGCCCGAGGTGGTAGAAACATCTGTTTGATGGACGCTGAGTAGGAAGATGTGTCTGGTGCACGTGTCCCTCCTGCTACAGATTCGCTGAGGGTGATTGGGTCGGTGGAACTATCTGGTGAGGGTCACCAGGATGTCCAATCTTTACTGATGAAGGGAGGAAGAGTGGAGGTCCCCCTATAGTGACCACGGGGATCATACATCCCTTAATCAATCAGTTTAATGCCTTTATTTCTGATGTGTTGGAGCACGAGAAACATGTTGGTGGTGAAGGAGGCCTCATTGTGGCAGGTGAGGAAAGCTTGCTGGCTTCTGTGCAGGTGCCCTTATCTGGATGTGTTGCTAG
Source organism: Viscum album (assembly GCA_963277665.1). Classification (NCBI taxonomy): domain Eukaryota; kingdom Viridiplantae; phylum Streptophyta; class Magnoliopsida; order Santalales; family Viscaceae; genus Viscum; species Viscum album. Next base: position 834,644,874 of record OY728156.1, read on the forward strand.
TAAGCAGACGAAAGAAATGACTCTACCTCTGCGACTGGCTGACAGTGACGGTCTTGGGGTTGAGAATGGTAGGATGAATTACAATGGCTCATAGCTCTCTATCAATGTCATGTTTGAAGTGGATGGAAGTGTACAGCTATAGATTGTCAAGGGAGGGAAAATCCAGTTGAAGACTACCCGACATCAGCCACCTAAAGCAAAGGTTAGCAAGGTGTTCGCTATGTTGAGGGCTGATCTGGGGACTGATACTGGCGTGCATGTTTCCCAGGCTACGGGTAATGGGGGTGTCTTCACCAAGTCTTTGATGAACGCTCCAAACTCCCATGAACCAGTTCCGATCATGGTGGATGTATCAGAGGTGCTCATCCCCTTTAGGTCACGTGATTCTAAATTTGTTGAAGATTGGATGATTAGGGACAATGAGTATGGGAACTCTAAATGTTTGGTACTGAAAGGCATGGCTTTGGAGGACCCTAATGTGATGAAAGTACCTATGCATATTTCTCTATTGCAGGAGGGAATTAAACCCTAGTGTTCGATGTTTTTAGGTAGTGGCTCTGATGATGATTCTAGTATGAAATCCAACATGGCCTAGATTCTGAAGGACAGGGCCCTACTTGGAGATTTTTCCTCTTTGGGGTAAGAAAACTTTGCAGGGGGGCTGTCTAGGGAGAGGTTTCCACCTTCCACTTCTTGTTTACTCAATCAGGAGGACACTGTTATCCCTATCCAGGAAAAACATGGTGATGTTGACACTACAGTCCTAAAAGTGTGGAGGCCAAGGAAGGACTACTCTTCCTTTCCAAGAACGGTATCTATGAGGGCTTCCAGAAAATCTTTGAAGATATCCTCTCGCAAGGTGGGGTGGCCTGTTAAGAAGCAGTTAAATGTGTAACAGTTGAAGTTAAGGGAGTATTACACCAACTACATGAAGCAATATGACTCTTCTGAATGGGATTCAGAAGACACTAATGTGGCCTTAGGTTATGGGGCTGAGGGATATCCCCCTGGTGCGGACTATGTTAATGATGGTGGGGAAGGCTGGTAGACCCTATTCTGTTGTTTTTCCTTGTTCTTTTCTGGTTTCTTCTCTTCTTTGGACTTGTTCTTTCTCTTTTTTTTCCTTTTGAGGCTTTGTTTTTGGGTATGGGTCGATTGACCTTGCCCCTCCTCTATCTCTTGCGTCATTTTTCTTACTAATAATTTTTCTGGGGGTCGGGAATAGCCTGGCCTCACACCTCTTCTACCCTAAACCCATAAAAGAACCGAAAAACTGTAAAAACCCAAAAAACCCTGAAAAAAAACTCTAAAAGACACTGAAAATCATAGAAACCCTTAAAGATCAAAAAATACATTAAATAAACCTAAAAGACACCAAAACCCTACAAAACCCTAAAAACCCCTTAACACCTTAAAAACCTTAAAAACAATTAAATTGCCCTAAATCTTCTAAAATTCCAAAAATACTAAAAACTACTAAAACACAAAAAACCCCTAAAATCCATTTAACCACTAAAAATACCCTAAAACCCATAAAATCCAAAAATACCCAAAGGAACCCTAAGAAGCCCCAAAATCATAAAAACCCTAAAACCCACATAAATCATAAAATGTTAAAAACACTTTAAAACCCCCAAACCCTTATAAACAACCACCCCATCTTTAAATTCCACAAAAGAACACAAAAAATCATAAAAATACCTGAAAAAGAAAACCAAATAAAAAATAAAAAACCCTAAAACCTTAAAACCCCTAAAAATCCTAAAAACCCTAGAAATACATAAAATATTAAAAACCATCAAAACCCATAAAAACACTAGAACCCCCCCCCCCTTAAAACATAAAAAACCCTAAAACCCAAAAATACTATAAAAACCTAAAAACCCAATAAACCTGAAACCCCCAAAAAACACTAAAAATCGTAAACACCCTAAAAACTCCTAAAAGATCATAATGATCCTAAAACCCCCTAAAACACCCAAATAGGACCAAAACCCAAACAACACTAATAATCCCATAAAAACCCTAACAAACTATAGAACCCCTAAACGACCCTAAAAACCCTAAAATACCATAAAACCATAAACAACTATAAAACCCCCCAAAACCCTAAAACACCCTAAAAACTATAAAATTGAGAAAACCATAAACAACCTCAAAATCTGAAAACCCAAAAACCTCAATAAACACTCAAAACAATAAAAAAACTATAACTCCTAAAACCATAAAAAAATAAAAACCTTAAACTCCTCAAAACTAATTAAAAACCCTAAAAACTGTAAAAAACCATAAAAACCCAAAAAACCCCTCAAAACATAAGAGACCAAAAAAATTTCAAAAATCCCAAAAACCAAAAAAACACTTTAAAAATTCAGAAACCCCTAAAACACATTAAAAATGTAAAAACTCTACAAAACTAATAAAATAGTAAAAACATTAAAGCCACAACCCCCCCCCCCCAACCACAAAAACCCCCAAAACCATATAAAACCCTAAAATCCCCCAAAAATCCAAAAACTCTAAAAAACCCCAAAACCCTTAAACTCATAAAACCCCTAAATACACCAAAAACCCTAAACACCCCCCAAAACAACCAAAACCCATAAAACCCTCAAAACTGTAAAACCCCCTAAAAATACCAAAAATCGCAAAACAATAAAAAACCATGAAACCTATAGAAGACCCTAAAACCCATAAAACCCCAAAACCCCTTAAAATCCATAAACCACGTAAAAATCGTTAACCCTATGTCCCATACCCAAAACCATATATCCCACACTATAAACCTTATACCCTACACCTTATACACTACACCAAAAACTCTATACTCGACACCATAAACCCAAAACCCTGTACCTAAAACCCTAATCCACACACCCTAAACCCGAAAATCTACAACATATACCTTAAACCCTAAACCCTAAACCCTAAACCCACAACCCTACACCTTACACCATAAAACCAACATTGTAAACCATAAAAACATCACCCTGATCAGTAAAGACACTAAAACCCTAAAAGGACTTAATAACATTAAAGGCCGCAACAACCATTTAATCCCCATAAAGAATCGAATGCCCCTAAAACCCCATAGAAACCCTAAAAATCCTAAAAATCTAAAAATACTAGGAGACCATAAAACCCTTTAAACCAAAAAACCCAAAAAACCCAAAAAACATTAAAGATCCAAAAAATCCATAAAACACCTAAAAACCTTGAAACCCTAAAAATTTACAAAAACCCTAAAACCCATGAAAAAGATAAAAACCATAACAAACCCTAGAATCACCTAAAACTTTCTAAATCCCCTAAACAGACCCAAAAACCCTTAAAATAATAAAAATACCCTTATTACCCAAAATCCCACAAAAGATTCTAGAACCCCTATTAAACACTAAAAACCCATAAAACAATTAAAGCATTAAAAAACCCCTAAAACCCCTAAAGACCCAAAAAACCAAAAAACCAAAAAACCCCTTAAACACTAAAAAGTTCCTAAATCACCTAAAACCCTAAAACACACAAAATACACTAAAATCCTTAAAAAAGACTAAAAACCATAAAACCTAAAAACCCATAAACCCCCATAAAACATAAAAACACTATAAAACAATAAACACTAAAAACCCAAAAACCCCAAAAAATACTAAAAACCCTAAAACCCCTAAAAAATCCTAAAGACCCTAAGAATCCCTACAAATCCTAAAAATCTTTGAATTCCAAAAATATCCCTAAAAACCCTAAGAGCATAAAAAATGAAAATCCTAAAAACCCTTGAGATCTTAAAATACAATAAAACCATAAAACCCCCTAAAAATACTTTAAAAACCATAAGAACCCTAAAAGGAACTAAAAACATTAAAAACCATTAAAGACCCTTAAACCCTAAAAACCAAAAAAGAACCAAGAAACCCTCTAAAATACTCTTCAACCTCAAAGACACTAAAAAACCTCAAAACCCTTAAATAACACTAAAACACCTTAAAATACATAAAAATCCTAGAATCCAAAAAACCCTAAAATGTTTAAAATACCTATAAAACCCCATAAATTCCAAAAAAATGCTAAGAATTCTAAAAAACCAAGAAAAACATAAAAAAACATAAATAATAAAAAAACCCTAAAACTCTAAAATAACCCTAAAATCCACGAAATAACCTTAAAATAACCCTGAAACCCCTAAAACATAAAGGATCTTACAGTCCCCTAAAACCCAAAAAAACAATAAACCCCAAAAACCCCTAAAATACCTTACAAATTATAAAAATTCACAAAATACACTAAAACCCCCTAACAGATCCTAAAATATCATAAAATTCCACCCCCCACCAACAAAGATAAACCCCTTAAAACCCTCGAAAACTCTAAAAATCTTAAGAAACCAAAAAATCCCTAAAAGATATAGAAAATCCTAAGAACCCGTAAAACTCCCTAAATCCATAAAAAAATTAAACGCTTGAAAACACTAAAAAATCCATAAAACCCTAAAACCTCCAAATGACCCAAAATCCCCATAAAACCACTAAAACCGAAAAAAACCTTAAAACCCTAAAAATGCCCGGAATACCTAGAAAATCCCTTTAAAAGAACAAAAACCCAAATACCATAGAAGACCCTTAAACCCCCTAAAGAATATAAAACACCATAAAACCATTAAAACCCCTAAAACCATAAAAATCCATAAAACTACCAAAAACCATTAAAAACCTGAAACCCCTTAAAACCATAAAAACCATAAAACCCCTAACCCCCCCCCCCCCAAAGACCCTAAATGACCATAACAACACTAAAACCCCTAAAAGACCCTAAAAACCCAAAAATAACAAAAAACCCTAAAACCCTAAAAGACTCGAACAACCCCTTAAACACCCTAAAACAATTAGAACCCCCTAAAAAATAAAAAACCTTAAAATCCCTAAAAACATGAAAATCCCAAAACCCCTAAAATCCTAAAAAACCAATAGAAACCCTAAATAAATCTAAAACACCTGAAAAAAAACTACAATAAAAACACTAAAGAACCCTAAACCATAAAAAACTCAAAAAACCCTAATACCATAAAAAATTTAAAACCATAAAAAACCAAAAAACCCTAAAAAACCTTAAATACTCAAAAAATCCTAAAAACTCGAAAACCTTTATAATACCCTAAAAATCATTTAAAATCTTAAAATTCATAAAAATGATAAAAATCACTAAAAAATATAAGAAATTAAAATTTCCATAAAAAGTTATAAACCAATAAAAATCCCAAAAAACCCAAAAAATGCCAAAAAAAACTTGAAAACCCAGAAACCCTTAAAACCCCCCAAAAAACCAAAAACAAATCCCTAATAATTCTAAAAAATTTAATACTAAAAAAACCCCCAAAAACAATTAAATAACTTTAAAATCCTAAAACATATAAAAACCATTAAAATTCCGTTTAAACCCAAAAAACCTAAAAAACCTAAAAAACCTAAAAAACCTAAAAAACCTAAAAACCCTAAAATATCATAAAAGGCCTCAAAAAATCCCAAAAATACTATAACATCCCTAAAAGACCCTAAAACCCATAAAATAGTCCTAAAATCCCTAAAAACTTAAAAACACTAAAAGAACTTAGAACCATAAAACCCATAAAACCTAAAAACCATTAAAACCCTAAACACACGTAGAAACCCCAAAACCCCAAAAATCCATGAAACCCCAATAAAATCTAAAAAATCCTAAAAACCTAAGAAAACCTAAAACCCCTGAAAACCCTAAATATCACTTAAAACCAAAAAGACCATAAAAATTCCAAAAAAAATCCTAATAATCCTTAAACCCTGAAAACCAAAAAAACCAAAAAAACCATAACAAAAGCATTAAAATCCTGAAAAAACTAAAAAAACCACCAAACCCCCATAAAACACATAAAAACCCTAAGAATCCTAAAAAATATGAAAAAACCATTAAAACCCCTAATAAACCCTTAAAACCATTTAAACCCATAAAACCTCTGAAAACATTAAAAATACCCTAAAAACCTAAAGAACATAAAAAACCATAAAATCCATTAAGACCCTAAATAACCATAAAAACCCAAAACTTCCCTAAATTTTGCAAAATTTACCTAAAATTCCCTTAAAATCTAGAAAACACAAAAACCCTAAATAACCTAAAGACCCTAAAAACCCTAAAGTCCCCCTACAAATACTAAAATACCCTAAAATCTCAAAACAACCCTAAAAACATTAGAAAACCCCCAAAATACCCTAAAAACATTAAATACCCTAAAAGACCCAGAAACCCTTAACCCCCCCCCCCCCTAAAACACTAAAAATCCTAAAACACCCAACAAAACCTAAAAAACAATTAAAACCTCTAAAAACCATAATAACCTTTAAAACCCCAAAAAATATTAACAACTAAAAAGATCCTAAAAAACCTAAAAATCATTGAAAAACCTAAATACCCTAAAAATCAAACAACCGAAATACCCATAAAACACTGAAAACACTGAAAACCATAAAATCGAAAAACCAAAAAAATCCACAAAAAACTAAAAAATATCCAAAAAATGCCTAAAATCTCAAAAACCCATAAAAACCATAATAACCCAAAAAAACTCTAAAACCCCTAAAATCATAAAAAACCCTAATATCCATTAAGAACCATAAAAATCATAAAACCCCATAAAACCTTAAAAATTAGAAAACCCATAAAACAATAAAACCATTAAAACCTTAAAACCCTTAAACCCCCTAAAAATTCCCAAAACCTCCTAAAACAAAAACAACCTTAAACCCCCTAAAAACAGCAAAAACAATAAAGGAGTCAAAACCCCCAAAACCCCCAAACCCCTAAAAACTCTAAAAAACCATAAAAACACTAAAACACTAAAAGATGGTAAGAAACACTAGAATCCATGAAACCCCTAAAAATCAAAAAACCACTACCAACCTAAAAAATCCCTAAAACCCTATAAAACCTTAAAAACCCTAAAAACCCTAAAAAGAACGAAAAACCCCAAAATATTTAAAACATCTTAAAATATCCTTAAATGTCCCTAAAATAATTAACAACCCTAAATATCCCCAAAACCCTAAAAGACCCAAAAAATCCCTAAATTACCATAGAAACCTAAAATCATAAAAGTCCTTAAAACCCTCTAAATTCCCCCAAAAGACCTGAAAAATCCTATAAAACCATAGAAGACCATAAAACACTTAACACCATGAATAACTCAAAATACCCTAAAAAACATAAAAAGCCCCAAACCCCCAAAAAACGAAAAAACCCAAAGACCCCCTAAAAATATACAAACCCTTAAGAACCCTAAATTAACATTACAACCCAAAAAAATTAAAAATTCACAAAAAACCACTATAAAATCCCAAAATACCATAAAAACCATAAAAACCCTAAAAACCATAAAACCATAAAAACCCTAAAATACACTTAAAATCCAAAAAACCACAAAAAACCCCTAAAACGCCTAAAAATAAAAAATAACCTAAAGACCCTTAAACCCCCAAAAGACGCAAAAACCCAAAACCCTCTAAATGAACATAAAACCCATTAAACCTATTAAAAACTCTAATAAAACCATAGAAACCCTAAACCCTTAAAAACCAAAAAAACCCACAAAACACTAAAAACAATAAAAGAACCCAAACACACCCTAAAAACTATAAAAAAATCCTAAAAACCCTGAGCCCTGTGAAAAACCATAAAACCATAAAAATTGTTAAAACCCTTAAAAAATAAAAATATAAAAATCACTAGAAACCAAAAATATACTAAAAACCATAAAAAACAGTGAAAAATCCTTAAAACCCATAAAACCCTAAAACTCATAAAAACAAAAATAATAATACAAAACCATGAAATCACTTAAAACCCATGAAAACCCAAGAAAACCCAAGAAAAACTTGAAATATCATTAAATCCCTAAAACCCCAAAGACCTCCAAACACCCCTTATGACCCTAAAAACCCTGAAATCCTTTAAAAATATTATGACCCCATAAAAGTGAAAAAATTATCAAAATCCCTAAAAACTCTAAAAAATAATAAAAAATATAAAAAATCCAAAAACCCATAAATCTATAAAAAAATCTTTAAAACACCAAAAAACCATAAATACCCCTTAAAGACACTAAAATCCCTCACACCCCTTAAAACCATAAAACCCCTAAAAACCATAAAGACTCTAAAACCCCCAAAAGACCCTATGAGATATTTTATACCCTTTAAAAACTCTAAATAACCCTAAACACCATTCAACACCCTAAAATCTCTAAAAAAACTCAATACCCTAAAACACCTAAAATATGTAAAAAAATCGTAAAACCCTAAAACTCCTAAAACCCCTATGACCCAAAAAATATATAAAAACCATAAAAACCATAAAAACTGGAAAATGGTCATAAATATGACTCTTCTGAATGGGAATCAGTATTATCTGATGCGGACTTCGGTTATGGTGTCGAGGGAGACCCCCCGGTGCGGACTCTGAGGATGTTGAAGGCTGGTAGGTCCTATGAAGGGGTGGGTTGCTGATGGAAGCTTGTTGCTTCTTTTGGGTTTTCTTTTCTTTTTTGCGGTCTTTGGGTGTGTGTTTGTTAAGGGATTTTGGGTGTGGGTTGATTGACCCCGCCCCTCCCTTATCTGCAGTGTCTTTCTTTTCTTTAATAAACATTGGGGGGTGTCAGGAATAGCCTGGCCCCGAGCCTTCCTTGCCCTAAACCCCTTAAATGTCATGAAAAATCCTAAATCCCATAAAAAACCCAAAAACCCAACCCCCCCCCCCCCCCAAAACCCCCATAAAACCCATAAAATAATAAAACACATAGAAACCTTAATTTACCTAAAATCCCTAAAAATCCTAAAATATCTAAAAAATCTAAAAACCCTAAAACCCCTGAAAAACGTAAAACCCCCCAAAACTCTAAAATATATAAAACCCATAAAAACTATAAAAACCCTTGAAACATACAAAAATCCCTAAATCCAATAAAAACATTAAATAGACCCAAAAAACATTAAGAAAACATTAAAATCCATAAAAACCCTAAAATCCAAAAAACCCCAATAACCCTAAAACCTAAAAAAACCAATAAAAATACAAAAAATCCTAAAAGTGTAAAACCCTTACAAACATACCAACCCCATGAAATCCCCAGAATGACTAAAACCATAAAAACTAAAGGCAATATAAAAACCCTAAAATCACTAAAAACCCTAAAATACCTAAACACCCCTAAAAGACACTAAACCCCTAAAACCCCCTAAAATCCACTAAACCCCTTAAAGACACTAAAAACACAAAAAACCCTAAAAGACGCTAAAAACAATAAATAATCCTAAAAGTCTCTAAAAAAATTAAAACCCTAAAAGACCATAAAATACCCTAAAACCTCCAAAATAAACTACAGAACCTAGAAAACCTTAATGCGCCATAAAACCCTAAAAACGATAAAAGGCCCCAAAACCCCTTAAAGGACACAAAAAACACTAAAAATCCTAAAAGATAAAAAACCACTAAAAGCCCGAAAATAATTTTTAAAAACCTAAAAACCCTAAAGGACCCTAAAAACCATAAAGGACACTAAAAACCCTAAAGAACCCTAAAAACCCAAAACCCCTAAAAACTAGAAACCCTAAAAACCCCTAAAAGTGCCTAACCCCCTAAATCACTTTAAAATCCCAAAATCTCCATAAATACCCTAAAGACTCTAGAAAATGCTGAAAACCGAAAATAACCCTAAAAACTTAGAAACACTAAAAGACCCTAAAAACACTAAAAATTCCCTTAAAATTCCCCAAAACCACTTAAAACCATAAATGACCCCAAAACTCTTAAAACTCACTTAAAATACCCAAAAAACCCCAAATAAACCAAAAACACTAAAAACATTAAAACACCCCAAATATCATAAAAACCCTAAAACCCCTAAAAAACCTAAAACCCCAAAAAAACTAAAAACCATGAAAAACCATTAAAAGAATAAAACCCCTAGAAACCAAAAAGACCTTAAAACCCATAAAAACCTAAAAGAAAAAAAAACATTAAAACCCCATTTAAAAACTAAAAACCCTAAAGAATCCTGAAAACCTTTTGAACCCCCAAGAACACTAAAAAAACTAAATAGACCTAAAAACCCTAAAACCCTAAATCCCCTAAAGGACCCAAAAAACCCTAAATCCATTAAAAGACACCAAAACCCTAAAACCCTTAAAAGATCCTAAAATCCCAAAAAACATAACCCCCACCCCAAAACACCCTAAAAACATTAAACAACCTGAAAAACTATAAAAACCCCTACAACACCTAAAAGACACAAATAACTCTAAAAATGCAAAAAACCCTAAAAACACTAAATAATAATCAAAAAAAATAATCTTAAATCATATAAAAACCCTAGAAACCCCTCAAATATTCAAAAACCCTAAAACCTAAAATAAAAAATAATAAAACCCCACTAAAACCCCTAAGAGAAACCTAAAACCCCTAAAAACATAAAAACATCAAAATAGCCTCGAAATCCCAAATAACCCAAAAAAACTAAAACCCCTAAAAACTGTTCAGTACATCGAAAACACTAAAAACCATAAAACCTCTAAAAACCCATAAAAACCCTTAAACCCCCTAAAACCCCTTAAAACCATTAAAATATAAAAAATAGAAAAAACCCTAAAAACCCATAAAAACCATAAAAAACCCCAAAAAAACCCAGGAAACCCCAAAAAACGCATAAAACTCATAACAACCCTAAAAACCCTAAATTCCCAAAAAAACATTTAAATTCCCTAAAAACTATCAAAACACTAAAAAAAGTAAATAAAATCCAAAAAATAACTATGTGTCCCTAAAATCCTAAAAAAATCCTAAATGACCCTCAAAACAAAAAAAAATCCTAAAAGACACATAAAATCCCCTAAACACCCCAAAACCTCTAAAAACACTAAAAACCATAAAAATCCTCAAAATCCCTAAAAACGTTAAAAACATAAAACCCTAAAACAACCCAAATACCCTTAAAAACCCTAAAAACACAAAAAACATAAATATCTGAAAAATGTTAAAACCACTAAAGACCCTAAAAATCATAAAAACTGTAAAATACTCTAAAAATATAAACCCCTAAAAATCCTTAAAAGCCCCATAAAATCCCTAAAAAGATCCATAAAACCTAAAAAAATCCAGGAAACCCAAAAAACCCTAAATACCCAAAAGAAACTGAAAACCCTAAAACCCTTAGAAACTATAAAACTTTACAAAAACCCTAAAAACATAAAACCCTAAAAAACATTAAAATACCCTAATCCCCCCAAAAAAAACCTTAAACCATAAAATACCCTAAAACCCCTATAAAATCATAATAATCGTTAAATATTCTAAAAACACTAAAATACCCTAAAAACCTATAAAAACCCTAAAAACACTAAAAAATAATACAGATCTTAAAATCTAGAAATAATAAAAATCCAACATGCCCTAAAAAACTCAAAAACCCTAAAAACCCTAAAATAACCTAAAGCACCTAACCCCCCCCCCCAATCCTAAAAATCCCTAGAAACGTTAAAAAAATATAAAAATCCTAAAAATCCTAAAAACACCTAAAATACCCTAAAAACCATTTAACACACCCTAAAAAAATAAGAACCCTACCACCCTATAAATGTCTAAAAATTCTAACGAACCCTAAAAATCCTACAAAATTAGAAATACTTAAAAACATAAAAACCCTAATAACCCCTAAAACCCTAAAAACCCCCAAAACCCCTAAAATACCTAAAAAACCTAAAAAACCTGAAAGATAAAAAAAACCTAAACCCCTTAATGTCTGTAAAACCCTAAATACACTAATAAACCCTCAACACTCTCAACCCATAAAAGACCCAAAAATCATTTAAACCCCCTAAAGACACATAAAAACCCTTAAACACCCTAAAACAATATATATCCCCTCAAAACACCCAAAAGCAAAAAAAACCCAAAATCCCCAACAAAAACCCTAAAACCCCTAACCCTTAAACCCCTAAGAATAATAAAACCATAAAATCCCTAAAAGTGATTAAAACACTAAGAAATATGAAAAAACACTATGAAAACCCCCAAGAACCTCTAAAACCCCCATGAAAACCCTAAAACACCTAAAAATCCCAAAATCCTAAAACTATTAAACCCATAAAAATTTGAATAAAAAATAAAAACCATAAAAAACCATAAACCCCTAAAATAACCCAAAAACCCAAAACAAATTTAAAACCCTAAAAAAATGAAAACTATAAAAACCTAAAAAATCCAAAAAACCCTAAATACAATACACCCCCTAAAAACCATAAAACCCCATAAAAACCGAAAAAACCCTTGAAAATCTTGAAAAAAACTAAAAACCCATGAAACAATAAAAACCATAAAATCCATAAATCTCATAAGAACACATAAAAACCTGAAAACCATAAAACCACATAAAACACTGAAAACCCTAAAAGACCAAAAACCTAAAAACCCCTAAAACCCATTAAAATCCCTTAAAAACATTAAAACCATTGAAATGATAAAAAACACTAAAACCCCTAAGAACACTAAAAACATCAATAAATAGCAGAAACATTGCAACAACCCTCAGAAGCCAACATAAACTCTCAAAATCCATAAAACTCCTAAAACACATTAAAAATCCTATAAATTCCCTAAAAACCCCAAAAACCCAAAAACCCTGAGAAGAAACTAAAACCCCTCAAAATCCCAAAAAACCCCTTAGAATACACTAAAAATCCTAAAACCCACAATAACCATAAATACAATAAAAAAATATAAAAACCATAAAACCATTAAAACCCCTTAACACCCTTAAAACCCTTAAAACCCCCTTAAATACCCATAAAAGAAAAAAAACCCATAGAACCCCTTAATAAACTAAAATACCTAAAACCCTAAAACAACTTGAAACCCTTAAAAAACTTAAAACCCTAAAATCACTAAAAACCCTAAAACCATAAAAACCCTAAAAAATAAAAAAACCCTTAAAACACATAACAACCCTAAAACACCTAAATAACCTAAAAATATATAAAACCCTAAACAACCTAAACCCATTAAAACCCCTAATGCAAATCTAAAAACACAAAAACCCTAGAAAAACAAAAAAAACAAAAAAAACTCTTAAAACACAAAAAATCCATTAAAAACCCTAAAACCCTAAAAACCCAAAAAGAACTAAAAACCATAAAAAACCTAAAAATACCAAATGTAAATAAAAACCATAACAAACCTAAAACCCATAAAAATTCCTTCAACATGAAAAAACTTAAAAAAAATGTAAAAACCACAAAAACTATAAAAAATCAAAAAAAAACCCTAAAAACAAAAGCCCCAAAAAACCAAAAATGACTAAAACCACTAAAAACCATAAATAACCCTAAAAACCCTAAAAACCCAAAAACCCCAAAATAATTACTTAAAATCACTAAAATTATAAAAAACATTAAAGCTCCTAAAACCCTTAATAATCATAAAAAAGAAAAAAAAACCCCAAAAATAACTAAAAACCCTAAATCGTGAAAACCCATAAAACCATCAAAACCCTAAAATCCATTAAAATCCCTTAAAACACTAAAAAACTTTAAAATACTAAAAAACATTTAAACAACATAAATAGTAAAAACACCTTAAAACCCTAAACCCCCAAACCCCAAATAAACCTAAAACCCTCAAAACATTAAAAACACTAAAACCCTTCAAAACCATAAAATACAAAAAAAACCCTAAAAAGCCTAAAAAACTCTAAAACCCCTAAAATGCTAAAAAGCTAAATTTCTTAAAAACCATAAAATCTATAAAACCCTAAAACCCCTAAAAAAGTTAAACCCCAAAATCCCTAAAATGACCTATAAAGGGATTAAAACCCTAAATAATCATAAAAGAAACTAAATAAATTAAAAATCTAATAGGCCTTAAAAAAATAAAACACACTAAATGACCCAATAAACCCAAACCCCAATAAACCCCTAAAAATTGTTAAAGAAACTAACACCCATATAAGACCATAAACAGATAAAAGAATATAAAAAACCTAAAACCCTCTAAAGGACCCTAAAAACACAAAAAACCATAATGACCCAAAAAACCCCAAAACCCCTAAAGGACCCTAAAAATCCAGAAAACCCTAATGACAACTAAAAACCCTAAAAACCTAATGGGTAATTAAAAACACTAAAGAACCATAAAACTGAAAAAAACCTAAATAATCCTAAAAACACTAAAAACACTAAAATTCCCTAAAACCCCTACAACACCCTAAACCCTAATAAAACACCCTAAAAACCTAAAAGACCTTAAATCCCTAAAAATACATCAAAGACCAAACAATCATTAAAAACCATAAAAATACCTACAAATCTATGAGATAACCTTAAAACCAAAAACACTCCAAAGAACCCTAAACCCCATATAACACTAAAAACAATAAATAAATGTAAAAGACCGCAAAACCATTAAAACCCATAAAACCTAAAAAAAATTAACACCCTAAAAAAACCCTAAAAACACATAAAAACACAAAAAAACCAAAAACAGAAAAACACCCTAAAATCCCACTAACCCTAAAACCCCATAAAAACACTTCAAACCCTTAAAAACGTGAAAAAACACCTAAAAACTCTAAAAACGATAAATAAACCAAAAATCTAAAAACCCCCTAAAACCCCAAAAAACTCTAAAATCCTAAAAGCAGAGAAAAAAATCTAGAAACCATTAAATCACTTAAAACCCCATAAAATGATAAAATCTTCTAAAACCGCATAAAAACCCCAAAAAACCCAAAAAAACCCTAAAAACCCAAAACCCTAGAAATGTTAAAAAAACTAAAAACCGTAAAAGATCCTAAAACCCTAAAAAACCAAAAAAGTAACAAAAATACTGAAAAAATATAAAGACACGTAAAACACATTAAAAAACCCTAAATAACCTTAAAATAATTAAACACCCTAAAATGACTAAATACCCAAAAACCCCTAAAAACACTAAACCAAAAAATACTCTAAAAATTTAAAAAAAACTAAAAAAACTAAAACACCATAAAACTCTAAAAACCCATAAAATAAGCAAAAACCCCATAAAAACCTAAAACCCACCCAAAAAAATCAGAAAAAACCCTAAAACCCATTAAAATACCGAAATGTCCCCAAACCCCAAACCTTAAACCACCGAAAATCCTAAAAACATTTAAATACCCAAAAAACTAAAAAACTCCTTTAGAATCTAGAAAATCCTAAAATATATAAATCTCATAAAAAACCATGAAAATCCTAAAAAAACTAAAACCCCTTAAAATCCAAAAAATCTAGAAATACTAAAAACCCTAAAAAACTAAAAAACACCAAAACCATAAAACCCTGTTAAAACCATATAAACTCTAAAAAACCCTAAAAATCCAAAAAAAACCTAAAAACCAAAAATCCCCTAAAAACCTAAACACCGTTAGAACCCCTAAGAACACAAAAACCCTAAAAAAGTCTAAAAAATTAATAACCCCAAGAAAACTCAAAAATCCATAAAACCTTAAAAACAACAAAAAAAATAAACATTTAATAACCTAAAAATAAAAATAATCCAAAAAAATCTAAAAATCCATTAAAACCATAAAAACCAAAAATACCCTAAAAATCATATACCCTATTCCCTACACTGAAAAACCAAAAACCTATACGAAAAACCTAAAACCATATACCATAAACAAAAATTCCTACACCATAAACCATATAACACACACCCTAAAAAAACCCTAAACCCTACACCGTAAACCCAAACTCATACACCCTAAACCTTATGCTCTGCACCCTAAACCCAAATACCTACACCCTAAATCCCACACCCTATGCACAAAACTCTAAACACTACACGTAGAACTAGATACCCTGTACCCCTAAACCCTACACCCTAAACCTTAGACCCTCCACCAAAATACCAAAACCCTAAACCTAAAACCCTATACCCAAAATACTAAACCAAAAACACTACACCCAAGACCCTATAAAATAAACCATTAAACCTAAACCATGCACCATAAAACCAACACCCTAAACTCTAAACCCAAACCCCAGCACTTAAAACCCTTTACACTACCCCATAAAACATAAAAAATACACCATAAACCCTATACCCAACACCCTAAACCCCATAACCTACACCTTAAACCCTATACATGATATCCTAAATCCTAAACCCTATTACCTAATCATTATATCCTATAACATAAAACCTAAACCCTATACCCTAAACCCTATACCCTTCATCATAAACCCAAAACACTATACAGTAAAACCTATATCGAACACCCTAACCAATATACCATATACCCTAAACCCTATACCCAACACTAAATACCTTATACCATACACCCAAAATAATAAACCCTAAACCCTACATCCCCAAACCATAAAAAAACAAACCCCAAACCCTATATCCTAAAGCCTAAACCCTAAACCATACACCCTAAACCCTTAACCCTTCACCCCAAACCCTAAACCTTACTCCATAACCCTACACAGAACACTCTAAATCCTTAACTATAAACATTTAACCCTGTACCCTATACCCTTAACCTAAAAACCAACACCATAAACCATATACCATACACTCTAATCGCTAAACCCTACACCATAAACCCTATACCCTAAACCCGAATGACCCTAAGGCCCTCATTTTTATTGATTTTTGATAACCCCCGTTTCAAGGGATGAGGGGGAAACCTTACAAGGCCCGTAGGCTCAGAGATTACAAGGCCCGTAGGGTTAGTAGATTACATGACCCAAACGTCTTAGGGAATTCAACCAGACTATCAACAAGAACTGCCCCTCCCTAGCATCTGCATCATGATAGTAGCTCTCCAACTTTGCATGGCTGTTTTGATAGGTTTACCATGCAAGCACAGACTGGTCCTGATGGCATAGCCATACCATCTCATTCTGAAAAATCCATTTGGCTCTTCTTTGGTGAGTGCACCTGCTTTTAATCCTCTTCTAGAGATGCTCCTTTTTTGTAGTCTGTCTGGGGAAAATTCATTTGGCCCGAAGGCCTTGAGGTGGGAAGAAGGCCTTAATGGTGGCCCAAAATCGCTACTGACCTGAAGGCCTTGGTGGATCAAAAGCCTTAAGGACTCCAAGCCCAAACTGGTGGCCCAACTTGAATAGTTCTAGCTACTATAGTACCGAACAATACCCACTACAGTAACTGCTGCAATGCTTGCAACAGTACCCGCACAATGTACAGTCTTCTATAATGCCTGTATAGTGTACAATTCTTCTACAGTATCCACACAGTGTACAGTACTACCACAATACTGATACAGTGCTTGCTATAGTACCTGGTAAATTACTGCTACAGTACCAGAAATATGCCTCTACCTAGTTTTGAACCTGGGTCTTGTGGATGCACTAAAGGACACCTCACCAACTGGACTGAGGCTCTTGTGGCTAAACCCTATACCCTAAACCTGGAACCTTAAACTTACACCAAAAACCCAAATCCCTACACCTTATTCCCTAAAATCCTAAACCCTAAACCTTATACACAAAAAAACCAAAAAACCCATAAACACCCAGAAAAATATAAAAACCATAAAAACCATTTAAAAAACTTAAAAACAACTAAAAACCTTAAAAACAAATAAGACAACCAAAAACCCTAAAAACATTAAGAGCTATAAAACAAACCTGAAAAATATTAAAACCCATAAAAAATATGAAAACCCATTAAAACACCTATAATCACCTCAAAAACCCTAAAACCCCTAAAAACCCTAGAAACTATTTAAAAAAAACAAAAAAACCCTTTAACAGCCTCAAAAAACATAATGATCTTAAAACCCTTAAAAACCAAAAAACCCAAAAAAATCCTTAAAACTCTAAAAACTCTAAAAACCCTAAAAACTCCAAAACAACCTTAAAATCATAAAAAATTAAATCCTAAAAAACCTTAACCCCCTTAAGAACCCAAAAAACAACACTAAAGAATCTCATAAAACCCTAAAAACCCCCAAAAAATCAAAAAAACCCATTAAAACCATAAAATTCATTAAAACCCGAAAAGCCCTTTTAAAACCCTATAAAATGTAAAAGCCCTTAAACCCTAAAAATAATATATTCTCCCCAAATCCTTAAAACCATAAAATCATAAAAACCTAGAGAAATTCCTAAAACCCCTAATAAATCACTAAAACCCTAATGAAACCCTAAAGGACCCTAAATAACCTTAAAAACCCAAAACCCCAAATAACCTATTAAAAATCATTAAAACTCCAAGACCCCTAAATTGCCTACAAAACCTAAAAAACCCAAAAAAAACCCTAAAAGCCACAAAAAACTATAAAACTCTAAAAACATTAAGAAACCCTTATACAACCATTAAAATCCCAAAAAAACATAAATGGGATTTAAAAACCTTGAAAAAACCCAAAACCCCTAAAAAAAGTGAAAATCCTAAAATCATTAGAAACCCCAAAACGAAACACTAGGAAAAGATGGCGGTCCACTCCCCTGGTGCTCTCTCCCTCTTGATGCGGCTTCTAGGGTTTCCTCAGGATTCTCCTGGTAGCTATGGTGTCAAATCTTCACTCCTTCACACTCACTCTTATGGGGGAGACCTCAGAGGTGGTGTTCCTTAGCAGCTTTCTTGGGATCCAAGGTGGCATATATTCTTCTAAGGCACCATGATTTCTGATTGGCAGTGTTTCTTGGTATTTTGGTTGACCCTTTCACAGTTGAGATTTTATGGTGGAGAGGCTTTCAATCGGCGATTCTGGAAGCTACGCAAGGAACTATAACTTCGCTTCAGCTTGGGTTGTTAGATATCTTGCGAAGTGGGAATCACCATTCAGATGGGACAGTTGTCTTTGATTGTGGTGACGATGGCTTGTTTCAGCTTCGCGGGGTGTGGCCATCTTTGGCGACTTCCGTAGCAATGGGGATGCGGACTTGGTTCCTTGATATTTTCTAGAGATATGTGGCTAGAAGCAACCTCTTTATATTTGGATCCTATTTTGGTAGGTCACCTCTATGATGACATGCGATGTGACTTGGGTTCTTCAGGCTTCATCATACAGACATCATTCAGGTGCATTTTTGTGGCTTCGGGTATGGTATTGTTGAGAATGGTTTTGTTTGGCTGCTACTCCATGGATGAATCATGTGGTACAACTTGATTGTTTTCATTGATTTTTGGTTATGATTTCATGGTATTATTTGGTTCTTGGTTGGATCAACTTTGGTGGCTTCTTTTCTTGAAATGTTATTTTCGGATTAGGAACATGCCGGCGGGTGAAGCTACTGTAAATTGAAAACTTTGTTGCTTGCCCTGTTTTCCTCTATTGTTGGCTGGGAGATGTTGGATGCATGTTGATAGATGTTGGGTCTTGACTGGATTAAAGGTGATGGATGTTGGATAATGATGTGTGGGTTGTTGGTTGCTGCTTTTGTAGGAGGTGCTGGAGGTGTTGTTGTTGAATTGCTCGAGTGCTAGTTGAGAGGTGTGGCTGGATTGTTTGGGAATCGCTATTGGTGTTGGTTGCTGGAACTGATGCAAGGTGTAGGGAGATATTTTTTTATTGAAGGAAGAGATGTTTGTATGATAATGAGATACTGGAGGCTGGTTTATACTTAGCTGGGATGTGATAAAGTAGCGGTATACAATTTTGGTGCCGGTGGTTCTGTGTTGCTGGCGGTGGATATGTTTGGAAAGGAGGCGATGGATGATGAAAAATATGATATGGGATGATGGTTTCTAGTTGGCTAGGAGATTCTAATAGAGATAATTTTGAATTCTTGCTTTTTCTGGTTTTGTATGCCTTTTGGGTTTTCTAGTGGTTTTTGGTTTTTTTGGGGTTTCTAGGGTTTTTGTGTGTGGGTTGATTGACCCCACCCCTCCATTGTCTACTATGTCTTTATTATAATAAATTTTGGGGGGCAGGAATAGCCTGGTCTTGAGCCTTCCATGCCCAAAAAACCTTAAACCCCTAAAACGTTAAAACAATAATCCCCTAAAATCTCTAAAAACCAAAAAAACCCCAAAAAACCAAATGCCCATTAAAACCCTCCAGACACTATAAAATGCCTATATTTTTTAAAAATCTTTAAAACCCCCTAAAACCCTAAAACACTAAAAATCCATAAAACCCATGAAAACGCCTTAAACCCCCCAAATCCATAAAACACCCTAAAACCCTAATACCCAAAACCGTTAAAACCCTAAAAAACACAAAAAATCCCCAATTCCCCTAAACCACCTATAATACTAAAAAACCCAAATACCCCTAAAAACCCTATAAACCATAAACACCCCAAACCCATAAAAATGTTAAAAAACCCTAAAACCCTAAATTTTGGAAATCCCATTAAACCATAAAAAAATGAAAAAAACAGTAAAATCCATATAAACCCTAAAACGCCTAAAATCCTAAAAAGACCCTAAACCCCTAAAAATGCTAGAAACCCTAAAACCCTTTTAAAAACCCAAAATACCCAAAACCCTTAAAACCCCAAAAGTACACTAAAATACACTAAATGTCCCCCAAAAACCCTTTAACTCACTATAAGTCTCTATAAAACAAAAAAAACTTAAAATACCTTTACAACTCTAAAAACATTAAAAGACCATAAAAACATTAATACACCTAAAGACCCTAAAACCCCTATAAAACCCTAAAGGATCATAAAAACCACTTCAAAACCGAAAAAATATATAAAATCCATAAAAACTCTGAACACCCTAAAATTCCTACAAAACATTAAAAACCCTGTCAACCCTAAAACACCCGAAAACAAGCCAAAAAACCAAAAAACCTTGAAAACACTAAAAACATAAGAACCCTAAACTAATTTTAAAACCCTAAAAACCCTAGAAAATGAAAAAAAAACCCCAAAAACCCAGAAAACTATAAAAACTGAAAGAACACCTAAAATCTATAAAAAATATAAAAACCATATAAAATCCTAAAACCCCCTAAAAACAATAAAAACAGAAAAACACTAAACACCAAAACAAAACCTAAATCCATTAAAATCCCTATAAAACCTTATAAATAGAAAAAAACACTAAAAATCACTACCAAACACTATAAAATCCTAAAGACCTAAAAAACACTAAAATTGTCCCCACAAAACAAATAATAATCCTAAAAACCCTAAAACCCATAAAACGATAAAATACACTAATACCCCATAAAAGACCTAAAAATACTAAAACCCCTATAAAGACACTAAAAACCCTAAACCCACTAAAAAACCTTAAAAACGTTGAAAATCACTAAAATATCCTAAACCCCCTTAAAATATCAAACATCTAAAACCCTAAAACCCCCCAAAACCCTAAAAATCCCTAAAAGTCCATAAAAACACTAAAACCCCTATAAAGAAACTAAAAACACCTAAAACCCTTAAACCCCTTGAAAATATAAAAAACTTAAACAATAAATACAATATCCTAAAACCACATAAAAATATCAAACCTATAAAACCCTAACAACCCCAAAAACCCTAAAATTCCCTAAAATCCCTAAAATTCTTGAAAAACCCAAAGAACCCCCATAAAATACCATAAAACACATAAAAATAGTAAAAAAACTACAAATCAATTAAGAATCCCTAAAACTCCTAAAAATCCTAATAAAACCTAAGAAACCATAAAACAACACAAAACCCTGAATACCCGAAATGTCTTAAAAACACAATAAAAATCCCAAAACCCCCAAAACCCCTTTAAACCCTTACAAACCTTTTAAAATACTATAATCCCCTAAAACCCCTTAAAAATAAAAAAAATCTATAAAAACCATATAACCCCTAAATACTTTTTAAAACCCAAGAAAATATATATACTCCATAAAAATTCCTAATAATCCATAAACCCCCTAAAACCCATAAAACCCTAAAATATCACTGAAAACTCTAAAATCCCTAAGAAAACCATCAAAACCATAAATACCCTAAAACCCCTAAAAACATAAAACCCCCTAAAAGCCTAAAACCCCTTACCCCCAAGAACCCCTAAAAACTGTAAACCCCCCTAAAAGACAGAAACAATCCTAAAAACCCTAAAAACCACAAAGTACTAAAAGACCCTGAAAACCCTATAAAAACCCTAAAAGGGACAAAAACCCTTAAACTCATTAAATATCCTAAAACTCAAAAAACCCAAAAAACACTAAAAACGATAAAAAACCCTAATACCCCTGAAACACCACAAAACCCCTACAAACCATAAAACACAAAAAAGCCTAAAAACCCTATAATAACCCTAAAAACCCAAAAACCCCAAAAACCCCTAAAACACTAAAAAACATAAAACAACCCCTAAAAGGGCATGAAAGACCCTAAAAATTCTTAATACCTTTAAAACTCTAAAGCCACTAAAAACCCAAAAAAACATAAAAATTCCCTAAAACCCTAAAACCCCTAAAATTTCCTAAAACTCTAAAAACCATAAAAGTATTATAAAACCCAAGAAAAAAATAAAAACCCTAAAAACCTCTAAAATTCTTAAAACCCGTATATCTCAAAAAATCGTAAAACATTATTAAAATCCATAAAAACCCATAAAACCCATTCAAAAACCAAAAAATGCAAAAACCCCCTAAAAACCATAAAAAATCCCTAAAACCCTAAAAAACTCTAAGATCCCCTAATCTCTAAAATCTAAAAAATAATAAAAACACTTAAAAACCATAACCCCTCGAAACCCCAAAAACCACTAAAAACATAAAAAAACTGGATAACTCCTAAATACTGAAACCTTAAAGGAACCCAAAAAACACTTAAAACCTAAACACCCCATAAACATGACTAAAACCCATAAAACACATTAAAAATACCTAATAACCCTAAAACCCATTAAATAGTAAAAACAAAAAAGCATTAAAACCCTTAAAACCTATAAAACCCAAAAAAATCTAATGACCCTAAAACACCAAAAAATATAGAAAATGATAAAAAACCTAAAAACCGTATAAACCCATAAAAGGTCCTAAAACCCTCAAATAACCCTTAAACCCCCTAAAAACACTAAAAACCTAATGGACTTCAAAACCCTCCAAAACAATAAAAACTCCTAAAATAACTTAAAAATCTTAAACACTCTAAAAAACAATAAAATCATAGGAAACCCTAAAATCCCATAAAAATATGGAAACCCCTTAAACCCCCTACCCCAACCCCTAAACCCCCCTAAACCCATTAAATTCCCCAAAAGCCCTTAGAAACAAAAAAAACCCAAAACACCCCAAAAAACCAAAAAAAAACACAAAAAATCCTTAAAACCCGCCAAAACACTAAAGGATCCAAAAACCCCAAGAAACCCTAAATAATCCTTAGTCCCATGAAACAAAAAATCCTAAAGGACACTAAAAACATGAAAATCACTAAAATATCATAAGAAACCTCAAACCCCCTGAATAACCTAACCCACCCCCCAGAACCTTAAAATACCCTAAAAACATAAAACTCCTTAAAAACCATAACTGGTCCCTAAAATACCCAAAATATCTCTATAAAACCCCTAAAATACCATAATAAACATATAAAAACCCTAAAAACACTAAAAACCCAGAAAACCAAAAAACCCCAAAAACCCAATAAACTCATAAAAACAACAAAACCACTAAATAACTGGAGAATCCCTAAAAACCCTAAACACCTACAAACCTAAAAAACTCTAAAAATCTATAAAACCCTAAAAATTTAAAACTCTTAAACCACAAAAAAACCCTAGAAACCCCTAGAAACCCCTAAAAACCCCTAAAACCACTAACCCTATCCCCTAGAACCTAAAAACCCATAAAACCCTTGAAGTACACCAAAACACCCTACAAAAATAAAAAAAATTGAAACCCCTAAAACTCCTAAATCCCCCAAATTTTGTAAACACATAAAAATCTAAAAACCCAAAAATTTCATACAAACCCTTAAAACACTAAAAAACAAAAAAGCCGTAAAAACCATAAAAACACCTAAAAACCCTAAAACAACCATAAAAGGCCATAAAAACTCTAAAAGACCATAAAAACCCTAAAAGACCCTAAAAGATATAAGAATCCCAAAAGGACCTAATGCCCTACAAAAACACTAAAATAATCAAAAACCCATTAAACACCCTAAAAATTATAAAAAACCATTAAATTCGTAAAACCATAAAATACCTAAAAACCTTTAAAACCCTAAAACTCCTTAAATTGTCTTAAAACCAAGAAATCCAAAAAAAAACCCAGAAATCCTAAAGCACCCAAAAACATTAAAATTCCCTATAAATTATAAAAACCCTAAAACCATAAAAACCCTTAAAAACACTAAAACAAAACAAAACTACCCCAAAAAACCCTAAAACCTAAAGAAACCCTTATTGGGCCTTGAAAACATTGAAAGGTAAATTGGCATAATCCCATTAATATATCAAAGGAAGGAAAAAATCGAAGGAAGAGTTGAAGAAAAAATGATTAACAGAGTGAAAGTGGAAAAATAAAAAGTTAGTCCATGAAGTATAAACCCTTCACAAACCACCGCTCTTTGTGGAGATCTGCTTCGTGAAATGCCCGTGAACTAAACTATTCATGGGAGAAAGTCATCGATGCTAGTTCCCCACAAATGAAATTGTATGTGGTAAAAAGGGGGAAATATCTTCCTCACACACAAAATCCCCTACAAACTACAAGGGTTAAAATGTAGGGAGAAACTGAAGACTTCCCATGAATGAAAAAAATCTTTCGTAGTACCAAGGTGGTGATTATTGCCTCCGTAGATGATGACCTTATACCCCCTGGACAAAGTCATCCAAGATTCAGGTTGCTTCCATGAAGTCCCACAAAAGAGGCATCATGACCTCATCATAGATGATAGGATATGCCAGTATCTAGTTCCCAAATTCTCTATAAATAATGTTTCAAAGGGGATAGAAGAGGAGGTCTTTGGAGAGAACTTTTGGGGGATTGGAATATTGTTTGATTGATGAAGGCATGGAAGAAGAGGTAACCGAAAAAGGTGGACTCCTCTAAAGATTCCCAATTATTGAAACCCTTCATCATAGCATCAATAATGATTAAAATAAATCAATTTTGTATTCCTTGAACTCAACACCCTTTGTGGGGATATTCCCCTTAAGGTACAGAACCAATAACCCCTTTTGCAACTAGGAATCTTGCATAGAAAATTACTACATGGGTGGAACCCCGCCCCATGTAGAAAATCACTATATGGGAGGAACTAGATACCATGTAGCAAATCACTACATAGATCAAAATGAGGTCATCATACCACCATGACATGCAGACAGCCCCCCTACCCACATATCAATACACTATGTGAAAAAAACCAAATCCCACATAAGGATATGCTATTCAGAATGGGGTATCCTTGGGAGTTATACCTTCTAATTATTGTCATTTTATTCTATTTATATCAAATAATTGGCAGTACCTCCACAACCCACTCCAACAACATTAGGAAAAAGCCTCTCCAAAATCCATCAAACATGTTTGATGAGACAATCGGGCACATTAGTGTGCCATTCGGAATTTATATACCTATGGTATGTGAAGTCATGTGGGTAAATCCCTCAATTGGGAGGACCTAGAATGTCCTAATGTTTACATTACCATGGTAAACCAGGTTACAACATTGGGACAATCACATGAAATTACCCATTATGGGGATTAAGGTGAATCACTGACCTTTCCCTTTGATGAGGGTCACAATTACACAAAGGATACCATGCATGTATTTCATTTTGACAAGGAGTGGTGATCCTACCCTTTCCCAAAACTAATTTTAGGGCACTTCCACTGAGGAAATCCTCTAGCCTTTTTAAAGGAGGTGGAACTCCTACTCTCTTTGCCTCAGTTTGGGACATATCTAGATAGATCTCCAAACATGACTATCCCAGATATGAAGACAAGAGAGAAAAAAGGAGAACTCCAAAACCCATATCTCCCAGATTGGGCTCCAACACCATCTATCAACATATGGGGAGGGTTGTGCAATCATCTGATCTATTTATTTCTCTTGTTTCTCACACTGATCAAGATCTGCATGGCCATAGAGATTAGTGGTGATCATGACATTCACACATCCCCATGCCTAAAACAGTCCTTCTCTAGTGATGTAATCTACAACCGTAAACTAAATTTGCCTTCTCCATAGACTTAATCCCTATCCATAAACTAATCAGGCATCTCCCATGCATAATACCCACATTTAATCCAATCAAGAGAAATCCTCTTGTAATGGGCCTCCTAATCGATGTAACCCCAACCATGCCCCCACTTTAATGTGAATTATCTCTGATGTAATCCCTGAACCCAAATAAAATTCCCCTCTTATATGACATAATCCACAATCATATTAAATCCAAATGGGAATCTCCCAATCATAATCCCCAAATTTCAGAACTATGTGAACTTTGATTCCTAATTAACTAGGATATGTAGGAAACCTCCCTGAGATTCAACCCTATAACCTTCATATTCACATATGTTCACTCTCATCCTCACCACATGATCTTAAAATACATCAGTGTCATCAAAATATATGGGATTTGATTCCCAACCAACAAAGATATGTAGAAATCCTCCCTAAGGTCCAAACCCAACTGCCAAATCCACCCTGATGTTCTCTATGCACATCCCTGGTAGGGTCATGTCCACCCAAAATAACACGTCTCTTTTGGGTCCCCTAGGATGCCTTGGTTTATGTCCCATGTAAAATCTTGAGTAGGAACCTTCTACCTAGACATCCTTAATATAAGATGTTTAACTGCATGGATGGGTCCTCATAGCACAACCTTAAAAGGTGATGTGTCTAGACAAATGGCACTAAACAATGTGCTTTCTTATTCCTCTCGTGAGGATATATAGATAACCCACCTTAGGGTCTGATCTCATCATTGAAACAATTCCTGACCCCGGGATGATGATAAAATCTAGAGCGCCTCATCGAATTGATTAAACCAGCGTTGTCCTAAAAAATGACCAAGGAATTATTAATCTATCTGAAAAGGGAAACATTGATAGAGATCCCCATATACATATAGATAATTTCAAACCCATGTGTATTTATGATTGATCATACCTATCGGTAATCCATGGAAACATTCTTGGGAATGAAACAAGGATTCACGAACATGTGAACATAGATTAAATAAATAAGATATTCCCATAATAGGCAATATTTCCCCCCCAAAAGTGAGTGATGAGCCCGAGTTCCCATCCTCTCGACCAATGTGAGATCTTAAGGGTCATCGGGAAAGTTACCCAATGAGCGCTTTCCTCTTGAAATAGGTTCATGAATCATAAATATAAGAGTCATTAGACATTTTTAGTTCCATGAATAAACCCATTGGAGATCATCGAAGACCTTTTACCTGAAGTCAGTTATTGACCACCATTCAACCTCCTTCAATCAACTATTAAGGACAAAAATGCGACTACAGTTGAAACAAAATGGTAGACCTGGAGTAAATGACTTAACTGTGGCACCTCATTCATGAGATAAAAATGATATATTTCCTAGTCCCCATCAAACCATTTACATTTTAGATACACACACATCTTCAAGAGAAACAAAAATGTTGAACCTGACGTGAATCCTTAACCAAAATAGCAGTGTTACCTCACCTCAGGCCCCTTTCATGTTCAAAAGGGAAGAGGAAATAAAGATATCATCAATTATACATGAGGTCATGAGATTCTACTTTTATGGGGTTTTGTTTTCTGTACTTGTCACATATATTGTAGGAATTCATTATAGATTCCTTCAATTCAATGGAATCCCATAAGTTATCAAAGAAACCCATGTCAAACACTGTGTTATCCAGGCCATCCATGAAGTAGGGGAACATGTATCCCACCCAGTGTCTCCAACACTAGGTATCAAATGCACAGATCTGTGATTAACATCAGAATAGTATTATCCCGATGTTGGAGGAAATAAGAAAGTCCCTCCAGATGATGAAATATCTCCATCTACCCACCCAATAGTGACTGGTGATCCATAACTAAGCGGCTCCACTATCAATCTCTAATCATTTCGAGAGCCTATCCCTAAAACATGACAGTGAGTACCACTATTAACATAGGAAGGTAAATGAAGTCATCACTAATGAATTCATCCTTGCTGCACAAGGGTTTCGCTCAAAGTCCCTTACCTGAGGACTTCACCACCAATGATATACCTCCTAGTATCCCCATTTTGAAGAGGATATCACACTGAAGGCTCCTAGTGAAGTTCAATGAACATAGGTTCCCCAGACTACCCACCAAGGGTGACAAACATATAATCAGGAATAGGTCATCACCTTGATTCTTGAGGAAGAGATCCTCCATGAAAATAAAATGGAGCACCAAGGGCAGGCATGCATTCCTACTCCCTCTTCTAAATCCCACCATGAAAATATGGTGGCATATTTCGAGAAAGTGAAAATTCCCATCAACACTTTCCAAGGATGTTGTGCAAATAGGTCGGAAACCAGCTATGAGAAGATGCAAATTTTTTCTGATGTTTACCAATCCCAACAATCAAATAGGAAGACAATCATCAATGAGGAGATGAAAATTCCTACTGATGTGTGCCAATCCCGTCATCTAAATAGGGATACAACCATATATAATAAGATGAAAATTACTTCTAATGTGTACCAATCCCGTTATCAAAATAGGGTAGAAACCATCCATGAGGAGATGAAAACTTCTACTGACACATACCAATCCCTTCGTCCAAATAGGATGTAAAACTACAGGTAGGCACATATCCCTGCCAAGGAATGAAAAGTCCACCAGTCAAATACGGTGTCAATCAAATTCAAAAAGATACAAATTCTAACCCCCTCATATCAATCCCAGCATCCAAATATTGTTTTAATCAAATATGATAAAAATCAAATTATTACAGAAGCATATCAATCCCTTCAATCAAATATAGTGGAAAATAAGTAGATGAAAATATTTTCTCGTAAATATGAAGCCCATCATCCAAATATGATGGAAATAGAAGAAAATAGATGACATATACCAACTATAAATCAGGGGATGACTTGTTACTCTACCCCGACATAAGATAACTACCAATACCCACTGAAAAAACAAGGAGGACTAGAGTAAGAACATATTCCTACTCTGACATCAGAATGGGCATATATCCTTGTTCTAGCCAAAGCCGTCTCTCAACATGTCCTATCAAAGATAGATGAAAATACATGAATTCATGATCCTAACCTCCAAACCTATCAATATATGATGACATCCATATAAATAGTAAAGAGTTGGGCCCACAACCTCATCTCCCCATGTGGGGTGATTCATCAACAAGATAATATTGTCACTCCGGATAAGATTTTCATACCTACTCCAATTCTGGAAGTTTGTCAGCCATATTCTATGATAAATGGATAAACGATTTGGGAATAAATACTTGTTCCAACTAGGGAACACTAGTCCACCATAGTGGATACTCTAGGGCAGTCATATACCTTTGCTAGAGCTCAATATGCTCATCGGTGTATCCTGGAAGAATCATGGAAATCCCTCAAATAGGATCCCATATATGAATGTTGTTACTAACAGTAGGCGACCCCAGTCACCCATAAGAGGGTTCCTAAATGTACATTGTTCAAAATTAAAATTGAAAATGAATATCATATTCAGGACCCTACTATACTGGATGTTGGAGTTCTTGATTCCATCAAACACCTCTCAATGGAGGCACAAGATCCTATCAATCTATTACAATGTTATGGAAGTGGTAGTAGGATTTGAGAAGGTCCTCCCCACAATACTGTTACCAGTAGTTCTAAAGGCCCTCCTTAGAGAACCCATGAAGTCTTAATTCATGGGTAAGAAATGATCAATCACGAGACCCTATTACTTGATGAGTTTCATAGTATCCCTCCTTATTGCTGGAAGATCTAATAGAAATAAGGTCCTCCCCTTGCTAGGATCCTCCTTAATGGTCCTCCCCAGGGTATACGCTACAGAAATTATACATGTAGTCAAAAATCAAGCTATGTTGGTA
The DNA here is from genome assembly GCA_963277665.1 of Viscum album. Lineage (NCBI taxonomy): Eukaryota > Viridiplantae > Streptophyta > Magnoliopsida > Santalales > Viscaceae > Viscum > Viscum album. The sequence continues at coordinate 834,674,894 of OY728156.1, forward strand.
GTCCTCTCTATGATTGTAGTAACTATGAAGGCCTTACCCATAGTGACATCAAGCATATAGAAGGCCCTTCCTTTGTTTTAGTCCATCCATAAGGTCTTCCCAATGATACACAATGTAGATATTCTCCCTTCGGATGGAAACCATTGCATGATAGTAGCCATCTCCATCACGACATCAGCTTCATAGTACCTCCTTGCTACCAAATTTCACACTAAAAAGAAGGTCCTCCCTCTCCATGCCATGTTTTAGAAAGCCCTAATATTTTTTGGTTCTTGGAAAGATTGGATTATACATGTTGGATACTTTATCAATGAAAATTGACATACTTTCTTGGTCGGAAGATGGCCTAAGGACATGCTCATCTTCTAATCCACCACCATACCATTCACATATAAATTAGATCCCTATTATCCCAACTACTTATGATGAGATCATCGTGAATAATCCAAATTGGGAAGAACAAGTGGAGTAAAACATTGTAGAATAACAAATGTATATGTTACTCATGAGATGAAAATTATCGAAGGATAGCATACCAATTTTGTTTTGTCCCATGTCATCTTCTCAATTCGACGTACCAAGGAAATTGTCAAAGGAATGTATACATAAAATTCACCTCAATCTCTGGGAAACCCTCCACCACCTAAAATAAATATTATTTTCCTATGATGTATATGAAGACCATGTAAAAATAATGGGAGATATTAGGCATAGAATGGACATCGAAGCCCTCCCATCTATACGACAATCATAATCAGAAATGTGTAAGAATGATCTTGAACTGGACTGCCTCTATGGGATGAAAAAGTTGTGATGTCGTATCAGTGATGCCCCGTCTAGTGTTTATATCTGAGGATGGGGAGGGAATGTAGCTTTTCACATCATCCCACGTCCCATCCTACAAAATCCATTATAAATGACATCCTATAATGTGATTATCCCAAGACGGAGATCAAATGAAATCCATATTCGGGGAATGTAACATACTCAAAATGAACTGGACTTGTGTATGTCTAAAAATCATCAAGCCCGATGAGAATGAGCAATTGAAAAACTCCTAAACAAGTAAATCAAGAACATTCAGCAGGCATCTCTCCTAAGGGAATCCAATCAGAAAGTATTTCTCATGTACTCAAAAAGAAATAATTCATTTACTAAACTGACACCATTTATGGCTCACACCTGAATGGGAATACGTGAGATTAAGAAAGGTTAAATACCAACAGGAATGACTACAATGCAGGATCAACCCCATCCCACGGGGTTGGGGGAATTTTTTACTCATAAGTCCCCTGTAAGACCAATGAATCAGGTACGAGGCATAATAAGAGAGGAATGAAATCAACCCCATCCTCTAGGGCAGGGGGAATTTTTACCTCAACCACTCACCCATAATACATTAGCATTATCCCAATTATGGAGGGTGAAAAATCGAGGGGTCTCCCAGTTTTTCCCATATCACAATTCATGTCCCCTAGAAGGGAGGCATACAAAGAGTTCATATCAAGGTTCCCTTCGAGTTATCCTTCACCAAGAAACTCGAAGAGAATCCTGGAATGGAAGAAGAAGAGCTAAAAAGTGTGAAAAGGGATATGTTACCATTTGGAAATTGTTAGGACACCCACAATGCATTAGTAATTAGTGAACATCATGGACGTTAATCTTATGGACCACACTGAAAATTATGAAAATGCAGACGAACATGGAGAAGATGGTTCTTCCCAGAATCTGATCCACACCAAACTCAAATGTGTTCATACCTAGAACTAGAGGACTGCACTAAATTTGTCACTCCCTTGTCCAATCCCTCATTACCTCCTTCACTAATCTCTAAAAACTAGAAGATTAAAAACGTGGTCATGTACGATCCAGCTCTTCCTCCAAATGAAAACATTTCTCTGACACTTGGGGATAGGTTCACTCAACAGGAGGAAGAAATAAAAGATTTGAGGTGAATCAACATTTAGATGCTCTTCATAATCAATCCTATCAAATATTCCCTCTATAAAGATATTAGAATTACACTTCTAGCAGTTGTAACTCATCTATAATGGTTTATCTTGACAAAAGAAGCAGGTACAGAATTCTCATCCAATACAAAGATGGGACCATCAGTCTACCAAAATCATATCCTAGAAGATATCAACATTTCTCTCCATTAAATAAACAACTAGAACAGAATCAAGAAAATTGAAAAAGGTTTCCCCCGTTCAGGTATCCTCCTCAAGTACCAGCAGAGCCAGCATATCCAATCGTGCCCCTGCTATTCCTTCCAATGCATTGGTTCAATTCGAAACACATCAAGTACTTATTAACACCATAAATTCATTGGAATATATATTGGAAACCATTGAAGGATGGTTCACTCTACTACAAACATAAGGCAAACCTTACATAGACTAGGTGAGTAACACTCTGCCTCCACCAAATTTCGATAACCCCATGTTTCCAATATTCAATGGATCATGTGACCCGGAACAACATCAGATGCATTATGAATCTTATTTTGATCCCATGATGGTAAGCCTAGAGAATAAAGAATTAGTGAAACTCATATTATTCATAAAAACTCTGCAAGGTTTAGCCATCGTATGATATACTAGTTTTCTAGCTGAGTAGATAACAAGTTTGAAGGATCTTCGGTAGTGGTTACTTTTCCAGTTCAACTCAGCATTACCAAAGACAACAATCAGTGACCTCATGAACTGAAAATAGTAGAATAATGAGTGAATATCATATTTCATTACTATATGGAATGTTATTAACTACTCTTTGAACCAACTTCTCCCCTAATATGAGATACTTTCTATGTGCATAGATAACCTCCATGAAGAACAGTGAACACCCCTCATCCCAGTAAAATATACAAGGGGGTTTCATGATTTCTCTTCCATTTCCCAAATAATAAAACTTTACTTACAATAGACTAACCTCAATTATTGGGTATCCCCACTAACCCTAGGATAAAGAGTGGGAAGAACTGAAGTGGCCTCTGTTACGCTTAGGACACCCATTTGCCTACTTCGGCACCCAGTCCTACACCGAATCATATAGGGCCTTCTAGACATCAACTGCAACCCCAGCCTCGACAAGATGACTAGAGGGGACCTAGGAAAAATATATTTGAGTAATTGAGGATACAATTTACTAATTTTGAGATGACCAAGTTTTTGGATACTTTGTACACTCCATGAATTTTGATGTTCTCCGTCTAATAGAGCCAAAGAGGGATGCTGATGTAGGTCTTGACTACTATCTAGATTATTGTCCCAACCAACAGATACTATGAAATACCATTCAAGAATTCGTCATCTATATATAACTACATAAATTAATGATAGAATCTAGGAACATAAAACTGAGACCACCACCAGCACATGTCGTATATGTTTCCACCACTTACCTGGATGATGAATAAGAGTGGGAAAAAGTGGTTAGCAAAAGTGATCAGAAGTTTGATAGTTGGTTGAATTGGAAAATAGTCAACCGAGATCATGGAATACTCTAAGAATAGTTGATTCAACCAATTGTGCCCCCAATAACTCCTAATGTTATATAACTAACATCCACGACCACAAAACCCTCTAAGATTTGACTATCCAAGAAGCAGTTTGACCAGAAAGGAGGATAGAAAGTGAAAGAAGATGAACCCAATAAAAGGACAAAGTTATCTTTGACCCTCTCATATTTTATTCCACCAGATCTAAAAGAATAACCACCACCTGACCAAATGTAACCAATAGATTTAGTTGATCAGGGAGACTCATCATCAGATGAGGAGATGATCTTTGGCTCCATTAATTTCATTCACTTAATGTATCCCTTCCCTGATGAAGAATATGGATATGGACTAGTGTCCCCTGAACCCAATCAGGGAACTAGAGGAAGAGTTCTTAGGATCCAAGGATACTTAGTAATATATAGTCACCATATAAACCAAATTTCTGGATGCACCACATCTCAAACTAAAAATGATGTCGAAACTCGCAGAAGATCCCTTTAGCGGACCCAATAGAAATAGGAAATTTCCTCTATCCCTACTGGAATCCAATTTGGTCCAATAATCCTAAAATATCCATCATAAGAGTTAACAAATTCTTATCACCCATATTGTGTAGGCATACCTACATGGACAAGCCCACAAAGTAAAAAATCACAATCAGTGCTTGTCCCAAGGGCTGAACCATCCTCATCCAATGATTAAACCCATAATGTTCTGATGAAAGAGAATCCAAAAATTCCAAAGAGTCTGACCTTAGAGAAGAATTATGATATTATAAAACAATTGGATTTAGTACCAGCCAAGATATCAATCCATGATACCCTAATTTTTTTAAAATATATCAGGGAAGCACATATATAATCTTTGAAAATCCCTGAGGAGTTTGAAGCCAATGTGACCGCCGCTGAAGTCTATCATACATAGACTGATCCTACAGAATTCCAAACTATTATCTCCTTCATAGATCGAGATGATGATTCCATTATGTAGGGACACATCAAACCCTTATATGTGTATGACAAGATAAATGGTATTGATGCTCGAAAATTATTTATTGACAATGGGTCTTGAGTCAATCTCATCCCACTACAGACCCTTCATTGGAAAGGTTGAAATGTAGATAATTTCACATCCTACACCATAACTCTATTTGGATATGAAAAAAGTGAACATAAGCCAATTTTCTAAATCATGTTAAAAACTTGGAATGGATACCACATAGCTGACTCAGAATTTTTTGTGGTTCAGAAAAACCCGACCTTCAACATCCTCCTGGAAGGCCCCAGTTTTTTAAGAACACAGTGATTCTCTCATCACACCATCAATGCATCAAATATTTCATTAATTTATATAATGGGACATTTCATGCTGACAAGGACCCATTCAAATTTTATGAGTCCAACTATATCGATGCAAGATTATTTGAGCAGAAGGAGAAGTTACCCTCAGTCGATGGTATTGATTGTGTCACTATTACAAATGGTTTAGAAATGGTCCCTGATAAAACCTTAAACTAGATCGTCAAGGAATATGTACTACCCATCAATCAGGTTGGGGAAAAGAGTCCCTTTTTTATGCATATTTCATTCTCCTCATGATTTCAGTCATGGCCAATGATCCTAATAGTGTAGAAAATCCACTGACCCCTAAGATAATGACTAATGGTCAAATGGAAATTCCCTCAATACATTATCAAAGAACCAGGTAATCCATGCCTCACCCACTAAGGAAAAATAGAACGAACACATTTTATATTCCCTCACCCCATCTTCTCTAGAAGTTTCCCCATTGTTAGTACTATCAGAAGAATTAGCCCCAACCTCTGAATGCCAAAAATGTGACTCTACGCTTAACTCAGAAGAGATCATCTCAAGAATTATTTCCCTATCATAAGAAGAAGATGATAAAGAAGATGATGAGGAATAGGAAGAGGAAGAAGTACTTAGGGATTCCACTACATCATTTGAGGATGGTGTCTCTACCATCATTGATAAAATTAGGGAAATAAAACTGGGTACCAAAGAAGACATGTGACTCACTTTGATTAATGCAGCCATGTCTTCTGAAGAGAAATAGGTGTACACCTCTTTCCTAAGGAATAATCAAGATATTTTTTTGTATAACTATACATACATTATAGAACTCGATCTTGAGGTGGTCACTCACTACATGGTCATGTCAGAAGACCACAGTGGCTATAAGAAAGCCACCAGGAGGACGCACCCCACAGATGATGCCAAAATAAAGGCTAAAGTTGATAAGATCATCAGAGAAAACATTATTCAAGAGGTCCAATATCACATCTGGATGGACAAAATAGTCCCCATCAAAAATAAGAATAGAGAAATCAGAGTTTTCACCAATTTCAGGGATCTCAATCAGAACTTCCCAAAATATGACTTCCCTATCCCGATCAAAAAATTGATGATCGATGAAACTTCCAGATATCAGGATATCTCTTTTATGGAAGGATATTCAAGAGACAAAAAATACAAATATACTGAGAAGAAGAATAATCCACCACCTTCAGGGCCCCCTAGGGAGTATATTTATACAATGTAATTCCCTTCAGTCAGAAAAATGTTTGTACCACATATCAGCATGCCATGCATCTCATCTTCAATCCCTTCATGGGAATGTCCATTTAATTCTATGTTGATGAATTTGTGGTTAAATAATGATAATTCTTATACCACCTGTATGATCATGAATTCATATTCAACAAACTACAACAACACATCCTGAAAATGACCCCCTTGAAATTTTCTTTTTGATGTAACCTCACAGAAATTCCTTAGCTTTATTATATTCCATCATGGCATCAAAGTTGACCCCTAGAAGACAAAGTCCATCCTTGGCATGTCATCTCCTCACAACCTCACAGAGTTGAGAGGACTTCAAGGAAATCTAGACTAAATTTGGTGCTTTATAGCCAACCTTATAGGAAAAATGTTTTCCATTCACCAGTTTGATGAAAAAGGAGGTTGTGTATCAATGGATTGATGAATGTTAGGAAGCATTTGAAAGTCTTAAGAGATAAATCTTAATCCTGTCAGTGTTAATTTCACCTATCGAATGAAGACGACTCGAGCTCTATGTGATTTCTTTAGATCATTCTTGAGGTGTCCTCCTTGTATAGAATAATGATGTAAGAATTGAAAAAAAACCCTTCATTATCTCAACTAGATTATGATTGATGCTAAGACCCATTATTCAAATATCGAGAAGAGATGCATGACACTAATATTCATGGTCTAGAAACTGTGAAACTACCTTCAACACCATGAGGTACACCTGGTCTCTCATAGAAACACCCTCAAGTACATTCTCAGTATCCCAATGATATCCTAATGTTGGTCATGGTGGGTAGTCATCCTGTAGTAGTTTGATATATGGTTCATACCTAAAAAATATATAAAAGGATAGGTGTTAGAATATTTTTCATCAGAATAACCATTAGAATAAATGACTTCATAGGATGATGATCTACTTGATAAAGAGGTTTTATCTATTACAAAATACTCCTAAATATAGGAGAATCATTTTGACGGTGAATCCATAATTACGACTAGAAAATGGATGGAGGACCCCAAGCTCAAAAAAGTGGGCCTATGAGTCAAACTCAAATCTTCGAAAAAGGAATTTCTTACTTACACTTTCAAACTGTTAGACGGGTGTAGAAAAAATGATGTAGAGTATCATGATCTCATTGATTGCCAAGAGCTTGCACTTAAAGTACAAGTAAAACATTAGAAGATAAAAGGTGATTCAAAACTATTCATCAAAAAATTGAATAGAGACTATTCTATCAAGGGGGATCTAATCCCTTTAATGGACTATACTTGAGAACTGATGGCATAGTTCCCCTCAAATATGATGTTAAATCACATCCCCCAGTCACAAAATGAAAAGTTTGATCCATTAAAAATAGAACCATAGATCTGGATGATCCGGAATAAGACAAAATAATCATCAACATTTCCCACTGTTAGATGGTGTTACCATTTTTTACGCTATCACAGATGAAATCAACAAGATTTGTTCATTCCTTTAATCGTATGGTCACACCACCGGTTGGATGACCCCATTGTGGATTACCTTTAAAATGGATAACTAGTACCATATAGGGCTGTAATGGATTAAATTCATAGATTATTAATTAACTCTCTCATAAAATTATAAGGCATGGATACTATTGGCCCACTATGATGTGGGATTGTGTGAAGTTCACTATGAAGTTCCATTCCTTTCGGGTGTATGCCAATTTCATCCACTAACCCTAAGATATACTTCATACAACTGAGTACCCCTGGCTATTTTCTATATGTGTAATTAACATCATGGTACCATATCCTCAGGCTACGACCAAACAATTCAAGTATATTCTCATAGAAACCAACTTCTTTTCTAAATGGGTAGAAGTTTTACACCTCAAATAGGCCGGGGAAAGAATAATTATCAACGTTGTGAAAGAGAATATAATTACTAGAGTTGGTGTCCCTAATACAATACTATTGGAAAAGGCACCAATTTCTATTCTTCTGAATTGAAGAAATTATATCAGGAGTATGGTATAATTAAAAAATATTCATCCTGATACCATGAAATGACCAATAGATATATAGAGTCATTCAATAAGACCCTATCTAATATACTTTAGGAGATGTTAAAAAGGATAAGAAATCATGACCTGACATGCTACTCCATACTCTATGGGATTACTAGACCAACACACACACATACGAGAAATCCCAAAAATGACTTGATGAGAAATCCAAAAAATTACTCGATGATAAATCCATAGATGAGAAATCCCAAAAAACGAATCGATGATTTGAGGAAACTAGATGAGAAAAGATTTCATACCTTGAACCATTTGGAAGTTTAAAAAAACCATAATACATGATCCTTTAACAAAAAGTTTCACCTTCACCCATTCCTCAATGAATAATTATATTTGGTCCTCATAACTCTGACGATACTTAGAAAGAAACCTCCAAAATTGGAGTTGAAATTGGAGGGACCATATGTAATACACAAGGTCTACTCCAATGGTGAATAATCCTTAATTTCAATGGATGGAAAACTTATTATAGTTCCTACCAATGCAAGGTTCTTGAAGAAATATTTCATGTACCCAAACAAAATGTCTTAATCGCATGATGTGAAACTATTGGAAAAAAATTCCTCATTGTATGATGTTAAACTACATAGAAGGTACTGTCCTCACCGAACGATATTAAACTGCATGGTCAAAACTTCATTATTGTATGATATTAAACTAGATATAATGTATGTCCTTTCCACATGAAACTAAACTATATGGAATTCATCCCCATAGTATGAAATTAAACTGTTCTACCAATGTCATCACTGCATGACGTTAAATTTCATGACATTAGAGTGTTCTCACCGAATAGGATGTTTCCTCAGACATTGGTTACCTACCATGTCGCATTACAGAAATATGTTTGGATTTATTCTTACCTTCACAGGATACATAGTGACACCTAGAACCTGTGTCCTAGGCCCAAGCACCATAAACAATTCCCCCTCCTTACGCTTTGACCAAACCAATGTAGGGAGGTTTCTTCACCAAAATACATAAGGCTTGATTCTCATTTCTAATGAGATATGTAGATATTCCTCAATCCTATATCATGGTCCAATCAACAAATGATACAAAAAATACTATGATGTACCCTCAATTACCTCTGTGTTGTGATAGAAACCCTTAGTATTCCTTATTTCATACACAGATCATATCTCACGTGATTTTAGGAATCAAATGATAGGGTTTCCCCCAAATGAACAAAGAGTGAAGGTAAATGAAATTTCCATCATATGAAAATAATGGTTAAACATTCCCCAACCCTTTTCATGGGTCAGACTGGTACAAGGAACACATTTATATAACTATGCATGGCTTGATTCCTACCTTCACAAGATACATATTGAAATCCAGATTCTACATCATGGCCTAGCCGCCACCATGAAAAAAAATAAATTTCCCTTCCCTATATATTGGTTAGATATGCGTAGGAAAATTCATTGGACTACAACTGTATTGATTCTCATCCAAGCATAAGATGTAGTGGAACCCATATCTAAAAATTCAGGCTTGGATTCAACAATGTATTGAATGTAAAATGTCTCAATATACTAAAATAAATAAAAAAATATGCATGGGATTCCAAATGCTATATACCTTAGTAAGGATCTGTTAAAAATTCATTTACCCCCTACACACAAGTCATGTCTATGTGGGGGAGTCCATACTTCACGACTAAGCATGGTCTGGATGTTTCTTTCATCTTTGGATGCACCCTTTTCATCAGTCAAACTACATGACTGAGGAAAATTCAGATCTCTATAACCCTACTAGGACATTGTAAATGGACGTTCAGTCTCCTAATAACACCTTTGTTTGACTTTTCCCAATATGCTCAGGTGGCTATGCATAAGTTTACCACAAGAAAATCCTTTCAACATAAGGAAAATTTGTCCTTAGGGGAGGCTTTTCATACCTCCATAAACCCCAATGGATTTAAATACCCATACCATTTCTCATGATCCATGAATTCCTAATACCATGTATTAAAATTTCTTTCCCCTTCACATCTAGATTACACCAGAATATCCCGACCCGACTAGCCCCAATTCACTCATTGTTTCTATGATAATTTTTCCTCAGAACATGAAATTGAACTATTAGTCCAATGTCCTCACTACATGATATTTAACTATATGGAATAACAATTCTCTCACCAAAGATGAATTTGCCTCTAGCATTGGAAACCTACCATGTCATCCTCAAGAACTACGTATGGCGTAATTTCTATCTACACAGGATAGGTAGAGATGCCTAGATTTAAAATCTTGTTCTATCCACCACCAAAAGAAAAATGATCAAAAATAAATCTTTTCCTATATTTATGGGTCAGAACCATATAGAAGGTTGACATTAAGAACTATGTATGGATTGATTCCCATCACATGGGATACATAGTGATGCCTGAATCCTATGATAGGGGCCTAGCTGCATAATGCATAAAAATTTCCCATCCTCTTTATGAAAACCAATTCAAGGTGGAGGACTCCCAAAAAATCCCTACTTTAAGGACCATTTCAAGAATAAACACATTCCACCTCTTTCACGATGTGTCATCTAAGCCCTTTCTACATTACATTACACTATACGGAAATTGTCAAAATCATATGACAGTAAACTACATGATAAAAAGTCCTTGATGTACAATGTTGAACTACACTACATCACAATATTCTCACCTAAGATTATATTTCCCCCAACATTGGACACCTACTATTCTATCTTCAAGAACTATGTGCGATTTGATTCCAATCTACACGGTATATGTAGTGATGCCCAGATTGCACATCTTGGTCCAACCACCCCACCATCAAAACAGTATGGTTAATAATCCCTCTTTTCCTCTGTTTATGGGTCAGACCTATATGGAAAATTACTACTAAGAATAATTTATGTATTGGTTTCCATCCCATGTTGTACGTAGTTACACCCATTTCTCCAAATTTGGGTTTAGCTGTGATAAATAATCAAATTCCCCCTAGTGTATGAGTCAAATTCACATAGGGATATTTCTTATAACTACAAATGGATTTATTACAATCCATATATGATATGTATTAATTACTAGATTTTAATCTTGTTACAGCCACACCAAACATAAAATACTCATATCCTTGGTTACAACATCCTTAGGTGGTGTATCAAAAATTTTCTTCCCCTTGTTTCCCACACCTAACACGACTCATGCTGGCTTATGGACCATGGAAGGGGATTCCCCATGAACCCATAACATTGGAAAAATGACCCTCTCCCTACATATGGGTCAAACAATATGGGAATTATAAATTCAATAACTAAGTGTTACTTGATTCCTATTATCACAGGATACATAGTGAAACTTGGATCTGCAAAATCAAATCTGACTATAACAAAAGAATCAAATTTCCCCTAAATATGAGTCTGGTGTATGTGGGGAATTCCCAAATCCATGTGTAACCATGGCCTAATTTTTTCTAATATGTCTATAAAGATCCTTTAAATTTATCAAAAACTATGAATAGAGAAATTTCATACATCTATAAACCACCATGGCTATCGGAAATGGATTTTCAGTGTCTTGAGTACACCTTTGGTTGACTACGAACAATATGCCACGGTGTATATGTATACGTTTCCCATTAAAAAGGCCTATTATCCAAGAAAAAATTCATCCTCATGAGAGTTTTTCCCTACCTCCATATTCTCCAATGCCTTTCATGACCCATATCATTTATCTTCATTCGAGAACCCCTAGAATCATGGTTTATACTCTCCTTCCCACTTAATTCTTGGGAATGTTATGAAATATGGGTCCAATTATCCTATAGTTAATCAGGGATTCTATATCCATATCCCAACCACATGACATCAAATATGTGTGATGGTTGATACCCAATTTTCATCTTTGGGGCCCAGCCACAACAAATATTGTAAATATCTCTTCCCGATATACATCTCATACTTGAGTGGGAAATTTCTAAACCCAACAAAGGACATTCTCCTATATTCCATTGTATGAAATAAATACATATGGGAAAGTCCAATATGAGCCCTACCTCATTGGAAAGCTCGTATACAAAATGGAAACACCACACTCCTATACGTGAACCATGTCCACATATAGAGTAACCCTAATATAACTATGTTTGACTTAATTCACATTATTTTAGGATACATAGTGAAACCTAAATATAATGTTTTGGATATAGTAATGAAACATAATTTTCCCTTCCTTTCCTACACACGGGTCAAACCTACACAGGGAACCTCCTCACACCTGTATGGGGAGAACGTTATTACCTAGTCTTGGGAAATTTAATCTTGAATTCCACTTTAATGTTTAGGAACACTCTTTTATCCGACCATAATCTATGTATCGAAAGATTTTAATCCACATCACCATCCCCGATCATCAAGAATGGGAGGTTAGTTTCCTAAAGACACCATTGTTTTACTATTCACAATATGCCCTGGTGGCTCTCCATATGTTTTCCAAAAAAAGGCATGTTAACCAAAGGAAAATGAATCCTGGAGAGAGTATTTTCCTACCTACATATTCCCCTATGACGTTTATGTCACACCTCAATCCCTAGTTTTGGAAACCCCATAGATTATAGTTTACATATTTTCCCCCCTTTCATGCTTGAAAATGATAGAAAATTCTTGGTTAGACTATAATGAAAAGGGATAATTGTTTACCCCTTTTGTTAGATAAAAAAATCATTAAATCATAAGTCTTAAATGTCCTAGTTTCACTATGTTAAACCAAACCATACTTCAACCCTCCTTTATATATTCTAAATACATGGAGTGGTCTCTCATTCAAAATCACAATTAATACAAATGACCTCATAATTTTTAGACACCACCCCTCTGAAAAACTACCCCTGACGATCTTAAGAAATATAAATTCCCATAAAATCACTTATCCATCAGAAGTGGATGGTCATTGTCCTAAGGACACTTTTGTTTATCGATGAACAGTATTCCTTAGTGGCTCTCCATAAGTTTCCCTCAAAAAATTCCTATAAACTAAAGAGAAATTCATCTTTACGATAGGTTTTCCCTACTTCTGTACACCCCAATGGATCGCATTCCCCATATCATGTCTCATATCCTGAAATAA